>CM076949.1:12217500-13417500 GCA_039566865.1 Aurelia coerulea | reverse complement strand
TTTAATAATAATATACCATATTGATGCAGGATAGCCTTTTCAGTAATTGTCTTACTGCTATCACTAAGGGTCCTGTTAAAATTAAAGTTTGTAAAATAAAGGGATAAAACTTACAAGAGGCAAGGGTAAAAACTGTAAAAACCTTAATAACAATCATGTTCTGAATTTAAAAACAAAGTGTATCTATTTTGAAATGTAACATGTTAAGATTGAAGCCAGTTGTGCCAGAAAAACACTCAGAAAACAGGATAGTTTCAGTTCATTCATTCTAAATTCCACTGCATACAAGTTCTCAAAACATTAGACAACTTGCAAAAATTGAATACAAATTTAAAATACAAGCATACAGAGTCAACATAAATGAAAAGAAAATTAGATGTACATGACTGGAGAATTTGTATAAGGAATTCTTAAGGAGGAGCCATCACTGCACAAAACAGCGTAAATCACAGTTATCGGCTTATAAGGGTGTGGCACCGGGGGGGGGGGGGGGGGGGGTACTTGACTTAAATTTGTACTTGGATGTGCCCACGAACAAAATTGTTTGACCCTGCTCCAGAATTTTGCGCTGAAAATGATGACCTGTTTTAGAAAAAATTGGTGAAAAGTATACTCCAAAACATGAAATTTGACGGAAAAACCACTCGATCTTATAAAATATTCCCTTTTGACATGTTTTGACAACCTGCTTTAGAAAAATTGCCTCATTTTGATACCCTGTGCTAGAGAACATTGGTAAAAATGATACCCTTAAAAACGGCACTTCCCCATCGGACAATCCGGGGGTATGGTAGAAGTGTAACATTTTTTCACCACCGGACATGATTTGTCTATCGATTGCTTAGCACCATTAATTATTCGTCCAACGGGTGGCAAAACCAGAAGTGCATAATTTTAGGGGTCTAGGGGCATGCAGCCTTGGAAAACTTTTATAAATATGACCTCTGAAATGCCTATAGGATACATTTGGTTCTCCTTTTTTCAAGGCAGTTTGTCACGCAGCCGATTTGCTGAAATATGAGCTTTAGAAATAGAGAAATTGAGATCATTGAATATTAGACGCTAATATAAGTTATTTTGTGTTTTACTAAACAAGAGCTCAAATTTATTAGAAGTTATGATTCAACAAACCTGACCTGAATTTTTTTCAAAGCCCGTTTCCAGTTATGAAGTAAAGTAAGAAGACAGAGATCGGACACAAAAAGCACTACTGAATGTTTCTACAAACTGAGGCCTTTATCACCTCTTTCCATGGTGTGACGAAATTATGAACATCTTGAACGGAACACAACAAATTCAAAATGCGGCAAAAACACGAACTATTCATTCAAGTTCATCTGTCTTCCAAGCTGGTTAGGAAAATCACTAGTTTATCCACCAAACAACGCCTAAGTTGTATACTTTTCCAAAATTCTGTTTGAAGAAACCAAAAGGAACTGAAGTTGCTTTACTAAGAGGGGTGAAATTCTTGTCAGGGAAGGGTGGTCAAGCTCAGGGGCACCTATTAGGGGGTGTGGGGGTGAGACACCGCCTCTTATTTTCTTAGTTGGTCTAAAATTTTCCTCGTCAGGAAAAGTCGGTCAACGACAAAGCTGGGATCGTTTGAATCCAAATTGGTCCGATTTTGAATATTTTGCGCAAAGGTCCGCCCTGACGACAACTAGAATATTTACGAGTAAATCTTGATTTGTATTGGAGAGTCGTTGGAACCAAAGAAGAGGATGGAATTTTAAAAGATTTCCTTAGATGTATCGCAGAATTGCCCAGGACTACATTGCTAGGGGCAAGAAATCATGGGATTGTGAGAATCTTTCTTAGACAAAGCAGAATGTATTTTTGCGCAAAGATTGTCCCAAGTTCCAACCTGGCACTGGGGTGCCCGTGACTTGGTATTTGGTATTTGGTATGCGGTATTTGGAAATAGACGAAATCGGCTAAGGTTTGTTACCACCCATTTCAAGACATGTGATCAATCACTTGATAAAACATCTTTTGATTTACCTATCATATTTCGTGTCATGCAAAGTTGTGCCATAAGTGCAAAAAGTAGCATAATGCTAAAAACTTCTCAAGAGTAGGGTAGGGTGGGGTAATGTGGGTCTACGGGGTATAGTGGGTCTAATGAGCTTTTCGCTAGAAATATCATCATTCCTCGTTAAATGGAAGAAATGCTGGCTATTTTTCTTTTAATGTCTGCATAATACACTGCCTTTTTACATAAAAAATTCGTCTTAGATGTATCTCCACTCGTTTTATAAAAAAAACTTCACTGAACGGCCTATTGTGCAAGAATTTTAAAGCCCAGGAAAACTTTCTCCTGCCACTGTTGTTTTGCTTTTCTGGTCAATTTAATGACCATGAGGTGAGAGTTTGGTGTTTTACAAATGAAATAACGTTTATTTCGAAGTCTTTGACGCGATTGTTCTTTTTATTTTTATTTTTTTACCAGGTGGGGTAATGTGGGCCTACTGAGAATTCAGCCATAATTCAAATTCAACGAAGCCTTGGATTGCTTAAAATTTTCGCACTTACATCCATCTTGCCACGTTGTTTTCTGTCTAAAATGCGAAAACGGCTTTCCTATTACTACAGTTGCTATCTTGTAACCAGTAAATTGGAGTAAACATACTGCAAACATTTTTATTTGACTGTTATTATGAAATTCGATCACTGAGTTGCAAGTCGCAACGATGTGGATCACAGCAAAATGACCGTAGTTTTATTTTCATTGCGGAAACGGGATTGCTTGGGATAAAAGGCAAAGACTGTGATGTTATTGAATAGAGAATAGTTTGGAAATGTAAGTCTATTAATTTTTTTAATCATTTAGCCTTTCATATTCCGATTTTGTACACATTTTTAAAATAGACCCACTTTTCCCGCTCGTCGGAAAAAGTGGGCCTATTTTAGTTGCCAAAAGAGAAAATGTTTTAAAAATATTTAACTGCCGTTGTCAGAGCTGAGAGTTTTTCCCAAAAAAGAAGAAGCACTGAATGTCAATTAAACGAAACTTTTGAAATGTTTTGCATTTTAGTCTCGTTTTACCAGCTATCCATTTTGAGATTTTGCTCATTTTAGACCCACATTACCCCACCCTACCCTAAGGTCACATGCATGACTGAAATTTGGTTTTATAAGTCGCACAGGGTCTGTCGACCCAGTCGAGATGCCCTGGGGGCTCGACTCAGTCGAACTAAGTGTCAATTTGGTTTCATAAGAGTCACGCCACACCGAACCAGGCAAAATCGTTTAAAATTCACTCGATTCGGCACGGCGCGCCACGACTTATTAATCGGTCCTAAAAATCACGACAGAAAGACTATTTGCGTTTATTAAAAGTTCGATTGGGAATTTATGTAACATGGCATGGCAGAATGTTGCTCGAATATGTGCTCGAATGGCAATTCCCTAAGGGGTACAAATCTAGACACCAGCAATTGTCAAAAACAAAGAAATCTACCACGTTTAACTGCTTATCTGATGAAAAAATAAAGGCGGAACGTAGACCACCAATGAAACAAAAAACAAGTTATCGGTCAAAAATGACCGCGATAAACTTAAAATTACATGATTCGAGATTGTGGCGAAGTTACAATATGATTGGTTCGTATCATGAAAAAGTTTATTTAAATTCTTGCTTGGAATATAAATATCGAACTGATGTTTATCAAAGTAACAAAAAGCCATATAGCATCACAGAAAACCAAGATAATTGCACGAATGATTCAGTGGGGCTTGTGTCGAAATTTCTTTTCTGAAAGTGTGAGAGAGTTCGAATGCAAAAGTATATCGTCTTCAGAAGAGCCCAAAAGAATGCGCCAAGAGATATGGGTTACAAATAGTATTCATCAAAGGTGGCTTACGCTTCTATTAAAAGCGCAAACACTGCAGACACTAAACATCACAAAGGAAAGACTTCTTAGACGATAAGCACGCTAAAACCAGTCGCTTTTGCTCGGTTTTCGCAGTGTGGAAGGGTCGTTATACTGGAGATCACGCCTATATTTGAAACTCCAAATCCGTGATCACCACATGAGGCAAAATCTTAACCAATCAAAGAAATTGAATGTGTGACATGTGAATAAAAGAAAGGATTGTGCAAACGTTGTTACAAGAACCGCTCATCGAACCATTGTTTTCCATTTAAGAGAACGGAAAGAGGACTAATGCAATGCGCAGAATAGGCAGTAAAATCGTCATTCCTGAGTTTTCCTTAGGATGCTAATTTATGAAAGAGAACCTGTTACAAAATAGTCAAATATTCTATTTTGGAACTGGCAAACTCGGGATCGGGAGAGTTCTTCTGAGTCAAAGTAGAGGGCGTGTTCTCAAGCAAATTTCCTTGGGGTTTAACCTCCAGAGCCCCCTATTTTGGTACCGTCGTTGCATTGCTGACGTCGAAATTCCTAATGAGTACGACAGTTTACTATGCGTTAAGTTGGTCCGAAAAAGTTTAGTCTGTCCAAAGCATGTCGACACCCACCAAAATAAATTAAAGGCCCCCATTAGCCATGTTTGAAGAATGAGATCATGCACATAGCTTGCCTCAAAGTAATAGAATATCTACTTGCAATTGCAATGCACGATTTAGTTCATATCGAAATGGCTGTAGCCTAATAACGAACCCATTTGATGAAGCAGACTAGATTTCTTGATGTGCATCAGAACTATTATAGTAGATGTAGCAAGAGTCCAGAGACGTAGGGAACCGGGGGGCACTAGGGCCACATGCCCCCAAGATTTGGCAACAAACCGAACGGTCACCCTTTTGTCTCAGGATATGCCCCTTTTAAAGACCAATGCAGACAGAAAGTACTTTAATTATGTTATTATTCACTTCGTGATTTAGTTGCATTTGCTTCTCACTGTTTCATTGTGGAGGAAATCTGATATCTATCAGCATTCATACTATTTTCTTCTATGTATCACATTTTTACCACCAAAAATCTGATGTATATTAAAGTACCCTTCTTACAAAAAAAGTGCCATTGAAATGATGTGCCCCTCCAAGTTTAAGATGCATCCTACTGCCCAGAGTGAAACGAAAGGATGGCCGCCAATATTGACAAATTTTTTACTTTATCCTGACAAGAGTTGCCACTATAACAGTGCCACAATTGTTTCTTGATAGTATTATATGGGTTGGTAGGTTCCATTGTTAACAGTTATTGTTACAACATTCCTGATTCCTATGTACCTATCTATATGTCTATATGTCTATATGTCTATATGTCTATATAGGTCTATTCCTTCCGGTTGGAGCAAAAGCCCCTGCATAATGTTTTCATTCTTCAAACATAATTAAAGGCCCCCATTAGCCATGTTTGAAGAATGAGATCATGCACATAGCTTGCCTCAAAGTAATAGAATATTTGCAATGCACGATTTAGTTCATATCGAAATGGCTGTAGCCTAATAACGAACCCGCTTGATGAAGCAGACCAGATTTCTTGATATGCATCAGAACTTAACTATCAAATTCGATGTAGCGAGAGTCCAAAGACGTACAGAACCGGGGGCACTGGTGGCATGTGCCCCCCAAGATTTTGCAACAAACCAAAAGGTGCCATTTTTGCCTCAGGATGAGCCCCTTTTAAAGACCAATGCGGACAGAAAGTAGTTTAATTTTGTTATTATTTACTTCGTGATTTAGTTATGTTTACTTCTCAATTTGTTTCATTGTGAAGGAAATCGGATATCTATCAGCACTCATACTATTTTCTTCTATATATCACATTTTTCCCGTCAAAAATCTGTTGTAAATTACAGTGCCATTCTTACGAAAAAAGTGCCTTTAAATTGCCATGCCCCTCCAAGTTTAAGATGCTTCCTGCTGCTCTGAGTAAAACTGAAGGATGGCCGACAATATTGACAATTTCTTACCCTATCCTGCCAAGAGTTGCCACTATAACAGTGCCACATTTGTTTCTTGATAGTATTATATGGGTTTGTTGGTTCCCTTGGCAACAGTTATCCATATCGAAGATTTCAAACAGTAAGGGCAGTGTGCCACGTCAAATTTTGAAAGTTGCCTTGTAATGAGTTGGCCGCTGGATTAATGTTAGGAGCAAGTAGTGATTAGCCTTAATGAGGAAATGTGAATTGGCAACTTCGCTAAAGTTCATTATTGGCCCAAATATGTCAGAATTGTTTTGATTGTATACATTAACAATGCCTATAAATATCTAAGATGCTTCGCTGATTGTTTCGATTGTGTGCAAAAATAATGCCCATTGTTACAACATTCCTGATTCCTATGTACCTATCTATATGTCTATATGTCTATATATATAGGTGTATTCCTTCCGGTTGGAGCAAAAGCCCCTCCATAATGTTTTCATTCTTCAAACATAAAAATTGAATGTGCGTCGCTGGCGAGCTGACTTTCATTATGGCTTTCATTTTGAGAACATCCAAAACAGCACTATTTCAAGTATTGTTGCAACTGATAAGTGAAACAATTCATCACTGCACAATATTCAATTTATCACTGCACACTTTCGACTCATCACTGCACAGATTGGTCATCATTGCACCTTAAATTAATCCTTGAGGAGCTGTGTCGGTATACAGTAGCTAAGCTAATCAAGGAGAGAATACCCCCTTTCAGGAAATCTGAATTGCTAGATATAAGCAAGATGATGGGTAAATAGTGTTTTATGGCTATCAGTCTGCAATAACAATTGTTTTAAAAAAGGAAGGCTTTTGAGGCTTTGACGAAAGATATTGACTGCCAGATAGTGATCGTTTTTATGTCAAATACATGAATGTCATTCCAGTACTTTGATCCATAGTAATGTATTGATCTGACACCATATTGATTGGTGTTTTCTGAGTTAGAAAATGTCATCCTTGACAGCCTGTCTTGTGCCACATTGATGAACGGATAGCACAGATGTAAAGAAATTATAGAAACAAAAAGGGGAGATTTATGAACACATTCATACACAAAGCTTAGAAGTTTTACGGTAGCTGAAAGAGATCATATAGCTTTAAGATTTTTAAATCAGAGAAGATAAACAGTAGGAGCTGAAAGAATTGCGAGGTACTGCAAAGTTTTCAAATGCAATTGCCCTCTTATAACCCACTTTTGTAATAGGAACACTGGATTTACAGTAATATTAGTTTCATATGTAAGACCCCAAACTAAAATTCCATATTTTTAGAAAAGGTGAAAATAAAGAAATATAAAGATATATTAGGGACCAATTTTTATCAGTACCAAATACAACATTTATGGGTAAGAAGTGTTTTACTTTGAAGAAAATACTGTACCACATTGTTTTTGCCAGATTTTTAGAAAGTTCAATTAAATGATACTTCCACGAAACATTTTCATCTGAAGGAACTCCAAGAAATTTAACATGGCATCGATGGCAGAGGCATGCCAACACCATACAGTTATTTTCTCGAGTAAAACCCATATCAATATGTATTTATTGAAGATAGACAATGTTGCTTATTATTTTTGACATGACTCATTTCTATTTTATTTTATTTTCAGTCTGTGGATTACCACCAGAGGTTAGTACTCTATTCACTTGCTATTTGCCTTATAAATGTTGTGAATTTTTTTAAGTATATACTGTATTGTAATACAGTTCCTCCAGAAAAGCTTCAAATTGTCATTCTGATCAAAGGTCTACTACTCTTGCAGTAATTGAATAAAGTTTTGAACAAACCTCCAGCATTGTTAAACAGTAGACAATCCTATAGTATTTCAATCGTCTTAAGATATATATGTATACGCATACATACATTAATTATTTGGTAATGCAGGTTTACTTGAAGGCAGCTAACGCTGATCTGGACCTGCAACCACAAAAGAAGTTTGATTATATTTTTCTAAGCTAAAGAGTAAAACAAAGGATTAAAATAATCAAAATTTTTAGAATATCAAGAGTAGTTAAAATCTTTTGTTCTTATTGTTGAAAATACAAGCCTATTTTTCAAAAGAATGCCAATTTATTTTATTTTTGTATTCTTTTCTCTTATTTTTGAAAATTGTTACTTTCTTCACTTTTCGGTTCATTGACAATTGAGTTCCACATGACCCCACCTCTATATAGAGGAGCATCGCCCTAAATGGTCGGCCAACGTTTTTCATCATATCTGACCGCGCTACAAAAACTTTGTTTCAAAAGGAGTTCGGGCCTAGATTTTTCAGGAAAGTGCGTTAAAATTATTCGCTAATGCCAGTTCTGAGATTTTGTCTTGTTATTTTCGTTTTGTACCGCCTATCCTTGTCCTGAAGGATGTTTTTAAAACACTTACCTGAAATGGATAAAGGTGAGAGTATTTTATGTCCTTGTTGTTTTCCAAGTCCAATATTTGTTTTCTTTGCGTTGCCTCAGGATTTTGTATAAAGTACAACTAAAGTTTGTTTTCAGGCAACTCCAACCCTCCAAAGGTTATTTTTGAAGAAAAATCTCAGAAATTTGCATTGAATGTAAAAGCCTGGGGCTTTATTTCGGTTGTGGTCAGACTGGCCTACCTGTGCCCCTATTGGTCAGCCTGTTGATTCTGACTTCCCTTACTGACCCCCCTGTCAACCACACTGTTAGAAGTGATAAGGTTAAAGTCATAATCCTCAAGATAATGGTAAAATTATAAATCTTGATTTTTTTTGTCAATTACTGCTTTGTTGATTTCATTTGTGTAAGGTTTCATTCACGAACTAACTTCCCGTTGTAGTCAATTTCATCATTTTATCTATCAATAATTTGAAATGTAACCATATCAGTTCATGCTTCTTGCAAACCCCTCCTCCCTTTGCTTCATTTTCAATAATATCCCGTAGACTTCCATATTCCTTCCTCCGGCACTCACAGTTTAATAATCCTGCTTAGGTTTGCTGCGACGAGATAAGTTCAAGCAGGTAACTGCGAAGGCATCGTTATGAATTAAGGGTACGTCCAAATTAGACGCCATGCCAAAGATTAGGCCGTTCAGACCGGCTTGCGTTTGAACTGAAAATTTACCGAGAAAAACAAGAAGCTTGTCGCTTTATTTAAGTTTAGCTTTCATAAAGGGTCACTTAACATGTTTATCGTGATTTCCCCAGTCTTAGGGCGTTTCCTTATTTTCAAATCGATTTTGTTGCGAAACCTGACGATTTAGGGCGAAGCCTCTCTACTTGAATGAATATGATCCAATTTATTTTCTTGTATCTCCTGATTTCAATTTGAAGAAGAGGGTTTCACAAATTTGTTTTTCGTTCAGTAAATTTCTACTTTCATTGTCTTTTGTTTGCCATTTCAGTATTGTGAATATGGTCCAGATTTAGACAAATGCAAGAAATGGCTTGAAGAGCATGACCCAAACCTCCTGGATTCCATTGCTAAAAGTGAGACTAACATCATTAAACTTTGACATATTAGTTGCAGTTTGCTTGTCATCCACTAGAACCCTTGAGAGAAAATAAGTGACAAATACTTTTGAAATATTTCTCTACATATATACAGGATATTTTTTAAAAGAATTCATGAGTGCAAAAATTGAATGTTTGAAAGCAAGGACCTTTTACTACATTCGCACGATGCTGGTAAAATTTGAAAATAGCACAACATCCTTACGGACAGGCCTAGTACCATTCACACGAAAATGGCACAAATTGTCAAGGCAGAATTTGAAAACTGCAGGATTTAAAAGCAAAACTCTAACGAGTACAACTTGAAAATGGGGTTGCGTGAAAACCCAAAAGTGCTACAAACGAAACATTTTTCATGCTTTGGAAATATTACTGATTGGTTGGTTAGACCTAGATAGAGTTCACTGTCTACAAAATCCAGCCTTTTTGTTGTGGAGGGAAGTTTGCACCCATCAATATTTGAGCTATAAATATTCTATCTCAACTAAAATTATTTCAAGAACTAAGGAATTCTGTCCTCATCAAAACTTCATGAAAATTATAAAAAAACCAGGTGAGTCAAAAAAAGTTTATGCGTTTGGCGGGCTGTGGAATGAAAAGTATGTGGCCGATATTCAAAACTAAAATTTTGATCTATCACATCAAGGTTAAGTTAGTTGAGAAATGTTCGCTTGGTAAAATCACTCATCTTCAAGACCCAGAATTTAGAAAAATGCCTGGGAATCGAGAATTCCACCTTCCATTCTGGTCCATGATTTATAGAATGTAGAATTCTTGCTTCCCATACAAACCCCTTACAGGCATTTTTCTAATTTTTGGGTCTTAAAGATGAGTGATTTTACAAAAGAAAATTTTCTTATCTAAGTTAACCTTTGACTGATTGATTAAATTTTAATTTTTGATTATCAGCCACACTCATTTTATTCCACAGCCTGTCAAACATTTAAATCAAAATTGAAATTCGAAATTTTGACATCGAAATTTTCCTGAATGTCTGGCCTGCCGTCTATTTTGGGACAAACTTTGAGTTAATTTTAAATGGCCGCAGGGTTGTTGTGAAATTCCATGCTCCCTGTGGCATCGTTGTGTAATCGTATGTGATTGTGTGTAGGTAGGTTGTATTTGTAGTTTAGATATATTGTAAATATTATGAGCATACAAAAAAAAAAAAAAAAAAAAACATTTAAACTTTTTTGACTCACCCTGTATGACAGATTTCTTTAGCAAGAAAGTTCTTCTCCTCCTAACCAAAGTCTGCACGCAGGCTAGGAAGCAGTGTTAATGGAAATATCCTGCTCTGTTGGTTTTATGGGGAAAGCCTAATTTACATCAAAACCTGATAATCCCTACAAATTCCCAAGATGAAGCCTGCATTAGCATTATTGTGTTTATGTCTCCTATCTAAATTATGCCTAACCTAGAACAGACAAGGGAATGTTGTAAACAACGTCTGACTTCTATCATGCGTTGATCTATTCGGTCATTTCGTTGTTTGTTCATTCATTTATTTATTCATTCATTCACCGTTTCTTTCCCAATCTAGTGACAGTTGATGGAGCCGAAGGAGACGAGAAAGAGAGCAAAAAGAGACAAACTAGAGGTAAAAACTTTGCTTTTTATCCATTCGTATGTAAGCTTGATCCCTGGAGATGCCAGCTTATACCATACACCAAATACCATACTGGCAACAAAGTTTCTATTTTATTAGCACTCATTCAGTTGACTTTGTTATTCTCCGGTTCACTTCTTTTTTCCAAGTCAACAATAAGTGCTTTTGACGTTGCAGAAATTTTGACTGAGGTTTTCAGCTATTCTGGGCAAGCTACTTGACGAGCTATTTTTTAATCTGAAGTCTCAAAAAACCCCCCAAACGACAAAGCAGTAGACCTTGGAGAAAATATCCCCAAAACAGGTATTCTTAAAACAGTAGAAATTCGAGAAACCAGTAAAAAAAATTTGGAAGAAACAGGATAACAAGAGCAGAAAAACTTCGGGTCTAAAAGAAAGCTCTTCATGACTGTGCAATCTCGTGGATATGTTTAGAAGAACCTGAAGTACTACAAAAACTCTACTTGCAGATATGCCTTCTCCGGCGGGGGAGCCACTAAAACAATCTCCGTTTGAAAGGCCGTTGCTTACTGGATATCAAGGCAATAGTATCGGCAAATATATTATTCATCGATGGACTTATGTCTCGTTCAATTCCTACCCTGACCATCCCCCCATACAGCTCGGGGGTCAACAAAAATTCTTTGTGCAAATGCTGGGGGTAGGGCAAGTTTTTGTTGAGATGAATCAGAAAACAGGGGCTTTTTCTCGGATTGGACGATATCTCGATGTAGACAAGGCTAAAATACTCTACCATGCATTTATGCATTTATATATTTCAAGCATTAGTTTTTGCAAATTTTTGCAGTGGATTGTTAGTTCACCCGACCTTCTCAAGAGATCTTCAAACGATGCATCATAGTCACTATACAGAACTCTCAGTGCACGTTTGTGCAAACGGATCTGACTTTGACTTTCTATGATTCTTTGAATAAAGATATCGATCTGGAAAGGAAATGGGACGCTTCGAATTTGAAAGCAATAACGAGCGAGAGGGATGTGACTTAACAAAGTCAAAGTCAGATTCTCTCAAACTTCAACTACTGCCCGTTAATTTGGATGTTCTGTGGGAAGACTGCAAACAACACAATCAACCGTTTGCACAAACGTGCACTGAGAGTTCTGTATAGTGACTATGATGCATCGTTTGAAGATCTCTTGAGAAGGTCGGGTGAGCTAACAATCCACTGCAAAAATTTGCAAAAACTAATGCTTGAAATATATAAATGCATAAATGCGGCTTGCCCCTCCTTCATGTTTGAGTTCTTCACACCAAAGGACATTCAATATGACCTACGAACAAATAACCTCCTGCAGCTCCCTAAAACCAATACGTTATTTTATGGGAACAATTTTTTATCATTTAGAGGAAGCATTTTGTGGAACACGTTATCTGACACGATAAAAGCTGCTCAAAACGCAGAGCAATTCAAAAATATAATTAAGAGCTGGAAAGGAGACACTTGCAGTTGCAACATCTGCAGATGATGTGTACATAGATTCATGTATATATTTTACGTTTATATTATGTTTGAACTTTGTATTGTAAATAGTTGGTATTTATTAGTTTTCTTTAAAACTATTGCTCGCACCAACTGTAAATAAATAAATTATTATGATTATTATTATTATTATTATTGTTATTATTATTATTGGCGAATGCCCGGGGGCCAGGCACTGAGAAACAGTTACTTTATAAGGAAAAGCTCCTAATATTGTCAAATGTCCCGGGAGCCGGGGACGAATTGGGAGTCAAATTCCCGGGGACCGGAAAATTTTTATGTGCAATCACCTGACACAAATCGGCCACTCCCTTCCGAAGCTATGAGCGATCTTTTCAAGAAAGCCCCTTAAAAACCTTCAAACCAGGCTTAAAATGACGACCAAATTTCCTGCTTTACAACAATGAATTTTACGTGCTTTAACACGTGTTATCCGTTTAGGGGGACAAAAGTTTCATCCCTGGGAGCATAGCAACATCATTCCGGGAGATTGCATCCCCCCAAGTGCATAGCACGTGCTGAAACGTGTTGAAGTCATTGCTGTAAGGTAAAAATATTGGACAAGTTCGTTCGTGATTTTAGGTACGTTTTGAAGGTTTCTTGAAGAGGCTTTCTGAAGAAAATCCCTCACAATTTCAGAACGGATTGACCGATTTCAATGAGGTAGCATTCAATTTGGATCAGAACAAGTTCATCATTAGAGGGGCTCAGAACATGTTCATCATTAAAGGGGCTGGGTCACGTAGCCGTAAACAAACCTGCTATCTTTATAATCTATATTGTTGCCCACACGTGTTCATTCTGTTATGCACAAATGTTGATGGATGGGGTGGATCCACAATAAAGTTACCTCTAAAAATCCACCAATATCTCTGCCATCTTACAACATATGAGTGTTTCGCTTGATTCTGTACGAATTTCAAGAGTCTATCTTCAAAACAACACTTTCATTTTGAGAAAAATAGTGGAAAATCTGTGTGGTAAGGCCTGTCAAAAAACTGCAAAATCGTCCTCTCAAAAGAAGTTTGTTTACTTGACATGACCCAGCCACTTAAATTATATGCTAATAATAGCACGTACAGTTGTGGCCAAAATTTAAGACCATATTTTTTTCTCAACAATGTTTCTTGGCGTGACTAGATCGAACCCCTACAGCGCTACCTATTTTACTCTCTTCGATTTCATTTTAGTCAACTTTCCATGTATATTCCGAATTTTTATGGTTTTTTATTTCTGCGCCATTTTGCTATGACGTCACAGTTAAATCTATCGAAATTCTCGGAAATTTTAGTGGTTCTTCGGACAAATGGTGTGACCCAAAAACTGTGTTACTCAGCTGGATGTTACATCAATCTATGCACAATTCATTTCTATGGGAAAACGTGATGGAATGCCTTCAGTCCATAGCTATTGCCATAAGTTTAAGACCACCCTTGGAAAAGTGTGAACAAATTTCTGTGCTTATGAGGTAAGATTCGTGACATGTTCGTGAAGCCTGTGACATTCGAGGTTTCGAATAATAAAATATTTCTTGAATATTAATTCGATTAACGATGCGATTTGTTACTTCAAACTAAACATCAAGGGCTGGTCTTAAACTTATGACCATAGCTTTGGACTGAAGGCCCTCTACTACCTTTTTCCCTCAAGCAATATTCTTCGCAGAGTTTCGGTATTTTGCAGACAAATGGCAGAAATGAATTGTGCATAGATTGATGTAACATCCAGCTGAGTAACACAATTTTTGGGTCACACCATTTTTCCACAGAAACACTATAATTTCTGAGAATTTCGATAAATTTCATTGTGAAGTCATAACAAAATGGCGCTGAAATTTAAAAAACAACATCAAAATTCGGAATCTATACATGGAAAGTTGATCTAAACAAACTCCAAGAGAGTAAAATAGGCAGAGCGATAGGGTTCCATTTCGTTACGCCAAGAAGCGTTGTTGACAAAAATGTGGTTTTAAATTTTTGGCCACGACTGTATATATATGTGCCAATATTAATGTTTTTGATTACAAAGTCCAACTTTGTAATCTAAGAAGGGGCTTCGATGTAAGGCAGTCAGTCAGAAAGAAAGAAAGGAAGTAAGTAAGTAACCCACTTCCGTCACGCTCGTTATAGCAATTGATTAACGTTTTATCTCTGCTAATTGGCACTGAAACAAAGAAAGCGCACAGAAAGCGCACACAAGACAGAAGTTTCCCGCGATCCTATAGCAAAATTTGACGTCGGCTTATTTCATGTTAGACAGATTTGACACCATAAGATGGATAAATCACCAAGATGTTTACCCTGACACAATAACAAATTTAACCAGAATTGGCACGTTCTTGCCCTCATTAGTAGCTTAATTATGTTAAAACAATCGTTTTCTAGAACGAACGCATCATTAGCCACTTATTGATAGTGGTAGTACTCATTATGCAAAATAAGTCAACTTTAGAGGATGATGTAACCGGCGGCCTGCACAGAGGCTAGCATTGGCAGTATCACAGTAGTTAGAAGGACCACGCTCCTACACAGCTACAGATACTAACGTCGCAGGTGAAGTTGAGAGGAAAAGTACAGAATCCCAGCAAACAATGGTGCCATTGACTGGGGGAAGGCACGTGACCACATTGAACCAAAACGTCTTCATGAATTTATGACTCTGCACAAAGGTTATCTTGGTGACTGCTTGTCTAAAATTAGATTCTCGCGAATAACAACAATTGAAACGTTCTGCAGCAACCTCGTCCCCAGGGGCTTTTGTCATATTGGGACGGAGACCTCCGTCCCAATGTGACAAAAAATCCTGGGGACGAGGTTGGTTCTGGAGGGTTCTGCATAAGTAATTTTGCGTTATTGTAAATCTCACATGACATCTAATTTGAGACAGATGCACCAATAGTTTCATGCACGAACTAAGCAAACTAGGGGTAATAGCTTTTGATTTTTTGCGTATCATCCTCGTTAAATATTGCTTTTCAGGCGATTCTTGTCCTTATGCCAGGGCTTGACGTTCTATTGAAGGCGACTTTAGCAGCAACACTCGTCTCTCTGATTGTAGCTAAAAACAGCATCAACGATCATTTGGGGTTATGAAGAAATCAATATTCAGATATTATTATGCTTGCTTAGCTCAGGACAGACTTTGTAATCATCCAAAAGGATCTTATGTTTATATGCAGGGACCAGTGGCCTTTCAAACACACAAACAAACAAACCCACCCAATACAACACACAGTGTAAAATACGTTTCATGTAAGATATTCAGTCGCAACTGGAGGTGGAAAACGGAGTTTGATGAGAAATTTAACAAGGAGGATTGTGATGACGATCATTGTTATTGAAGAATGAAAAAATCATTTTGAAAAAGAGACAGTTACATGTCATCGATTTTTAAACCATGGAACTGTCTCTCTTTGAAAATGATTCCCATGACAATCCTCCTTGTTAGATATCGTTTTAATGTAAAACCATAACTGGTTTAAGTGAGAAACGCTTTGATAAAAGATGAATTCTAATTATTTTCAGGAGGAAAAGCAAACCGGCAAGCTAAGAAAAAGGTTTGTTTTGTTTCTGACAATTGATCTTCAAAAAAGGATTTTTATACACTGCTTCTACAAGAATTTTGGTATAAAAACGGTATTGATTTTGGGTTTTCGTAAAAGGAATAGTTTGATTTTCATACAGATGTATGTAGCATAGTGCTTAGCGCGCAGTGAGTCAGATCAAAGAATTAGAGACCAAAATCTGGCCTGCACGCAGGCTACCAAAACCTTAAAACCTGCAGGTTTTTAATAACAATGACCCCCTTCATTACTAATTGATTTATAAGGCTGGGTTGAGTGGCCAAGCGGCTGAAACAGTTTCCGTTAGGTGACTAAAGTTAAGCTCTGTCGAGTGAGGTCAAACTCCGGATGGGTGACCTCTAGGAGGCCTGACCTCCCAACTCACCCCGCCGTCCTTCGGAAGAAATGTTAAACTATGGGTCTCATGCCTGGATGCGGCATGCATAATTGGCCTGAATTATCTTTGAATAGCTAGAAGTCCTTTCAGCCCACTTAAGATAAATTACTGAAACAAAAGAAAAACATCTGCGGCAACGAAAAGAAAGTGCAAATTTAGTATTTTGAAATTTTCTACTTACGAGCCACAACCGTTTCTACGAATAAATGTCACCTAGCTGTAATGTCACAGCTCTTACTAAATCTAGACAGGGAATAGGTATGATCAAATACCTCTCAAAGTACTTGCCACGTCACACATTAAATGAGCTGTACAAACTCTATGTTAGACCGCATTTAGATTATGGTGATGTTATCTACCATACCCCAGCAAAAATCTGTGAATTCAGTCATGATACTATCTTGAATACCCAAATGGAGAAGCTAGAATCGGTTCAGTACTCTGCTGCGTTGGCAGTAACTGGTGCTTGGAAAGGGACATCCCGTGAGAAACTGTACAATGAGCTCGGATGGGAATCTTTGAACCTGCGACGCTGGAGCAGACGCCTTGTTATGTTTTACAAGATTGTAAATAACGTTACGCCAGAGTATACAAGGCATCCCATACCACAACTTGAACAGCCTATGTACTCTCTTCGTGAGAATCATGTCATTGGGCAAATAAAGGCAAGGACAGAGAGATTTAAAAACAGTTTTTACCCAAATTGTTTGAACGAATGGGACAAGCTCCATCCTGAAATTAGACAGGCATCCTCGCTAAGTGTTTTTAAATCAAAAGTATTAGCTCTAATTCGGCCCCCTTCGAAACCAGTATATGGGATTCATGACCCGAAAGGTTTAGCTATTCTTACACAGTTAAGAGTCGGCCTCAGCAAATTAAGTTCTCACAAATTTAGGCACAATTTTAGAGATACAATAGACCCGATGTGTCCTGCAAATGATGGTGTTGAGGACACGGAACATTACCTGCTGCTTTGCCAATCTTATGAAGAACCTAGACGCGAGCTTCTCAATGGTCTCAATGCAATATTGCCTCCTAGTGGATTTTCTAACCTCTCAAATGAATTATTAGTTGAACTCATTCTGTATGGCAATGAAAGGTTACAACCTGACGTTAATAAAAGAATAATCGAGGCTACTCTAAAATTCGTTCACGCAACAAAGCGCTTTTGATGTCTGCTGCAAACCCCCAATACATGGACACATCCTCCCTTTGTAAATGTTTGTATTAGTTAATTTTCTTCTTTAATGTTTAGATTTATAACTATATGTTAAATGTCCACAGGGTTGATATGTATTTCCATTCTCCTTGTGGCATCGTTTTTGTAATCTTTTGTAGTTGTTGTATTTTTATGAGATTATATAAAAAAAAAAAAAAAAAAAAAAAAAAGCTGTTTTTACTTGAAAAGATATCATACTTTGTGGCCAAACGTTTACACAATGATTCTTTTCAATGGATACCTCTTATCAAAATGAAAGGGTAAAATGAATTAGAGGGGCATCGCCCTAAAAGGTCAGGTTACGTTTTTCATCATATCTGACCGCGCTGCAAAAACTTCTTATTGAAAGGAGTTTAAGCCAAGCAGCTTTACGAAAGCGCGCGGAAGTCATTTGCTGACGCCATTTCTGAGATTGTTTCTTGTTTTGTTTTGCTTTGAACTGCATAGCTTCGTTGCGAAGAATATTTTAAAAGTACTTACTTGAAATGCATAAAGGTGAGAGTATTTTATGTCCTTGTTGTTTTCCAAGTCCAATATTTGTTTTCTTCGCGTTGCCTCAGAATTTTGTATAAAGTTCAACCAACGTTTGTTGACAGGCAACTCCAACCCTCCAAAGGTTATTTTTGAAGAAATATCTCAAGAAATTTCCATTGAATGTAAAAGCCGGGGGTTTTATCTCGGTTGTGGTCAGACTGGCCTACCTGCGCCCTTATTGGTTGGCCTGTGGATTCTGACTTCCCTTACTGACTCCCCTGTCAACCGCACTGTTAGAAGTCATAAGGTTAAAGTCATAATCTTCAAGATAATGGTAAAATTATAAATCTTGATTTTTTTGTCAATTACTGCCTTGTCGATTTCATTTGTGTAAGGTTTCATTCACGAACTAACTTCCCCCCGTAGTCAATTTCATCATTTTATCTATCAATATTTTGAAATGTAACCATATCATTTCTTATTTCTTGCAAACACCTCCTCCACTTGCTTTTATTTTCAAAAATATCCCGTGGACCTCCTTATTCCTTCCCCCGGCACTCACAGTTTAATATTCCTGCTTAGGTTTGCTGCGACGAGACAAGTTCAACCAGGTAACTGCGAAGGCGTCGTTTCGTTATGAATTTAGGGTATGTCCAAATTTGACGCCATGCCAAAGATTAGGCCGTTCAGACCGGCTTGCGTTTGAACTGAAAATTTACCAAGACAAACAAGAAGCTAGTCGTTACATTTAAGTTTAGCTTCTCAACCGTGGCGGTCAGACGTGTCTTGCAACGCTCCGCAATGTTTTAAATTTATTTCAAAAGTAATATGGGTTAGAAGTTTAAGTTTGAAGGTTTCAGAATGGAGAATTTAATGTAATTGCTCAAGAGTGCACTTCATCATTCTATATCAAACAAAATCGACATCAGTGAGTTAAATGAGTCAGAGTTCTAAGGCAAAGACAAGGCGTCAGGCAGGCATGGATGAGATTCGCGACGACCTGAAGGATCTTATTGATGCTGCATTGGTTCCCATCAAAACTGAACTGGGCAACCTACCTGATAAACAGTTCCTTGATGATCTCATAAATACACTATCAACAACTTTGACGAACAAATTCGATGCCAAATTGCAACTACAGGAAGAGAGAATTAAGGCCTTGGAAGATCGCTTGGCGATCCAAGAAAGCAACATGGTTGTCCTCCAAAATTTAGAGGCGAGGGTAGATGAGAAGTTGGAAAAAATAGAAGAGCTCGAGGAAAAGGTCGACAATGGTGAGCAGTACAGCCGCAGACTGTGCTTAAGGATGTATAACATCGACTTGGCACCGGCTGGAAAGAAAGAAGATTGTATGAAGAAAGTAAAACAAGTTTTGAGAGAATTGGATTGCGGAGTCAAAATCGATGCTGTAGACCGAGCACACAGGATTGGGCCGCGAGAAACCGTTGATGGCAAAGAAAGACAACAAATTTAAAACTTTCAACGAGCGCACAGCCGTATATCGTGCCAGGAAGAAGGCTGCAGTCACTAAAACAAGGATTGACCTAACACGAAGAAGACTGAGCATCCTTAGAGAGGCGAAGACCTTGGCAGAGGATCGAAATGACGTGATTGACTATGTTTTTGCGGATATAAACTGCAGCCTTGCCGCTAAATTAAAGAATGATTCCTTTATCTTTTTCAATTCTATCAAAAGTTTACAGGATGAATTAGACAAACTGTAAGTTTTTTTTTCAAACTATTCATTTTTCATTGGGATTTTTAGCCATTTTCTTTTTAGATTCTGGAAAGGGCGTATCACTCCTCCGAAAATGCGTACGAGGAATTTTAGGGTTCTTTTTTAGGGATCTTTCCTGAAATGAAAAATATTGACATCTATCCATTTATTTTGTTTCTTTTATATTTTTTATTTCGTTCATGCATTCGTTTTCATGATATTTTTCTTTTTTCCCAAAAGTGTACGGTGTTTTTCGAGAAGTGATTTGCCCTTCAACATATGGGAGCTATGGACTTTTTTTTTTTTTTCTCTTGACAAAAACTACTTGCAAACTTCTAGACTTGCGAAACTGATTGTGCATATTTCGTTATTTTTCTTCACAGTCAAAGCCCTGAAAGTCATTATACATACGCCCTAGGCTTCCCTTGATAGATTTTTCTTGAAAAAGCTGCCCCTATCAAATTCCATGGGAAGGGAAGGATCCTTTACCTTAATCCTTGTCCTTATCTTTATCATTTTTGTTTTTATATATATTATTTGGTATCCCCACATGATATATCTTGTTGTTGATGTTTGTTCTATTCATTTGTTTTTCTGACAGACTTTTCGTTAAATGTCTTTGCCATTGTTGTTTATTTTCGATAAACATGACACTGTAGTTTTCGCGATAAGCATAGCATTGTCCGTTATTGAATTCTTTATTGTATTCTGGTAAAGCATTTGTTAGAATGTTATAAAATGGCACTTTTTCAAAGTCCCAAAGCGCGGAGACAGTGCATCTGTTATACAGTTTTTGATAAACTTTCTTTTCTCCATTTATGTTTCTCTTTCGAAAAATTGAACCTTTGTTTTTCCCAATGTGAAACTTCTGACCCATATCAAATCGACAAAAGAGACGTTCGTCCGTGTGTTCTTTTGTTTTTTCGTTATGATCTATTTCTTTATCCCCAAGATGCAACTGCTACCATTTTTTTGCAAGTTTCGATTGTTTGCTTCCAACTTTTTCCCAAGTGAGCGTGCCCAAGGAGATCTTTGCTGTTTCCAATGCCCATAGGAATTAATGAATGGCGTGCAGGAGTTGGTTCCTATAGTTACAGACGTTCCCCATCGAAGGCCTTCCTGCGTGTTTCTCTCTGTGGATTGCTTGTTACTGCATTTCGTTGTTTTGCCTATTTGTACCTAATAATTGCGGTATCACTGATAACTCTCCCTGCGTCTGTTCTTGCTACGTCATTATTCGCGCACTTTCCTTCTCACTCGTTTTTGCCATCGTCTTGGCAACAAAAACTGGTTAATCTCAAATGTCAAAGGTCGAATTTTGCCTTACTTACTACTTATGTCATCACCACAATTTATTTTCTAATTTTGTTTTCAAGAGATTTCATAAAATTTAATGGCACTACTCTAATGACTTGCCCTAAGATCAGAAAACGATACATAATTTTCCTACAGCATGTGGTATATGCATTTTTGATTAGCAGATATTTGGGTCTTTTTAGTGCTGGAGAAGATTTTCCTACGAATCTGATTATGCTGCTTGCTGGTGATATTGAAACAAATCCAGGCCCGGCAAATACAAATTGCCTTAAATTTTGCCATTGGAATTTGAATAGTATTTGTGCTAGGGGTGGTATAAAGACCTCTTTAATAGAAGCTTACAACTCAATACACCATTTTGATGTCATAGCTATTTCTGAATCCATGTTAGATAGATCCATTAGCAATAATGAAATCTTCATAGAGGGTTTCAGTAGAGATATATTTAGAAAATGAGGACCACAGACTGAAAATATGAAGCAGCACAAATGCCAAAGCATTTCAACTGGTTTTAATGGCAAAAATCCACTTTTTTGACCGTAATCTGCAGCCAGTGACCATCCAAGTAACTCCAAAGTTGGGGGAGCTTGTGTATATTTTCGCGAAGGCGTACCCATAAAACGTAGAAATGATCTCGAAGAATTGCAAGAGTTGATCGTTACCGAAGTCATCATTTCACGTAAAAAAGTGTTCTTTGTCACCCTATATCGAAGTCCTAGTCAGAATAGTGTGCAATTTGAACATTTCATCGACAAACTACAGAGGATGGTGGAAAAAATCAAAGCTGAAAACCCGCATTCTTTGATTCTCACGGGGGATTTTAATTGTAGATCTTCACAATGGTGGGCAGGCGATGTCCAGCAACCAGAGGGGACAGCGTTGGAAGAACTGATCGAGGTTAATAGTCTAAATCAGTTAATTGAAGAGCCTACGAACATTCGGGACGATAGTATGTCTTGCATTGATCTAATCATAACTGATCAGTCAAATTTATTTTCTGATTATGGAGTTCACCCTTCCTTAGATGAGCACTGTCAACATCAAATAGTGTATGGCAAAATAAACATTTCTATACCGTCCCCACCACCATACAAAAGAACAATCTGGGATTACTCTAAGGCAAACATGCAAAATATTCATCACGACCTTCAGGCTATAGATTGGCATACCCGGTTTGATAACCTTGGTTCAGAGGAAATGACTGAGGTTTTTACAGCGTCCATCTACGCCACACTGACTTCTTATATTCCCAACAAGGTCATTAAGTGTTGTGACAAGGACCCACCCTGGATTACTCCTCGAATAAAAACAGCCATCAAGCGCAAGCAGAAAGTTTATAGGAATTTTTTCCAGCGAGGAAGAAGGGACCAGGATTGGAATAATGTAAAACGTGTTCGAAACGAAACATCTAAAATTATTTTGAATGGTAAGGAAGAATATTTCAAAAGGCTCTCTGATCCAAATGAGGGTATAAAGAGTTATTGGTCCACCTTGAATAGGCTTATCAACAAGAAGAAAACCATAAATATTCCTCCGTTATTAGAAAATGGACTGTTCATCACAAATGTACAAACCAAAGCTACTTTACTGAATAACTTTTTCATCGAACAGTGCTGTGCTATACCAACAGGAAGCACTCTCCCAAATTTTCGGCCTAGGTGCGACTCCATTCTTGAAAATGTAGAGATTGACAGGCAAAAAGTGGTCAAATTGATACGAGCACTTGATTCCTCAAAGGCACATGGCTGTGATAATATTTTCATAGCTATGATAAAAATATGTGACTCCACAATTGTTGAACCCCTTTGTATGATTTTTGAGGAATGTCTTGAAACCGGTCAGTATCCCTCATTTTGGAAAAAGGCAAACATTATCCCTGTTCATAAGAAGGGTAGCAGACAATGTAAAAACAACTATCGCCCAATTTCTTTACTTCCTGTTTTTGGAAAATTGTTTGAAAAATTATTGTTTGATTCGATGTACGATCACTTTTGTGCTAACAGTCTCCTGACTGCCCATCAGTCGGGTTTTCGTCCTGGTGACTCAACAATAAATCAGTTGCTGTCCATATCTCATACAATTTATACTGGTTTTGAAGAGACACCTAGCAGGGAAACACGTGCTGTTTTCTTAGATTTTTCTAAGGCTTTTGACAAGGTATGGCACGAAGGATTACTGTATAAACTTGAGTGTAACGGTATATCTGGGAAGCTCCTCAATTTAATTCGAAATTTCCTTTCTAATCGTAAACAACGGGTCTTGCTGAATGGTAAAAATTCGGAATGGGCAGACATATCGGCAGGAGTACCCCAAGGATCAGTTTTGGGACCACTTCTTTTCCTTGTATACATTAATGACCTTGTTGAGAATGTTAGATGCGATATTAAGCTCTTTGCTGATGACACATCGCTTTTTACAGCTGTCTATGATGAGCTCAAAACTGCAGAAGAACTAGATAGAGATTTGGAGAGGGTACGACTATGGGCGTGGCAATGGAAAATGAAATTTAATACTGAGAAAACGGAAGAAGTCATTTTCTCTGCCAAGAGGGTCAAACCAATCCATCCCCCTTTGTCTTTTGGTAATGGTGACGTAGCAAGAAAGAGTGAGCACAAGCATCTTGGTATGATCCTTGATTCCAAGCTAGACTTTCAAAGTCACATTAGAGAGGCAATACAAAAAGCGAGGCGCGGCATTGGGATGATAAGATACCTTTCCAAGTATGTTTCGAGAGATATTTTAGATCAAATATATAAGCTTTATGTTAGACCACATCTTGATTATGGAGATATCATTTATCATAAATACGATCCTCAAATGCGTCTAAAGTTTACACAGAGACTTGAACAAACTCGGTATTGTGCTGCCCTAGCGGTAGCTGGTGCATGGAGAGGAACAAGCAGGGAACGTCTTTACAGGGAACTTGGCTGGGAGGACTTGTATCTCAGGAGATGGTATAGACGACTGTGTCAATTTTACAATTTGACAAAATCCCATTCCCCAGATTATTTGTTTGCTGAAATTCCCCCTGAGCGAAACGTAAGCTACAATTTTCGAAATATGAGAATGCATCACCAAAATGTTGGAAGAACTGCGCGATACTCGAACACCTATTTTCAAAATGCTCCTTTTGAGTGGAATTTGCTTGATGATGAAACAAAAATTCAACGTCAATTTCTGAGTTTAAGCGCAAATTACTTGCGATGATAAGACCCAATAAGAATTCAATTTACGGTATAAATGATATTGCTGGGATTAGGCACTTGTCGAAATTGCGACTAAAGTTTAGTGGACTAAATGAGCATAGATTCAGACATAACTTTGACTGTCTCAATCCTGTCTGCCGGTGTGGTACTGCTGATGAAGATAGTGAGCATTTCCTCCTGCACTGCCATTTTTTCGAAGAAGCACGAAGAGATCTTCTTGGCAGCTTATCAGATATTCCTGGGTTAGATATAGTTGGATTGGACACACAATCCTTATGCCATTTAATCTTATTTGGAAATGCAGACCTAACCCTAATTACAAATAGGATGATTATGGAAGCAACAATTACTTACATCAAGGCAACGAAGAGATTCGATTGAAGCGTAAACAAAGCAGCAGCATCCCCCCCCCAATATCCTTTTGAGTGATTTTGGTAGTTTTTGTAGAAAATTCTGTCTCTCATTTGATGTTAGGCGATAGACAACTGTAAATTTTTATCTTAGGGTGCGGGGGTGGTGGGTGGATGGGGTCCTGCTGTGTGGATGGGCGGCTGCTGGCCTTTAGTTTCATGTGTTATCCCGGTGGGGGTGGCACGTGTGGCGAGGGGCGGCGGCTGTTTGTCCGCGCGTAGGGCCCTCTGTTAACTGCCTTGCATCTATTTTCTCCCAAATTATAAAATGTTTTGATGTCATTGCCTCACATCAAATGAGAGACAGACATTAACTTTTTCTTTTAGTTTGTTGTTTTTTCTTTCAGTATATTGTAATTTTTGAATTGTAAGTGCCTTTCATGGTGGGAACTCCGATGACCTAGTGTCTATTCCCGCCATGATAGGCACAGTAGATGTACTTGTTGAGTTTGTAAATTTTAATTGATTATATAAAAAAAAAAAAAAAAAGAAGTTTAGCTTTCAGAAAGAGTTAATGAACATTTTTATCGTGATTTGCCCAGTCCTAGGGCGTTTCATTATTTTTAAATCAATTTTGTTGCGAAACCCGACCATTTAGGGCGAAGCCTCTCTAGTAAAATCGGGTTAATGGGCAAAATCTGGCAAGCCAAATAATGTTGATTTGATAGAACAGAACATATTGATATATGGAATGTTTTTGTGCAGCACATTTCCTGAACCCCGATGAACCTTTAGAATTGCCCGTGGGCTGAGAAGCTTTGCAATCCATTATTGCTACGTGCTTCGAGAGGATATCGCCTCTTGGCTGTAGATTATCGCATGTACTTCCCAATGAAATAAAGCAGTCTGATTCTCTCTCTCTGGTTTTAAAGGAAAATCAAAATCTTAAAGGGCTTAGCTGCAAAGGGTTGTTTCTCAAAACAATTTTAAAAAGATGAGAAATGACATTGAAAATTAGTTAAGAATCCAAGTTTCTCAGAAAAAAGTGGTGTGACATATTTGCATTTCGGGAAATACAAAATCGGTTGGTTTGCCTTTCTTCCTCAACTTTCACAAACTTATACAAAATGATTTACGAATTTAGTAGCAACATCATCAGCAATGAGTCAAAAATTACAAAAACATTATAAACTGCTTTCGATGAAATCAACTTTTGGGGTTTTGCCACTCTTGACCCATTGAGCGGTGTCTTGTTGATGCTTTTGTTGTAAACCCTATTGAATTGGTTTTTGGCATATGAGTTTCGGAATTGAGTTTATTTAACCCTATTTTAACCAGGTGAAAAAGTGATTTTCTATCGGTGGTGCTTTTCGCCCGCCCCCCTCCCTCTAATTTTCTCCGCAAGTATAACAGCTATGACATGACGATGAAACTTGCACTTTGTCATAATTGAACAAAGGAAAATCCAAAAATAGCATTAATGAATCTATATTCACGTGATTGGTGGCAAAATTTGACAAAATTGAGCTATTTGCAATATAGGGCGTACTTTTACCAAATAACTGGAGAAAATCGGCAAAAAAAAAACATCCAAATACCTGCTTGATAGCATTAATTTGTAGTTTCATATGGTTTCATACAGATATTTTTGGTTTCTAATTGAGTAACTAATTAATTAATGACAATTTGATTCAATGCAAGGTTGTTTGCTCAATAAAATCTTCTTGTTGCGTGTAGTGCAATTGTACAATGATAAACAAGTAAATAAAGTACAATATAAGCACTTTGATGCGAATTGAAATAAGCACAATAATGTTTGTTTGCTCAATAATGATGGTTAAAAACCATGCATTTCACATATTTTTGGTGAGATCAAGTACCTTCATCAACATTTGAAGTCATTCCATGAGTTTTGCATGCAAAAATTACTAATTAATTAGAAATATGACGTCATAAAGATTTCTGACGTCGTAGATTTAATGAATTGCTATTGTCAGCAAATATGAATAAATTATATATGAAATGAAAGTACTTTTTGAGACAAATCGAATGGTATTTACATTGTTGAGATTTAGCAACAAAAAAATAAATTAGTGCCATTTTAAAGAATTACTTTGTGACCACTCTCCAAGTATGGGCATGTGGTGGTCACGTGGTTAAACTATAGTTGTTCAAATTTTATTCTCTGATTGCCAATTAAATTCTAGTGGATGTCAGGAAGTTTCAGCGTTACAGCTAGCATCGTTCGGGAGCTATTTTTAAAAATTCGGTTGGGGGCGAAAAACGCCCCCCCCCCCGGTTAATATAGGGTTAAGAGAAATGGAAATTTGTTCGAGCCATTGATTTTGTGAGATAACCCACAGCGTGTTATTTCTACTAAAGGGTGTCACTATAGGTATAGGCATATTAAATATAACTTCGCCTCCGTGAGCTCCCTGGGATTATTCAAAGGTCTGCTTGAAAATTTATTTCTTCAAATCTTTTCAAAAAACTTTTAGCAAAAAACTTTTGGGTGTCCCAGAAATAAGTATCCCAGTTTGAACAGCTACAGAAAAAAACAACCATTGTCTGGTTTTGAGCAATGTAAACTCGGGTCTAAATATTTTTTTTGTTGATTTTTGCCGATATGGATTTTCCGAAAACTTTCGGCCCCAGAAACCCTCGAAAAGGGAAAAAATCTATTGATAAAGAATGTTCTATGTTTTACATCGAAATGTCTTTTCTTCGAGCCTCAAGCAAGATCGTGTTTTTACGGGCGCAACAAACAAATGGTATCTTTGTGGGGTAATTTTCTTTGCGTTCGAGCTCTTTTCTGTTTGAATTTGTTTAAAAATTAGATTTCTGTAGATTCACCTATCTAACACGCACTTGCACTTCAATTGTAACACCCAATATGAACAATTCCAAGGACAGAACTGCATGAAAAGTTTGCCGAATACAATTTTTTAACTGCATCTTTAGTTCAAAATAACAGGGTGTTCTTCGGTAGAAAATGAAATTTTGTTTGAGATAACCGTGTTCGAGATAGCCCGTCGTGTGTCGATACAAATCCTCATAGAAAACGGGAAATGGACATTTCTTCGAGGTGGGGTGAGTTCTCCTATAGAACCGATAACCGGGGTTCAACGATAGTTTGTAGAATGTCAATCTAGTTACGTAATATTTTCTTTGACTAAGGCAATTTCTTTCTTTAAAGACTGCAGTTCAAAAGGTTACAATATCAAAAGAAAGTCGAAGTAAGAAGAAATCAGTCACCATCGTAACTGGTCTTTCAACATTCGGTAAGTCATCTAGCGACCATTCAATGTACCCAACACGACTTTTCCGTCAAAATCAGAAGATTTCATATTTCAGCAAGGGACTTTCTATTTTGCAGCTGGTAGAATAATCAAATTTTAATGGATGTTTGAGCAAAGATAAAATATATTGGATCATCCACTATTTCACACAAATACAGCGAAAACACTCAGAAATTGATCAATTAAGCACCTTCTATCAAGGGCGCCTACCTTGTAGGAAGTGTGTTTATTCACGGTACTTTACGCGGTGTCCTATGACCCAGTCCTGTTAATCTTCGTATATCATAATAAACTGAGGGGTATGCAACTTCTGCAGATAAACCAATCAGCGAGCAGGATCTCAAGAGAAGATTATCACAAGCGCGTTCTATCCGTTGTGGTTTCAGTCAAGCAAAATTGTTTACATAAGCCTTTGTTTAACCAGATGTGAAAAATGACACCGTGTGCAAACTAGGGGGTCGCGTGAAAAAGTCAATCCTCAAGATTATTGGAGAACGAGCGTAGTACCTGAGAATAACAATCATTACACGTTTTTATAAGCAACGGCTTTCAAGAAATTTTACCTGCACCTCCAGAAAATTAAGAAACCATGATAAATAGAAGAGGTCAAGTTCCAAGTTAATAAATATTTTTCAAATGCATTCTTCATTCAAATTCTACAATTTCCCGCAGTTTCCTTTGATGCACAAGGCAAATCCTTAGCCTAATTGAGAATTTCAACTTATTAAACGCTTGCATGCTATTGAACCAATTATTCCTTTATGTTATGCTACTTTGAATGAAGAAAAGTACTTGCAAAATCAATATCTCAACAACAAAACGGTTAATTTAAACAATTTTGCTTACCTCAGTTTGGACTTGCCCCAAGTCACCTCCGCGAAAATAAAACCAAAATATATCCCAAGTCTCTTCCGCGAAAATAAAACCAAAATAAATACCTCTGCCCCAAGTCTCTTCCGCGAAAATAAAACCAAAATATATCCCAAGTCGAGTCAGACGACCACAGACACTGCATGACAATAAGCGAGCAACCAGCTGAAAAATTTCTTAGCAGTGCCAACCCCCAGCTCAATTTACCGCCAGTTTTGTTTACTGGCCATAGCAACGGGCTCTGACCACAGCAACGTGTAACGCGCTTGTGAGAAAAGTGAACAATAGAGTTAGGAAAAGTTTCATACCCCTAAGCTTTTCTAGTGACAGGGAGTTTCAAATTCTAACGTCTCTTAGAGTTGACCAATCAAAAATCACGCTGTCTGATTCCCTGTGGCCAGATCGTATAACAGTTTTTCATAACACCGGAATTTGAAACCACAAACTTATTCATACGTCATCTTGACCTTGAGAGGACTGACTCTGTGTACTCCTGGGTCACGGTATGGTTTTAGGACACTCTCTGTACTGGGTCACAGGACACCCATTACTCTACAGTACTGGGAATAAACACACTTCCTACAAGGTAGGCGCCCTTGCTTCTATATATAAGAACCACCAAAGATGTGTATGAGCCATCTAAGACTGTTATAGAAAATCACAGGTTCTTTTATGCAGGCATTTACTGTATAACATTTGTCATATTTTTGGAA
Source organism: Aurelia coerulea (assembly GCA_039566865.1). Classification (NCBI taxonomy): domain Eukaryota; kingdom Metazoa; phylum Cnidaria; class Scyphozoa; order Semaeostomeae; family Ulmaridae; genus Aurelia; species Aurelia coerulea. Next base: position 13,387,896 of record CM076949.1, on the reverse strand, counting down.
ACCCTTTACAATAAATCAAACTCTAAGATCACCCCAGGGGGGGGGGGGTACTTAGGTATATTTAGGTTAGGGGTGCTCAGGCTGGGGTACAACGCATTAACCCAAAAAAATAATTTCTAGCATGAAAATAGACCCAAAAAAATAATTTTTCCGACGTTTCATACCCAAAAGTTATGAAGTCAGTATCTTAAATCTGCATAAAAGTGCCCCAACTGATTAGATTTCTCATAATGTGTTTGGATATTTATCTTTTTTATTTTGGTAACTGTTACTTGACTCTAATTTTGTTTGTAAACTTTATTTTCCCAATTTTTTTACTTTTTCTCATATTTGAGACCCAAAAAAGTAAGCCAGAGTTTCTTGAACCCAAAAAAATAACTGTACAAATCATTGACCCAAAAGAATAATCCTTGCCTGAATTTTATACCCAAAAAAGTAACCTTTTAAAGCTCAGCAACAAGACCTTTATTGCTGGCCTAACATTGAGCAACGCAATGGTCAAGCCTCATTTAACTGGAATTCAATAGTAACTAATGGCGACTGTTGTTCAACGAACGAAGAACACAATGAGCTAACAAAAGGTATTTGTTACTGGAGGCTGTGTATAGAAGTTGCAAAACGAAGTAAACAACTTTCTCAAAAACAAGTTGGCAAGCCTTTAAGCTATTACTCGAACAGTCTTGCTACTTTTCGTTTTCTGTTATGTTGTGGGGATGTTGAATCCAACCCTGGACCCTCAGATAACAATTTGGGGGATAAATCAACGCATAAACCAACGGGGAAACCCTGCTCTTCTTGTCAAGAATGTGGCAAAACGATTTGTCGTAATCAGAGGAAAATTGTTTGTGAAAAATGTTTTGATCAATATCACATGAAATGCCAAACAAATGTGGCTGAAAACACGAATTTTATTGTATGCTCAAAATGCCTGATCACAGTACTGCCCTTTGCAGGATGTCACGATAAACATATGCCTGACACCAGAGAAGTATGGGAGGCTACAGGAACTTCGCTAGACCATCGTGACGACTACAGTGATACCCATTTGGAAGCTCTAGTTTCTCATGAAAATCAACTGAGGTTCATGCACATAAATACTCAGTCTATGGTGTCAACATTTGATCAGCTTTTATTTACAATCAATCGCTACCCTTTTGATGTTATTGCCATGAGCGAAACATGGTTAAACGATAATCCCCTATTACTAGAACATGTGAAAATTCCCGGTTATATACCAGAATTCAGGAACAGAAATGCCTGTCGTGGCGGAGGAGTAGGCGCTTACATAAAAGAGACAATCAGGCATAAACGTAGAAAAGACATTGAGAATCTCGAATCAGAGTTAGAAACTTTATGGTTGGAAATTGCTGGTCGGAACAAAAAATAGCAACCTGTTGTTTGGAGTCATTTATCGTTCCGATAAACTATTGTCGCCCAGTGAATGGATGGATAAAATTGAAAGCTTATTTGGCCATATTGTATCGCAATGGGATGGCCTCATCGTTATCACGGGAGACATGAATATTGATTTATTAAAGGAGAACGACCCCTTGCAAAGGCAATATAATGGAGTGTTAGAGGCACTTAATTTAAATCAGCATGTCACAAAAGCAACAAGGACAACTATACGCACAAGTACCCTGATTGATCATATCATATCAAACAATCCATCCAGGGTAACCCACACCGATGTGCTCCCTTGTGATCATATTAGTGATCATGATGCCCCATACGCGTGTATAAACATAAGGATCAACAAATTTCAGCCTAGATTTAAGTACATCCGGAACGAGAAAAAATTATCTATCAAGGATTATGTAAAAGACTTCTCCATGCTGCCCCTAAGTCTAATCTACTCCACAGATGAGCCTGATGACATGGTAGATATTCTTAGCAGATTTATGACAGAATGCATTGACAGCCACGCTCCCCTGAAAAGAACAAAAGTTACACGTCCACCTGCTCCTTGGCTAAAGCATCTAGATATTATGTCTCTCCAACAACAGAGAGATAAATTAAGGTGCACAGCACATCGTACAAAGTCTGGTACGGACTGGGAAGCCTATAGAAAAGCGAGGAATGAACTCAAAACCAAAATAAAGGAAACCAAGCGTAAATTCCTAAAGTCTGCTCTCTCATCAAGACGGCCAAAAGATGTATGGAAGACAATTCACAGGGTGTTAAGCCCTAGCCCTCGACTAATAAAAGCGAATGTTAATGATCTCAATAAGCACTTTAACAGCACAGCTGAAAGAATTCTGGAATGTTCACCATCAAACATGGAGGACTTATTTAAAACGGTAGAAGGGTTACAATGTCAGGATAACAGCTTTACTCTAGCACTTGTTACTTACAATGAAGTCTTAAATGCAATAAAATCCCTAAGAAATGATTGCTCGACTGGTCCTGACCAGATCCCTACGAAATTTATAAAACCGATTGCCGAGTTTCTAGCATCACCTTTGTGTCATATCATCAACACCTGTATTCAGACGTCAGCTTTTCCAACGAAATGGAAAACAGCTCGAATTTCCCCGATTCCAAAGGTAGACGATCAAAGAGCAAATGATGACTACAGGCCTGTTTCAATATTGCCAGTGTTGTCTAAAATTTTCGAACGCCTGGTAATGAATCAGATTGTTGATTTTATTGAGAAAGAGCAAATTCTAAACGAAAAAGTTTGCGGATACAGGAAAGGACACTCAACGGTAACTGCGTTACTCGGTATTAAAGATATGATTGTCCAGGCCATGGGAAGAGGTGAGATTACACGTATGGTTCTTGCAGACTTTTCCAAAGCGTTTGATACGATTGATTATAAAACTTTGCTATACCAGATGCATGCTCTCAAGTTTTCGAACTCTTTCTTGAAATGGTTGTTAAATTACCTTGATAACCGTCACCAATTCGTTCAAGTGGATGATAAGATGTCGGACCTGATGCTGACTAGATTCGGTGTACCACAGGGATCAATACTAGGCCCTGTTTTGTTTAATTTGTACGTAACAGATCTTCAAGGAGAAATGGAACAGCCTTGTTTTCAATACGCTGATGATACAACAATTGTCGCACAAGGCAGACCAAAGAATTGTTGTTCCATTGAAAATGCCATGAATAATGACCTAGTGAAGCTAAATTCATGGTCGGTATCTGCTAATCTAGCCTTAAATCCAAGGAAGACAAAGGTCATGGTCCTTAGCACAAAGCAACTATCGCGCCATCACAACCTCGATGATTTTACCCCCACACTCAAAATCGGACAACAACAAATTGAACGTGAAAAGTCAGTAAAATTACTTGGTGTCATCTTAGACCAGCATCTTTTATGGGAAGATCACGTAAACAAGGTAACATCATCCTGTTTTGGAGCTCTCTCTATACTAAAAAAAATCAAGAATATCATGTCGCTGAAATTGAAAAAGCAAGTCGCAGAGCTTCTAATCTTATCGAAATTGGATTATGCTGATGCTGTATTTCGACCTCTTTCATTGAAACTACAAAAACGATTACAAAAAGTTGAAAATGCAGCTGCAAGTTTTGTTCTTGGCCGCAGGGGCGGATCCAGCCCGAAGTTGAAGGGGGGGGGGCAACATCGAAAGAGGGCGCCAAAAATATAAGAAAAATTAAGCGCGCCAAAGGCGCGCGAAAATTTTTGGACACTTTTTAAAGAAAATTCTTTGATTTACTACTAAATAACGCCTTGATTTATATGTTTCCCCAATCTTTAAATCAAAACAGTTAAGAAATTGTGCGTTAGAGTCAGAACGAGGGGCGCTTTTCTCGGCAAAAGAGGGGCGCCAAGCTGAGTTTTCATCGTGAAGGGAGGGGGGGCAGTTGCCCCCACTTGCCCCCCCCTAAATCCGCCACTGCTTGGCCGTTACGCAAAAGAAAAAGATGTCGTGTCACTCGGCTGGTTGCCTATGAAAGAGAGAAGGGACTGGCACCTTGTAAAACTAGCTTTTAAATACATATCAGATCGAAATAAGCCAGAATACATAGACATATCACTGAAAGAAAGTAGCAGACATCTCCGATCAAGCTCTGCACCACTAATTGCAACTTCAAGCGATTCTAAAACTTTGAGGAACAAGGATGCCAAATGCAATAAGAAATTCAAAAACCAAAGCCGAATTCTCATCAAAATCCAAAGAACATTTCTTTACTGAAGCAAAGGAGAGGCTGTTCCTCTGAATCCTAAAAGAGAAGAACTTAACTTTTAATTCTAATTTATTTAAATTAAATTTTAAACTATTTTAACCCTTACTTTTCCGATTTGATGTAACATTGTTTCTTGGTTTTTGTATCTTTCCTTAAAAATACAGTATCATGTCAGAAATTTTAACCTTGTAAAGTATTTTTAGCGACCAGATGAAGAGCCACTCTGTGGATATACTGGTCATGATTCATTATTATTATTATTATTACCTGAGCATCCCTATCCTGAATATATCAGAGTATCCCCCCCCCCCCTGGGAAGATCACTCAAGAAACTACCCTGAAACTTTTGGCTCTGACACCCAGGGTAGCAAAAAACGTAACTGGGAAACGATTATTCAGAAACGATGTCCTTACACTCCGGGAAGTCCAAAGCACATCTTCGCATGCTTCTTGCACTATACATTGCTTGACTAATGTATAAGCTGGGGAGAATTTTGCGTGTGCATTTTAATTTCTGTTTGTATTTTGGTGCCATAAGATAGTAAGCAGAACTTAAACGCGGAATTTCGTATTATCTTTAACGCTTTTTATTCAAACCCTTCTTCATTTTCTAGATATCGATTTGAAAAAAGCAGCGAAACTTTTCGCCAACAAATTTTCATGCGGCTCCTCCGTGACAGGCGATGACGAAATTGTAATTCAGGGGGATGTTTCTTACGACCTCATCGACCTTCTGCAAGCTAACTGGCCCGAGGTGAGTGTCTAATATTACTTTATCGGGTGAGTAAAAAACCTTTTGAAAAATTGTAGAGGCTGATTTAACAGAATGATTTGAAAGATTCGTGCCTTAATTTATTGGTGACAGTCTAACTTAAAATTAGGGACACATTTTTAACATCTATGGTAATTTTTGACAGTCGAAAAAGAAGTCCGTTCAGTTGGATGATCTAAAATGTGATAGCAGAATATGATATTGGTTTCAAGGTTTGCATTAGGCCAAACGCAAAAGCCCGTCAGCGCTACCTGGAAGAGAGCAGTTATGGGTGTTATATCAAAGAAACAGGTTTTACTTTCATGCTAACTGGCTTTGTCGCTCAACCGGCATAGTGTAAACGGCGTATATGGCATCATTTCATGTCGGATTCACATCAAGCCAATAATTTGGCAAATGAGGGCGTGCGCCTTAACAAATCCTCGCACTGCGCATGGTGAACTACGGGGTAAAGTGAACTAAACATAACATTAGCGCTTCTCTGCAAAAGTAAAGATCATGACGAAAAAAATTGCCAAGGCTGTCCAGCAAGTAACGTATTGACGATTCTTTTACCTCGAGGCTGATTTCGAGTCAGTGGAATTTTCCAAGCGGAAGAATTTACAGAATAAAAAGCCCTCCAATCTTGAATCTTTATTCGATTGCAAAGCGACAATTTCCGTCGTAAAAAAAATAGAATTACCGCCCGCTCGGAAATTCCACTCACAGGAAACTGGCCATTAGGCCGATATAAGACTGTATAGCCAATCTTATATGCTGATCGCTTGGTCTATCCTTAAATATGTAGCCTGCGTGCAGACTCTACTGATTCCCGGAAGAGAAGTGAGGTTCCTCCTCCAGTAGAGTCTGCGCATCAGCGACGGAAAGCCTGTCTGCTGACATCAGCATTTCGCATACTGATGTTCCCGGATGTTGCCGTCTGTTGTACATTCAATATGGCCGCCACGCTGCACGAGTCGCTTGACGTTGGTTAAAAGATTGTATGTAAAATGGAGTTGGACTTGGAGAGAACATTGTGCAGAATTTGCAGAATTGAAATAGTAACAAAGCACGACTTTGATTTAATTCCAGGAAAGATGATTATGAGGAAAGCATTGAAAGTTTTCATGAGTCGATAAAAATCGAGAGGTTGGCGGCGAGGCATAAAATGAAATACATTTGCAAAGAAAACAATGTTTGACGCAACTGAAGCGATGGCAGCGACTCGAAGCAAGTTTGAAAATTACTGAAGAAACTTTGAAGTCACGAATGAAGTCAGATATTCTCTTCAAGTCACAAATGAAATCCGAGTTTTCGACCTGGCCCAATCAATTTTATCAGCCCGCCCGTGTGAAGCACACAGCCTAATATATTATGGAGCAGGTTCCACAAATCTAAAGAAAGCTCTGGAGGAAACACACCCCTTGATTTGGTGCTAGAACATTTCAACAACATGATGAAGAATGTTGTCAGGCTCTTGGGGCCAAACAATACCAATGGGAGAGCAGCAGATTGTTATGCTAATGCAGTCACTACCAACAAAACTGTGCTTGACCACTTTGATAAGGCCTGCAGAGTGCAGAATATTCAGGAGATCAGGAAAACACCAAAGCATCAATAAAAAAAACCTCAAGAAAATTGTCAAGGAACTTACAAGTCAAGAAGCGTTTATTTACTGACAAAAAGGTAGACAATACAAAGCACAAGGCAAAATCCAGCCATCTTAAACAACTTTGATGTTCATACATGTTCTATACATTTCCTGGGTTGAAACAGACAAGAAAAAAATTCAAATTCATTATTTACTGTAAACTGTTAAAAGACATCAACCAGTGGTTGCAGCTCTATGGTCTCATCCCACCTGTCCACTACAGTGTAAAACTCTGCATGCATTTTTGATAAGAAATGAAGAATTTGGGCCAGTACTTAAAGTTTCTTAATTATCAGATTTTGAGTATTCTCAGTTTCTTATGAATTTCTGAAAGGTTTCACAACAAACTTCATGTTCACTACCTGTGCCCTTGCAAACTTTTCAAAACGATGTGTTTTGAAAGCTTCTAATGTTTAGATATTAAACAAATGAAGATAAAGTAAACATATTTTAAAAATTTCCTTTGTCAAAATAAATAGTTTCTAAAGTTTTCTTTTCCCAATACTGGAGTTTCTTAATTTTTTGGCAATTTGAGAGTTGAGTTTGTTATAAGCAGTTTCTTACAGAAGAAAATTTGTGCATGTAGCCTAACTATTTTTCAAGGCCCCTCTCTCATAAGCCCCTCACACCTATGCCCAAACCTAATAGAGACCCCTCTCATTGTAAAGCCCCCTTCATGTATTTAAAACACAAAATGGAGTTTCTTCAATTTTTTTCCTTTTTATGAAAGTTTTTTGTAGAATCTTAGGAAAAACGGGGTATTTTTCTTCAGAAAATATTCCAACCCAAAAACAGTGAAATGCTGGCTGGTGGACTCGGGGCCCTAAAATAAAAGTCAAAATTCACCTGGCCCAAGTTTCATACCTCAAGTTTTATGGAATTCTACTGTTTTCCAACACAGAGAAGAGATATCAGTATAAGTGAATCGTAATAAAGTGCCAAAATCCCAAAACTTTTCTCTTAGAAACAGTGTTGGTACTGTACAGATTACTTTAGGGCTCAGTGATACTCCTTTAAAAGGCAATTTGAGAGTTGAGTTTGTTATAAGCAGTTTCTTACAGAAGAAAATTTGTGCATGTAGCCTAACTATTTTTCAAGGCCCCTCTCTCATAAGCCCCTCACACCTATGCCCAAACCTAATAGAGACCCCTCTCATTGTAAAGCCCCCTTCATGTATTTAAAACACAAAATGCTTTAAAAATTTTCTTTCAGAGAACTAAAACAATTAAAAGAATAATTTTCATATGTTATGGGCTCAACACTAGTTTGCATTTGTTTGTTTTACTTTCAAAATTTTAACAGTCAAACTCGGATAAATCAGACTTGCATTTTCAGAAGCTCAAGAAAAAGTATCAGTCCCTAGATTGGACTGAACTAAAAGCCCTAAATTGGACAACATATGACTGAGTTAAAATATTGTATGACACGGTAGTCAGATTTGCTTGGATTAAGTCAGATTATTTCTCTCGGTCTGATGAAATCTGAAGTATGTGAGTATGACTGTATGTTCATTTTGGGAAACAAAATAAAAGGTTCCAAAGCTTTTGTGGGCTCAACATATAGCTTTAATGGTATGAGGACTCTTGTAATCATACAGTATGAACAGATCTTATGGTAGTAAGAAATTACTGTATCAATCTTTCATTCCATATCAATATCTCAATTTGAATCTTTCAACACTGTTGGAGTTCAGATATATTTATTTGATCATCTAATGAATAAAGAAGATCAGTTTTTCTGAACAAAAGTTGCACTAAATGCTGTACCCATATTTGATGTTGACTTGCAGAATTCAAAGTATCCAACTCAGAATCATCAAAAATGTCTTGTCATGCATTGTCTTCATTTTCTTCCACCAAAAATGAATGATTCAAATCTGAACAAGGAGACACTGGAATTTCTATGTCTGGAAAGATTGAACTCAAGATCTCCAAAATTTTGATTCCATGGGTAAATTTCCAGATCTCCACATGTTTTCTCAGAGTTTCATAGTTAAATATTTTGTCAGCATGCTTCAACACTTGGCTGATATGAAAATCTCCATAGTTGATATTCACATTGGACAAAATAGATGATGTGCTCATAACTTTGTATTCCTGTAAATCTTTGGAAAGTAGCTTCATTTGTTCATTTGATATTTCTTGTGTTTTTACTATATGTTCACACCCGTCAGAATTTTCCTGAATAAAAGGATAATAGGATACAGTGCATGGATCTGCTTTACAGTCATTTTTACAATTTCAGCATAGATGTCACAGCACTTGCAGCCTCGTAGTACACCCATTGCATCATTGTTTTCAGAAAGATTGTTTTAAATCATCTCTCTGCCGCATTTGCTTGACGTCACATATTATCTGATGTCCCCTGAACAATTTGATTGCAAAAATCCATTGTATAGCAGGAAGCAGTGGCTTTCAGAACCATCTCATGGATTTTGATGGCCCTAAATGCAATATTCTACTGACACCTTTGCAATTCATACCCAGAAGCCACAGTATATATCAAAATTCTCATTGTGCCATCTAATTTTGAAAGATCATTTAAAATATGCTCTTTTGCTGTTTGGTGTTCCTGCATATGAAGCATGCCTACTGACCTTTTCTGTGTGTGATTATGAGTTCCAATGCATAAAAATCTGGACCAAGGCTTTCTTCAAATGTCCTCCATATGACAGCTGCTTGCTTGCAGGTTTTGCCAAATATCAATGTCCTTACTGTCCTTATTTTGACTTGCAACTCAGTTACAAGTGGGTGGAAAAGTTCTTTAAATAACATATCATTATGGACATAGTCAAAGCAAAATTTAAAATTCTTCTTCCCAGGTAACAACTCCAATATGTGTGTCTTATGTTTCTGCAAACACAAGGCCTCAAAGATGTTCAGTTTTGTAACTTTTGTAGCAGTTGCTGTGAACACTGAAAACAGTCCAAATCCGGAAGTGATCCATGTAAGACCTTGATGACCCCCTGCAAAAGAATACGTTGTTACCTGTGTTTTTAAAGATGTTTGCACTTAATATAAATCCAGCTTGAGATTAAAACATTTATTCAACAATCTAACAGATTTTTACAGGCAGTAAGAGTCATCTCTAATTTTACTAAATCTACTATGAGCAGTTTTATCATATATTTCTAACATGAATTAAGAAAATCTTTATTTCCCAAATTGTGCCCCCTAGTGAATTTTTCCACATAGCTTGTTTTAGCTTGTTGAGTATCTCCAGAATAGTCTAGCGTTTTTGTGACATTTAGTTAGAGTTTCTATCTCTTCTAGCGTTTTTGTGACATTTAGTTAGAGTTTCTATCTCTAATTTCACTAAAGATCTATTATGAGCATTTTTTATCATATATTGTCTAACATGAATTAAGAAAATCTTTATTTCCCAAATTCAAGTTTTAGAATGAGGCCATTCAATTTTACATCAAACAAAGTTAGTGTCAGAAGTTCACATTCTAGAATGTATGGTTTCCATCCAGGGTTGTCTAATACAGGCTGATCCAAGTAAGGGATAAAGAACTCTGTCTTGTGACATCATTCAACAAGCAATGATTCAAAATTCATTTCAATGGCAGCACACTGTATTGATTTTCTAAGCTTTAATAATGGTTCTTGCCTCAACCCTGTCTAGTCTAATGAGGGGGGCACTACAGGGATTCTTTAAAATTTGAGTAAAGGGTTGCCACCCAACCACGAACAACCCATTTTCAAAGTTAATTTCATAAAAATGAATGCACCCACAATAATTCCATGCTGTTCCCCAACAAGAATTTACTTGTTTGCACCATCAAAAACTTACCATTGTGTTATGCAATGGGCTTCATCAACAGCAACCCCGACACAGTTATCAGCAAAATAATTATCAGTAAATAGTCTCTCCATTTTGTTGGGATAACACCGACAACATTGATTCAGGTGTGAACACTGCTGTACAACCCTTCAGCTAACAGCTTGGAGACTCTTCCTGCCTGTCCATGGAATACTGCCACAGCTGAAACAAAAGTCTTTAAAATCTTTGAAATAAAATACAGTGCATTCTATTGTTCGTTGTTAAATCTGTCGACATTCAAAATACTGTTCGCAGGCTTCCATGCTTCCTCCAAACGCACGTTCATCTCACTGCTGCCATGTTGTTGTTCCTGTTGCGCCATCTTGAATTGCGAGATAACAATAGAATCGCTCTCTACCAATGAGATTAGGTTCGTCGACCCTGGGAACCGCACGTGACCGCAGACAGGCTTTCCGTCGCTGATGCGCAGACTCTACTGGAGGAGAAACCTCATTTCTCTTCAGGGAATCAGCACAGGGGGTCCAGGAATGTCAGTGAAGACCACTGTAGTTTTGGTTTCTTGATTCCGCGGTTCTCGGTTCCTTCGTTCCTTGGTTCGTCATGAAAATAACAGCTGTGTAATTTGATACCGATTACATCATCCTTGTGTGCGGTCAGCCAGCTATTGTTTCATTTGTCGTGTGAGAGCTCTTCTCTCATTGGCTGCCGTTTGAATTCGCGGGTTTTTCAAATCCTGCGCCTCGTAACGGTAACTTGTAACGGTAAGAAAGAGAAAGAAAAGCAGGGTCAAGTGTACGCTACTGCCACAGGGGATTCTCTCTGGAAACATGAAGGAAAACCTAAGGTCGAAGTTATGGTGAGTCCCCTTCATGAGGCTTGTTAGTCAGAGATCTTTCAATCTGTTTTCGCTTTGAGGGAATGAATGAAAGCAAATTAGCAATTTTCTATATGAAAAGTAATTGCAAGCAGAATGATCATTTTACGTCTGATAATGGAAGAACACCGCGGTCAATTTCACTTTACTATATACAGTACTCTTAGTGCAGCCGTGGATTGTTGGGATCTTCTCTTGACTGTCTCGATGTTTTATTTGGGAGAGTAGGATATCATATCACGTTTATGTAGGGGGAAGGAGGGTTGCAGTAATAGGGTTTAGAGAAGAAACTTTCGAGGGAAGAAACTTTCACATTTTTCTCTGAAATTTGCCATAGGCGTAGGAGACGGGGGAGCTGGGGGGGGGGCTGCAGCCCTTCCAACTTCGGAAAATTTTGCAAAAATCAGCCATAATCGAGCAGAAATCTGCCTTAAGTCGGGCAAAATTTTCTTAAATAATGGCTTTTTTATCGGGCAGCCCCCCAAATTATTTCCCCCCCTACGCTGATGAAATTTGCCAAAATTTATTCCTGGAATTTATAGCTCAAAATTTCCTATAATGTTAAATTCTCAAAAATTTATTCCCGCGAAATATTCGTAATTAACGAATTTGCGAAATTCTAATTTTGCTAAATGTCAATTTAAAAAGGATTGAGAAATTAATTATGCACTACTTTCTTTCATTATTCGGTCAGTTATCTTATCTTTGAGTGTACTCTCGCGATACTGTAATTCCCATTTTGAGGGATTCACAAAAGTAAATTCCAAAATTGCTTTGCCCCTTCATTTTGGATGTGCAGCTCACCTAAAAACGCTCCGTGCAAGCGTGTAAAAACCCTCTGTTCCTAAATGAAGGCGATAATTTATTCAAATACGCGAACTGAAGTGAAAGTAATCGCAGAAATGTAAATTCAAAGCTTTTGTACAAGGCAACCACAAATCGTTGAACTCACGCAGTTCTCGGCCTCTTGATTTTGCTTTCCATGGTTGAAGAGAGAGGTCATTTTGTGTACTTTATGAACAAAGAACGTGAGGTCAAAAACGTCAATCAAACCAACTTAATCCGTGTCCTTTGAAGCCTGTGATGCAGTAGCATACACCTGACGGTAAGGCCGAAAAGTCGGAGATGTCGGAGATGTCGGAGATGTTGGAGCAATTTCTCAAACTTTTTCATCTCTGACTTTTCGTTTTTTCCCTATATGCTATAAACGAAAAGTCGGAGATGTTGGAGCAGGGATTTTTCTCCCTTTATATCTGTAAATTCTGATTGTAAAATGCCCTTCTTCTAAGGTAGTTTCCCACGCTTTGTAGCAGTGTTGTTAGAAAACAGCCTCGGAGATTTTCCTCCGACTTTTCGTTTTTCCCCTATATGCAATAAACGAAAAGTCGGAGATGTTGGAGCAGGGCTTTCCTCCCTTAATTCAGTAAATTCTTATTTTTAAAATGCCCTTCTTCTAAGGCAGTTTCCCACAGTTTGTAGCAGGGTCGTTCGAAAATAGCCTCGGAGATTTTCCTCCGACTTTTCGTTTTTCCCCTATATGCAATAAACGAAAAGTCGGAGATGTTGGAGCAGGGATTTTTCTCCCTTTATATCTGTAAATTCTGATTGTAAAATGCCCTTCTTCTACGGCAGTTTCCCACGGTTTGTAGCAGTGTTGTTAGAAAATAGCCTCGGAGATTTTCCTCCGACTTTTCGTTTTTCCCCTATATGCCAAAAACGAAAAGTCGGAGATGTTGGAGCAGGGATTTTTCTCCCTTTAAATCTGTAAATTCTGATTGTAAAATGCCCTTCTTCTAAGGTAGTTTCCCACGCTTTGTAGCAGTGTTGTTAGAAAACAGCCTCGGAGATTTTCCTCCGACTTTTCGTTTTTCCCCTATATGCAATAAACGAAAAGTCGGAGATGTTGGAGCAGGGATTTTTCTCCCTTAAAATCTGTAAATTCTGATTGTAAAATGCCCTTCTTCTAAGGTAGTTTCCCACGCTTTGTAGCAGGGTCGTTCGAAAATAGCCTCGGAGATTTTCCTCCGACTTTTCGTTTTTCCCCTATATGCCAATAAACGAAAAGTCGGAGATGTTGGAGCAGGGATCTTTCTCCCTTTAAATCAGTAAATTCTGATTGTAAAATGCCCTTCTTCTAAGGTAGTTTCCTACGCTTTGTAGCAGTGTTGTTAGAAAACAGCCTCGGAGATTTTCCTCCGACTTTTCGTTTTTCCCCTATATGCAATAAACGAAAAGTCGGAGATGTTGGAGCAGGGCTTTCCTCCCTTAATTCAGTAAATTCTTATTTTTAAAATGCCCTTCTTCTAAGGCAGTTTCCCACGGTTTGTAGCAGTGTCGTTCGAAAATAGCCTCGGAGATTTTCCTCCGACTTTTCGTTCTTCCCCTATATGCTATAAACGAAAAGTCAGAGATGTCGGAGAAGGGATTCTGACTGTAAAATGCCCTTCTTCTAAGGCAGTTTTTTATGCTCGATTGCATTTAAGCTCTAAAGGTTGGGAGGAAGGAAGGAAGGAAGGAAGGAAGGGGGCTTTGGGAGAGGGGTGCTAGAACCCGCAAACCCGGACAAAAATTAGAAAAAAACCCGGGAGGAAAAATTTCAAAACCCGGAACACCACTTCTGAACAAAAAGTTCCGATTTTCGTCAGTAATCTTACTGTAATCTTCGATGATTATATCATACATTTTCGTTTTAACGGACACTCTGTACATCGTATATAAATATACAGAAGGACACTGGGAAACTGCCGGGAAACTGCCTCAGAAGAAAAACATTATACAATCAGAATTTACTGATTTAAAGGGAGAAAAATCCCTGCTCCGACATCTCCGACTTTTCGTTTATTGCATATAGGGGAAAAACGAAAAGTCGGAGGAAAATCTCCGAGGCTATTTTCTAACAACACTGCTACAAACCGTGGGAAACTGCCGTAGAAGAAGGGCATTTTACAATCAGAATTTACTTTAAAGGGAGAAAAATCCCTGCTCCGACATCTCCGACTTTTCGTTTATTGCATATAGGGGAAAAACGAAAAGTCGGAGGAAAATCTCCGAGGCTGTTTTCTAACAACACTGCTACAAAGCGTGGGAAACTACCTTAGAAGAAGGGCATTTTACAATCAGAATTTACAGATTTAAAGGGAGAAAAATCCCTGCTCCAACATCTCCGACTTTTCGTTTTTGGCATATAGGGGAAAAACGAAAAGTCGGAGGAAAATCTCCGAGGCTATTTTCTAACAACACTGCTACAAACCGTGGGAAACTGCCGTAGAAGAAGGGCATTTTACAATCAGAATTTGCAGATATAAAGGGAGAAAAATCCCTGCTCCAACATCTCCGACTTTTCGTTTTTTGCATATAGGGGAAAAACGAAAAGTCGGAGGAAAATCTCCGAGGCTATTTTCTAACAACACTGCTACAAAGCGTGGGAAACTGCCTTAGAAGAAGGGCATTTTACAATCAGAATTTACTGAATTAAGGGAGAAAAATCCCTGCTCCGACATCTCCGACTTTTCGTTTATAGCATATAGGGAAAAAACGAAAAGTCAGAGATGAAAAAGTTTGAGAAATTGCTCCAACATCTCCGACATCTCCGACATCTCCGACTTTTCGGCCTTACCTATGTGTAAAATCGTGCAGAGTAAATCGAAAGCGCTTGTCTGACATCAGAAATTTATCGAAGTTCTAGTACCACTTCTGAAGCGGCTCCACGAAGTTTCATCTCTTTCCTACTATACTATATTCTACTGTAACAATAGCTGGCTGACCGCACACAAGGATGATGTAATCGGTATCAAATTACACAGCTGTTATTTTCATGACGAACCAAGGAACGAAGGAACCGAGAACCGCAGAATCAAGAAACCAAAACTACAGTGGTCTTCACTGACATTCCTGGACCCCCTGTGGAATCAGTAGAGTCTGCACGCAGGCTATAAATATGGCCCTAGTTGGCAAAACTAGTCAGCACTGAAATAAAGAATAAAAAGCGCAAAAGACCAAAAATTGATGTCTGTTTTCTTCGAATGGTTAGGCCCTCTTCAACCGTACATTTTATATCTTAAATATGGCCAAAGATAGCCAACTATACCTGAACCTGGTCCCAGACTGCCATTGGTAGATCAAATTAAACATCTTTGAGACTAGACCATTGAATACCTTTCTGCGTGCAATTTTCCAGTGGTGCAATATTTAAACCCTTCTCCTCAAGATTAACCATTTGTAAAATGCAAGATGACTTAAGTGAGCCTTACTCGAAGATTGGGTTGCATAAGCTTCATATAAGCTCTTTCAGACCTAATGTAAGATAACTTTTTCGATTGACACAAATCAAATATGTTAGCTACTATATGAATTTTTCAACAAGGGGACCTTAGTGAATCCTTCGATACAATTTTTATGTGAAATATCATACGGAGCTATCTATTTAGTGCTTATGGAAGGAAGGTAGGAGAAAACTTAAAGGTTTAAATGCGTTCTTATAATGACCGGTGCACCAAAAAGTATCTCCCTTGGCCAGGCCATGATTAATCACACACTGTGTTTATTTTGTAGAGTGATGATTGATCTCAATCAGAATCGTAAACTGTGCTCGGTCATCGTTAGACAATTTTTTGCTCTCGGTAATTTCACGAATTCTAAGCAATTCCCTGACGATATTCCGTTTCAAAGCATCTAAATTGGTCCAGGGTGTTAGTACGAATTATTATTACGGGTTATCTATGACAAAGGACTACTTCATCGATCTTCAACAGTGCCCAATGTATGATTTATCATGGCCTATCAAACTGATTTGCGAAAATCTCAGGAGTATTTATTGTTTTTTCATAGGTTGATGAAGATAGCATTGAAGACAGGACTTGATAATATTTATGATGTACACCATAATTTTATTGACTGAATTATAAGTAGATCATTCATTTATTACCTAAACTCAATTTATGTTTTTAGATGAATGAATGAAAACAAAGAGGAAATTGACCGTGCTGTATTCTTCACATCAGGCTGTCTAAAACTATTGCATAATTGTATCGAGTTTCCGATGTTCTTGAAAGTCTTTTTCGTGCAGTTATAGCATATGGCTACCTGCTTTGAGTGCCTTCCATTTCTTGCATGATAACTTTTTTTTTTTTTTTTTATATTCAAATATTAAATCTTACAATATATTTTACATTCTACTATACCTAATTCTAATTACTATACGACACTACAGGAACGATACCATGGGGAGCGAAAGACAATGACTACCCCATGGCCAATATCTAAAAACACGAAACATTAAACTGTATACAGTCACACCACGAACATTTATAAATTAAAAGATACTATACTATATTCTGTTTCACACCAGATGCCAGGCACTCCACCCACCCCAACCAACAACAAACGAGCCGCGCCCGCAGCACCAACATACCCATCGCAACCGCGATGAATTTATTGATGCCACGTGCGCAACCCACCCGCCACCGGCCAAGGCAAGCAAAATGCCCGACTTCCGATGCGAAACAGAATTTACAAGGAAAAGAAACACTAACGACAAGGAAATTAAAATTACGTCCCCCTTGCAGGTAGCAGCAGCTAATCATTAGTAGCATCATTTTATTCAAAGCGTTGTGTTGCATTTATGTATTTTAAAGTTGCCTTAAGAATCTCTGTATTAGAATCAACAGAAAACCTTTCATTACCATACAGCATCATTTCAAGTAATAGCGCGTTTGAATGATTTGACAAACCGTACGGTTGCAACGTTGCGTTTACACTATCGAGAAGATCTCTCCTGTATGCATCGTAAGCATGGCAGTGCAGCAAAAAGTGCTCCGTGTCCTCAACACCATCATTTGTGGGGCACAGTGGATTCAGTGTGTCTCTAAAATTGTGTCTAAATTTGTGCAGATTTAGCTTACTGAGACCAACTCGTAACTGCGTGAGTATTGCAAGACCTTTTGGGTCGTGAATGCTGTAGACTGGCTTAGGAGGAGGACGTATAAGAGATAATAGCTTGTTTTTGAAAATGCTGATTGTAGGTGATTCTCTTACTTCGTGGTCAAGCTTATTCCATTCAAGCAAACAACTAGGGTAAAAGCTTGCATTAAAACATGCTGTTCGTGCACTGATTTGGCCAATTGTAGCTTGATGACGCAGGGGATACGAGGACTGCCGGAGTGGTGGAATTGGTATCCTTGTATAGTCAGGAGTGATATTATTGACAATTTTATAAAAAAGAACAAGACGCCTGCTCCATCGTCGGAGGTTGAGTGATTCCCATCCAAGCTCATCGTACAATTTCACACGAGATGTGCCCTTCCAAGCACCTGTAACTGCAAGTGCTGCAGAATATTGAATAGATTCTAGCTTTTCCATCTGATTTGAAAGTGTGATGTTCTGACTGAATTCACATACATTTTGTGGAGTATGATATATGACGTCACCATAATCCAAATGTGGTCGGACATATAGTTTATATAATTCATTTAATGTTTGTCGCGGCAAGTATTGCGAAAGGAAGCGCAACATTCCTATTCCTTGTCTGCATTTATTGATAGTTGCCTGGATATGACTAGCAAAGGACAATCTTGAATCTAGAACAATCCCAAGGTGTTTGTGTTCATCAACTTTTATGACAGGAGTATTGTTAAATAGAATAGGTGGATGGTCTGCACGGATTCTCTTCCTTGAGAAGGTTACTTCGACTGCTTGTTTCGTTGGATCAGGATTAAAAGACATTCGCCAGTTATGTGCCCAAAGCCTAATGAGGTTCATGTCATGATTCATATCCTGGGCAGCTGCATCAGGATCGTGAACGACAGTAAAAAGCGATGTATCGTCAGCGAAGAGTTTAACATTACACCTCAAATTATCAGTTAAATCATTTATGTACACGAGAAAGAAAAGAGGCCCAAGGATTGAACCCTGAGGAACACCAGCTGTAATATTTCCCCAATGTGATGCTTTGCCGTTTAAGACAGTACGCTGCTTACGATCAGCTAAGAAACTCTCAACTAGTGAAAGCAGCTGACCAGAAACACCACATCGACGCAGCTTGAAAATAAGACCTTCGTGCCAAACCCTATCAAATGCCTTAGATATATCTAGATATACCGATCGCACATCGAGAGGTGGATTGCAGTCAAAAGCTTCGAAGACAGTATGAACGATTGTTAACAACTGATTAATAGTTGAATCACCAGGGCGGAATCCCGATTGATTTGGATTAAGTAAGTCATGCATGTTTAGATGCTCGTAAAGAGTATCAAATATCAACTTCTCGAGCATTTTTCCAAAAAGTGGCAAGAGTGAAATGGGGCGATAATTTTTCTTCAAATTTTTACTTCTACGAAAGTACTTCATGGATTTGAATGACTCAAATTCTAGTTAAAAGCCAAAAGATCAAAGTATTTTTGTCATTATACTGAGCACTGCAAATATAGGTAAATTCAACTTTACAAAAAATTCATGGTTGCAAAATTACTGTAAAAGGGCCTAAAATATTTCATCAATACTCACGGGATTTTCACTTCTCTCAAGAGTTATAAGACATAGATTCTCAAACAGATACTAAAGATTTTCAATCCCATGGCAATAAATGGGCAGACGATATCTTTCACCCATGAGAAATTGCATTTTCTCTGTTGTTCTGAGCAAGGAGTCCTTTCTGATTTTATCAAATATTTTAGGCCTTTTTCAGTAATTTTACAACCACAAAATTTTTGTAAACTTGAATTTACCAATTTTGCCAGTGCTCGTAAGAAGGCGATAAAAATCACAAAAATACTTCAATCTTTTGGCTTGCAAGCAAATATTGATTCATTCCAATCCATCCAGTACTCTTGATGCTATAAATTTTCAAAAGTGGGAACTTTTTTCTGGTTCACCGGGTATAAGAATATCGTTCGATTCAGATTCGTTTTTAGAATAGCTAAAGTGTCTATTTGATTCATATTCAAACACGTGTAAACTTCTAAACCATGACAAACTGAATATTTCTATTCCAACAAATTCAAACAAGACAAGCAATGTTTCGGGGCACAACTAGACTTATGACGATGAGTCTCTTGTTTCCCTGTGCTCTTTGACTTCCAGATGGCGCTTCAGTCAACAGAGACTCAATATTATTACTCTGAAAAAGCGGACCCTATTTAGGCCTAATACACTGGGATTCCTAGCATACCAATCAGAATACGAGATTTGGCGAAGAACAAATTCTTTCCTTTGTATTATATTATTATTATTATTATTATTATTATTATTATTGTATTGTATCGTAGATGGAGGGCCCCTTGAAAATCAGCACTTGCTGAAGGGCTACCCTCCCTAAATATATCAAATCAAATCAAACAATAAGTTTCGAACCTTCAATTCAATTGACGCAGTTGACTAAATTTGAAGGAAGTTGCTGCGGCACGTACTTGAAGATTTCTCTGGTTTGTTTTGGTCTTAAAAACATGGAAATTGCAGCATTAAAAGACTTATTTTGCACTCACCAGGTAAAGTGAACTTTCTTCTTCAGATGAATACCAAGTTTCGTTGATTAAGTGTCTGCTTACCGTGGTTTCCATCGCATTTCCTTTCTGAGGAGTGACCGTTGAACAGAGCCGAAGCAGTCGTTCGATCCAGATTCGATCGATCGAATGCAGAAGATAGGGTCAGGTTTTTAACTGTTTCAGTTTGAGTCCCTGTCGAGCAAGGTACCTCAGGGATACAAGGGACTCATTGTCATAAGTCTAGGGCACAACAGGAACAATTATCATTTTTTATTATATATGCCCAGCGGCGGTTCATTTGATTCTCATTGTTTCGAAGCAGACCGTTCTTTAAAAAGGACAATTTTTCACCAAAATAGTTATATCATAAAGTCATAAATAGATATGGAAAGAAATGACCGATTTGAACTTTTGATCTTTCTTCTGCATTATAAAACATTAGCTAGCAAAATTTGAATTATTAATCACCAAAATATGGCCTGTTGAGCGCCCAAATTTGTCAGATTGGTGCTTTGGTGCAAATGTATCTATAACGTTTCGCATCTATTCTGTGATTCCTACTGTTTATAAAAATCAGCCCTGATAATAAAGTCAGCAAGAACCACACTTAAGGATGAGGCCATCTTTCCTTTCGTTTGATAAATTCCTATCTTAAATTCATTCGGCCTGACCTCATCCTCCCTTCAAATATCATAATCTTTTCACATGTCTTCCTCATGTGTCAAATAGCTTTTTCCTATGACTCTGCTGTTGCTTTTCGTGCATAAAGAGCCGCACATCAGTCTCTCTCTCTTCTTGACTGTGGATAGCAAGTGTCAATATGCCATATGTTCTTCAAAATTGCTCAGTCCTTTGATGGAGTCTGTTCTGTAACACTATCCAAAGCTTCAACGAGGTCTTGTTTACTCTTCTTTTTGGCAGGCCCTGTGAATTTTTCAAAAGGTTCTAAAATTAATTGTCTGTCGAATGAACAAACAGCCAGAAAGGAAATAGTTTTGTTCCTTGTTTCGCAGTTGCCTTTTTCGTTCAACAAGACAACATTTTGGCAACCTTTCTGTCCGTCTGACCAAAACACTTCACTAGCCACATCACACCTAACTTCCTGCAACCAAAAGCTACCGACACACGCTTTGTTTTTGTATGACTATTTACTTCAAGGCTGGGCTTTATTTTCAGATTCTGCTTGGTCATTTAAAGCTGCAACTACTGTCCGAAATATCAGAGTTAAAGCAAGTAAAAAAATCCTGTGTTTTTCGTTCAGAGTTGAAAAATCGCTACCTTTTCTACTTCACGCTGCCAAAAGGTTTAACATAGAAACAGATTTTAAGTCACCTTGGAAAATACATTGCATTCGAAAATGTTGCTCTCTGCTCCTTTTAAAAATCTCTCATTTCCAAGCCATTTCAACATGAGTAATATTTCAAAAGATGGCTTGGCCTTGAAACTAAGAGCTGATGTAAACCTTTGTTGAAGATAACATTCGGTTTAAGGAAGCAAGGAGCGATCTACCTCGTAAAGTTTTTTAGGTCACACGGTTAACCTTTAATATCGATATTTCAGGAAATTTACGTGGTAACTCGTATTGCCAGTCTCATCCATGTTTAACCAAGGTAACAAAGCAACTAAATTAACTAACATCTGAACAACTATCGATTTCCCCTGGCAGTAAAGCAGGGATAAATTAAGTATTACTTATTAGTTCCTTCTCAGCCAGGCTCTCGTAAAGCGTGATTTGGTATCCCATTTATATTTTTCCAGTTTGGGACAAAAAAATTGGCTTTCTAATGGCTTAGAATTCTAGCGACTCTTTCGTTAACACTATTTATTTGAAAGACAATTTTATACCATCTGAAAACACAGTCCTCCCTGGTTCAAAATACTAGCTCTGGCTTTTAATACCATGTCATGTGTATAATTGAACTTCAGATTTAATTTTCACGTGATCGTCATGATTTGTCGTGCCGAATTTTGTGGAGTAACTATAGAGACTGCTAAATGCACTGAGTCCAATTGGGTAGCTATGATGTAAAACTAGAGCGCTTGTTGGGAAATCTGCTGAGTTCATATCAAAGTCAGGAGGAGACATGAGGAGAAGGGCACTTAGGTGTCAAAGAATATATTTCCCATTTGCCGGGTACATTACTTGCGACTTTTACCAAAGCTTTAGCAGTGTGCACCATTCATCAAAAGTGGGAACTTTTTTTGGCATACCTGGTACTTTGTCAAAAAATTAACAAGAACTCCCAAGAGGCTAAACCCACTTAATTCACCTGATATTTGAAGAAGTCCAAGTCAGTCCAAGAAAGCTGCGAGAAATTTTCTTTTGTGACAAACCATTTGTAAACATAAACTCCAACAGATGTGACTTCCCTTTTGACTCTCCGTATCTATCCTCGAAAGTTTTCAACAGATTTGATTTGGTTCAAAAGCTTTAAATTTGATTTCATTTGGAAAAAATAAATACTTTTGAAATCCCATTACGACGCTACGGGTTTGCATTTACCACAACTCTGATTTGTAACTCGAATGATAAACGCGAATGATAAAAATAAAGAGATAAAGTTAACAAATTACCATCATTGAAATGTAACGCAGTCTTCTGTCTGATAGAGTCAACGGTGTCATCATCTTCTGCCCATTCCAATACTAATCTTCTTCCATATAAATGAGTACTTTGGCACAATGATTTAAATGCTCTCTGTAGGTTTGATAAGAGAAATAACATAACACAAAGTGAGTCGATTAAAAATTAGATGATTTGGTCTGGTCTGATCAGTATTTGGCGGGAATCCTTAAATTTTGTTTCTAAAAGTTTTATCACAGCAGAATGGAACCGTGACAAATCAAGTAATTTCACAGCAGAAAGTCAAGTAATTAAGTACGGCAGATTTAAGGTTGGAATGTTCGTTTTGTGATAAAAGCATGAAACTTGGTGAACATGGGCAGTTTGACACGCTGAAAAATATTGGATATAGAGCCATTCCGAAAAATGCCCCCAAAGGCTATTTTTAGACAGGGGCACTGGAGCCCAATCCCCAAAAGTGAAAAACTGGTGTAACTAATGAAACAAGTGACGGATGAATACATTACTTGGTAGTCTTAGCAAGTTTGACATGCTGAAAAATATGGAATATAGAGCCATTCTTAAAAATGCCCCCAGATGCTATTTTTAGATAGGGGCACTACAGCCCAATCCCCAAAAGTGAAAAACTGTTGTAACTAATGAAACAAGTGACGGATGAATACATTACTTGGTAGTCTCAGCGAGTTTGACATGCTGAAAAATATGGAATATAGAACCATTCCTAAAAATGCTCCCAGATGCTATTTTTAGATGGGGGCACTAGAGCCCAATCCCCAAAAGTGAAAAACTGGTGTAACTAATGAAACAAGTGACGGGTGAATACATTACTTGGTAGTCTTAGCAAGTTTGACATGCTGAAAAATATGGAATATAGAGCCATTCCTATAAAATGCCCCCAGATGCTATTTTTAGATGGGGGCAATAGAGCCCAATCCCCAAAAGTGAAAAACTGGTGTAACTAATGAAACAAGTGACGAATGAATACATTACTTGGTAGTCTTAGCAAGTTTGACATGCTGAAAAATATGGAATATAGAGCCATTCCTAAAAATGCCCCCAGATGCTATTTTTAGATAGGGGCACTACAGCCCAATCCCCAAAAGTGAAAAACTGGTGTAACTAATGAAACAAGTGACGGATGAACACATTACTTGGTAGTCTTAGCGAGTTTGACATGCTGAAAAATATGGAATATAGAACCATTCCTAAAAATGCTCCCAGATGCTATTTTTAGATGGGGGCAATAGAGCCCAATCCCCAAAAGTGAAAAACTGGTGTAACTAATGAAACAAGTGACGGATGAATACATTACTTGGTAGTCTTAGCAAGTTTGACATGCTGAAAAATATGGAATATAGAGCCATTCCTAAAAATGCCCCCAGATGCTATTTTTAGATAGGGGCACTACAGCCCAATCCCCAAAAGTGAAAAACTGGTGTAACTAATGAAACAAGTGACGGATGAATACATTACTCGGTAGTCTTAGCGAGTTTGACATGCTGAAAAATATGGAATATAGAGCCATTCCTAAAAATGCTCCCAGACGCTATTTTTAGATAGGGGCACTAGAGCCCAATCCCCAAAAGTGAAAAACTGGTGTAACTAATGAAACAAGTGACGGATGAATACATTACTTGGTAGTCTTAGCAAGTTTGACATGCTGAAAAACATGGAATATAGAGCCATTCCTAAAAATGCCCCCAGATGCTATTTTTAGATGGGGGCACTAGAGCCCAATCCCCAAAAGTGAAAAACTGGTGTAACTAATGAAACACGTGACGGATGAATACATTACTTGGTAGTCTTAGCAAGTTTGACATGCTGAAAAACATGGAATATAGAGCCATTCCTAAAATACCCCCAAATGCTATTTTTAGATGGGGGCACTAGAGCCCAATCCCCCAAAGTGAAAAACTTGAGTAACTAATGAAACGAGTGACGGATAAATACATTACTTTGAAGTCTTAGCAAGTTTGACATGCTGAAAAACATGGAATATAGAGCCATTCTTAAAATGCCCCCAAATTATTTTGTGAATTTTACATACCTCCTTTTATGATTGAAATTTTCTGTCCACAAACCTAACAGCATCACCTCGAAAATGATCGCGACTTTAGTCTACCCAAAGTGAGATAAGTCATGTATGGCCCAGAAACTGTTTGATATAGGGGTCCACAGTTGTGGGATAAACTTCCAGTCTTGACTAGACAGTCAATCAGCCTGACTGAGTTTAAGACCAAAATCAAAGCCTGGAAAGGAAATGAGTGCCAATGCCAGTGTAGACTTTGCCGAAATTTTGTACCGTATTTAGGTTTTAAATGATAGTTTTATCACTTCAATTATTTGTCATTTGAACCAGGTGGCTTCTATTAGCTGTGTTTGCAAATGTTTTCGTACATACAATGTATAGCTATCGTATACATTTTATGACAACATTGTAAATAAAATGATAATAATAGTAATAGAAATAGTAATTTTAGACGGGAGCACTAGAGCCCAATTCCCCAAATAAAAAGCTGGTGTATCTAATGGAACGAGTGACAGCTAAATACGTTACTTGGTAGTCTTACAGTCTTAACAAGGTTGAGGCGCTGAGAATCATGGATATACGGCCAATCCCAAATGTTCCTCGATGCTTTATTTACACTATGGCACTGGTGCACATGTTTCCCCAAAGCGAAAGTTTCACGTATTTATTGAAATATGCTGCATCTTTTTAACAAAAAATTCATTATGCAATGGCAGTCTCTAAAAGTTAGTCGCATTGGTTCATTTAAAAAATATTCCTACGTGCTATCCATTGAAAGAGAAAGGTGACTGATAAGATAGTAAAACATTTTCCTTGATTGTATAACTAAAGTGAGCGGCCTACGATGGGCTCTGCAGTCTCCACTGCACACAGTAGTACACGCAAGTCCAGCATTGACACATTTGCACTGTCGACCACACCTTTACTTATATGAGGAGCATTTGATCACTTCCTGGTAGGCCATCGATGCATCAAGAAGAATAGCCCATAAGTGACATCGCGGATTGTTCTGATCACGCTGCTATCCCCATTTATATGGGCACGGGATTTCTGGGCGTTTGACGAGACACTTCCCCCAAATATGAGCTCCTTGGTAGATGACGCATTTAATGTGTTGCGTTTGTGCTTCCCTTGCAGAAGGGATATCATCAACCTGCCTCCGCTTATGAGTAAAAAATTCGTTCCTAGCTGCATTTATGGATCGTTTCGTATAAGAGAACGAAGAAACGTTTGATTGCATATGCCGTTTTCTTACCAATGCCAGCAAATAGTAACACATCTACTTAGTTTACTGAGGAATGCAAACGCTTTTGCGTTTTCAGGGCCAATAGTCAATGCCAGTTGATGAAGAATGAAGCGTGATCAGAACAGTTTATGGTGTCCAGTATGGACTATGTACTCTTCCTTATGCACCGGCGGCCTGCCAGGAGAACTGATCAAATGGTCATGTAAGGAAAGGTGTGGTTCACAGTTCAAATGTGCGAAGGCCGGACTTGCTTGTACTGCTATGTGCAAATATAATGGAGACTGCCGAGCCTATCGTAAGCCGCTCACTGTAACTATGATCAAGAAAAATATGCTAGTATCTTGCCAGTCACCTTTCAATTTCAATGGATGGCACTTTGTATTTCTGCCTGCAAATAACAAATTATGAATAACAAGAGATTGCATATTTCAATAGTTGTGTCATACTTTCGTTTTTGGGGTATTATGGCCCAGTGCCCCATTGTAAATAAAGCTCTGAGGAACATTTAGAAATGGCCATGTATTCCACGATTCTCAGTGCCTCAAGCTTACTGAGACTAACAAATAATATCTCTAACCATCGTTAATTTTCTTTGGGGATTGGGCTCTAATACCCCTGCCTAAAAATAGCAATTGGGGGCATTCATAGGATTGCAAATTTATTCCATGTTTTCAGCATATCAAACTTGCTAAGTGTACAAAGTAATGTATTCATCCGTCACTTGTTTCATTAGTCATACAAGTTTTTCATTTTTGGGGATTGGTCTCTAGTGCCCCCATCTAAAAATAGCATCTTGGGGCATTTTTTAGAATGGCTCTATATTCCATGTTTTTCAGCATGTCAAACTTGTTAAGGCTACTAAGTAATGTATTTATCCGTCACTTGTTTCATTAGTTACACAAGTTTTTCACTTTTGGGGATTGGGCTCTAGTGCCCCTATCTAAAAATAGCGTCTGGGAGCATTTTTAGGAATGGCTCTATATTCCATATTTTTCAGCATGTCAAACTCGCTAAGACTACCGAGTAATGTATTCATCCGTCACTTGTTTCATTAGTTACACCAGTTTTTCACTTTTGGGGATTGGGCTCTAGTGCCCCCATCTAAAAATAGCATCTGGGGGTATTTTTTGGAATGGCTCTATATTCCATGTTTTTCAGCATGTCAAACTTGTTAAGGCTACTAAGTAATGTATTTATCCGTCATTTGTTTCATTAGTTACACCAGTTTTTCACTTTTGGGGATTGGGCTCTAGTGCCCCCATCTAAAAATAGCATTTGGGGGCATTTTAGGAATGGCTCTATATTCCATGTTTTTCAGCATGTCAAACTTGCTATGACTGCAAAGTAATGTATCTATCCGTCACTTTTTTAATTAGTTACACCAGTTTTTCACTTTTGGGGATTGGGCTCCAGTACCCCCGTCTAAAAATAGGCCTTTGGGGGCATTTTTCGAAATGGCTCTATATCCAATATTTTTCAGCGTGTCAAACTGCCTATGTTCACCAAGTTTCATGCTTTTATCACAAAACGAACAAAACCATCATTTTTATGCCGAAATCTGCCGTACAGCCCACAGGAGGCCCAAACTATTGTGGTGAGGGGGCTTTCCTACGTTCTAACGCATAATGTATCAAGATCTTATCTTACCTTACAATCTCTTACTGAAATGAAAAGGACTTACATAATGAAGTGTTCTTGTCTATATTTCATATGACAGCCGTTTCGTTTGTTTCTTGCGTCCTTGCTCTTGGTCAATCAAATACGACGCCTCGATACTAGCCATAAATGCATAATGATGATAATGATTGAAACCCCGCCTGCTTTTGTACAGCAGTATCGACCTATTTGTATAATAACAAGAGATATTGCTATCTGAAGATTTGCGCTGTGAACTGCGACAGTATTTTGAGGATAGACGCAAGGGTGAAGATTATGTCATATGTATTGTTACAAATGAAGTTTTGTTGCAAACTGTGCAGGAATGATAATGAATGTGCATGATTTAGAGCACACAGATTACCTCGAAGAATGCTTGCTTGCACGTCTGTAAGTTTTTTACCTGTCCAGGGTACTGTGGTATATCTAGGATAGGGGTGGTCAGGTTCCTTTTTTGGGTCTAAAATTTGAGGAAAGCAAAGCGATGGGAGTATCATTCTTCCAGAAAAGCGTAAGAGATTTTTTAAACACTAGGATTTTCAGGGTTTTTTTTTGCAGATTTTTCCAAAGATGTACGAGATTTCTTTCGAAAATGATACGCTCTTCGTATGCTGCAATATGAAATTTATTACGGAGAGCAGGGAGACAAAAATGACAGAAATACAGAAACGTTTAGCAGGAAAGCATTTATTTACTCAACTGAACATGATATCGATAAATTTGATATAAAGTTTTATTCTTTATTTATAATGCAATATATTAACAAATGTCACAATGCACTGAAACATGCGAGGCAGGGCAGGTAGGTGAACATGAAGAAAGTGGAGAGCATTTTTCTGTACAAATGGTTGCCGTGTATTTCACGGGATTTTCACAAAAGATTTTGGAGAATATCCAAGGGCGGGCATGTCACACTGGGAAGGATGGTCCTACATTTGTCCGAAAACCGGTAGTTCATGAAAAAATGTTGCACCACCTTTGTCCCAAAAACTAGTCGTTTTTGATGGCAAATTTCCGCTGTTATTTTTTTTCAATTTGAAGGAAAATTTCAACATTATGTATCACTGACGATGTTTGTCCCCAAAACCGGTAGTTTCGACCTACTACTGTTTTCCAAAGCAAGTAGTAAGTATAGATATGAAAGTACAAGTGTCCCAAAACCGGTTGCCGGACAATGGTAGGACCACTTTGGTGAAAAATTTGAAATTCTGGCCTTTTTTCGGAAATTTGCCGGACAAAGGTAGAACCGCTGTAGTGAGAAACTGTAATTTCTGGTCTTTTTTCGGTAAATTTGGCGGACAAAGGTAGAACCGCTGTAGTGAGAAACTGTAATTTCTGGTCTTTTTTCGGTAAATTTGGCGGACAAAGGTAGAACCGCTCATGTGGAAAATTTGAATTACTAGTCTTTTCTGCCTAAATTTGGCGGACAAAGGGAGAACCCGCCTACAGGTAAACTTCAGAATTTTGATTAGATAGGAGGTTGGGAAACTTGATTTTTGTGACAAACTGATGGAATAGGAAGAATGATATTCACATTTCACCTTTGTCCCAAAAACTGGTTGTTTTGGGCACGAAAGTCGTACTATTTGATAAAAGCACCGGTTATTTTTTCAAATTACCCTGGACAATCATGGGGTCAAATATTTTACAGTACTTGCCCGCCCCTGAATATCGCGAGAAATTCAACCTCTATTCAACTCTCTTCTGTTCTTTACAATGCCATGGATCGCATTTTGATTATTATACACGCGCAATTACCACAAGACACTGGCGAATAATCTTTACAGTTCTTTGTTGTTCTCTTTTGTGTATGGTATTAGATTAATTTGAAATAAGTCAAATTTTGTCAATATTCGAGTACTGAAAATTTTCAAAATGATTACGCAGTTGAGAAGCAAATAACATCTTATTCAATGAATCTTGAAAATGATCGTTGAAATAGCTTATGACGACATACTAAGGAATTTTATCACCAAACAGGAGCTAAGTAACTTAAAACGGGGCTATTGCAGTATCGCACACTATAGGATTTTGGTAGGGTTTAGTTAGGCTCAGTTTAGCAACAGCGTGCGAAACTGCATTAGCGCCAAAACGGGACTTACTTTGGACACTTGCTCTCTCGTTGCTCATTGACTGGGAAACTTCCACAACCTACGCGTCTCACAACACAACCCAACTGCCCTGATCTTTCTCTGGTCTCCAAATTTGATGCCAAAAACCTCTGCAGACATACCAATTTTAATCAATCAAAAACATCCAATGAATGGACTGTCACTTCCTGATCACTTCCTCCTGCGCGCACTTAAAATTTTGTGACGTATGTGGACAACAATGGATGACAACTTCCGATGACGTCAATCCTGAACGCAGTAAACATGCGTCTGTTTTCTAGGAATGTCATTGGCTGAAACCATGAAATGTTCACTGTATGTTTAGTTATGCGCGCCATGTCAACGTTCGTTCATCGAGCCTACGAGCCTATTTTAAAGATTTGCTGCTGCTGCGCAGCGCAAATCAATAAGACAAGGAACGCAACTTATTTCCAAACAGATCACCAGCAACTGTTTTCTTTTCACTCGCTTTGCAGCAGTATTTATCCAAACATGCAAAACAACACATCAAAATGTTGCTCATTAATCAGGCAACATTCTCAGATAACTTTCCAACCGTACACTTAGCACTGCAGAAGAGGGGATTTCCTAGATTTCCTACTTGTTGCCAAGGCTGTCAGAATGGGCCGCGCTATCCTCAGTCCCTTTTCCAAATTGCGAAATGGTCTATTAACCCCCGTTAACTTGTCTGCAAGCTACGCAACGTAACAAATTAACGGGGGTTGATGCTGATTTCCGTAATAGATCTAGCAGGTACCGTTGCGTTCGAATTAGAAAACAGTACAAAAGCAGGCGGGGTCTCAATCATTATCATCACTATGCATTTATGGCTAGTATCGAGGAGTCATATTTGATTGACCAAGAACAAGGACGCAAAAAAAACAAACAAAACGGCTGTCATATGAAATATAGGCAAGAACACTTCATTATGTAAGTCCTTTTCATATCAACAAGAGATTGTAAGGTAAGATCTTGATACATTATGCGTTAGAACGTAGGAAAGCCCCCTCACCACAATAGTTTGGGCCTCCTGGGCCTCCTGTGTCTAGTTTGGGCCTCCTTGAGGGGAAACAAATACATTTCCATTGCTCTATTATCAAATTAACCCATCTTCAAATAACTCCGCTTTGACCCTTATCCTAAACCCTAAATTTCTTTCACATAAGAAATATTTTCAATACTAACTGCTCTATTCAGTATGGTCTTCATATTATTTTGTATGCCAACATTCGTTTCGAATGATGTTTTGCATTCAGTATGGCCTTTGGCGCAATACATCGTGACAATCCAAACTTCTGTATATGACCTATCTATTTCGTATGCCTTATTGCGCAATACGTCATGAAAACGAAACTTTAGTATGGCCTATTGCACAATACATCATGAAATTATCATTCTGTATGACATGTTCATTTCGTATGGCCTATTGCGCTATACGTCATATAAAATGTAACTTTAGTATGGCCTATTGCGCAATAGCCAGACTTACTACGATGAGCCCTAGTAAACGGACTAAAGGTAGCAAGTCTACGCAATAGCTACGTTTTGGCGGAAAACTTAACCACAATGCTGGCCGAGCTTGATTCATGGTTTCGAACTGCACCTTCTTGCCGGATGAATCATCGAAGTGCTGTGAGAGAAAGACTGGAGAGAACAAGGAACAATCCAGACGAAGCAG
Source organism: Aurelia coerulea (assembly GCA_039566865.1). Classification (NCBI taxonomy): domain Eukaryota; kingdom Metazoa; phylum Cnidaria; class Scyphozoa; order Semaeostomeae; family Ulmaridae; genus Aurelia; species Aurelia coerulea. Next base: position 13,356,895 of record CM076949.1, on the reverse strand, counting down.
TTAGCGATTTTATGCAAGCAGCGAACGCAGTTTCTGAACAACAGTCGAGAGGAAGTTGGTATGATGTAGATTTTACGGATAACATGATTCAGAAATCGTTCCTGAAGGCACAGGCGTGGCACAGACGAGACGAGGGTTAGTTGGTTGGCCCAGGATCAGACTCATTCGCCGCCATAACCCCCATTGATGCTGATGATGCATGAACACTGGCAGATGCTTCGCTGAGACGACTCAGTAAATGTTGTCCTTCGGCTACCAACTGATTAATCCGATTTACAGCATCTCTTATCGATGCCTGGTCGTCGGCAGGCCTGTTGCTATCCATCGTGCTAGGCAATGGATCGTTCCTTGCCCTCTCCAGTTCCAGTTTGCCTTGCAGGACTTGCACTTCGATGATTCATCCGGCAAGAAGGTGCAGTTCGAAACCATGAATCAAGCTAGGCCAGCATTGTGGTTAAGTTTTCCGCCAAAACGTAGCTATTGCGTAGACTTGCTACCTTTAGTCCGTTTACTAGGGCTCATCGTAGTAAGTCTGGCTATTGCGCAATAGGCCATACTAAAGTTACATTTTATATGACGTATTGCGCAATAGACCATACGAAATGAACATGTCATACAGAATGATAATTTCATGATGTATTGTGCAATAGGCCATACTAAAGTTTCGTTTTCACGACGTATTGCGCAATAAGCCATACGAAATAGATAGGCTATACAGAAGTTTGGATTGTCACGATGTATTGCGCCAAAGGCCATACTGAATGCAAAACACCATTCGAAATGAAAGTTGGCATACAAAATAATATGAAGACCATACTGAATAGAGCAGTTAGTATTGAAAATATTTCTTATGTGAAAGAAATTTAGGGTTTAGGATTAGAAAATGTCAGTTTGTAACAAAGACGCAAACGACGCTCCATATAAACCACAACTTGCACCGGTTCAATAACTCTGCTTCTTTTAACAATGATGCACATGATACATGCCATGTACTAATCATAACTAGAAATGACGTTTTCATGTACAATATTGACCAAAATACTTGGAACAAGTCACAAAATGGCACTATCTCAGTCTTTGATTACGTGCCCCTACTCCCCCGTTTCAATGTTGCTTGAATCAAATGCCGTGTGACCTGCTCGACATTGAGTTAGGGGGAAGGGAGGATCAGAAGGTCCAAAACGACCATTTTCACCTCGATATTTTAGGAAACATCACAATAATACTGAAATCTGCCTGTGTCCCAGCTTGTTTTGGTCAGGATTGTAGTTCTGTTTTGTATGTGCGCTAGCTTAGTTGGTCGAGCATAGCGGCTGCCATGACAGCAGATAACTCGTGTTCGAATCTCATCTCACCGTAATTTTATCAGAAATTTCACTTTGTTGAATTTGTCAACTAAAAGATGAGTTAAAACTAGCAATAACAATGGTAAGTGCTGCGTACTGAGTTTACTGACAGAAACTGTTGTGAAAATGTTTACGATGTGGTCAATAGAAACTTATACAGTCGATGCCTTCATGTAAGAATCCTCTGAAGTCCTAAAATCATTAAGCTTCAAAAAATAGTTACAGCTGCGCGACAAAGTGATCGTATATTACCTTATATGAGTTTATTGACCATACAAACGATGCTGTTTTTGTTGTGACAAGATGATATTAAAACCATACTTTCAATACTGCGCATGCGCTAACGCATAAGGGTGACGCGTTGTTATAACCATTTTACAGCAAGAATTAGGTTTGCAAAACTGTTGAAACGAACAAACAAAAACAAAGAAACAAACAAACAAACAGAATCAATTCTCAATCTAATGAGCATAATGCTGCCTCAGAGCAATAACAATACCTTTGCATCTTGTTTAGTTAAATAATCAATGAAGGCAAATCCACGATGACTTCCACTGCCTGCCATCTTCGAGGGTAATCTGATTGTTTTCAATTCCCCAAATGCACTGAAAAAACACAGAATGGATGGTGAACTCCTAATTCAGTTCAACTAAAGTGAATACCGCTCAAGCTCACCATTATTTGCGTAACAGATCAATCTTATAAACAGGATAAATAATGATAAAAGTTGCGAACTAATACGTTTTGGCAATCAAAAACAAAGGGATTTTGCAGCCCAAGCAAGGGCCTTAAGAAGAGTTTAGTATAAAATAAGAAACTATAGCAGATACCAGAATGGACCGTCGTTGTTTATTTGCTGATTATTCTCTTGGCCTTGCTTTTCAAACGACATAAATCCCTCATTTTCTCAAGTTGAAACTCAACCGTTGGCTAGCACATTGGCGGCCATTTGCAATTTTGAAAACTAAACGAAAGTGATGCTTGGCCCAGGTCCACAGAAAGAAGGTAATGTATTGGTCATGCAAAGTTTCTTATTGTTTTCTCGCATACCAAGGCTTGTAACCCAGCCACTACCATATAAAGAAGCGTGTCCGGATACCTCACGATTATGATTTGTAGCTGTATTGCTGAGCGCATTTTTCAAAATTTATAAAGTAACGAGCCTTATACCATCACATGACACGCATGTAGCTTCCTGATTGGCTAAGAAACAGCACACCACTAAATCATCATGGACTTGGCCCAGCCTCGCTTGAGTTTAGTTTTCGAAGTATAGAAAATGGGTGCCAGTTCCAACTTGAGGAAACGAGAGATTTATGTCATTTGAAAAGCAAAGCCAAGAGAGTAATTAACCAAGATAAGACGAAGGACCATTCCGGTATCTGGTATGGTTTTTTATTTTACACTGAATTCTTCTTACAGCCCTTGGCCCAAGTGATGACCTATAGTTCATAATATTTCAACAATTTTGAATATGGAACCAACATTTATTCTAAATATGTGAAAAAGCGGTCAAAAAAACTGAAAATAACAAAAGGCAATGCCGTTAAGCCTTTTGCAATCAAAGTCAAAGGATCCTTCAATAACCGATACTATGACGATTCGTAATATCACTTTAATAAATCACAGGTGAATCATCTGAAGAATACATTGATGCACAATACCCTCATTTCATGATAATGTCTTGACACAGCCTATAAAATAAGAATAAGCTGCCGATGATCAACTGCATCTTGATAACGTAAATGTTGCTATTCCAAGGCATGACTGATACATAGCTTCGTCAGAAGAATTCGTATATCATTGTCTACAAGTTTGGTAAAAAATTACAAACTTACCCAAAAAGTTGTTTTATTTCTTTTTTAGATGCTTCAAATGGAACATTTCTAACGAGAATTTTGCTGGTTTTCTGTTTCTTAGAAACCGCACGTTTTCGACTTGTTTCTGAAGCACTGCAAGGAGAAAAAAGTATTTGTATGATATTTCAAGCAACAAACAAGATACAGGGTGTCTCACCAAAGAGCTTCCCAGTTATGAAATTCAAATACTTCTTGGCCTGCATATCCTAGCAAAACAATTAAAGCTTTTTAACGTTGTTGCGCACCTGAAAGAAAGACGGGGGATCGCCAAATAAATCAGGTTTTCTGAAATCAAGGAAACATTTTGGAAGAAAATTTGCAAAGCCACTGTTGACAGAAATACTACGATTAACACATCCTTCGATTGCCAAGAATGAAGTACCAAATAGGTCAAAAATACTTCATTGAAAAACATAGTAATTATTGCTAAAAACCCACAAATTTGAACAAAGAGCGTCGTACTTCATAGCTGAAACAGATTTTCCTGCTATACAGTTCTACTGTAAAAAAAATACTACTGCGGAGACAAAAAAACTTTCGGATGCCTTTTCGAGAATTTCGGTTTCGGGCAAAAGAACTTTCGAACAAACAATTTTGGCATAATGCCAAATTATGATAAAGCTAGTTGTTATTTTCCGTCAATTAATCATGTGCAACTTAAAGTAACTATAAAGATGTATCAAAAGAATTCAACTAAAGTATTCAATAAAGGAAATAGTTCTGAAACCAGTTTTCAAGATTGGAGATGAAAAGAAGAGGTAAGACTTTAGAACTCAAGAACGTGGTTACTGACAACTACAATACAGCATTACCCCGCCACTAAGAAACTCATTTTGTAAAACCAGGCTGTTTGGTTTCTTATAAATATCATAGTAGTCCGGTAGCAGAAAGGGGGGTATTACCACCAAGAGAGGTAATTTATGAGACCAGACTTTTTTGGTAAATTTTGGGGTGCTGAATTCGAATCTCGATGTTCTTTGGTCAGGCGAGGGGCCGTTTACGAGATATGGGGGTATTTGCCCTCAAAATTGGGGCAAAATGAAACTTTAGCAAAAATATCAACGTTCATCACCAATACAATTTTTTAAACACAAAACGCAAGTCTAAATGTCGTTTAATCTATATACGAGCTTCTCAATTTCGTTTCATGTCATTTTTGCTTCTTTTGGGGGCGGAATTGCCCCCAAAAGGGGCAAAGTGCTATTGTGCTCGAAAATTATTTTAAAATATTCAATTAGAACAAAATTGATGTGCTGAATCCAAATTTGAATGTTATTTCATCAAATTATGAACAAGTGAAGTGATATGGGGGCTTTTAACCCCCAAAAGGGGGCAACCTGTCATTTACAAATCCGAATTTTTTTTAGAATTGTTCAAAAATATCTATTTGCATGAACTTTGAGGCACTGAATTCGAAATGTAATGTTATCTAATGGAATTTGGAATAAATGTTAAGAAATTAGGGGTTTCAATCATTGAGGGATAGAAAGTTATGGGTTACAGTACTAAAACGCTAACAGCAAGCTGAGCAGCTGTTAAATTTGGAGATATGATATGATGATGACGCACATCAGTTGTTATACATGACCAGATCCTGAAACTGATTTGTATTAAAATGATTTTAGAAGTTAAACAGTTGTATACAACAAATAAAACGTTTTAGTAACGAAAGTAGATCTCCAAATCAAACAAGTCAGATTCTCTATACCGTATTAGATGAATATTTCTGGACAGTATTAGCTTCCTTTTTCAACTTACTCTTAATTGTCACTATCGTCAAAATCGGAGAGTGAAACATCTTCCTCACCCTCTTCTTCTTCTACATCCCTAATCCCGGATCTATCCGTGTTCATCAATCAGCAGATCTGCAACATCCTCTGGATATGCCCCCTCTATCCACTTTACATTCATGTCTAGAGGCCAACCATGAAAGTGCGGATCATCGCATAACATAACTGGTTGATATACACCCCTCCACATTTTTGCGACAAAATTCGCTCGTTTGCAATGCAGTTCTAAGCTGCTTTGACAAAGAGAGAGGAGTGAGAGATCAACAATCTTGACTAGACTAGAGGATAGACAACTATTCTTGACGCATTTCCAGGACAATTGCTTCCCCTTTCGAAGAAAGCTAGATGCACAGTCATTCCCACTGAATGAATGCAACTGCCAATTGCACCCCTACTTTTGTCGAAAGATGGTCCTCGAGATTCCTTTAAAACCAAAGAAAAAGATAGCTGGGTATAGGTTGGGAGGGTAAGAATTTTCCGAAAAATGACAAATCTTCCATTTTAGCACGAGCAAGCATGATATCGGGAGATGCATTCTAAGCCAAAGTAGAGGGCGTGGCCCCAAAATTTTCCCCTTCCTTCCCATACTCCCCACTTAATTTACCCTGGCCACGCTGCTGAGCTAATGTCCTTGGTAAGAACACATCTTAACCAAAACGATGCCTTCAAGATACATGTTTGAAACAACCCATCTAGCCCTTGCATCAATACCTGGATTTTTTAGCGTATATCAACATCTGAAGCACCTGTCTTATAAACACTGTACAGTTTCTGGTAGTGAGCGTGGGCCCTTTTGACAAATGCCCCACCACTCAAAAATCCTTAAAAAATGCCCTGATAGTGACAATTAAGAGTAAGTTGAAAAAGGAAACTAATACTGTCCAGAAATATTCATCTAATACGGTATTTTCGTTACTAAAACGTTTTATTGGTTGTATACAACTGTTTAATTTCTAAACATTTTCAGGATCTGGTCATGTATAACAACTGATGCGCGTCATCTTCATATCATATCTCCAAATTTAACAGCTGCTCAGCTTGCTGTTAGCGTTTTAGTACTGTAACCCCTAACTTTCTATCCCTCAATGGGTAAAACCCCTAATATCTTAACATTTATTCCAAATTCCATTAGATAACATTACATTTCGAATTCAGTGCCTCAGATTTCATGCAAATAGATATTTTTGAACAATTCTAAAAAAAATTCGGATTTGTAAATGACATGTTGCCCCCTTTTGGGGGTTAAAAGCCCCCATATCTCTTCACTTGTTTATAATTTGATGAAATAACATTCAAATTCGGATTCAGCACATCAATTTTGATATAATTGAATATTTTAAAATAATTTTCGAGCACAATAGTTCTTTGCCCCTTTTGGGGGCAATTCTGCCCCCAAAAAAGCACAAATTACACGAAACACAATTGAGAAGCTCGTATATAAATTAAACGACATTTAGACTTGCGTTTTGTGTTTATATAATGGTATTGGTGATGAAGGTTGATATTTTTGCTAAAGTTTCATTTTGCCCCAATTTTGGGGGCAAATACCCCCATATCTCGTAAACGGCCCCTTGCCTGACCAAAGAACATCGAGATTCGGATTCAGCACCCCAAAATTGACCATAATATTCTAGTCTCATAAATTACCTCTCTTGGTGGTAATACCCCCCTTTCTGCTACCGGACTATAGAGATGTTATATCAAACCAAATGTTGACAATGACCATGGTACCATCTGGTAGGCTGCAGTTTCTTAGAAGTCAGTTTCTTAGTGGCGGGGTAATACTGTATGGAAAGTCACTTTGGAAGCAGGATCACCGATGACAATATTTCACTTTGTAACAGTGGTGTGGGAGAAATTAGTGTTTTTTTCTATTTTGAAAAGAAGTTAGAACTTTAATCGTCTAAAAGTTTTCGTTTTAATGTATGTAGTGGGGAAATCGTTTTTTGCAATGAAGTACTGCGCTTTTTGTTCAAAGTTATACGTTTTAAGCAATAAGTACTATGTTTTTCAAGGAGCTATTTTTGACGCATATGGCATTCCATAGCCTTGACTATGCAGAACGATATCTTCCTTACCACTTTTCCATAGGCAGAATGATATTGAAGAAATTAACGTCTGAGAATGGTGATTATGCAAAACCGCAACTTGCTGCTCATCAGAATGGACAGCAGAGTTACCTTAAATATGCTTTGGTGATGAAACTTAACAATTGGCTAAAATGTTTAGAAGGTCTCATGAGTGAAAAAAGTTTACAAAAATGCACTAAAGATGTCGGTACTAAATCAACAAGTGCACAAAGAAGGGAAAATCGTTATTATACAAGGGCAATTTATATGGACAATGACTTACACAAGTCTGGGATTTGTTTCGACTGAGCCCGCATGCTCGCTCTGCTCTATGGCATAGGTACAGATGTTCATAGCTGATCAAAAAGCGCTCATCACAGTGTGGTAATACTAGATAACATTGAGAGGTTCGATATAAATGATAGTTCCTCAAACAGAAATATTTTACACGACAGGAAGAATTGCTTACTGGGTTTTTCTGTGAGATTTTTTCAATTCGAGTTGATGACCATCAAGCATTGTATGCTGTAAAACAATAAACGTTAGCTGTTACTTTTATAAAATCTAAATGCTCATCGAGGGTAGCTTGTGATTTACCCAAATAAGATATTTTTAGTAATGGAACTCAGGGTAACTTTGGACACTGCCACGTTGATAGATCACATAGCAACTAGCCATCCTGAAAATATTGCTGAATCTGGGGTCCTAAAAATTGCACTAAGTCACCACTATGCTGTTTACTGCATACGAAAATTTATGGGCTCCGTTAAGCATCAACATAAAATTATCACCACTAGAAAAATGAAAAACTTTGATCAAGAAAGTTTCCTGTCAGACCTTTGTCAAGTGGACTGGGACCAAATAATTGATTCTAGTAGAGATGTAAACGAGGCAGTGAAAAATTGGTCTGCTCTTTTATCATTAATAATAGAAAAACATGCTCCTATGCGAACGATGAAAGTCTCAGATAAGTCGACCCCGTGGTTGACCACTGAGTTAAAAACACTTGCCAGAACAAGAGATAAGCTTAAGATTGCAGCTGTAAAAAGTAAGTCTACCATTATTATGGAATCATATAAGCAAGTTCGCAACGGAGTTAATAATCTTAATAAGAAACTCAAGAAAGAATATTTCTCCAAGAAAATTGCTCGCAATAAGGGCAATTTGAAAGACACTTGGAAAACAATCAACTTGTTGCTGAACAAAAGATCAAAGACCACAAATGTAGACAGTCTTAAGGTAGATGGTCAGGACGTCGTAGATAATGCTGAAATAGCCCAGTCTATGAATAAATCTAACCCCCTATTATCTAATGACTATCTTGTAAATCGACTTAGTTCGCAATTCAGGTTTGAGACCGTCAATCCCGTTGGTGCAGAGAGAGCTCTGAAGAAAATGAAAACTTCCTTTGGCTTTGGATCGGACGGTATCGCTAGCCATTTTCTCAAAGTTGCATTTCCGGTCATCTCCAGTTCTCTATGTAGGATTTATAATCTTTCCATAGAGACTGGGGTATTTCCGGACAGTTGGAAGGAAGCACGTGTAGCTCCTATCTTCAAAAGTGGCAGGGCCGATGATCGTTCGAACTATAGGCCAATATCTGTCTTACCTGTTGTCTCCAGGTTGTTTGAAAAACTCATATATGATCAACTTTACAAGTACCTCGATTCTAATAAACATCTGTACTCAGATCAGTATGGCTGTCGACATTTACATTCGGTTGTTTCCTGTTTGCTTAAATGTACCAATGATTGGTACTTCAATATAGACTGGGGTAAATATACTGCGATGATTTTCATTGATTTAAAGAAAGCATTTGACACAGTAGACCATCAAATTCTCCTTAAAAAAATGCACCATTACGGGATTGATGGTCTCGAACATCAATGGTTCAGCTCTTATCTCGACAATCGCAGGCAGTGCTGCAAAGTCAACGGTGTCACATCCGATACAGTAGAAATTAATATCGGAGTACCACAAGGATCTTGCCTTGGACCTCTCTTATTTTTACTTTATATAAATGACCTTCCTTTCGATTTAAAAAAGGCACAAGCGACAATGTACGCAGACGATACAGCGATCTCCTTCTCTTCGGATAGAATTGAAGAGATTGACGTTGTTGTCAATGCAGAACTTGCCTGCCTTGAGAAATGGTTGCAGGGCAATAAGCTTTCCTTGAATGTCGTCAAAACACAAGCCATGATAATTGGTTCAGCCCAAAAGCTGGGGAAGATAAACAAAACGTCAGAAATCATCCCTTGCTTTCAAGTTAATGGGAATGATATCGATCTTGTTCATGAAACGAAATATCTTGGTGTAATGATTGATGAAAATTTGAAATGGGGAAGCCAGGCAAAGTTTCTTCAAAAGAAAGTCTCACGAGCCCTCGGGCTTTTGAAATATGCCAAACAATTTGTCCAAGAAGAGACCCTAAGAAACATGTATTTAAGTATTGTTGAGCCTCATTTGAGCTATAGTTGCTCAGTGTGGGGATGCTGTGGCAATACCAAGCTGAATACCTTGCAAAAATTGCAGAACAGAGCTGCAAGAATTGTCACGAGCAGCCCTTTGGTTTCATCGGCTGCTCCTTTGCTGCAAAGATTAGGATGGCTTTCAGTTGACAGGCTAGTCAACAGAGAAACATCTACCATGGTATATAAGTCCCTAAATGGACTTGCACCCGACAGCCTTTGTCAGATTTTCTCCCGATTATCTGATGTTCACAATCGGGTGTTACGCAACACTAAGTTGGATCTAGCCATACCTCGAATGAGAACAGCTTATGGCCAAAAGTCTTTTGCTTTCCGCGGAGCTGATACATGGAACAAACTCCATTCTGATATGTGAAGGTGAAGGTGAAGTTGCGTTTTTCAGCGCCAAGCGCTGGGATCGCAGAAATAGAGCAGACCTAATCGAGTCCGCGACCCCTTGTCATGACGCTCAAGTGGTGGGGTCCTACCGGGTATCGAACCCACTCCGCCTGACTGTTCTGGCTGCAAAGTCAGAGGATTACACCACTGCGCCACAACACCTTCATATTAAATTAGCCCCTTCCATCCAGTCATTTAAAACCAAGCTCAAAAGCTCATAATTGATTAGATTCAAGGAAAGCTGGTGTAATATCCCTGATGTAGGGAGGCGAGAGGGTAGGAACACAATGACCTGCTACATGGTTGTGTGGTACTGAACTGATTCTAAATCGTACAACATGCTTATTTACATAAATGCTACTAAATAAATACATTGTCATAGGGTGTCCATAGTACAGGATACTACATCTCTCCTTTTCTTCTATAAATGAAAATAAACAAAATTAAATAACATAAACATGAATTGAATAATGTGAACGTCAATTCCGGTATCTTTGAATTTCGACAAATCCAGTTTTCTTTTCAAGTCTCTCTTTGTTTCATGCTTCAGTGGTCAGGAGTTCAGTTGAAAGCAGGCTATTGTTATTCCAACGTGACCCTCCCTTCTCTTCATCTATTGATTTCCGATTTTGATGCCTCATCGAGCATGCAACGTGGCACTTCTCTGCCAGGATAACGCACAGTTCAAGACTTGGTTAAAGATTTACAGTGCATTGATCAGTCCATCGTTTCTCCTGTTTACCAAACAGTCTAATTTTTTTTCTGATGTGATCCAAATGCCGTTCTGTCACTAACGTATTTCCACTTTTGACTGGCTCGTGCAGTCGTTCAAATTCCGGCTGGCTTCCGCAGCGTGTTTATTGATCTCAGGAAGATTTTCCAACTTTTTCTCTTGGATGCTCCGCTTTTCGAGAGCAGAATAAATATCTATTTTGTGAGTTACTTGTTTCGTGTTCTTTGTAAAAGTGAAGTGACGCCTTATCTCAGCATTACGTGAATAAGCTCACTTTGACTAAATCCTATTTTTCTCTGGTGATGCAAGCAAGGTGCTTCCAACGGCCTCTGCGTGATGCTGTCCTCCTTCATCCTCCAGTCGATAAGATGGTTGAAATTTGTACGAGAAGACAGGCTTTGTTGCTGCTCCATCGTTGATTGTTGATGTTTTGGATGATGTGCATGGTTTCTTATGCATTACTTTGCTGCCATGTTTCCTGACTCTTTCTGTATGGTTATTGTGACAATTCGTTGGCATTTTGTGTTCTGTGTCGGCTCTTGTCTTGATGGCCTAACTTCGTCTGATGCATCTGTCGCTGCCTTTTGCAACACAGTTCTGTCTGTTTCTTTTGGGATGTCAGTACATGCTTTTCTGACCACTTGGATGGTAAGCTTTAGAGACTTCTGTGATTTCTTCTTGTGTGAAGTTTTTAGTCATTTTCACCTCGTCGCCATTGTAATATCCCTGATGTAGGTGTAGGGAGGCGAGAGGGTACGAACACAACGACCTGCTACATGGTTGTGTAGTACTGAACTCATTCTAAATCGTACAACATGCTTATTTACATAAATGCTACTAAATAAATACATTGTCATAGGGTGTCCATAGTACAGGATACTACAGCTGGTTTTACATTTTTATTTTTATTTTCCATTTAAGTTTTGATGAATATATATATTGTAAATTTGTAGGTTTAGTTGAATATTGTAATTAGGTTAGTTTTCAATGTAATTAGGTTAGCTTTATTTTTAGTTGCACTTGCAGGGTACATTGTAAAACAGTTACTTAAACTGAATTGTAACCCTGGGTAAACAATTTTAAAATAAAAATAAATAAAAATAAAAAATTCCCTTGTGTAGTTCAAAAATTCTTTCAAAGTGGGTAATTTTTGAAAAGCATAGGTAATCATCAAATTCTCACCAATCATCGAAGAGTGCCGATTTAAAATATTGCTTTTAGAACAAATACATTAAGAAAAGACAGCAATATTCATTCAAGGTTCCCACTAAAAAATATTTAGCATTAATAAAAACAACATGAAATAACTTCCGAAAAAAACGATTTTTGTTTGTTAACTTATTTTACATCGATTATCTACATCTAGCTTACTATATACAATTTTATATGTACAAGCAAACTAATCCAAATCGATAAACAAACTAAATGGATAAATTAATTCTATTATTAGATAAATATACATGAATAAATATTTTTTACTGTGTTTTACTAATTAATTGGAATACACAAAACTAACTTTCGAAGGCATACTGGCAAGCATTGCATTTACCGTTTGGGCCATTCCACATTTTTATCATACGTTTAAAACTACTTAAATTTTCGGCGGATTTTATTTCATTTGGCAGTCCATTCCAGATTTGAGGTCCCAATGATTGTAGGCTATTAGAACCAAAGGTGACTTGATTTGGTCTATAATGTTGCAAATCATTTGGGTTTCGTGATGAGTATGCAGAGGATCTAATTTTGAAAATATCATGCATGAAAGATGGATTTAGATTTTTTAAAGTCTTAAAAATCTCAATACAGAGAACTCTCAGACGGGAAACATGCATTGTACACCTTTCTGACTTGACAAGTAAGTCGATATAAGATGTATGATGATCATTGTATAAAAATCTAAGGGCACGTTCTTGAATCTTTTCGATTTTTTGCAAGGATTTAGCTGATGAGAAGTACCATACCAGAGGGCAATAATCAAAGTTCGCGTATACAAAACTTTGGACTAGAATTTTCCTTTCGTTTTGTGCAATAAATGTTTTGAGCCGTTTTAAGACATTAAGCTGTGATGCAGCCTGTATTCGGACATTAAGCTGTGTATTTGCTTGATCCTTTCTAATAAGGAGTGCGTGGAACTTTTCCGGATTTGCTATCATTTGATTTTGTTTCAGCCAATTCAAAGCCACCCCAGCTTCTTCCTCCAGTACCTCAATCAAATTTGATGAAGTCTTGGAAAAATAAACCAGAGTGTTATCGTCGGCATAATTATGTAATGTTGCTTGTTTGATGAACAAAAAGAGATCGTTTATGTAAACATTGAACAAAATAGGGCCCAAAACAGAGCCCTGAGGTACTCCTGATAAAATAGTCTGAAAAGAGCTATACGTATTATTGATTCTCACAGACTGTTTCCGCCTTTTCAGGTAGGAGTAAATAAGGACAAGAGCATTTTCATCGAAGCCATATGCATGTAGTTTGGCTATAAGTAAATCATGTGGAATGCAATCAAAAGCCTTCGACAAGTCCATTAGGACAGCCCCTACAATATTGTTGTTATCGAGTTTGACCCTCCATTCTTCAAGCATTCTTATCAAGACATGTTGCGTGCCATATGATTTTCTGTAAGCAGCGATAAAAAGCGAAAGAGTTTCATCTAATTATGGAATAAGTTGATTTTTCAAAATTTTTTCATAGATTTTGGAGAATATATTTAGTATACTAACTGGACGAAAATTTCGTTCAACTGTACGATTTGCCTCCCCCTTGTCTAAAGGGCATACCGCGGCGCGTTTTCCATTATTCGGAAACCTATAGTTGCGTATGCTGCAGTTAATAGCATCAGTTAAAGGGACCGTAAGCTCATTTGCAGCTAAAAGCACAAGTTTTGGTGGTATTTGATCTTCACCCGTTGATTTTCTACCGTCCAGGGACCGTAATTGTTCTCTAACTTGGCAAACCTGTACTTCGCTAAAAGAAAACGAGTTGAAATTATTGTTAGGATTTTGAATGATTGCTAAAACACTCGGGTGGTTTTTGTATTGTTCGAGAATCAGCCTAATGATTTTCCGATCATCATCAGTTGTCACCGTATCTGCTTTGTTACAAGGTTTTACACCGCTAGACCTTGCTACGATGTTGATGTAATGATCGTTAACGATTTCCGTTAACTCTTGGTCTTCGGTTACAATTTCATTATTTTTGACCAAGGAAATGTCACTACCAGCTAAGCCTCCTTTGTTGGAGAGAAAAGGCTTGACCAGATTCCAAAAAGCGCGATTTGATACCAGTCCACTTTCTGTTGCTTGTTTGAAATGGTTCTTAATTGCCTTCTTCCTTAAGGAAACACATCTATTTCTTTGTCTTTTAAACTTCAGCTCATCTTCTTTAGTAGGATTTTTGATGTATTTTTTCTTTAGCCTCGTTCTGGTATAGATTCCCTTTTTTAGTTCACGTGTCATAAAAGGAACACTATTCCCTGGTTGCACTTTCGTTTTTAGAGGAGCATGATTGTCAACCAATTTACGAAAAGTATAGACAAGATTATCATAAGCTCGCTCAGGATCCTCAGGAGAACCAAATCTTGCCAGCTTTATATCTGACAGGAAATTTTCGGCGTCAAACCTTTTGTAGCGACGATATTTTATTACCTTGGGCTTAAGTCTAGGAAGATGAGACTTCATAACCGTTATGACAAGACTGTGATAGTCACTTAAGCCCGTTTCAAACACGGAAGTTTTTTGGAAGCATCTCGGTCGATTTGTAAAGATGACATCAATGGACGAACTACTGTTTTTCGTAAAACACGTTTTAGCAGTCACTAAATTTGATAACCCAAAGACGTCACAAAAGGAAACTAGCTTACTATGTCCAGTGTCTTGCCGATTAAGGGTATCAATGTTGATATCCCCCATTACAATTACGTTGTCGTATTTGTCTAAAGCAGAGTTGAAAGAATAAGGTAGTTGAAAGATCGTTAACCCTATCCAGACTGGGGGGGGGGCTCATTCAGCCCCCCCCCCGCATACTTAACTGAGCACTGCTCCAAATTGGTTCAACGAACAAGGGAATGGTTTTTTGACTTTTAGTTTCTATCCTTTTGAAGTGTGATTTTGTGGGAAATTTTGAAAAAAATTTTCAGGGGGCTGGGGGGTGGCTGTTTTTTCAGAGTGGTCGGGGCCAACTTTTAGGTATGCTGTTTATGGGTGTAATTCCAGATCACTCATAATCCTTTGATAGTATCCTTTTTACTTTCTATACTTATAATCTATAAGGTCTCTTTAACTTTTTCCAGGAACAATAGACCAACTATGTGTCACGTGACCTCATTAATGACGTCATCTTTAAGAAAATGGCAAAAATTAGTTAGCAGTCTTTCTGCAAGGATATTTTGACCCCAAATGTTTTACATCAGCAATAAATAGATTAAAGCTGATCAACAGGGTTGTTTCCACCTAAGCTATGTAATTTTGTTTGAATTTTGTGCACCATTGGTCGCAAACGGTATAAGATTCCCCGGGGGTATCCTCATATAGTACTACCAACGATCAGTTTTCATGCATATCTTGAGAATCTGTTTTACAGTGAGAATTTTTTGACTTGAAAGTGTTTAGTTTGTCAAGATATTATCAAAATTTCACCAAATTACTATCCTCAACCCCCTATTTCCCCCTTCCTTCTTCCTTCCAACTCATTTGCTTACTATTGGCAAAAAATGCTGATGTCAGCATTTTTTGCAATAATTAAAACAAAAGTTTCAAAAGCAAAAATGAAGTATGCAACGATCACTTATCATTGAAGTAGTTTTCATTGTAATGTATGGAGAAATTCCCTATTATAGCGGCATTTGTCATTTTTCAGAAAAACAAGATTTTTAATCTCTCTGTCCGCCATCTTGGATTTGCGAAAATCAAATTTTTCACTTTATAAGTATATTTTCACCTTCTAACAATGCTTTGATTGGCATAATTTGGTTTCATGAATCAATCTTAGAAAATTATAAAGATTTAAAAAAAAGTTTTTTTTTTCATTTTTTTCGTGAACACGTGCCAGTTGGTCTTGAATAATTATGACGTCATATCTATTTTTAGAATTCTTTTTGTGAAAAATGATAGATCATAAACACGGCTACCTGCGTGGGGAGTTTCGTCTTCGTAAGTGAAGGAATGGCGACTTTAGAGAGGGGGGGGGCTGAATGAGCCCCCCCCCAGTCTTCTAGTAGCTCAAAAAGCCCAGTCTGGATAGGGTTAAAGAATGAATCAATGTTGCTGGATTTAGGAGGCCGGTAAATACTGTAGACAACCCATTTCTTTTTGCTTACTATTAGCTCGGAGCAAAGGAGTTCAAGAGAAGGAGTCTCTAATACAGGGACTCGGTTACAAACTACACCTTTCCTGACATACAGCATAATACCCCCACCAAATTCGTTCCTATCTCGACGCATGGGTTTTTGGTAATTATTCACAAGAAAAGTCTCAGTTTTGAAATCGGAACTTATTTTTGTTTCCTCTATGACCAAAACATCAGGTAGGCATCTTTCCATAAGCATCCTCAAATCAATAATCTTATTTCTAAGACTATTGATATTCAAGAAACCTATGAGTGGATGGTTATGATATTCTGTCCTGAGACCAAAGAGTTTGTCGATGTCACAAGAATCATCAGATTCTGAACAAATATCTGTTGAATTAGGAGATAGAGCAGATGATTCAACGAGGGGTGGGCTATTCTCTACTAAAGACAAAGAGCTAACTGGGGTACTCACGATATGTGATGACGACGAGCATCGAAACATTTCTTGTGATGAGTTATCGATGTCAGAAACAGGGGTTGATATAATATTTTGGATAGAACTACAGTCCGCAGACGAATTTGATTGTATTTCTGTCGTACACGAGTTATCTAGTGAAACCGTTTTCGACGAAGTTTCAGATGATACGTTTAGCTGCATAGACAAATGCAGTCACGTTTTAAGGAAATCAATAAAATTACCGGATAGAATGTTTGTCCCAAACTGGTTTAAGTGAAGTCCTGAATTGTCCAGATGATAGGAATTGATGTTTCCATGATCAATAAAGTCTACGTGGTGTTGATGTAGTCCAAGTTTGATTAGTTCATTTGCTTCTCGTCTCTTTTGCTCTAATTCGTTGGAGTCAGTTCGCATTATGATTCCAGATACAGCGACGTTTGCAACCCTTCTTTTTACTTTTACAGCAAGGTTGATCACCTTATTCGCTACCACTTCAGGAGTATCTCTCCGAAGGTTATTTGTACCGCAGTGGAGAATAATTGCCTTTGGCTTGTACTGTAGGGTTGGTTCCAAGTAATAATCCATGTCCTCTACTTTTGCCCCTCCAAATGTTTTAACTCTTATGTTCCAGCCTTCTGTTTCCTCATTCAGAACTCTACGGTTAATTGACCGGATCATTGAGTCTCCAACAACGTTAAGAGAGGGATTTTGTTGTAATCGTTGATTCCTTTGGTTTGAATATTGTCGCTCCTGAAATTTTGTCGAGTATTTATAGGGATCGATGAAGGTCGCGAATCTTGTCTAGATTTAGGTTGGGATTCTTGTTCGGGTGCAGGTCGACGGATATAGGCAGCTAGTGGTGGATTGGCGAATTTTGTTGTGTAACCATCTTGCCCAAATCCAAATCTTTCATCTGCTCTTTCATTTGATCCTTCGTTTTCATCAGGCCAAGCAAACGAATCTGAACGCATATTTTGATCCCGTCTGTTTTTGCCTCGCACAGATTCTGAATAGGATGAATCCCTAGGCACGACGTTCCTTGCCGGAAAAGTATCACATTCAGAGTTCTCTTTATCAACCTGCAGGCAGGTGTAACGATTACTTGTCAGGAATGGATTATTTGAAAACAGTTTTGGCTTCTTTGTTGTTACCTTGGGAAATGTCCATTGATTTCGTGGTTCCATGTGGCCTGGCGCTCTCCTGGGGATATTTGTCATCTCATTGTTTGGATCCTGAGTATACAAATCGGGTAGTTGCTTATGGTAACCTGCTCCATAGGAATTTCTAGAAGGGTATCCTTGACTTTTCACGTTGCTTGCTGCGTTTGTTTTCAGCACGGCATTTTCATTTTCCAAAGATTTGTTTATATTGGCCAACTGATCGATTTGCAACAGCAAGCTGTGAATACTCTGATTTTCTGTCATTGATTTCCCAGTGTCTTCGTTTTTTGGCTTTTTTAATTCAATTAAAATTTCATCAACCTTTTTCTCTAAATCGTCCAGTCTTCTTGATGAAACAATAAAATCAGGGTTAGGCGTGGCGGACAAATTTTTTTTATTTTGATGTTGGTTTATACTCTGTTTTGAAACAGTTTTTTCTCTTTCTTTTTCATTATTTTGATTTTGATGTTGCGTTGGTTTATACTGTGTTTTGAAACAGTTTTTTCTCGTTCTTTTTTATTTTTTGCAATTTTAATTCGTCAAGAAAACAAATACCTTTACCACTTTCTTCCAGCGTTTCTCGTGTGTTTTCAGACTGGCTAGCACTTGCTCCATTAGGAACACGCTCTGTTTCTTTATCCGACTTCTCCGAGGGCATGGACGAGGGCATGGCAAGCAAATCCTCTGCAACTTCGTTTTCCAAAGTTTTGGTGCTCGTGGCTTGCAATGAGGTTTTTGTTTGTCCTTTCTTTTTGGATTTACTGGTAAGGAAATAAGAATCCTCTCCGTTTTCAAATATCACATTCTCTTTCACCATCTTGTCGATTACATCATTTGCTTCCTCAAGCGTGCATGATGGGCCTAGGCCACTCTTTCGTGCTGCGATCACGACGTGTTCAGCAATTCCAGTTTTCGTTGGTTTGTGTTTCTTTACTTCTCGAATGTGCAGGATAGCTTCGCTGACCAGCTTCTCCATTTCCACAGCTTATTTTAGCACCAATGTGACAAAACTTTAGATTAAATTATGAAACGATAAATCATAAGCTCCTTTCTATCAACTATATAAATGTAATAAAGATATTTGAAAACATAACACACTTAAATGAGATTTCGCTTTCACTTCATCAGAAATAAGTCAGAAAAAACGAATTGTTTGCTACAGACAACAAGGAGCGGTTTCTGAGAAACTTTAGAGGCAGTTAAGTTTCTCCTGTGCCTTCGTGATGAGCTTCGTGATGAGCTGGGACGGATTTTATACGATCTCAGTTTGAGGATTTCCAAGGTAGCAAGCAAAAATGTATCAATAAAAAGAGAAAGCAATAATTACATGGAGAAGAAATAAGAAGCAGGTGGATATAGCCTCGAGCAGCAATTTCCTGCTGTTTGAATGAATTATAAGTTTTAAGTAGGAAATTTTGAAGCTAAAGT
Organism: Aurelia coerulea; assembly: GCA_039566865.1. Taxonomy (NCBI): domain Eukaryota; kingdom Metazoa; phylum Cnidaria; class Scyphozoa; order Semaeostomeae; family Ulmaridae; genus Aurelia; species Aurelia coerulea. Next base: position 13,337,897 of record CM076949.1, on the reverse strand, counting down.
CTTGCAAATATCAGGTGTCCCAAAAAGGTACTCCTGTTTAAAAGTCACCAAAGTTCGATTATGGAACCTATCATAAAATTTTCTTTTTGATTACTTTCTTCAATGATTCAAATATACAAAAAGATCATAAAATGTTTGTTTTTCTAATTTTAAGGGTATAAAATGACACCTTGAAAATCTTTATTCTGGGCTATACTCTTTAAGCAGCATCATAAAACTTGCTTAAGAGTCATGATATGGAGATTTTTCATCATCCTTCGAGTCTATAATGATAGTTTGCGTTTCTTTGGACCTTTTTTATCAAACTATACATGATATGCATATTGACGTCATAATCACGTTCGAATAAAATTGAGTGGCAAATTGAGTCCATAATGGCGGCCGCGAGCTTCGAGGCTTCGGGCATCCCTGCTCCTGTCCCTGAAATCACATTCTCAGAGTCAAAACTTTTTAAAACAAATCAGCTCAGGAGAAAGCTGAGTCTTTAAAGTGTCTAATTTCATTTCTACTTCTTGCTTTTCGTTTCCAATAAAGACGCGACTGACCAAAGAAAATCAATCATGCGGCCTAAGGGTTATTCCGGACCCTTGAAATTCCCGCCAAACCGGATTAATCTGCGAAGCGCGCGCAGGCCTCGGGATGAAACAAACATTGGCCTAACATATTTCAAATCAGTTTCTTCGACATTCAGTAAGAAAAACACTTCCAGGGCTGCTGGTTGTGTAAATACATTGCCTCAAAGTGGAGTGCTCAATTTCCATGGAATTCGAAGGAAGCATGCACGAGGTTTTCGTTCGTTTACCACGGCAGAGATTGAAAGCTCTCCTGGCTTTGATACTCGTTGAATTTGAAATCAGTTCTTTCTCAAGGTAGGCCATGTTGTCTATATATTTTGTTTCAATCGTTTCTTTGTCGTTCTCCGTTGCTGGTTCTCATTCCATATTCTGCAAAAATGAGTTGTTTCCACCGTAAATGTTTCACACAGAGAAAGGACTCGAAAATAGAATGTGCTTGGAGATCTATTTTTACATTATTCACTCTTTGTAGGAGAAAATGATGGCAACCTCCCCACATTTGAACACATGACCTTTCAACTGAAAAAGAGCACATCAAGAAGACTCCATTTCAGATGTTTACAATGGAAAGTGGTCACAGGAATGCTGCATTGTAACTGACTTCCATTTTCTTGCATTCAATGAAAGAAGTGTCAGTGAAGTTTTAAAGCTGAAAATAGCTGGTTGGCCATTTATTGTCATGTGTGCTGCAGCAATCGCAAACAATTTCAACAAGCTGCTTGGCACTTTTAGAAGATTCTCATTGCTGTAGAGAATGGTCGGCTGCCAGAAGAACATTTATTCCAGAATCTCTACAAAGTAACTGTTGCTTCCAAAGTTTGTGACTCAGAAATGTTCAGACGAAAAATATCTGGTGATGCTGGCTTTAGACAAAAATTCAAGATCTTAAAAAAGACAGAACAAAAGTTTTGCAAAGTTGCAAGTAAAACCCCTGGTTTGAGTAAGATTGTTGTTTGGACATAATAAAGCAGAGTAAAGAGATTATTTGGAAGGATTAGCACAAATAAATATTGGAAATATCAACATATGAATAAATTCTTGGTTTGCTTGGTGATAATCAATTATGGATTGTGATATCAATTGTGAACAATACTTGTTTTTGAAATGTTGAGAACTGAACAATGCTAAGTGTTTATCACTGAATTATGTTGGAAACAACCTGAATTGAAATTTGGCAACTCCCCAGCTGCTATGAGCAGTGCAAAGCTACAGTAAAAGCCCGCGTATAAGAACCTACAATTTTGCAAGTCAGCCTAACTAAACTAGGTTCTTATGTTTTGGGTATTTAGTGGAAAATGAGGCTCTTCGGGTTCTTAAATTGGTTCTTATTTTATTCATGGCCTTCAGGAATTTCTTTTCTTCATATTCAAATTTCAGGCCTATTATTTACTGTCAGATCACATCAGTTGAATTTATGAGATATTCCCCAACAGAAATTTGTGGAAGAATCCGAAATGTTTATATAATCCAGATAAAATCTTTCAAAAGCTTCTCATCAGGTAATATAAGCATTTTTTATTCTTCCACAAACTTCTGTTGTGAATAAGACCCCATGCTCTCTAAAAATAAGAACCTATTCAAATTCCAGGCTGAATGGGTTCTTATAAAATTGGGGTTTAATTGCAAAATTTCAGCCTGTAGGTTCTTAATCCACTAGGTTCTTATACGCGGGTTTTTTCTGTATTTCTGTTTTCTTTGTTTCCACAGAGTGTCACACTTCCCAAGTTCCAATATACTTTTGTTGTATCTTCAGAGCAACACAATATTTAATGCTGGATGAAAATTATTTCCTGCAAGAGCAGTTTTTATTTCCAAAATTGGAAAGAAACCTATGAAACAAGCTTTTATTAAATTATTGATAGAAATGTGAGAGGGATTTGAGGTATGGTTGTGTTTTAGAAATGCCCTTAATAGTTTTCACACAGCATCCCCTTCTGATAATATTTTTTTAATTCGTTCATGCAAATGTTAATGAACTGAGGGATTTTCACTTATAAATGCACATCAGAAAGTTATCATTCAACAGTTTCATGAAAATACTACAAATCAACTGCTTAGCTATTCTGGAAACTTTATCAGAGACAATTCCCTTAAAATACTGGATTCAATGTTGCTGAACAATGACAATTTCATACAATACATGAAACTCACAGCCAAAATTTATCCCACACTTTGTGGTTGAATTTCAATGAATGACCACAAAATAGATGCTTCTTTACTACATAAATCACTGGAAAAAGTTTCATGGTGGAATGATCTTTCTGTTTCATTTGACAAATTTGGATTGTTGAGAAGAATTTTAGAGAAGCAGTAGGAAATGAAAAATGAGTCATGTGTGGCAAAAGAAACTAACAACATTCATGGCTTCAACAAAGGTATCTTAAATCTCAACAAATCTAACTTTGAGAATGTTTATTTTCTGAGCATGTCAATTTCTGTGTCACAAACTTTGGGAGTAACTTTGTAGAGATTCTGGAATAAATGTTCTTCTGGCAGCCGACCATTCTCTACAGCAATGAGAATCTTCTAAAAGTGCCAAGCAGCTTGTTGAAATTGTTTGTGATTGCTGCAGCACACATGACAATAAATGGCCAACCAGCTATTTTCAGCTTTAAAACTTCACTGACACTTCTTTCATTGAATGCAAGAAAATGGAAGTCAGTTACAATGCAGCATTCCTGTGACCACTTTCCATTGTAAACATCTGAAATGGAGTCTTCTTGATGTGCTCTTTTTCAGTTGAAAGGTCATGTGTTCAAATGTGGGGAGGTTGCCATCATTTTCTCCTACAAAGAGTGAATAATGTAAAAATAGATCTCCAAGCACATTCTATTTTCGAGTCCTTTCTCTGTGTGAAACATTTACGGTGGAAACAACTCATTTTTGCAGAATATGGAATGAGAACCAGCAACGGAGAACGACAAAGAAACGATTGAAACAAAATATATAGACAACATGGCCTACCTTGAGAAAGAACTGATTTCAAATTCAACGAGTATCAAAGCCAGGAGAGCTTCCAATCTCTGCCGTGGTAAACGAACGAAAACCTCGTGCATGCTTCCTTCGAATTCCATGGAAATTGAGCACTCCACTTTGAGGCAATGTATTTACACAACCAGCAGCCCTGGAAGTGTTTTTCTTACTGAATGTCGAAGAAACTGATTTGAAATATGTTAGGCCAATGTTTGTTTCATCCCGAGGCCTGCGCGCGCTTCGCAGATTAATCCGGTTTGGCGGGAATTTCAAGGGTCCGGAATAACCCTTAGGCCGCATGATTGATTTTCTTTGGTCAGTCGCGTCTTTATTGGGAACGAAAAGCAAGAAGTAGAAATGAAATTAGACACTTTAAAGCCTCAGCTTTCTCCTGAGCTGATTTGTTTTAAAAAGTTTTGACTCTGAGAATGTGATTTCAGGGACAGGAGCAGGGATGCCCGAAGCCTCGAAGCTCGCGGCCGCCATTATGGACTCAATTTGCCACTCAATTTTATTCGAACGTGATTATGACGTCAATATGCATATCATGTATAAGCTTTGTATACAAAAATTTCTAATAACAATCAATGCCTTTTGCAATATACTTCAAAACCACGTGGCCCTATAAAGATCAAAATTTGCTGATATTAAAACTAATCACAAGGAGAAAATAATTTGCTCTTTCATATACTTCCCAAAAAATAAATTTGAAGATGGGCCATGAAATCAAATGTTGATGATTTTTCAAACAGGAGTACTTTTTGGGGACATCCGGTACTTTCACACAACTGTATCAAGAGTAGAACCGACTTAGGTCTACCTACGCTCAATTTTATAAATTGCCATGAACATTTAAATGACAAAGAATCTGGAAGATGAATTAGTCATCAGGAAGATGCGCACATTTCTTGAAAACGTACAGTGAATTGGCAATTATACATTGGGTGACGTCCTACGCAAAGCAATTTGCTCAAAGGCACGCCAAAAGCAAGAGATGTCTTAAAAATTAAGAGAGAACAAATTTGGATGCAGTGGTCCAAGACCCTAGGCCAGAAGCACGGAGATGGTGGGTTGAATCCCCTGCAAGCCGAAAATTCCCCTAAGAGAATTATTTTAAACAAGACTACATTGAAATATAGTATGAGTGGCTTTTGTAATTGTAAATATTTTACTATTATGCATTAAAATTCTTAAAAATTTAGCCTTTTAACTCTTTTTGTGCACCAGGCTGAAAATAAATATTTTACTTGTTACGTACTTTAAAGATATTATACATACATGCATACATACCTACATACATACATACATACATACATACATACATACATACATACATACATACATACATACATACATACATACATACATACATACATACATACATACATACATACATACATACATACATGGTCATACCTGTAAAGTTTTGATTGCTTCATCCGCTTTACTTTTTTTCTTATATTCAACAAATCCGTAACCCATTGATAAGAGAGAATCTGGCTTCTTCGGGTCTTTCTTTCGAGCAATTGTCACTGATTCCAATTTACCACATTTTTCAAATGTCTAAAAAGCAAGATCGAAAATTGTTGGTATGAATCTACATCATTACTACAGCCTCAAAAAGAGGAGAAGAAAGGATTCAATTATCATGCCAGTCATCTTCGATAGTTGATCGGGTTGTAAGTCATTTCCTTGCCAAATCATTAGGAGCAGTTGAATTACAGGCTTCTGCACATCCTTCTTGTGCCTTGGACCACAGGCAAAGATAGTAAAGGAATATGTTAAAGTGTCAGTAAACCCAACACATTTTATTTCATAAATTGATAGAAAATATGCAAGTAAATGATATATCACGACTCTTTGTGATAAATTGGCACTGGTTTGGAAAATATGAGAGTTTAAAGTACCCCATTTTTGTCCTTCCTTGAAAAAAGTCGCGTACTTCAAAAGAGACTAGGGCGAGAGCCTCATGACGTAGATCCCGGGATGAAATGCCGGCTGCTCAAAGTGTTCTGTACAGACACATCGTGGTTGGCATTCAAACAGCAGTACAGTGATGCAGTTTCGAAAAGAAAACAAAATTTATGATGAATGCGTTGTGTTGGAATGAAAGCAGAAAAAACTAGAAAGAACAAGGAATCTCTCTGCACAAAATCAAATTCTTGTGAGGAAGAAAGACAAGTCGCAAAGAGAGGAAGACGGCGGTTGATCGATTTCGTGAGGACAAGAAGAGACAAGCTCAAATAACTGTGCAGAAAAGTCCGTTTTAGCTGCTCGCAACAGCAGCACACAAATTTGGGAGACTGAGAATTGTTTTGCCAGAACTTGAAGAGCATTGGAAAGCCATTTTCAGGACAGACGATGTAGGGGTTTCGATAATCCTAACCTTTCTGTTCAGATCCTTCCTTTTGAAAGCGACGAGCAAGCTGAAGGCGAATACAGGCCTGAAGCGAAGTAAACAACGCACAAAAGGGAGACGATCACATCAAAGGGTAATTAGCTTTTTAATTCTTCGATTTTGTAATGGATTTATCATCTGTTGACTCAAGAATTATGACTGTAAAGATATCATACGACATTCCAAATCCCTCAAGGATTCTTTACTGTTTTTTTGTAGGCAATTCATGATAGTCTGTGAGATCACAACAAATGCCATGGCCAAACGAAAGAATGAAAGCAGTGTCTGAAACACTTCCGCGCCGATCTGTCAAGGCCCTGTCAGAGGATGATTCACAGACAGACGTGGCTTAGGAAATGATTCCAATGCACTGTTTTGTGACGAACGATCGTTTGCTGCAGTTGGTGAATCATGAACACTTTACTAGCATCCTAAGAAACTCATTTTCGTTATTTTATATTCCAGTATTTTCATGAACAACAAATGAGTAAAACAGTTTCGCACAGTTTTGCAAATGCTAGGAAACACCATTTCTCAGTAGCTTGCAAAGTTGAGTGCATATAAATTTATATATATATTCCTTTTTGTGAAATTGTTATTTCTTATCTGTTAATCTGCTAGTAGCTCATCTTGGTCTATTTTGGAAGGGTTTCAGCTCATCTTCCTAAACGTCTCTGATAAAACAACGCCGGGCTTCCCTTCTCGCTATTAGCCTCGGCTCGGCCTAACTCCGCTAGGAATCATCTTTGTCATCTCTGCTTCATAGTCAGTTTAAATGGTTTCAACTGCGCTGCTTAAATCGGAACTCCCTTCAGTACTGGTTTCAATGTCTGTCAAAATGAAGCTTGCATTAGTCATTCTCTAAAGTTACGATTTACGATCGAAATGCAAACATGATATGAGAAGAATCTTGTAGATCATCAACGAAACCAACGTCACTGCGGAATTAACAATATATCACAAAGGGTTCATCCCGGGATGTACGTCATGACCAGGCTCGACCCAAACTTCTCACTGCGCGTTTTTCTCTCCGAAGTAGGGGTTTTCAAACGTCAATAAAACAGGGTTATTAACGAGATTTCGCTATTTTTGATTATTCATATGACTATTCATATGATTGTGGTGTTATAAATGCAAAAAAAACTGTTGGGTTTACTGACACTTTAACGAGCCTGCCGGAAACAAAAGATTTGTCCCGTTTCTATAAGTGCCAGCAAACTACTGGGTGATCCAATAAAATAGAAACTTTTAAGAAATTATCAAATTTTATGACATCATCGATATTTGAAGTTTCTTTTTGTTTTCATCGCAATGATTTCAACGCATGATTGCTACTCTACGCTTTTGTGGGAGAGACAATTAAATTGCCGCGTGGAAAAGGAAAAACGGGTTTTGGGCAATAGAAATTTAAAAAATATTGAATTTTTGGCCAAAAACATATTTCTTTTGATTTCACATAAAGTTTCAAGTCCTACATGATATAAAAGCTTCCTCAAGGATAAATTTAAGTGTTACTGGGGGGGGGGGGGTAACAATATAAATTTGTGATCAGTTCTAAGCATGCTTCAAAGATGGAAGCTTGTAGATCTATGGTAAATTAGCACAAATTCAAAGTCATTTCAAGACTTTGCAATATGCCTAAAAACAATTTGGTCTTTGATACAAATTCACATCAATGACGGTAATAGAATCAAATGTTGATGATTTTTCAAAAAAAGGGAATTTTTTTTTTTTTGTACATCCTGCTAAAAATTTACAATACATATTTACTTAATTACTATACTTACAAACTACTCTACTCTACTACAAGGACAAGACCACGGGAAGCAATAACTATGTCTTCCCAAAAGGGAATTTTGTTTGGGTCACCTACAGGGTTTCCCAAAAAAATTGTTCGACGTTTAATCAAATGTCAAAAAATAACCAAATACTGAACGGGGTCCATGGTAAAACAACCGTATTGCTGAGATTTTAAATTAATTTTAGATAGCTAGTAAATAGGCTAAATATTCACTTAGTTATGAGCTTTCAAAGTTCAAGTTTGTGTGAAAGCTGAAACCAGACGCCCCAGCATAGGAATCATTCGTCGTACATAGCCGAATGCTCGTGGCCCATGGCCGAAACCGACAAAGCCTTATTTTCACGGACCAATCAGACGGCTAATAAGCGAAGGAGACAAAAGAAACCGGTGAAGATTTTTCTAAATTTTACCTACCTTCATAAAACGCAACCAGGACAAAAAACTGTTTGAAATGTTCCGAATTTTTTTGAAGAAATCTTTTCTCCAGATATTTGGGTGTACAAGTTTGGATGCCGATTAAAATATCTCCAGGACTGACGGAGTTATTGCCTCTCCAAAAGACAAAATCGGCGAAGGCTTGTCGAGACCTGTTTACGCCGCTTCAAGTCAGGTGATAAAACCTCTGAATAAAACCTCTTTTGAATTGTATAAGTTATTTCGCAACGAGCAAACTTGTGCCATGAATGCAAAAAGTAGTACAATACAGAAACTTCCCTAGAGCATTGCCACATGACTTGATATGCGCGAACAAGCCTTTGTAGACTTTTTCGATTCACATGGAAACCGTAGGGGCATTGAATCTTGAACAAAAGAAAATTTAGCGAAAGACAATAGCAAGAACAATTGAAAACACAGATTTTGGCGTTTTCCGGTCGTTCTTACAACAATCACTATTGTTATTACGATTGTCTCTCGGCCAGAATTTCTATTGTTCAAGGTTCAGTGCCTTATCGGTTTGTTTGTGGCAATAACTCCGCCAATCCTGGAGATATTTTAACCGGCATCCAAACTTGTACACTGAAACATCTGGAGAGTAGGTTGCGTTAAAAAAATTCGGGAGATCTCAAGCAGTTTTTTGTCCTGGTTGCGATTTATGAAGGTAGGTAAATTTTAGAAAAATCTTCACGGGCTTCTTTTGTCTCCTTCGCTTTTTAGCCGTCTGATTGGTCCGTGAAAATGAGGCTTTGGAGGCTTCGACCATGGACCACGAGCAATCGGCTATGTACGACGAATGATTCCTATTATGCTAGACGCCCCTAAATTGCATATTTTGTGAAAGTAGAATCTCATTTATTCAAAGCAAATCAAATGGAATTTCAAAAGCACTTTCGAAAAACTAGTTTTTATAACATTTAATCAAGGTTATGCATGCTTGGAGGAATCCTGTTCACCACAATTTGGAATTGCCCCGTCTCTCATTGATTAAGTTTTCATTCCATGTTTTTAGATACTTGCATTCTTAGGTAAATTTTGGCAACGTTTACCAGAATTGAATAAGTTTGGAAGTCCTATTTGGTTTGCTTTGATATCCACGAAAGGTAAAACATTGGATAGTCTCCTTTTACCTCGATTTTAGGACGTCTTTTTGAAAAACAAGTCAGTTGGGGGCGTCTGGTTTCAGCTTTCGCAGAAACTTGAACTTCAAAAGCTTGTAACTCCGTGAATTCTCAGCGGATTCACAAGATTCTGGCGTCTAAAATTAATTCAAAATCTTAGGAACAGGGATACCTAGCCAGGAGCCTGTACATTTTATCGTTTTTTTTTTAATAGTTAATCAAACATCGAAAAATTTTTCTGGGACACCCTGTAAGAAGTTCTCCAGTTCCCAAGGTTTATCGTGGCTTCTTGAACTATCAAAAATAAATGATGCAGTTGTTCAGGATTTTACACCCAATTATTTAGTTGAGGATCTGCACGACTGCAGCAAAAGCCCGCGTATAAGAACTTACAATTTTGCAAGTCAGCCTGGGTTCTTAAACAATGAATAATGGGCTGGTTTTTATAAAACAATTGAAAATTTTACAATTTCAGCATGTTTCTCAATCCGCTAGGTTCTTATATGCGGGTTCTACTGTAGTACACTGTTAACTGGAATCGATTACCACAATCTTATTATTTCAGTAGCTTCTAGATAAAATCAGGTAACTCGTGGAACATATTCAATAATATCAATCATGGTGAGTTTCTTTAAGAGTTGGTCAATAATATTTTGCCTGCTCCAAGGTTACACAAGGGTCCATTGCCCAAGCCAAGCAGACCAACATACTACTCGCACTTCAAGTCTTGCTTCGAGGACAAAAGCAACCGATGATACGCTGAATAATATTGGGTTTAACCCATAAGAGGTCGTTTTGTTCCAGGGAGTTGCAAAAGATCGTTCCAAATAAAATTGTATGTTGGTTCTCTCTTTCGTACATATCCCACATACAGAAGGCAGAAGATTTTGGCAATTGAGAGATTTTGGCACAGGATTGTAAACCTCACTCAACATATTCTAAATATTTGTTATATAAATTAGCTTTTCGGTGAATCTCTTGAAATGCCTCAAATGAGGCATCGTAACGTAAAAGAGTATCCTCAACGCACGTTCGTGGACCCAACTGACTTCCCTTTTTGACCTTTTTTATACAAGACATCTAAATAAGGGGACAGTGAATTATGGCTCGACAAAACACATAACAAATGCTCACCTTTCTTAGATCATCTTCGCTTGTGTTGAAATTGAGATTTTTCACGAATAAGACACGTCCACTGTCTTCATCTAAAAGGAATCACAAGATATTCCAAATACTAGCAATTTCAGGATGTCATGTTAAAATTAATTGACAGCAGAAGGATAAATACAAACACATGCAGATGGAATTCCATTTCTGGTTCAGAAGGTGGATAGTGGGCATTACAATTCTCGTATATGTTGTGTGTGTAATTAAAAAGTATGATTAATAATAACCTCTATTTGATAACTATATGAATGAAGGAAACATTTCAAAAATTGATTAGAAGAATAGAAACGACAATCATTATAAGAAAGAGACAGTTCCATGACAATCATTGATGAAAATTCGACATTCCATTATATTTAGACATTCCAGTTATAAAGACAGCATATTGAGACGTAAACGGTTGGACTAGAGCGGCGTCGCCCCAAATGAGCACCCTAAGAATGTGCCTTGTTTTGACCACTTAGAGTAAATTCAAAATAAAAATGGCTAAGGCTTAGCTACAACCAAAAAATCCACAAATAATAGTTTGCTGACACCAGTGAGTTGACTCCTGCTCATTTTCTTTGATATTCATCGTAGAATACAATCATGGTGAATTTTTAAAGTTGGCCTATCTGGAATGGAATTTTAAGCACCTTTGAATTCTCCTTCGTCTTTCGTAGAGGTGTTTTCATTTTACGTGCAGAAAATTTTTTTCCCCAAAAATGAAAATAAAATGCCATAAAAACTTCCTCCGCCTCTCAGAATTAAATCTAAACAAAATCGACAAGTTCCCACTTTTCCGTTCGTCTTGCAGTGGGCTGTAATTAGGAAGCATTCTGATTGTCATTTGTTGTCCTTTTTGAGCATCCTGTAGCACTTCGATTCTCTGCGAAGCAGTTAAGAAAGATCCCTAGAAAAATCCCCAAAATGCTACCTGGTGCAGCAAAATAAACCATGCACATTTTGCAGGCCACGATAAATCGTACACTTAACCGATTTTGAAGATCTATGACTTAATCTTTAGCAAAAAGCCTGAATAAGATCCCAGGATATTGTGCAAATTTTGTTATTTTCAGTTTTAGAGCTAGAAGCGAGTTTCTTAAAATTTTCGTTTTCGAAAACACTGAAAACGATAAAAAAACATCGATCAAAGTTTCTAAAGAATCGACATGGATGGTAGCCTACGCGTAAACCCATTTTTCCAAAATAAGAAAGGGTCTACGAAACAATAAGCAAAAGCTTGCTACTACAGTTCTTGAGTTCAGGAACTTAATTTATGCAGTCTTTGTTGAGACGCGATTCACACATTATTTGAATAAAGGATTAGCATAATTAATTGGGCAGCCGTAGCAAGCTTTATCTCTTTATTTCGTAGACCCTTTATTCTTTAGGATAATGGGTCTACTCGTAGGCTACATAAATGGCCAAAGAGAAAACCTTTTCGTGGTGATTTGGGATTTAGAAATCAATTAATTGTAATCTGCTGTACGAGTGTTGATTCTAGCTTGGGAGAAATGAAACATTATTTTCAATGATATAAAGAAATGTCTTTCCTTTTGTAATTTCATTGAATGTATGCTTTGGTACAGGTTGCGTTCCTGTGTCAAAGGGGTTAAAAAGGCAAACAGGGAAGCGTTATGAGGCCAGCAAGCATGCAGCCTTGTTGAATTTTTTATTTTGTGATGGCTTGGGGCGGTACTTTATTGCAGCTACTACAGAATTTCGCAACAGGCCAATCATTGAAACAACATTCATGCAGAAGTTTACACTGATCAATTTTTAAATCCCCAAAGCACCCCGAAAACGTTATCTCTTTGTCCACTCATGGCAAGTTTTTAGAAAATTTGATCGACGTTTTTTGATCGTTTTCAGTGTTTTCGAAAACGATAATTTTAACATACTCGCTTCTTGCTCGAAAAACTGAAAGAAAAAATGTGCGAAAAATCCTAGAATCTAAGTCAGGCCTTTTGCTAAAGATTAAGTTATAAATCTTCCAAATCGGTCCAGTGTGCGATTTATCGTGGACTGCCAGAAGTGCAAAGTCTATTTTGGCGCACCCGGTATTGTTTTGAAACATCTCGTCAGCTGTTTCGAAACGGAAATACACCCCTCCCTTGGATAGTGACAGAAAGTTGAATGGAGAGACTGGCAACTGGCTACATTACTGAAACATTGTGATGGTTTCGAAGGGAACTGCTTTTAATTCAACAAGAATGGGTTGAATACTGTGAGGAAAGAGTTAAAAGAAAAATTGGCATTCTTTTCTATGAATAGTAGTCGGAGAAATATGGTAGAAGGAGGGGGTGCTCAAAAAGGGTGAATTTTGGAGGATAAGGCCGTTGCTGCATGTTTAAGTCACTAGACAAGAAAAGAGAAACCTTATATACTACTGGTCATGAAGAACAATCTGTTGCAAATGTGAAGGACACTTTTTGCTGTAAGTTCCTTTTTCAAATGACGTGCTTGGTAAAATAAATAGCATTTTCTTCAAGGGATGCTCAATTGGGGCGACGCCGCTCTTGGCCAAAATGATTATAAGATTATAAAGGAAGTTCAAAGCAGCAAGCTTTTACAGCAAAGCAGCAAGAAATGTTTCGTATCTACTATACCATCGTTCATTGGACAGATTGGATTTACTGTGTCTCTAAAATGATGTCTAAATTTGTAGAAATTGCAATTGCTTAGTCCTACCCTGAGTTAAATTAAATACGCAACCCCTTTTTGGATCGCGAATACCGCATACGGAGTTAGAAGGCAGTGAGCAAGGTAACGCCAACCATGCCAATTCTATTCAAAACAACAAAGACTACATTGTAATGAATAAACTTGGTGAATAAACTATGTTGCTCTTATTTGAACAATTCGTAAAGCTTTGGAGAAATAATATATCTTCTTTTTCGCTTTCAAATAACCAATCATATTGCAGTACCACCACTTGCATGCCAAAGTATAGGTAGAAGAGCGAGATCAGTGTCGAGACAAATTGACAAGTGCCCTATATTTGTTCTCGTAATATAGCCCCTTTTCAGATGCATTTAGATTGAGTTAGCCACCTGGGTGTCAAGGCATCCTGCGCGGTACAGCGCGGTGCGTTTCTGTATATTTGCAGTTTGCGGTAGAAACTCTTTATTACAATTACTGCTCGCTAGCTTGCACAAGCGTGTCCATCAAAAATAACTGATGTTGTTAAAGTGTTTATGAAAGTTTTAACTAGCTCTGCAGAGAAGGAATCTTACGGAAAGCTGAAATGCAAAGACAGTACGACGTGCGAGATTTCTCCCAGCAACCAAATACATGGTCACCAGTCAGGATCTAAGTCTCACATATTCATGCTGCCTTTGTTTGTTAAAAGGAAGTCACTGATGAAGTCTGCTCCTATCAAAGTGCAGACCTAAGTCAAAAGATGCGAGCGCGTATGTCTAACAATAGGCTATCCTATTTGGTAATCTTGGCACACGTACATGAACAAAGCAAAGCCAACGAAACAATGGCGTGCGTACGTTTTCCTTCGTCCTCTTCCTAGACTATGCATTTTTGTTCCGGTCATTCATTCCAATTTTGATATAACAGGAGAAAGGTAATCGTGCCAACGTAACTCTTCTAACAATAAACATGATCGAAAGTGAATAAACTCTCCTTAAGAAAACTGTACAATAAATATAACTCACCTATTTCAGCGTCTTCATCTTCTTCAGCCTTCAAAATAAATAAAAATATCAAAGATTTTTCATTTAAGCCAGCTACAGTATATATCAGCTTCTAACAGCTAAGTCATGCCAGCTATCTTGCAAACAAATCAGTCAATGAAATCTAAAGTATATCCAGAAGTGCTACAAAGCCTACAGTGGCACATGTTCGTTCTCCAAAAATTTCATTCCATTTTAAACTGTCTTCACATTTTTCAAGGAAAGTGATCGCGTTGGCTGTTATCATTTTTCTAAGAATCTAACGATTTTGATTCACTAATTTCAGTAGTTTGAAAATAATTGTAAAGCATTGCTGCCTCTGCCACAAAATGTTTGCATACCCCTATCAAGAAAAGACAAAGATCAATTTTAGAAAAGGGCAATCTGATTTAAAATGGTAAACTAAGGGTCCATCTTATAGGCTAATTTTATGTTTTATCACCAGAAGAAGAATTAAGCTTTTGCTTTCTCATTTTGTGGACAGAAGTTTGGCTCACCATTCCTCCACTCATACCTGGACCTAATCAAAATATGGTGTCAAATCAGAAAAATGACTTGAACGCCAACTTGAAAAGGGGTACGATTGGCAAGTTCACCTGATTACATGAGCAATGCTGGCCCTTCTTACACGGATCCCCCGTTAAACAGAGCTGAAATATTTTAGGCAATTACACAGAGCAATTCATCGTAAGGCTACGAAGTAATTTTGACGGGGAATATTAAATCATTGGCAATGGGACGGTTTGGTGCATGCGCAGATAAAACTTTGGCGGCGAGGCCCGTTTCTAGCCATGCAAAGCGACTGCATTCGAAAAAAGCATCCCCTTTAACTGGGCCAGTCATAATATGCAGAAGTAAGATTTCAGCTGCCAGGGATGGCCTGCGAACCATATAATCATGTCTCAGCTTGCTTACATGTCTCTATCTGACAAAGACATCTCGCTTGAAATCGTCTACCTCGGATAACAAGGCGAGCCCTGTTCATGTAATCAGATCCCTAAAGGCTGCTACTCTTTGAAACACAAAATTAGATCGCAAAAGGTAACTTCTAATCAATATCAATATTTGCTATGATCAAAGCGAAGAATGGAAATCCAAGAAGAGCCTTTCATCAGATATTTAGCTTTGATGCCCAGGGTAATCTGGAGGACTTCCATGACATTCAAGACAAAGTTAGAGAAATGAAAGTAAAAAAATTGCCACATCATCTACTGAACTCAATGTTTATCATGGTAACCTAATCATGTCCGAAATCCAATGACCTCTCCTTGGAGTGTTGAAAACAGAGGCTTTTAGTAGGCTTGAATTAGCTCTTAGTTATAGCTATTGTATCTATATGTATATATGTCTTGTATGAATATATATATATGCAGGCCTACTTTAAATAAATTGATAATAATAATAATAAAAAGAGGGCGGAACAATCTTCATATCTCAAGTAACAGGAAAATATCAGAAATAATTGGGTAGATCCAACGAGATAACGAAACCAAAACAAAGAGCGAAATGAAAACAGTTTTCAAGCAACGGTGAAATATCTTGGGAAAATTGATAATCGGTATCAAACTTAGCAAAGAAGGATTTTCAAAATGTAGATTACACCAGAAAGTTATGAACCCCAACAACTGTCCATTTATAAGACGCTTATAGTCATTGCCTTTAAGGTAACAACGGACTCTGCGGCACCCTGTTTTCGACTCACCAGCCCCTCCTCTGATAACTAATTACCTTGGCTAGCCAATATTTTCGATAAAAAGTCTTTGAAAGAAACTTTGTCCAACAATTACTTAAAGAATCACATTGCAATTAAATACCATTTTGACCCTTTAATCAATCTATTTCTGAAGAACAGACGCAAGCAACTCCGAGGACAGTCGGGGTCCTTTCTATTGTTTTTTGCCCTAAAGTATTCAGACGTTTTAAGAGTCATTGCTGACGTGGTACAATTCCAATTATGCAAAACATATTGAGCTACTTAAAGGAGCTTCAAGTTCTGTATACCACACGAAGAATTTTCTGCAATTTCAATCATACAGTGTTAGAATTAACACAGAAACGCAAGATAGCGAAAAACTTGGCGTGCTCCTCCTAAACATTCCTTTGTCAAGTTTCCAAATGGGTTGACACAATGACGGTGGCGGATTATTGGTGGGCTAGGATGAGGTGTGATTGCCCCCTATGCTAGCTAGAACGAAGAACTTTTGTTCGAAAACAATAAAAATAAACAATGCTTTTTGAATTCAAACAATAGCTTCACCCCCCCCCCCCCACTATTTGGCAATATTTGGCAAAGTGTCATTTGGCAAGTGTCAAGCGTCAAGTGTCAAGTGTCAAGTGTCATTTGTCAAAGTGTCATTTGGCAATATTGGGCAATATTTGGCAAAGTGTCCACCACTGTACAATGATTTGGCTTCTAAATATTCTAAAGGATTATCATCGCAATTGTTTGAGAATCAAATCCCCAAGTAGAAGGAGGGTAAGAGTTTGATTTGCCAGTTGATCAAGTAGCAAAAGATTCATTGTTTCTTGGCTGCTTGGCTGTTTATTGGGAAAGCTTCCCAATGGGCAGATACAATGGCTAGACTTCTAAGATATCCTGTAATGATTTGCATCGCAACAATTTGAGGAGCAACTTCTCAAATAGTAGGCGTTGTGGTGCAGCGATGTAATCCTCTGACTTTGCAGCCAGAACAGTCAGGCGGACAGGGTTCGTTGCCAGGTTAGAGGCCCAGCATTTGAACGTCACGACAAGAGATCGCTTACTCGATTAGGTCTCCTCTACTACTACAATGCCAGCACTTGGCACTAAAACCGCAACTTCACCTTCACCTTCAATGGTATTTTAGTTGTTTAAAAAAGAAACAGCCGCGAATAGAAGAAAATAAAACTTAATCTATCTGTTAGTCAAGTAGCAAAATCATGGTACAATTCTTTCTTTTTAAGTTCATTGATACAAAAATCAATATTTGCTGAATCTTAACGTCGAGAATCATGCATAAATCTGCCAAGAGCAGTTGCATCGAAATAATAACAAATTGATTTCACACACAACAACTATTGGGGCTACGCATGAGTTGTAATCTTCACGGTCTCTTTGCTTCCAATGTACTATAATCTACCTTTTTCAGGCGTTTCAAACTTTGAAATCGTCATTGTCTCCGTTCGTAGATATACTGTCTTTGTCATTTTTGTGAAATACTTCTAATGAAAAGCAGAAATACCCGACAAGAACCTGATGCAGCATGACGGAGTACAGTACGTTCCCACTTATACTGGCCTCGTTAAAAGTGTTCTGCGCCTAAGAGCAAATGTTTGGAAAAATGCGCCTGCAATCGAATCACTGTAAATACAGTAAAGATGCAAGGAACTAATATGCAAAGATATTCATATTTATAATACTTGCGCTCATAAGAAACCTATTATTTCAAATCAGGATGTTAAGTTTCTTATACCGGGTGTTTAAAAAAGTACCCCCCCCCCTTTGACTAAACAAAGTAACGAAGCGATAAGATATCAGGAATTTCTTATTATATAGCTACATTTGTCGATCTTTAACTTGAATGCACATACCTTGCATCTGACAATTGTCAAGCCTGCGACAATTGTCCACCAAACACAGGAGATACGAGTTCACAAGGTCAAAAGTTAGAGTGTACCTGAAACCAGAGGTTATGAAAAGGGCCTGGCCATGATGATTTGATATGTAGGATTAAAGGATTCTGTGTAGGTGGTATCGTGTTTTAAAGCAGGGTGTCTTAAATAAACATTACCTCTACTTTTTCATCCTTCTTTTCTTCCTCTGTTTTTCGAACACTGAAAACATCGGTTGGTGCCCATTCCAGATACAATGGAACGTGTTTGAACTACAAAGAAACAAAGGTCTTAAGATCAAATTGATAAGGTCTGCTCCTAATGTTGCTGGCCACCAGGACTCCACCTCAGAATGACTTACCAATTGCATACGAAACCATTGCGCATGACAGATTCCACTCTCAGGAAGTATTACGAGAACTGCATTTAGGTTTAGAGAGATAACAAGATTATGCTGGCACACTTTAAAGGACAAGTCCGGGGTTGGTATGATTCATGATAAAACAAAAGATAATAATGTTATGGATGGTGTATCCTACTTTTTTCCACTATCTTTCGTCTTTTCCTTGTATTCAAAAAGGGACTTACGCGTAGCTACGTCATCACGCGCAAGGAACTGGAAGGATCTTCTCACAGCATTTGAAGTATTGCTCACATTTCCTGATGTCCCAATAATTCAGTAACAAAAACAACGAGAACACGAGAAACTAGCACTCCGTGCAGTATTTTAGGTCATGTAATCATTGACAAATCGGTGTGATAAATAAAAGGTAAGTCCGTTGGTTTTTCTTTAGATATAATCGTGTTGACGAATCCAATAGGTATTCAAGACATAAACATCACCTGACTTGAAGTGGTGCAAACAAGCTTCGACAAGCCTCAGCCAATTTTGTCTCTTGGAAAGGCCATAAACTCTTCGAACCTGAAGATATTTCAACCGGCATCTAAACTTGTATAGCCAAATCTCTGGATAGTAGATTTCTTCAAAAGAATTCGGGAAATTTCCAGCAGTTTTTGTCCTGGTTGCGTTTTATGAAGAAAGGTAAACTTTAGAAAAATCTTCACATATTTTTGCCATCCGATTGGTCCGCGAAAATGAGGCTGTTGACAGTTGGGGCCAGCCCTTTTTCTTGTATACATAAATGACCTGCCACAGTATGTTAAGCATAGCACTGTGAGATTATTTGCTGATGACACCTTATTGTACGTAACTATTGCTAATGAAAGAGACTGCCAAAAGATGTAAGAGGACCTACACAACTTGGAGCAATGGGAGAATGAGTGGCAAATATGTTTCCATCCTGAAAAATGCCAGGTAGTATCAATATCAAGAAGAAAAAATCCCATAAAGTATACATATAGGTTACATGGACAGGCCCTGAAAGCAGTGCCATCTGTTAAATACCTTGGCCTTAACAACCTCGTTCCCAGGGTGTTCTGACGTCATACGCTGGTCACGAAGCCGAATGAACACCCTGGTACACTTGGCATGCATCTTGCCAAAATAAGGCAAGATTCACCCCATTATGGATTTGCAGTTTGCTAGGCAACGATAATCGACAAAAATGGTCGTTGCTCTAGCGCTAATTCTGAAGTATATAAATTGAGAAATTAAAAACAAACACTTTGAGGACTCTATTATAGCCCTTTTTAAGGTATTTAATCATTAATCCGGGGTTAGCAAGTGCATTTAGTAGGAAAACGAGCACAATCCATTTGGGTGGAAAACGTGCCTAAGTTGAAATTTTCGAGAATTTTCCCCACAGCTTTGAAAATAGAATGGCTCGTTATTCGGCGAATTTTAGAGATAAATTGGAGATTAAAAGTGTTTTAGTGAAAGAATACAGTTTTCCGTCGATTTTTGACATGCCGCGGCCGTTTACTCCTCGCAAAAACGGAGTTACGGCGTAAAACGGGGTAGGCCGAAATTATTCCCCATTTTTGGGGGGCGCGCGCTCCGCTTCTGGAGGCAATATTGAACCCCAAATTGCGTTATTAGACTCGCAGACGAATGGTTCCTTGAAAACTTTTTTCCGTTTTGAAATCGGGCGTGTAACCATGGAGCATCGACTCCAAACGTAACCTCGGGTCGGAAAATCGCAACATTTATTTTTCAACCCCCTGTTATGACGTCATAATGACCCCACCATTCCCTGAAACTCTGAAATTCGGATGCGCCGTGGTCCATTACCCCTCTTAAACTCCTCACTTGCCCCATAACACCCCATTGATTTTGTGAAATTACCGATTCAATAAAGGCCATTTTTGAATGGGAGCCAGTTATAATCTGATTTTGCTATCGTTTTCGAATAGCCAATCAAATTGCCGAACGGCCTCTTGTATCCCAGAGTAGAGGTAGAGCAACGAACTCACTCTGGGGACGAGATTGTGGCCTTACTGTCACACATGATATGAAATGGAACAATCACATAAGTAATATTACTGCAGCTGCCAATAGAACACTTGGTTTTGTAAAGAGAAATTTGAGAGTCAATTCGGCGGAAGTTAAAGAGCAAGCATACAAAGCTTTAGTGAGGCCTAAATTGGAATACTGTGCGACGGTGTGGGATCCTAAAGCAACATCAGATGAATTCACAGGATCAATGAGAAATCATCGTCTTGTTAATCAAATTGAAATGGTTCAACGCCGAGCTGCGAGATGGGTGACAGGACGTCATAATAATACATCTAGTGTTTCTGATATGCTCCAATCACTTGGATGGCGCAGCTTAGAACAGCACAGAGTTGACGCCAGGCTGTCAATGTAATATAAAATCATACATGGACTTGTTTCTACTCAACTTAAAGATCATCTGAAATATTCTGTAAGAAATGGAAAACTAATACAGCTTCAAACGAAAACAGATTACTTTAGGTTCTCATTCTTGCCACGTACTGTCATACAATGGAGAGGCTTGCATTCAAATGTGACTGACAGTCAAACTCTATTAGTTTTCAAGAGTAGAGTGCAGGATATGAAACATGAAAGATTTGTTCAATGACATACCTAGACATGTTAGAAAAAAAAAGTCTTATTTTACTGTATGATAGCCTCAAAGGGAAACTAAGCATATAAAAGTGTCTCAGCTTCATCCTTTTCAACTTCAATATTTGCACAGTTATTTTCACTGAGGGCTTATATATGCTTAGATTCCCTTTAACTTAGAAAATAGAAAAACACAAAAGAGCAAATTTCTTTTTTCTTATTTTTCCTTTTTATATTATTTTACACACTGATGCTAAGCTTCTTCTTAGAAGGCAGTCAGTATACCGGTAGATAGATAGATAGATAGATAGTTTCCGGCCATGGGCCACGACCAAAAATTGGCGGAAATTGATTCCTATGCTGCTCAAACAAGGTCTCAAATTCTAAGTTGAAGCCTTTCCTGGGCAACTGTATCAAGAGCAGGACAATAAAACATGCAGCTCCTTGACATCAGTAAAACAAACAAGGCACATTTTTAGGACACCCTGTATGCTTATTCAAACTCAATGTAGGGTTACTAGCCTGTCTGTGTATGTTCTGGAAATTTCATGTGAAAATGTTGAGAATGAATTGGCGAATTTTCTTGGAAACAATGACTTGGTGTTTAAAAGAATGGGTATAAAGTTGACCCAATTCTATTATATATTGTGAAATAAGAAATCTCAACACGTACCTGGCAAGAAAATTGTCACAACATCATTGTCTAAATAACTTTTACCTTTCGAATGAAGGCACCAAATCAGGGCCACATTTTGAACTTTTTAAGGTACTAGCTGCCGGCCATAGCTGTGACTACTCAAACCTACATCCAAAATATGCTAAATTTGTTTAGATGGAACAATTGAATAATTTTTCTGGGACACCCTGTAGTCCAAGGTTTGGACAACACATTAACAATCAGAATTCCAAATTGCTTTTCGTTTGTTTTTGTTTTCTTTTGCGTGTAAAGACCCCTTTGTAGACAATCTCGTCCCCAGAGTGAGTTCGTTTCTCTACCTCTACTCTGGGATGCAAGAGGCCGTTCGGCAATTTGATTGGCTATTCGAAAACAATAGCAAAATCAGATTATAACTGGCTCCCATTCAAAAATGGCCTTTGTTGAATCGGTATTTCACAAAATCAATGGTGTGTATGGGGCAAGTGAGGAGTTTAAGAGGGGTAATGGACCACGGCGCATCCGAATTTCGGAGTTTCGGGAAATGTTGGGGTCATTATGACGTTATAACAGGGGGTTGAAAAATAAATGTTGCGACTTTCCGACCCGAGGTTACGTTTGGAGTCGATGCTCCATGGCTACAAGCCCGATTTCAAAACGGAAAAAAGTTTTCAAGAGACCGTTCGTCTGCGAGTCTAATAACGCAATTTGGGGTTCAATATTGCCCCCAGAAGTGGAGCGCGCGCGCGCGCCCCCCCCCCCCAAATGGGGAATAATTTCGGTCTACCCCATTTTACGCCGTAACTCCGTTTTGCGAGGAGTAAACGGCCGCGGCATGTCAAAAATCGACGGAAAACTGTATTCTTTCACTAAAACACTTTTAATCTCCAATTTATCTCTAAAATTCGCCGAATAACGAGCCATTCTATTTTCAAAGCTGTGGGGAAATTCTCGAAAATTTCAACTTAGGCCCTCTTTCCACCCAAATGGATCGTGCTCGTTTTCCTACTAAATGCACTTGCTAACCCCGGATTAATGATTAAATATCTTAAAAAGGGCTAAAATAGGGTCCTCAAAGTGTTTGTTTTTAATTTCTCAATTTATATACTTCAGAATTAGCGCTAGAGCAACGACCAGTTTTCGTCGATTGTCGTTGCCTAGCACACTGCAAATCCATAATGGGGCGAATCTTGCCTTATTTTGGCAAGATTCATGCCAAGTGTACCAGGGTGTTCATTCGCCTTCGTGACCAGCGTATGACGTCAGAACACCCTGGGAACGAGGTTGCTGTTATGTTTTGAGACTATCTGAGAATCACACGATGAGTAACGACTGCATTTTTAAGAACCGAACATAACTGAATATATTGCAGCGTGACAAGTACATGAATAATATCTTACTGAGTCCTTCGCGTCTCTCTTTGTGCTATGTGCTCCTTCGCATCATCAGAACATAACAGTTGCTATGTAGGATTTTGTTGTCAGTAGCTGAAGCGTAAAATGACGGAGACATCTCGAATAAAGCTAATCTTTCCTAATAAATGATGATGCAAAGCATGTGCCGATAATTTTTTATTTCACGAAGGTGCAGGTGCGATCTAGACCGTGAACACGTTTTTGGTCACCCCACAGGCCCTTTTTAAGCTGCTTGAAAGTCCATAAATTACAAGTTGCTAAACGACTTCACTGTAAAAGATGTAGCCTTGACAATTTTCACTTTTTCTTTGACTGGGCCACAGAAGGCCCAACCTTTTCTTGGAGGCCTGCAGCTGTTTCTGCAAATCAATAGAGCAGTACTTGTTTTCTGAATTGAGGACAAATGAAATTCATGTCGTTTAGGTTGATTGTTAATCTCTGTGTCGTTTCTCTTCCTCGGAACTCATTGAAGCGTCCTGCCGCTATGACAACATGCTACTGCTCCGTTGCTGTCGCTGTACTGCAATAACGCAACGTTATGAATGGTACATGTTATGATAAAAATAACAAGGACCGTAGTTTATTTACTTGCCTAGATTTAACAACAGTTTTATCCTCGCTCAACCTCGGAGAATTTTGCATTGAACGCTCGGTTCTTTGCAAGAAAATGTTCCCCAGCTTTTAAACTTTGAAACTCGAGGCATTTCTTTTCACTTTCCTGCACGAAATGATTTAAAATGGCGCGAAATAATTTTTATCTCTGCGACAGTTTGAGATCTGCCGAAGCATGGTCCCAGCATCGCGGCCACATCAAAAAGTACAGACGTTCAGAATTCTAACAAAATTTGTAGCAAATCATAGTTTTATCACCCGGATGTTTCTCAGCAAGGATTATTAGCTGAAAATAATTTCGTTGGAGATCCGGAGGAAAAAAGTGTTATTTTCGCCAACAGCCTGACGAATATTGAACATCGGCGCTTTTTATATGGCCACGATTGTAGGACCAAGCTTCGACAGAATTCAGACCGTCGTAGGGATGAGAACAATTTCGCATCCATTTTGAATCATTTGTGGAGGAAAGCGAAAACAATGGGTGAATCGGTGAATCGGCAGGGTAAATTCAATGAACTCAGGGCAAGAGAAACGGCACGGAGGTAAACAATCAACCACATACGGTATGAAATTCATTTTTATCTAATTTTAATGTTGCAGTTAGGAAACGGCAGCGGCGTAAATTGCCGCAGTTAAGCAAGGCCATCATAATACGCCATTGGGTCTCCTGTGACTGGGCTGCTATAATTGGTATATGTTTTGTCGGACATTTATAGATTAGAAACACAAAAATAAAAAATTCAAAACATTTTTGCACTACAGTACCTTTGAAAATGCCAAGCTCCTAAACGCAACTTTTGCTTCCGTTGGCTGTACAAATTGAACGATTGCAGTGATACCAGATGGCGGCAGTAGCACACTATCAAGGTCACCAAATTTTCCAAACGTGTTTCTTATCTCCTCGACTTTGGTTCCATGAGGTAAGTTCTTCACCAGAATAACTGTGCTGCTCTTCTTAGCATTGGCCTACAAGAGAGAAAATGAACTCCTAGAAGAGACTCACTCGGGGAGGGGGAGGGGGTGGGGAGTATATGACTTGTGGATGGACAGATGTCTGCCGATCATCGATCTTCGGACAGCTATCTACTTTCCTTCGCTAAAATTAGCCTTCCTGCCCACTTTTAAAAGGAGTTTTGGTAGAAAACTGTCCAATTTCATAGTTGTATTAGTAATTTTCGCCAAAAAGATCTATGATCGATACATACCCGTACCTTCAACGTATTATGTATCCCTGCATTTCTCTGGAAATGTCAATGACGGATGAGCACAAAATGTTCGCATTTGTCAATATATGAGATGAAGAACTATGTACCAATACCAAGAATCAGTGGCCTTTCTGTATTAGATAGGTTAGATCAGATCTGTAGATTTCATTGCACTACAAAGGTCATACTGTTTTTGGAGTTAAGCACGACTTTGCTCTGAAGCTGATTTGAAAATGCTCAAAGCAAGGACTAGCAATGTTGATCGAATTCCCAATTTGGTCGAAGTTTTAGATCCATAATAATGACGGCGAGAATGATGGTCCCCATAGAGAGAAAAATACATGAAAATCAAGTCTCTTATATGGTTCACACCAGAGTAAAAACGTGCTTGAATTGAGAATACGAAATTTCCAAAACTCATCTTAAATGCATCTTTGTGAGTTATCGCTTCCAAATGGAATAAAAACTTTTCATTCCATCAAAGGGCGCTAGAACATCTTCAAAGGCACCGACAAAACCTCACATAATTTCGACACTTTTCTTCGGGTGCATTTCAAGCGAGCTTTTAGTGCAGTGTGAATCAAGCGAGCCTACATGTAAGAATCATATGCGAAGACTCGCATCATTACCCACAAAACAGGACGCCATTTAGGCCCCACGCCCTATAAATGCAGCTTCATTTCATTTTCATTATTTTTACACGGTGGCCCCGTCAATCGAGAGGATTGCTTTACAGGGGGCCGTGCCAAACTTTACAATATTACTAAAAATTACTAACAAATTACCTATATTTACAATCTAAAATAAAAAAATAAATGAAAAACAATGGAGTTAGCCTGAGAGAGGCAAATTACTTTTCAGCATACTTTTAAAAGTGCTAAGAGAGGGTGCTTGTTTGACATCCAAAGGCAATTCATTCCAAGTCTTTGCACCCCGGAAAGATATCGCTTTCTGCCCATTGCAAGTTTTCATCCTTGGAACAAGGACATCGGCAATGGCATTCCGCAAATTCATACTGATATCACGCGCAGAGTTTTTCTTGAAAAGGTTTGAAAGATAGCCGGGTGCAAGACCTGACAATGCTTTGTATGTAATAGTAGCTGTCTCGCATTTTATCATTTCCGTAACCGTTGGCCAATTTAGTTCCTTGATCAAATTTGAGGCGGATACATCATAGCTGCTATTGGTGACAATTCTTGCAGCTCGATTTTGCAATTTTTGTATGGTTTGCAATCTGGTTTCACTGCAGCCTCCCCAAACAGAACAGCAATAACGGAAATGTGGCTCTACGATGCCATGATACATTTTGATTAAGGTATCCTTAGGTACGAATTTTTTGGCATATTTCAAAAATCCTAGAGCACGAGACAGTTTGCTACATAATAATTTCGTGTTCCGATCCCAAACGAGGCTATCATCAAGTTGGACTCCTAAATATTTTACATTTTTAACGATGTCAATTTCAGCGCCATCAATAACAAATGATGGGGTCTCTACTTTATTGTTCAGGGAACGAATCCAAGACTTACTTGTCCAAAAACATCCAACTGAACGCCATGCAACATTAGAAATTCTCGCGTTTCAGCAACAATCTGAGTTTCTCCTAATGCCATTCGTACAGCTAAACTGTCAGCATTCTCAGTCTCCAAAATCTTACTTTTTGATGTGTTCATTCTTTGTGCTAAGACGTCGACAACTGCATTTTGGCCAAGAAATAAAGTATTCCAGTTATGGCCATTTGAACTAAGGCTTTTCATCTTGGCAGCTTTTTCCTTCTTATATGACGACCCAGCACCTGCAATATGCAGAGGCTCACTTAGAGTAACGTATCGTAATGAAGAACTCAAGGCCAACCATTTCCTGGTGTGATATTATGGTAGAGTAAATAAATGGGCGTAAAATCTTTTCGATTAGTCATCGCAAAACCCAAGAAAGTCTCTGGCTTAAATTTTAAGCATAACTTAATACTAAAAGAGTGAACTATTAACTCATTTCTTTTCAGGAAGATCTCGCAAAAATGATTTCAGTGAAGTTTCATTTTCAGGGCTAAATTGGACAATATACCGGGTAAATCCAAAAAGTTCACGGAATTGGTTGAAATGTACAAACCTGAATTATCCGTCAACTCCAACAAACAATTTATCATTGTAGAGTTGAAAAGAGTGGCTTAGCTATGGAAATGGTTCCCTCAAATCTGTGAAACTGTTGAAAAGTATGATATATTTTGCATTCCAAGAAAAGTTTCAAAATGTCTTCAAAACAATGAAAACAAGTAGGAAAATTTTCTGGGCAGAAAAAAGAAAATATGTCTCATCAGTATGACTCTTTGATACCAAATGAAACAAGAATTAATCATCGTACCTCATCATCATCATCATCATCATAATAGCAAATGCTCTACCTAATAAGGCATGGCAGCTAAACTAATCTAAACTAACCAAAATAAACTAACCCAATGAAATAATATAATATGTAATATCAATATAATCAGCTAAATTAAACGCAACAGGAACAGAATATATGAATAAATTGAAAACAATAAATCACAGGTGTGTGCACATCCAGGCACAAATAACTAAACAATATTTGATACTTTCCCTTGTTTCTATAAGCGAGCAGCACGAACGATATTCGTGCGAAAAATTCCCTATATAATCAGCCTTGACAATATATAATGAGATATACGGTCTGGTGAAATTAATCAATGATTCTGTTCATTACAATTGTACATAACCTCCAACGAAAAAAAATTTCCAGACAAACCTGGCAAATGTTATAAAACCCCTAAATATATACAGTACATGGTGAGGTCAATCAAGCGAAAGTGCTGAATTTTCTCAAATTAGTAAGATAACTTTTGCAATGTTGTTCTTAAACATTCCCGACCATAATTCCAAATTCTCATGATATTAATGAAAGAATAATACCTGTAACAGAATATTCTTCGTCGTCGTTCGTTTTCTTATTCCTCGCAGGCAAGATATGTAGCAGTCTCCCTTGGAACACTTTGCCATCCACTTCATTAAATGCTTTCACAGCATGTTCTGGCATGACAAATGTCACAAAGCCAATTCCTGTCATTCTCTTTGTGGTCTTATCAATTGGTAAATGAACTTCGGCAATGGGACCATATTTTTCGAATAAACCTCTTATCTCATCTTCTGTGCATGTGTAAGAAAGATTTCTCAAAAACAAACGCCCAGATTCTGCAACAGGTTCGTTATCTTCTGCTTGCTGTTCAACCTGAAAGGGGATAAATCAGATGACTCTACACTTAATTTTCAAACGTTCAGTAGTAATCCATATGTCTACTTTGCTCCAAATTTGTCTTTTTACAATTTCGATCATCTTCACACCCACTATCGGTTTTCCAGAAAGCTGTTTTTATCGTATTATAAGGTATCACTCAGCAACTTTTGAATAGAAATCAGCAGAAAAGTATCATGTTTTCTTTTACCAGCGTTTATTGCCAGCGATCATATTTGACCTCGTGTGTTGTACGCTAAAAACCATTATTCTAATCTCAAAATTTTCACCGCCCTTTGGCGGTCTCTTCACTGAGAAAAGAGTATCAAAATCTGACTCAAAGTCTTTCAAAGTAAAATGAAAAGTATCAAAATTTAGACTCCTCTGCAGCAATGCCGCAAACGTTCCAAATTCTATTTTGGGACACGCAGTAGGCATTTTAACCAAGCAAAATTTAGTTAACCTTTGCTTGAATAATTGCAAATTCGTAATTTCATTAGTTCACGTTCGAAAAGCTTCGTATGCCGAAGCGAAATATCGGAAATAATGTATCTTCATATTCAACCTTGCATAAAATCATCTTTGCTTTTGTGTATGCTACTTAGTGCTCCTAAGACACTTCCTCAAAGGAAACAAGCTTCAAATTATACAAACGCGTCATAGTTTTCTTCTCAAAATTCACAACAACAAAAACGGACCACTATGTGCCCAGGATCTCATTTTCGGGAAACAATTCATAACTTTTTCAAAAATTGTCATACATATCAGGGGAAGGAATCATTAGATGCGCAATTGCATGCCCGATTCAGCTGTGTTCTAAAATTTCAGTTTTGAGATGATGTTGGGGGGCTTGGACCTAATCTCGGAAGGAAGTAGCAGCAAAATCATTATTTTCAATGATTTCAATGGAAAGATTGATTGAATTATAAAGTATTATATGGCAAATGAATCAGCAAACAAAGGGCTTCAATTTGATACCGGAATTTCTGGAATTTGATGACATCAGCATTTTTTTATAATGACATCATTTTGGCTGCCATTTTGAACTAAGCTATTTTTCTAATTTCTTCAAACTTTTTCAATAAAACACTGTAGTGATACATTTCTATTAGGTTATCACCATTTTGCAAACTCTTTTGGTCTCTTATTACATAGCACAAATTAGCGAAACAAATTAGCAGCACAAATGACATCATCAGAATTGGTTAATTTCAGCCAAAATATCAGTCCAAAATCGTCATTTTCAATAAAATAATATTCTATCACCAAATATGTTGAAAAATTGAGTCAAAAATTGCTTAAAATTCATGCAAAATCTTCTTTCAACACTAATTTAACTTGGAAGCCTGATTTTCAGAGATTTTCAACTTTGTGACGTCACAAGGAGTGACAACCACACTCAATTTACGCTACAAGTAACAAATTACTTGTTCTGTAACTGTGCCAAGTTGTATTGAGTTCTGGTGAGTTTAAGACAGTTTTCAGAGGGGGCGGAAAGCATCCTCCTTGAATGGTAGCTCGAAAAGGCCCATTTGATTTAGGGTAGCAAATCATATAATCCACGTTTTCGCACGTTTTCGCACGCGAAACTCATTGATTTTTCTATTCTTGAATGGTTATACTTAGAGGAAAATCTATCGGCTTTGATGTGAACCACTGTGAACTTTTTAAAAACAGTATTTTAGATGCATCAATTAAAACATGAAAATCAAAAGTTGTGTTTTTATGAAATAATCTTAATATTGTAAAAAATCACATTTAATTCCTTTAGCTCGTCTTAAGTTCCTTTCAAGTAAAAGAAGATATTTCCTTTCAGATAAGCCATAGTATAAATGGTTTGGACAAGTATAACAGTTTCAATTGATTTAATAGAAATGAGCAGTTTTTCAGAAGCAGCTGGATCCCATAATGGATTCAAAACTGAAGATTTTCACAACTTTGTAAATTCACAGAAAGAAAACCATAAGACATAGACAAAAACGGTTTTCAGTTTCAGGGAGTTCAAAAAATTGATTTTTTAATTGTTTCCAGGTCTGGGCACACAGTGCGGACAGGAAGTAATTTCTACCTTTCGTATCCAGGGAGATTCTTCTTTAATTCTTTTTGCAGAATCAGAGCCATTATGTTCCATTCTGAATAATTCAATGTAGCGTTTTTTCATTTTGTTTCCATCTTTCTCCATTGCTGCCAGTACATCTGCTTCATTTTCAAAATCAACATAAGCATTTCCCTTCACTCGTTTCTTGTCATCTAAAGGAATCCGAATGTCTACGACTTTTATTGGAAAAAAGAAGGCAAGAACTTGTTTTTCTGTGCATGCAAATGGTATACCACGCATTTTGACAGTCACGCTTAATTTCTTCCCTTGTTTCTCTTGAGTTGAACTTGAGTTGTCATCCTCAGAACTGGACGCTGATTCGCCATCACTTGAACTTTCTGCATCATTGTCATCACTGGCTTCTACCATATTTTCACTTTCACCCTGTGTAGATTTGATCACACTAAAAACCTCTTCCTTACGAATTGCCTAAAACGCTTATTATCATTTTGCAGGTATTATAGGCTTATCTACCGGGTGTCCAGAAAAAGGTGACAGATTTGCTCGGGGTAGCGATAAAAATTTAAGTCAAATCGATCCCAAAAAAGTTTTGAAGTACTCTTAAATAGCTAACTTGAAGATTAATACCTTGTTTGTTGATATTTAGAGTTGGATCGAGAGTTGGAATGTTAAACTTGAAAGTCCAAATCTATGTCCATCTCCAAACTGAAAACTGACAAACAAATTGACGAATATAGTCACCAACGTGAATCTACATGTAAAGTTCGGTTTCGGATTTCTAGTGCAATGTGTTCCTGAGCATGAGGTTTCTTGCTTGAACTTCGCTATGATTTAGGAGATTCCACAACACAGCACGTTAGCAGCTTAGGCAAAAACCTAAAAGCTCCGGTTTGGAGCTCTCTATGCACTAATATCAACAAACCAGGTACTTATGTTCAAGTTGGCCATCGAGAATTATTTTGAACCATAATTTGAACCCTGATGATTTTGAATAAAGGCAGAATCAGAAGCATTTGTGAAACAGAATAATTCCTAAAATTCCCAACCAAAATTTCATAAAACTGCAAGATTCAAGTCCCACCAGCTACAGTACCTCCTTTGACTGATGCCTACAGTAGTTTGCAGCATTTGGCAATAAAATTGTGGTTTTATAGCCAAATTTTTGAACTTCAAATGTTTTGGGACTACTTTTAGCTTGTGATTTGTCTTGTGTCAATCACAAGGATGTTTTACATTCGTCTGCATGAATGTGCATCCTGTTTAACTTGGCTTTAGGAACCTTAAAAATGTGCATTCTGTACCACACATAAAGATATAAGATATTCTGTACAAAACATAAAGAACTGTCACTTTATCAATTACTTAAGAATTTTCCAGTCAAGCTTCATGCCTAGCCTAGACTTAATAGAAAGATATTAAACAAACAGTGTATACCTTTACTTTGGATTTTAGCCACTTAAGGTCTGACTTTCTGCCAACAACGTTTGACGCTGAAGTATCATGTGATGTTGGTTCTTCATTGTTTGAATCACTTTCATCATCTGTTGTACTATTTCCAATATTCCAGGCTTCTGATTTGGATTCCTAAACAGCAAAGAATAACAAGGTAACCTGAAGGTCAACAATCTGATAGACTTCAAATCTTTCCAATAATACTGTAGTTGTGCTGTACAGCAAAGTGGTTTGGTCAAGGGATCTTCAAGATCTGAAGGGTCCTACAGATCTGGTTGTGATCTGGTTATAACAATGACACAATTAAATTCACATACAGTATGTACAGTAGGATGTCTTCCAACTGAAAGAAATAATCATAGTTAAGGTGAAGTGCACCTGATGCATTAGTCAGATTTTGTCTGCTTACAGATGAATCAGGTTTTTCCTATCATTTTAAGATTACCTTTAGAACAGCCTGTTAACCAGACCCTGTTTCAAAGGAAAGTATAAATAGTGGTCTGTTAAAGGCACACTGTCCTGGATGTAATTGGCTGGTTGTGATGCTGAAATCCCTAACAAAATACCTTGCCTCTGAATCATTACCAAGCCTTTATGCTCTTGGATCATAGGACAGGGGGGGCCTCTCTTTGATTAGTTTACCTATTGAGAGAGCTCCTTCTTTAAGTAATTCCCTGCATACAATTTATTCTTTTCTCTGTATTTGTATATTGTATTAATTTTTCGTACCAATGTATTAATTTTCTGTAATATTTTCTTTTCCTTGTTGTTTAGTTAGCTGTTAGTATAGTAAATTATAAATTGTATGAAGTGAATTTAAAATATATGAAACTGAACTGAACTGAACATACTTTGTTTTGAGAACACAGGAAGTCAGATTGTTATCACCTTCATGAATTACAGTGTACAGCAAAATTACTGAGGCCTGCCTAATTCTATTATTTTATGTTGTCTTTTTCATCCAATCAGTGTGCCATTAAGCATCACCACAGAGTTTGTTCAAACCTTATTTGAGAATTGCTTAGAATTTTACAGGTTTTGATAGAACTGTAAGCAAATAATCTACCGAATAGTTATAAAGAAACCATTTACCCCTTGCAACTCTTCAAAATTTCTGAAAAAGGATATTGTACTTTGAATACAACTTGACTACACTTTGTTCCACCTTGCATAGAACTTTACATAATCTCTGACCCAAAGTTCTACTTTTCAAACACCAAGCATGCAACAGTCCCCCTTGCTGCCCTAGGTGTGAAAATGATTTATGTCGGAATTCTCCTTTGAGACTTCCCTTTGAAACAGAATCTGGTTAATAGGCAAACTAGTAAGTGAGGAACAATCAAGAAACAATTTAGCACTTCAATAATTACATGCATAAATTTTCTCAAAACAAGCAAGTTTCTTTTCATTGAGATGAGACCTCAAACAAGAAAAGTGAGAAGAAAGCAAAGTTATTCATGCATAATTTTCATGGCCATGAAAATTACGCATGAATGATCCTGCCTTTGTTGAATGAAGGAAAATGGTGTAAATTTGTGAAATATTTTTAATAGAGATCTTTATCGATTTCTGTCATTCATCACGAGTATAGATTGCTTTTAACAAACCACTTGTTCCTTGGGAATAATGGGCTGGAGAACAGGCTACTTTAGAAGTGATGCTGCCTAGGGATTGTTAGAATAGCATACTGTGATACTTCTCAGACAAGATTCTCTCCAATTTGAATATCAAAGCAGACATGAAATAAGGAATACCTGAACCAAACAGAGCCTCTTGTTTACAAATATGTTTCTCACTGCACCAAAAGGACATTATTGGCTCCCATTTTGTGTGGTTTAATCCTACTCAGACGATAATATTCAGTCATAGGACCCCAAAGAATATCTGACCATTGCAAATAGTTTACTGTAGCTGATTTACAGAATCCAATTTAGTTTTTATGACAGAACAAAGAAATTACACCATGGGCTTGGGATTGATATCTTTTGTCCGACTCATGAAATATCTGACTTGTACGGATCAGATTTATGCAAGTTTGACAGTGTAAAAATTGTACTTTATGTTGACACCTTGGGCTCTGGCAGATACAGTTGATATATTGGTGGATAATGACTTTGGAAAATAAAACATGTGCACCAAAACACTAAAAAATACATATACTGTATGGTATAGTCATTTATGGTGAAGACCCCAGATCTGATCAGACGTTTCAGAACACATTTTTGCATTGCTTAAAAGGTTTTTGACTCTATTCTGGAAAAGACTAAGCACTTTTTTCAATTTGTGGTAGCCAATCAAACTTCTCAAAAGGCAACTTAGATAAAAGGTACCTAGAACTAGGAATAAATTTGGTAGTTTTTATGCTAAAATGACAGAGCAGAAACTGGGCACACATGTGCAAAAACTTATAACTTTGAGCCCCCTAGCTCCCTGCAAAAGATCCTAAAATTAGGTAACACTTGATATTCTGTTCCTTTTTAGCCTTAACTCTTGATTTACCATTTCAAAAAACATATGTATCCAAATAATTCCTTATATCAGATTGGTTGATGATGTCATCTTACGAAGTTTCTGCTGTCACCAAAATCATAAAAAAATCACGCTTTTCTATATATTGGAAAGTTGGAAACTTCAACAGGTCCTCTACCTATCAGTAAATGGTCAAAGTTTTGGACAGCACTAATCTGACACTCAGAGACAGTCAATGCAGGGACCATGAATTTTTTCTGAATAATCCCCTACCTTGTCTATAATTTTCTTTGATTGACTAATTTTTTGTTTCTCCTTTCGGCTTTCCGAGTCACCGGATTCAGTTTTTGCTTCCAAATTAGTAGCTGGAAAATCTGCAATTTCATTTCCCCATGTCTTTTTAACAGATGATTTTTTATGTGCAGCTAAAAATTCATCTAATTCTGAATCTTTTGGTTCTTTGTTGGATTTTCCTTTATCACCTTTCTGTTTGGTTTTCTCGTTTCCCTTTACTCCGTTATCATGTACACCTTCTTGTAGCTGTTTTATGCGCTCTTTTCTTTCCAAAGACTCCTTGCTATTTCGTTCAAAGGCAGAACTTTTATTTGAGTATTTGCTCCAAGGCCTTGGTACAGTCTGATCTCCAATATCTTTCGCTACCTCTATTTCAATTTTGCTTGTTTTGATGTAACTTTTATTCAAGTATTGTTGTGCTTTTCTGGCATTTTCTTCATTTTTAAATCCAACAAAACCAAATCGTCTTGATTTCCCCGATTTTGTTTTGCAAATCCTTACGTCCGTGAGTTCACCATGCGCACTGAACACCTCTGCTAATTTGTCCCTGTCAAAATTCGCTGGTAGATTTCTGACTATCAGTCGAGACATTTTTCAGTTAGCCTTTATTACAAACAGAACATTAGTCAGAAGTTGGATGTGGTTGAACGCTAGTACGATGCACGCCACACGTTACTACAACATGGCCTAAAAACAATAATAATCTGCTGCATGCAGTTGCAGTGCAGTTGCAGGCAACAGAAAGAAGCGCAAAAAGATTATCTGTCCGACAGAAACGCGTAATCTCTTGTTTTTAAGTTGTCTGGTGTTTGACCATATCTTTAAGCATCCACCCAAAATCCAGTCATTCAGTATATGTAAGAAAGAAAGCTCGGAACTTTGGACATCGACTTCTTGTCTTCTTCAACTCCCTGCTCTCCACACACTTTCCCGTTGGTTCAATTTAGGCCCGTTTGAAATTGAGGCTCATTCACAGGGAAACCTTTCTCACTTTGCTGCTGTTGTTGCTGTGCTTTTATGCTTACACAACCTCGTTCCCAGGGTGTTCTGACGTCATACGCTGGTCACGAAGCCGAATGAACACCCTGGTACACTTGGCATCAATCTTGCCAATATATGGCAAGATGCGCCCTTTTCCCGATATTCGGCCTAAATCAAGAGTAACAGGGTGTTGAAACTAACGAAAAAATCGCACGGTTTCAGACCACACCCTCGCCATTACTTGTTCAAATAATTTGCAGGAAAATTACTTGGAAATCAAAACAAACCCCAAAAGATTATTTTACAAGTCATACGACCTTGAAATTGACACTTTCAAATTTATTTTTTAATCCCAACTTGTGAAGGAGCCCACAAAGGTCAAGTGGCTTTTTATTGCTTATAGAAACAGGGTATCTCTAGCCTATCTAACATTTTGGAAAACATGTTCTGACAAGGGGACTCCATCTCTTAAGAACCAAAGTGCGTTTTTTCACTCTTCACATACCCCTTCACTGTTCAGCTCAGCTCTCCAAGGGGGCGAAATTTTATTGGAATGTTTCGGCGGGAAAGTTTTGGCGGGAAAATCTTAGTTCTTGTGCCGGCTAAATT
Organism: Aurelia coerulea; assembly: GCA_039566865.1. Taxonomy (NCBI): domain Eukaryota; kingdom Metazoa; phylum Cnidaria; class Scyphozoa; order Semaeostomeae; family Ulmaridae; genus Aurelia; species Aurelia coerulea. The sequence continues at coordinate 13,302,185 of CM076949.1, read as the reverse complement.
TTGGCCTAATGTTGTAGGCTGAAGTATGCCTGTGTTTACGGGAAAAGTTCGCGAGATGCCTGGAGGATTTTCACAGAAATGTGGGAATCCCTTTCCCTTACATGAAGTGTGAATAAAGAATGATACAGAAACGGAGATTGTTAACATCAAATCTAATGGCCTTCAAAAGCAACTGAACGTGTTCAAGAAATTGGCAAAAGATGGTCAAACTTCAACGAGAGCAATGACCAAGTTGGTTGATCCGGTTTGTAAAATTTCATCGTGATCACCATAATGGCTTGTTTGATTAAAATCGTTGATCACAGCACACTATGAGCGGTTACACAAATTTTTTAGCCAGTTTCTTAAATTTTAGGCCATTTTACTCGAAAAGTTTGTGGCTAGTCTCTTTATGTCTTGGGAGTACCTTATGATTAAATTCAAAAGCAAGTATTAACAGAAGTTGCACTAAAAATATTCAGAAACATTTCGGTACTGCACAGTACCAAAATTTGTTCAGGTGACCTAGGAAAATTTTAACTTCAAATTGAAATCGTTCGTAGCTTTTTGAATTGGAGTGTGTAGTTTGGTTTCATAATGTTTCAAAAAACAAACAAAGCCTGCAGATTCTCACAAGCAGTTTCTTGCATCAAAACGATACGCGTATATACCCTTTAGATATTCTAGTTGTAAATTTTAGTTCAACCTTTTTTTTTATACAAATTTCGTTGCGAATGTGGCCCTTGGAATGCAAATTGGTTCAACAACTTTGATTCAACGAAATATAATTCTTATTGCGTCCTCCACTCTGCTGATTTGGTGTACTTTTAACTGCGATTTTAAAATTGTTTACCATAAATGGGACAGTTTTGTCAACTATAACGAAAAAACTTTCATCAAAGTAAATGTAAAACTTACCCGTCCTTGTTTCTGTACATTCGACTGCATGTCTGTTGTAGCTATAGCTCTCAAGGCTTTCTAAACTTTAAGAATACTACCTTGCATCTCACAGAAAATATGACAAACCCGGATATTATGTGATGAGTCCTGCTAGTGAATCTTTCATGGTTGTGGCCACTCATTTCACACAGATTCAGAATGCATTTTGCCAGCAGTCAGCGAGTGCCCTATTTGTTGCGAATTCTTGAGTGGGAGATGGTAACAATGGCGATGAAGGCAAACTCATCAATTTTTAATGTGGCTTCCAACTCACTAAAGACGATGATATCTTGATAGGACAACGAGATGACGATAACGATGGAACAGTGCCAGATGAATTCGTTGGGTTGGAGGCAAAAAAAAGGTCAAAGGGCGCTGATGCTGGAGGACAGAATCTTGAGATGGTGCCAATCTGATATGCCAGAGCAATGGTTGTAAGAATTGCCCATCTTAGTTCAGTGTAAGTTTAGCTTTGATAGTTTTATTTTTATGTAACATTGTTTTTGCAAAGCGCTTGCCATTTCAGTTCGTCGCAAATGTCAAACTGATATGGTTCTGGCTCTATGACCCTTAACATAAAATAGCAACTTCCTGGAAATCTACACTTTCGATAGACGAAGCAGTCAACCCCTTTGACATGACTTTAACTCATTAGGACTAAAGATCTATTATTCTAAAGCTCTATGACCCTTAACATAAAATAGCAACTTCCTGGAAATCTACACTTTCGATAGACGAAGCAGTCAACCCCTTTGACATGACTTTAACTCATTAGGACTAAAGATCTATTTTTATTTGTCAATTTCAAAGTGGAATGACTTGTAAAATAATCTTTTCGGGCATGTTTTAATTTCCAAGTAATTTTCCTACAAATTATTTGAACAAGTAATGGCGAGGGTATGGTCTGAAACCGTGCGATTTTTTCGTTAGTTTCAACACCCTCTTACTCTTGATTTAGGCCGAATATCGGGAAAATGCACATTGGAAGTGTGCATCAGAATTCATATTTAAGAAATTCGTTGTTATTGTTTGAAAATATTTGAAAACCGCAAATCCGTGGAACAAAAACAAAGATAGGTTCTAGCCGTTTTTCGAAGGTTTCTTTGTTTACAGCGGGCCGCCATCTTTGAAAATTGCGTGATCTGATTGGTCAATCCCCAAATCAAAACAAACTTCTCGGTCTATTGAAAACGAAATGTTGCCTTGTTGATGCGCCCCATTATGTATTTGCAGTTTGCTAGGCAACGATAATCGACAAAAAATGGTCGTTGCTCTAGCGCTAATTCTGAAGTATATAAATTGAGAAATCAAAAACAAACACTTTGAGGACTCTATTCTAGCCCTTTTTAAGGTATTTAATCATTAATCCGGGGTTAGCAAGTGCATTTAGTAGGAAAACGAGCACAATCCATTTGGGTGGAAAAAGGGCCTAAGTTGAAACTTTCGAGAATTTCCCTCACAGCTTTGAAAATAGAATGGCTCGTTATTCGGCGAATTTTGGAGATAAAATGGAGATTAAAAGTGTTTTAGTGAAAAAATACAGTTTTCCGTCGATTTTTGACATGCCGCGGCCGTTTGCTCCTCGCAAAACGGAGTTACGGTGTAAAACGGGGTAGGCCGAACTTATTCCCCATTTTTGGGGGGCGCGCGCTCTGCTTCTGGGGGCAATATTGAACCCCAAATTGCGTTATTAGACTCGCAGACGAATGGTTCCTTGAAAACTTTTTTCCGTTTTGAAATCGGGCGTGTAACCATGGAGCATCGACTCCAAACGTAACCTCGGGTCGGAAAATCGCAACATTTATTTTTCAACCCCCTGTTATGACGTCATAATGACCCCACCATTCCCTGAAACTCTGAAATTCGGATGTGCCGTGGTCCATTACCCCTCTTAAACTCCTCACTTGCCCCATACACCTCATTGATTTTGTGAAATTACCGATTCAATAAAGGCCATTTTTGAATGGGAGCCAGTTATAATCTGATTTTGCTATCGTTTTCGAATAGCCAATCAAATTGCCGAACGGCCTCTTGTATCCCAGAGTAGAGGTAGAGCAACGAACTCACTCTGGGGACGAGATTGATGCTTACAGCATTTCCTGTCTGTTTTATTTAAATTTTGAAATTCTAGTTTCTAGTTTTTTTGGCAATTATATTAACTTAGAGCCTATCTATGTAAATCTAAATTTGTTAAGCAATCAAGAATTGGTGCCTGGTGCCAGCACAGCATTGACTAAAAATACCAACCTCGTCCCCAGGGCCTTTTGTCATATTGGGACGGAGACGTCTGTTCCTTTTCGTCTCCGTCCCAGTCCCAATATGACAAAAGGCCCTGGGAACGAGGTTGTAAAAATACTTGAAATTAAGGTAGTATGGTAGTAAACAACACTAACATTTTTTCAGCAGGTAAAATCTTTGATTTAAAACTGCTTCTCAACAGTAATACTTAAATCAATGAATATTCACCTGAATATACATTTGGGTAGCATAGCCTTCAGATCTTTTCTTTTGTCCGAAGTTCCCCTGGGACGCTGACTCATCCTCCGATCAGATTGCATTTTCTCCTAAAATTGACCAATCAGGTGCCGTCATTTCATTACTTCCGCGTTTCGCAGCTACTGTCTGTATGAAGAAACTTGTAGGGTTGGTCAAAGAAAGGAGGAAATGCGAAAACTATTTAGAATCTTTACCAGTAAGATGGCATCAGTGAAAAAATGTAGCATTTGACACTTTTAACAGGATAAATTATCAAATTAGCAAGGAAGGGCTCAGTATTGACGATGGAATTGGCAAATCTTCACACATTGTCAGAACAACATATTATAAACCAATTTTGTAGTACTTACAACGAGTACGGTCATGTCTGACTGTTCTTTATAATTTGATAGAGAAATAAATTCAGGCCATTCATCCATAATTCCAATAAACAAATTGATATGCAGAAATAATAGCGTCTTTTGGCATGAAAAATCTCTATGGTAAAAAATATGGCAGCTTTTCGCAAAGATGGCCGATCTTAGGACTATGTGGTATTTGCAATTTTGCATCACAATTATCTTATGTATACACTGATGGGCTTTGGCACGGGTAACCAGACGGGTAACCACAAGGGTAACTATGATTTCATACCTTTTTTCATTGAATAAGCACGGGTAACCACGGGTAACCACGGGTAACCATAATATTTAAAAGGAAAGTTATATTTCCTTATAAATATTATGGTTACCCGTGGTTACCCGTGGTTATCCGTGCTTATTCTACGAAAAATAGTATTATTATTATTAACAATTTCTTTTACGTTGGCAAGATAAAAAAAAATATATATAGCTAATAAGCTAATTAACGCCAACAAATAAGTTAAAACTTAATTTACAATTTTCTACTTTAAAACCTACAAAAACCCTAAATCTTTAATGAAAACTTTGCACAATCTGCAGATGCAAGTATGAAATCATGGTTACCTTTGTGGTTACCCTTGTGGTTACCCGTGATCAAATCATATAATGGCACTGTCCCTGCTCTATTTGGATTCCAATAGTTTTAAAAGGAGCATAAAATCATTATGTCCTTATTCAATCATTACTGCAGATTTAGTTGAATTCTATAATCATTCTTTTGTGTTAGTTGGGTGTGTCACTTGAGGTGTGGCACAATATTCTTTCTCCACGTAGATGATGGCTACATGTTTGATCGAAAAAGAAGCAAGTTAAACGTTATACAACGTTCACTGTTCACAGGCAAAGTCTAATAAATCAATGTTTTTGCCAGACAATCCTGGACAAAATATTTGGAACAAAGTTGATTTTTTGGTGATTATCTCGGTTCTTCTCACTTTTACATTTGCACCACCCCCTTTTACCCCCAAAACAATGTTGGTTGGCATCTTGAAGCTGAAAACATCCAAGCAACATTGTATCGGGGGTAAAAGAGCATATGAGTCAAATCTTTCAATAGGGCACAGGGAAACCCGCAAATCTTCCAATTTCACGCTTTTAAGCCAATGATATCGTCGTATTCCGATCACATGACTGAATATAAGGATTTCGAGATAAATTTTCGAGTACCTTCACGAAAATAAAAATGGATATTCGAGTAATAAAGATACAGAGCTGGTTTTACCACGAATCGATTCGAGAGGCCTCACTCCACAGTTGTTTTTCTGCATTTGGTTAAAATCTCTTCAGGGATCGGCGTTACATCGAGTTTCATTCCTTCGAAAATTGGCCTATGTTCAAGAATTCTTCAGGAACGCTACAAATAAGATATAGCTTTCAAAATTTCACATGTTACGTGAATTATGTCCAGGAATAACATGAAAGTATTTGTTTGTGTGATTTTCGAAAATCCTAGACGAATTAAAGCTATTTGCTGCGAAGAAAGCTAATGGGCCTGCCTTCACCCGCCGCAGAATCCCAGTAATCGGCATTAAATCACTCTTTCTCGCAATAATAACCAGCGGATACATTAACTAATAACTTCACCACAAATCCAATTTCTTTCCACCATTTTATCATCGATAATTTCGATAAAATGTGACAAGACTTCACAGCCTCTGCAGCAAACCGTCCAACTACCGTCGATTCAAAGTTTTCCTGTTGCAAACACCAGGAAAGCTTGCATAAAACAAAAGGTTGTGCAAGGCTCATGTCTCCCATATGACACAGCAAAATGTTACCATTGATAATAGATTGTACACCTTTGAGAATAGATTGCAGGGGAAATTTCTTTTCACAAATTATGTATTTTTCCGATGTGACAAAGAAATTTGCAATCTTTGAGAAATGTTTTATTTTCTCTTTATTTTGCAACGATAGAAAAACTTTAGGAGTGTGCAATCTATTCTCAAAGGTATCATTTTGCTGTGTCATATGGGAGACCTAAGTCTTGCAAAACCTTTTGTTTTATGCAAGTCTTGCAAGATATCCAACGTGTTTGCAACAAGAAAACTTTGAATCGAGGGTAGTTGGACGGTTTGCTGCAGAAGCTGTAAAGTCTTGTCAAATTTTATCGAAATTATCGATTATTAAATGGCGGAAAGAAATTGGATTTGTGGTGAAGTTATTCGTTAATGTATCCGCTGGTTATTATTGCAAAAAAGAGTGATTTAATGCCGATTACTGGGATTCTGCGGCGGGTGAAGGTAGGCCCATTAGCTTTCTTCGCAGCAAATAGCTTTAATTCGTCTAGGATTTTCGAAAGTCACAAAAACAAACATTTTCATGTTTTTCCTGGACATAATTCACGTAACATGTGAAATTTTGAAAGCTATATCTTATTTGTAGCGCTCCTGAAGAATTCTTGAACATAGGCCAATTTTCGAAGGAATGAAACTCGATGTAACGCCGATCCCTGACGAGATTTTAACCAAATGCAGAAAAACAAATGTGGAGTGGGGCCTCTCGAATCGATTCGTGGTAAAACCAGCTCTGTATCTTTATTACTCGAATATCCATTTTTATTTTCGTGAAGGTACTCGAAAATTTATCTCGAAAGCCTTATTTTCAGTCATGTGATCGGAATACAACGATATCATTGGCTTATAAGCGTGAAATTGGAAGATTTGCGGGTTTCCCTGTGCCCTATTGAAAGATTTGAATCATATGCTGGGTAAAAGGGGGATTGTTCTATTGAAATTGTAGAATCTTACGTTGTTCCAATATATTTTGTCCACGATTGTAGATTTAGGCCATTTTGGGTACCCCCCAATAAAAAAATATTGCACGCTCGAATAAATCGAATTTTTTGAAAATTTCAACGGGAACAGGATGCTTATACATAAGACCACAAGTGTTCATGTAACCCCCTTGCCATCATCTAGGATTGAAAAATTATGGCGATTTTTCAAACAGGTAGCGGCATCCTGCTCACCCTCCCCCCAAAACTTAGTTTTGTAGCAAAATTTTCAAAAATATACATATTTCCATGAATAATTCTTCCGAAATTTCCGAAATTTGCGCTTTACTTCGCCTTGACTTGCGAATTTGCGACACCTCCAAACTCTGTCCTTCTTTTCTGTATGGTAACTTATGCCTCTCTCTGGTCTGGACCCAACATAACAGGAAAAGGCGGGAAAAGAAATCTTTAACGGTGGCGGTGTCGTCATGTTTTTGCTGGTAAAATCATTCATCGTCTCAAATGTTTCTTTAAAAATGGGGAAAAGAAAAGAATAGTCTCGTTTAAACGCAATGCCTGCTGACTGGAAGAGCTTGACGACAGTTTTATTAAAATCTGAAAGCGCGTCTTGAACGGCGTGGTGTACAACCACTTACCACCGACCACACCGACCAGTGCACCGACCACATATCACCGACCGCACCGACCACCGACCAGACCGACCACCGACCACCGACCACCGACCAGCACCACCGACCACCGACCAACACCACCGACCACCGACCATGAAAACCACCGACCACCGACCATACTTATCACCGACCACCGACCAACAATCCACATACCACTTACCACCGACCAAGAAAACCACTTACCACTTACCACCGACCAAGAAAATCACTTACCACTTACCACCGACCAAGAAAACCACTTACCACTTACCACCGACCAAGAAAACCACTTACCACTTACCACCGACCAAGAAAACCACTTACCACTTACCACCGACCAAGAAAACCACTTACCACCGACCAAGAAAACCACTTACCACCGACCACCGACCACCGACCACCGACCAAGGAAACCACTTACCACCGACCAGCAAACAACCGATTATCTTGTGGACATTGTGACCTTTTTTTGAACAATTTTCCAGTTGCATAAGAAACCGCTTATAAGAAATAGTAGGCTCAATTTTTCGAAAACTGAATTTAAAAAGCAAAATTTTTGTTTTGACATTTTTTGTTAAAGCTGAATTATAGTTTCAAATTAACTCTGAAACTAATGGCCCAAAAATTTAAGAAACTGCCTACCAGTCTAATAAAAATAACGCATAATCTGCATTTTGGTTTCTCCCGTCTTCAATGATCTTTTTCCGGTGGTGGTTTGTGGCAAGGCTCTGATCCTGTAATGAAATATAATAAACCAATCTGTTTCCCCCTTTCAATTCACTTAATCCACATCTGTTGCATTAACTACGTACTTCACGGTAAGTCATATGGTAATACCTGCATCTAAATTTGGGTGATCTTCATACAATTTTTTGTTATTTTTCACTGTTCCCCTAAGAACTTGCTTTTATCTGCCGCACCATCATAATAGACTCTATGATATGATAGTCCCAGTTATCGCATCACAACAGCAACAATAACAACAATAACAGCAACAACAACAACAACAACAACATAATTTTACCCAAACCGGGACGTATAGACTTTCCGATAAAGGAATGGGAATAAAATGGCACAGATTTGTGTGTTCTGACACAGGCATAGGCGCAGGAAGCTTTGCGCTGGGAGCTGCTTGGAGCTATATGTAGCCTTCTAAATGCAGAACTCCTGGATGAAGTTTTGTTCATTTACGTTGCATTGCAGCTGCAAATCCTTAAAATGGGCTTGGTAAACGAACGTTGACAAAGCGCGCATAACTGAACGTACACGTATTTCTTTCATAAGAAACTAAGAATTTGGACCAGCACTGAAAGCTTCTTAAAATTATCAGATTTTGAGTACTCAGAGTTTCTTACGAGTTTCTTAGAGGTACCCATGGGTAGTTAGACACTGCTGGTGTGCTTCTACGGAGGAGCGCTGGGGTGTGCTTCTATGGAGGAGCGCTGGATAATATGTATCTGCAGAGGAAATATTAGTTTAATATTTTCGTTCTTTCGATATCTCCTCCGCAGTACTACAAAACATTTCCACCGCAGATACATATTATCCAGCGCTCCTCCATAGAAGCACACTAGCAGTGTCTAACTACCCATGCGGTACCATAACAATCTTCATGTTCACTACCCGTGCCCTCGTGAACACTTCAAAACAATATTGTTTGAGCCTTTCCAATGTTTAGACATTACTGAAGTACCTTAACGAGTAATATGATACTGGAAACAAATGAAAGTAAAGTGAAAAAGGTCAAGGATTTCCTTCATCAAAGTAAATAGATTCTTAACTTATATTCTCCCGAGTACTGGAGTTTTTTAATTTTTGGCGATCTGAGAGTTGAGTTTCTTATAAGCAGTTTCTTATAAAAAATACGCGTAGTGAACATTCCATGGTTTCCGCCAATGATGAAATGTGATACAAATCATATGTTTAAAAATCAAATGTAAGCATTGAGACACAAAACAGACACATAAAAAACCGGCCGTATGACTGCGTGAAGTTTCGAAAAAGGGCCTAGCCATGATTTGATATCATGGGCATTTTACAAAGCACCAGCAAACTTTATTTTTTCAGTCTTTATTTTGAAAGAAATTATGGACGCATGACCTCGACTCTAACTAAGCGAATAGAATAAAAATGTGATATGAATGATAAACTCGTGCCCGCTCGTGCCACATCTCCAAAATAAGCGTGCATATACCCCTTTTATTCTTCTTTGATAAGAATAGCGTGTTCAATGGAATGCAACGCAAGGATCGATTCCTCAAAAGAAAAACAATATCATAAACAATTGAAGCATCTCAAAGTATAATTCTTTTCAAAAGTAAAACCTAAAAATCGAAATTTGAACACAATTTCAAATTCTTTTGCACATTGCCGGTGATATCTGATCATATGGCTAGGCCGTTTCTCAAATATGGTTAGGCCGTTTTTAGGTGTACTCTAAATTTCGACTTTGCGAGCTTTGGTAGACGATTCTAAAATGCAAGGTATGTGCATTCAAGTTGAAGATATACAAATGTAGCTTTGTCTTCGGAAAGTCCCGATATCTTATCGTTTTGTTACTATACCCAATTTAAGCGGGTATTTTTTTGAGACACCCGGTAGATAAAACACAAAATCTCTGCCCCAATTTTAATTATCAATCTCCAATTTCAATTGTAAACCAACGGATGAACAGAAAATTATATTTACTTCACGTCAAACGAAGATGAACTCTTCCTAGTCTATATACTCCAAACGCATCACTTCAGAAAATGAAAAGCTATTTAATCAGAAAATCAATTAAAACAAAAAGGATTGATATCAACTAGAACAGACAAATATTAGATATTGGATAGGGTATACGGGATTTCCAGGGCAGCCTACAACTTTGTAAGAAGAAAATCATTAAAATCATTTTTAAAATTTTACTCTATAGAATTTTGGTCGGTGGTCGGTGGTAAGTGGTTTTCTTGGTCGGTGGTCGGTGGTAAGTGGTAAGTGGTTTTCTTGGTCGGTGGTCGGTGGTTGGTGGTAAGTGGTTTTCTTGGTCGGTGGTAAGTGGTAAGTGGTAAGTGGTAAGTGGTTTTCTTGGTCGGTGGTAATTATTATTATTATTATTATTATTATTATCAATTTATTTCAAGTAGGCCTACATATATATATATATATATACATACAAGACATATATACATATAGATACAATAGCTATAACTAAGAGCTAATTCAAGCCTACTATCTAAAAAAGTAAAATTTGTAAGAAAAAAGTAAAAAATAAATCAAATTCCGAATGATTAAATACAGATACATTTTACAGATTTTTACAATGCTTTTAATATTTACAATGTTTTCTTACTTTTTTTCGGTAAATACAGCAGAAAATTTAATATCAGCTCAAGAACCCAACCTGTGCCACGAAAGGTAAGTGGTAAGTGGTTTTCTTGGTCGGTGGTCGGTGGCCTTTTTGGTCGGTGGTAAGTGGTTTGTTGGTCGGTGGTAAGTGGTTTATTGGTCGGTGGTAAGTGGTTTTCTTGGTCGGTGGTCGGTGGTCGGTGGTCGGTGGCTATCATGGTCGGTGGTAAGTGTGGTAAGTGGACGGTGGTAAGTGTGGTCGGTGGTATGTGGTCGGTGTGGTCGGTGGTAAGTGGTTGTACACCAGGCCGTCTTGGACTTGGCAACATCGGCAACATCTTCTTCAAAGAACACGCCATGAACAAATTTTTTGCATTGACTGCTTGATGTCGATATGTCTCGACAAGAGAGAATATACAAGAATTTTGCCAACTAAAATCATAAGTCTACCCCTGTATCAAAAGGTTTGTTGGAGTTGTAAAAACAACTCAAATTTCACAGACAACAATTACCAAGCTGCTTTTTAAGAAACGCAACCCTCAGATCGCCAAATAATATTAGAAACTGCTGTACACATACTTTTTTACAAGAAACTAAGAATTGGGTCAGTGCTGAAAGCTCCTTAAAGAATTTCAGTTCTCTGAGTTTGATAGAGGTTCCATAACAATCTTCATGTTCCTTACTTGTGCCCTCGTGAACATTTCAAAACAAGGTTTTTGAAGCCTTCCAATGCTAAGTATTACAGGAAACAAGTGCAAATAAGATAAAGATATGTCAAGGATTTCCTTAATCTTTATAAAAATAAATTGTTTCTTAAGTTATGTTTTCCCAGTGATGGAGTTTTGCAATTTGTTGGCGATCTGAGAGTTGAGTTTTTTACCCTTTCTTATAAAAAATACGTGTTCTGGGAAGAAACTATTTATTATGATACAGGAAGTCCTTGGGATATTTTTACTTTATTTTCACTTGGTTATTGCATCATGTTGCTCGGAAGGGGCTCGGAAGGTACTTGAGAAAAGTCTAAACATTAGAAAGGCTTCAAAAACATTGTCTCGAAATGGCTATTAGCAATCACCGACCCCGGCCCCCCGGCCCCGGCCCTCGGCCCTATGGCGCTCGGCCCCGGCCCCAGAATTTTTATGATGCAAAGTACAAATTTTTATCCCAGTCTGTTTGTTAGTCTAAGTTATAGTGACAGACAAATGCTCAACTGAAGAGTGATAATTGTCGAAGAGAAACAACGAAAAGAATGCAAAGTTTACTTGCTTTGCGTAAAATCCCAGGGCCGTAGTTTTGCAACTTGTCTTGGCGCGCATTTTTCTCTGCAGTACAATACTGTATTGTTTTCATGAATTCTATTCTTGACAAAGGTAATTATTATCACATTGCCCAAAAGGCGGAATCTTATTTGAAGAAAGAGTGTCATATCCCTTACCACTGATTTTGCATCCTTGTGCTCCAAGGGTAAATGATAATTGTTGCACCATGAGGGTGATAGCTATTTTTCCATCGGCGTAGGGGGAGATAAAATTTGGGGGGGGGGGCTGCCCGATAAAAAGTCCATTGCCTAAGAAAATTTTGCCCGATTTAACGCGGATTTCTGCCCGATTATGGCAGATTTTTGCAAACATTTTCGACGTTGGGGCGGCTGCAGCCCCCCAGCCCCCCTGTCTCCTACGCCTATGTATTTTTCAACAATCATTGCAGTAATAACATGTCTTTAAAATGTTTTATGCAAAACAGGTTTGTGTGAATAGAATTTTAAGAAAGGCTGCAGTTTATAAACTTTGGTTAGCATTATGTTAGTTTCCTCTCATCTCTGCGAGTTGCCTTCGGACGTGTTTTCGAATGTTATTTTGGGAAACACCATCCCTCCTGTTGCTCAAGACTACTCAAGCAAGAAAAGTTTCTTGAAAAGTGACAGTCTCAGAGCTACAGCAAAGATCAATTTTTGAGATAAATGGCATTTCCCAAATTAAAATTTTAGTGCTAACCAAATTATCTTTAAAAGCTGAAGCCTTTCTTAAAATGCTATTCGCAAGAGCTGTTTTGCATAAAACATTTTAGAGACATGTTAATACTGCAATGATTGTTGAAAAATAGCTAGCAACCTCATGATGCAACAATTATCATCTACCCTTGGAGCACAAGGATGCAAAATCAGCAGTAAGGTATACGACACTCTTTCTTCAAATATCATTCCGCCTTTTGGGCAATGTGATGATAATTACCTTTGTGAAGAATATGAATTCATGAAAACAATACAGAATTGTACTGCAGAGAAAAATGCGCGCCAAGACAAGGTTGCAAAACTACGGCCCCAGGATTTTACGCAAAGCAAGTAAACATTGCATTCTTTTCGTTGTTTCTCTTCGACAATTATCACTCTTCAGTTGAGCATTTGTCTGTCACTATAACTTAGCCTAACAAACAGACTGGGATAAAAATTTGTACTTTGCATCATAAAAATTCTGGGGCCGGGGCCGAGCGCCATAGGGCCGGGGCCGGGGGGCCGGGGTCGGTGATTGCTAATAGCCTGCTTTACGGCAAGTGTTTGATGCAATTTGTAGAACAATTGCGTGAGTTCGTGTCGAATTCCATGCAATGTCTGGCCTAGACTATTTCAAATAGAGGTCAAACACTTTCAAAAGAAGCTAAAATGGGGAATTTTGTGAGTCACGTAATTCATGGCATCCCTCCAAGTCAAGGGGGTTGCTTGCAAGGTTTCACTTCAGTGATCTGACGGTGAAATCATGGGTGGCAAGACGCCACAGATATTCTTGTTTGCCGCAGTTCAGTTCCTTTCGGGGAGGAAAATATCCTTTACCACTACGGACGAGCAAGCGTAATAAGTCCTCCACAGAAATGTATTTTCCACTGTGGTGTCATATATGCTATGCTGAAACATACTGCGATGTTTGACAACTAATGGTGAAATCATGGGTTGTAGGATAAATTTAGGTTCCCGTGAATGAACTAAATTGGTTTCAAATAGATAATATAAATCGCCCTCGTATCCTCCTTGTGTTTATCCTTCTCCCCCTTCTGGGGCAGCAAATAAGCTTCTTTCAGGTCTAATACTGTGACATTCACCTTGGCTAGGCTAGGGCCACCTCGTTATTGAGAACGCACTCGTTCACCTCTCCTTCACATCTTCTGTCCCTGCGTGGCATTGTAGCTAAGAAGGATATTTTGAAACTCGATGCTTTCGCGCTCATTCTCAACAACAAGGTGGGCCTAGCCTAGCCAAGGTGAATGTCGCAGTATTAGACCTGAAAGAAGCTTATTTACTGCCCCAGAAGGTAATGAGAAGGATAAACACAAGGAGGATACAGAGTGATTTATATTATCTATTTGAAACCGATTTAGTTCATTCACGGGAACCTAGATTTATCCTACAACCCATGATTTCACCATTAGGGACAGTGCAAAGTTTATTTTATAACATGGCCGGTGCAAAACGTAACGGGCCAACTACTTTTTTTTAGCTTGTACAGAACTGGGACAACACTTTTACAAAGCAAATATGAACGGGGCAGTACCTTTTTATAAGCTCAAGATGAAGTTTGAAATATGAAATGGCTAATTTTGAGGCCAAAATTGTGGATCAAGCAAGTTGAGAAATGCTTGGAAGAATTATATGAACATGACGCAAAATGTCCTTGTCAGTTACTTGCAAGAACGATTCATCAGTCATTTCTCTTCATCTTCAAAGTCGATTTCTTCGTTGACAAAGTCTCGTAAAGGCAAGAATTGATTATGTTATGGTCTTTGGCTAATTCATCGGTAGTACGATACAACATTTGTTGTTCATGAATACGGGGCAGATACATTTTTTTAAGGAAAGGGTGACGGGCCAGTTGGTTTTTTCCCAATAATTTCATACAGGGCGAGCAGATTTTTTTGCAAGAATTTTTGTTCTCCACCGGCCATGTAATATAATAAATTTTGCCCTGTCCCTTAGTTGTCAAACATCGCAGTATGTTTCAGCATAGCATATATGACACCACAGAGGAAAATACATTTCTGTGGAGGAGATATTACGCTAGCTCGTCCGTAGTGGTAAAGGATATTTTCCTCCGCGAAAGGAACTGAACTGCGGCAATCAAGAATATCTGTGGCGTCTTGCCACCCATGATTTCACCGTCAGATCACTGAAGTGAAATCTTGCAAGCAACCCCCTTGACTTGGAGGGATGCCATGAATTACGTGACTCACAAAATTCCCCATTTTAGCTTCTTTTGAAAGTGTTTGACCTCTATTTGAAATTGTCTAGACCAGACATTACAGGGATCTGCTATTCTGACCTACATTGATAACTTTTTTTTTCTTTCTATTTTTACATTATATTCTCGTTTCTCGCCTTGCGTGTTCCGAGAAACTGCGCTGCGCTGTTCTCGTTGTCGTTGAATATGAGTCACTGGCTGGCAGTGGGCAATGGCGGTGACTCAGGGAAGTTGTGATGGAATGGATAGAATTTGCCGAAGTGAATTCAAAATCTCTGGCATAATGCACACTTTGTGGGAGAAGGAAGTAGCAAAAAGCAAAGGATCGGTAGCTATTTCTTTTATCTACTCTATCTGATTTGCTCGTTGCCTGCAGTATGTTGCGTGTAGAGTGTGATACCAAGGATTATTTGCATCTTATTCACAGTTTAAGTTTTAGGCCGTTCTTATGCAAGAGGAAGGAAAGTGAACCCACAGTCAAATAAATGCTTAGTTTTACACTTATCATGAATGACATGATATATTTCTTACTCTATCATGCGGTGCATTGTTTCTAAGAACTCAAGTCTCAGTACATATGCTGGAAAATGTATTAAAGCACCTTTTCTTTTTGTCTAGACCAGGGCATGTTTCTTGAAATTTTTTGGAATTTGAAAGAGTATCATAGTGCAAAGACAATTTTCTTTTGTTTCTTATCGTTAAAGGGAATCTAAGCATATATAATCATTTTAGAAGAATAGCCGTGCAAAGACAATAGACTGTAACATGCGCCGCACCATATTTGGGTGACTGATCTACAGTACACGTTTTTTTTATATAAGAAACTTGGATCAGCACTTAGTACTAAAAGTTTCTTGATTTCGCATGAAAATCTCGGTGTTTTAGTAGTAAAAGTTTCTTAATTAGTTTCTTATTTTTTGGGCCTACAATTGCGGTATTGTTCGAAGTTGAGCCTTCTTTTCAAGAAAGGGCTTCCATTTTGCATTGACATTGTCATCAAGAAGAAGCCATGCACATCAAGGCAAAAATTTACCAATTTTGCAGTTAAAAGTCAAGAAAAGACGGATGTACCTTTGTTAGAGAGACATAGAATAAGAGAGACATACAGAAATAAAGTTTTAGAGTTTCTTAACTGTTCTTGAGCGTAGTACTAGAGTTTCTTAAATTTTTGGTCATCGTAGTACTAGTTTCTTATAAACCAGTTTCTTATTATAAAAAAAACGTGTACATCATCAACAACATGTAAAGACTGAAAAAGGGCGGACTTCCGTGAGATTTCGTGGCCCACTGTTATGGAATCAGATTCCTGAAACCCTAAGAACAGAAAAGAACAGTAAAACATTCAAACAGAGTCTTAAGAGGATAAGTGATTTAATTTTACCAATGAGTTTTAACAAAGAGAGTGCATTGAATACGAACAAAAACAATGATTTTATTTACTTTTGAACTGTTTATATATAACTCTTCGACCTAATTTTACGTTACCTTGTTTTGATATATATTTTCATTTGTAGGCTACATTAAATGTTGCCTTAGGTTAACCTGCGTAACCAAATATAAACTGTATGTATGTACTGTATGTATGTATGTATGTATGTAGGATATACTGATATCTGATAGGCTAGATTTTGACCGCAAATGGCTTGAGCCACTTTTATATGCTTACATTACCTTTAATTTTGAATAAACCTCTGCAGACTGGCACAATGGCCCCATGATGGGTCATGCCAAAATGTAATGCAGCAAGAAGGTTTCTCATCTGAAATGTATGAGACAAGAACCAATAGAAAGATACAAGACCTTTCGAGGCATTTTTATTGCTGGGTTGAATTCTGAGTTTCTTATGAAAAATATTGACACATTCCAAACTATTATGCACTGAAAGCTACCTAGGGGAGGGGGTTACATAACATGTTCAGGATACAGGTACTGTATGTGCCGTCATAACAGTTTTTGGCCACAAAATTCTCTAAGCAAGGGTCTTTTTTCAGCAGATTTTCCATAAACATGGATGGTTTTTGCTAAAATTTGCATAAAATGTTTAAACATTGGCAGTTTTCCGCCAAAATTCATCTTAAAAGTGGGAATGAAGGCAGGTGTTGGTAATTAGAAGAGGGTCCTTTTTGAAAACCAGGCAGTAGACCCACTGTCCATCCAAAAATCATGCACCCCATCCCCCAGGGAAAGCTATTTACTATGTACTATGCATGTTCTAAAAGATTGTCTACAATTATGAGTCAAAAAGGGCTCCCTGTATGCATTTGGTCATGGGTAAATCTTAGTGATCATATTGCAAGGTGCTTGTCATACTGTACATTTCTTTAGAATCAAGGTACCAAAGAGATACAAGAGAATGATCCTCAACATCCATGGGTCATAAGATTTCTTGGAATAATCTACGTTCTTGGAAATAAGAATCCTTCAAAATTCTTTAGGAATTATTAAGAATCCAAGAATTCATTAATGACCTCACATTTAGATCTTTTTAAAAGGCTATCAAAGACCTAAATCATTGAAATTTACATATTAAGTAGCATGTTGAATCATATGGTCTGTCAGTTTAAAATGTTTGACTGATCAGTTTTGTTTCTGTTTGAATATACAGGGAAAAAGAAGGTATGCTGTTTTCTGGTGGCAAGTCTCTATCTTCAAGATGCACTTTAAAGCCATCATAGAATTGCCAATAATTCTTGTATCGGAACATACAAGTGTAATGTGCCCTGGCTTCACTCCACAATGTAACTCCAACAAGTTGGTACCTGCCGCAAGAGAAAAAAACATTGCTGGTAATATCATAATTAAAATATAGACAGTCAGTTTGCATTGAGTATGCTGTATTGTTATTTTGGAGTTTGCAAGTTTGTAGGGAGTTTGTACAAAATTGTGCATGTTTACAGGAATCTTCAGACAAACTGTTTCCAATTTGTTTAGTGCAACATTCAATGTCTTCACAATCAATTTACAACACTCCTTAAATCTGAAACATGCTCAAAAGAAGCTCATGACAAACTTTGTAATTTCCCGCTAGCTATATGCAAACCCCAATTTTCATATGATGGGATAACAGGATATAATTGTACCCAAATACTTGCATGGTATTGCATGAGCAAGTATATATTTATTAGAGAGCCATGGGGTTTCTATAAACTGTGTTTCACAGACATAACCAGAATCTACAAACAGGTAATCAACTGAAGACAATTTTGTGATATGATGTTATGTGACTTGCTTCACTTATTATATTATCCTTGTCAAAAGAGACTTCATCAAGAACAGAAAACTCCAATCTGTACGATTGCATCTATTCTTGGAAGAATAAGTTAGTCCTTACATACATACATACATACATACATACATACATACATTTTTTATTTGTTCTGCAGGTTAAAAGTTCGGCAGCTCTGAGGAGCTGATGTGGACCTGCAATTTAAAAGCTACACTTAATAACAATGGACTAAAGAAATCTAAAATTTTGACTTAAAAGTAAAAGTAATCATCCTTTTTATTAGATATAGTAATGTTTCCCTTAGTAAAGTTAAAATCATTTATGAGCTTGTTGTAACTTTTCAGTTTGTTCTTGAAGACATTTTTATCTTTTGTTTGTTTGAGTTCATATGGTAAAGCGTTCCATAAAACGGATCCTCTGTATCTAAAACTGTTTCTGCCAACTTCCGTCTTGAATCTATCTACTTTTAGCTGCGTCAAATTTCGCGAATTTTCACTTCTTGGAGACAACTTTTCAAACTCTACCAAATCCGTCTTAGATTGATTGTAAATTGTTTGCATTAAGACTGCTATACGTCGTTTGTAGATATAGCCAAGTGGCTGCCACTTTGCTATTGAGAGGCCTTCTTCCTTAGATGTACTTCTTGTAAGGTTGTAAATCATTCTTGCTGCTCTTCCATGGATGATTTCAAGCTTTTCGAATTGGGCTGTAGAGCAGTTCCCCCAGACCGACATACAATATGTAATTTTTGAGATGACAGTGGAGAAGTAAATTTTCTCCAAGACTGGCTGTGGTAGAAATTTCATGCGTTTCAATGCACTTAATTTCTGTGAGAATGCCTTGCATAAACTGTTTATTTGTGGCTCCCAAGTCAGTCTATTATCAATCTTCACACCAAGGCAAACAGCCTCACTCACTACGTTAATCACATTTGTCCCAATCATTATTGGTCTGATTGGTCCAACAACGGGCCTTTTCATCATTATCATAGCCTCGCTCTTGCCAGGATGGATTGTTAACTTATGTTTTTGGCACCACAGATACACTTCATTCATATGATTAGCTACATATAGAAGCGATGAGACTGATATTTGATTAGCTACATATGATTAGCTGATGATGAGCTGATGATTAGCTACATATAGAAGCGATGAGACTGATATTTTGTTCATCAAATTGGGGTACAGCAGTGGAAATCTTAATTTTGAATCATTTTACTTCAGTAAAGTACAATCCATCTTGCATCAAATCATCTTGATCAGAAGACTTTACAGTACATCAAATTCATACAGCATAGAGTACTTAGTGATGGTCAGATAGTGAAGTTGCAAATTGATGGTATGCAAAGCTGACTTAAACCATGAGTTTACTGTAATTGTATAATACCAAAATGTGAATGTCAAAACATCATCCAGCTCTTAAAAGGTATCAATGTAGCTTAACACAGGTTTTGATAAAAGATTGGCATATCAAAGAGTGACTCTTGATTCAAATTTTTATTTGAGCAGGAGCACATACCTCCGTTGACTGTCAAGGTGGATGCATTCAGGAATTTCTCCAAATTTCAAGTTGCCATTCCTGCTTGGAAGATCAACATTCACAGGTAATATTATGGGAACTTTGGCCTCAAAGAATGTCTTTGGTGCAAATGATCTCTTCCCATTGCAATAATAACCAATTTCCCTGCAAATATAGTATTCACTTCATTTATTTAAGTGCCAAAGCTGCATGATAATGAATTCATTATACTTGATCAAAAACTTGGGTAGCAGACCCGGGGGGACCACTCCTATACTTTCCTATAGTATCATGCTCGTACAAAGGCTTAACACTTGCACCCTAAACGCTGACCTGTTTTAGCGAAATACATACCCTAATCGCGGAAAATTTTCATGCGAACATACCCTTTCCCGTGTCAAAATAGAACTTCTCTAATTCAGGTACCCTAATCGCTGACAAGTCAGTTACTAAATTTGCTAATATTGCCGGTGTGATTTGAAGAAGAGGAAAATGCTCTCGACTTCCTTCCCTATCTTATGCTGCCCTGATAAGTTCTTTGACTCGTTCAGAATTCTTTTTTATGAATCATGACTAAAATATCATTGTAGAACAATAAAATTTATCAAATGCAGAAATGTGCACCCTCTTTTTAAGTTTTGGTCGAATTGGCACCCCTAAACACGGGCCCGCGCGGGTCCGTGCCTACTTTCAAGAAAGGCACCCTTTCCCGCGCTTTTTTGTACGAGCATGATAACATATCAGGTACCAAGTGGTCCCCCCGGGGTAGCAGACAAGAAATTGGAATTTTCACATTTTTGGAGTATGTTATTCTCTTTTTCTCTTTATGAGTTGGACAAGGGCAGATGGGTCATTCAATTCTGCTTT
This sequence comes from Aurelia coerulea, assembly GCA_039566865.1. Lineage (NCBI taxonomy): Eukaryota > Metazoa > Cnidaria > Scyphozoa > Semaeostomeae > Ulmaridae > Aurelia > Aurelia coerulea. The sequence continues at coordinate 13,281,819 of CM076949.1, read as the reverse complement.
TAGAATTGAGGAATGTCCTTATTTGTAAACTTACAGCTGTTCCAATCAACAAACTTTGCATTGATATAGAAGCTACCTTTTATCAATTAAGCACAGAAAGAAGGAAACTAATGAATTCATCAATGATCCATTGTGCTCCTCTCTGACCCACACGTTGCCCCCGCCATACCATATGCTGTAGACATTGTAGCATAGATATCGATGTGGCAGAACAGTTGCTTATCCGAAATATATACCTTAGGTCCTTCTATTTGCATGTGAAAAATATGCACTGCACTCTATATTCATATTAGGTTTTTTGGGTGATTTTAACTGTTTGAATTTCCAATGGACAGACTTCGTTGCTGTTTAGTAAAAGCCTGGAGGGTAGGCTACTTAGTACATATAACCTACAGGGGGTGTACTGTTTGTTGGGATATCGTTCTCGCCCTCTTTCTTGTGCAGGATATCAAAAGAAGGCAATTGTAGAAAGGATAGTTCGTTAGGGAAGGTTGTAATTTCAAAGTTGGTCGGCATAATTTTTGCTGATTGGAGTATACTTCTCGCCAAATCTTTTTTACAGTCGGAGCCAGGCGCAAAAATACTTTTGATAGGCGCACCCCATACAAATGAAAGTAAACCCCCCTCCCGTACCCTTAGATTTATAGCTTAGTATTTAGCGATCTGCCTCACATGTTTCTTCAAAGAAAATGTTTAGAAAATGTTTCTTCAAAGAACCTTAAAGGCAGTCTGTCACGTATCTGATTGGCCACAACAAAGTCAGAGCTCAACACAACGGATTTTTTGTGAATCTGCGTATTTGGAATAAAGGAAGGCTGATCGTTTTCACTTATTACGGTCGTAGAAAGTCATCAGGATCAGTAACCATTCAATTCTCCTCTTTGTATTGTCCTTATCACCCAATCAAATGCATGACAGACTGCCTTTAAAAATCTTTGAAAAATCTTCACTCACTTCTTTCCAGTTTCTTGATTTAAGATTTCGTCTTGAAATGTTGTTTCTTTAGGAAATGAATTGCCTACCATCTTGCGACCACACCGGGATATGTTTAATCCCAATACCCAGTCTTTAATGTAAGCGCAAATAACAGAACTTGTTAGCACTTTATCTCCAGGTAAGCGAGGCATGGACTTGAATGTCTGGCTTAATTTTGTTCTCGGACAGGCCTTGTTTGAGCACTCAGAATTATGTTGGTACTTGTAGGCAAATGAAAGGTGCCGAACGAACATTTCAGCTTCATTGCCATAGAAATTGCAGATACCTGTGATTGGATCCATGCCATTCATTTCTGCGAGCTGCAACTTTGCCTCAAGATACCTACACAATGGGATATGTTTCAGAACTTTCTTCATTTCATCAGATGCCATATTGATCAAAATAGAATATACATCTCTGAACCGAGCGTTGACAACTTGAAACAGCATCAGCCAGTTGTCAATCGTACACGTGTTTGTTAGCTTGATTTGTCGTGCATCTGTTTTATATGTGCCTCCCCAAGAGGGCAATATTGATGAACGAGCAGCAACCTGGTTTGCATTTGCAGTTCCTATTTTACTTGGAGAATTTACAACTGGTTTATCGGTATCGTTCTCCAGTTTGATTTTGCTTTTCGCTCGTTGTTGCAAACTTTCCGTCTCTTTTATGTCATCAGTAACTACAGTTGTCTCAATTACAGTTTCTGCGTCATCTTCTATCTTTATCTTTTTTGATTCTCGAAATGCCTCAGCAGCTTGGCCACATCTTCCTCGGGATCTCCAGTTCTCAACTGGTCTTTTGCGCGATTTATTTGTTTTCAGAGGTTGAATCTTTTCCGTTGATGGTGGTCTGCATGGCTTTTGTTGCTTGCTCTTTTGTACAAAAAGCTTTGGTTTGGATGTGCTTACTGAAATACCTTCTGTGTTATCCTTCAACATAGTACTATCCATACTCTGTAAAATGATTGCTAGCTTATCATTAAGTTCCTTTAATGTGGCCCTGTCAGGACATTCATGAATTTGGTTTTTCAATGTTTCTACCTTGGAGATGCATGCTTTACGAAATGTCTTTAAAGAGCTTGATTTGCGTATTGCCAATGGCTCAAAATCATCACAGTCATTAGCATCAGCATCATCAACAATGCTGCCAATTTCTTCATCAATCGCGGTTGATGAAAATTGCTCTTCATAAGGGCTAAGCGTCTCTTTATCATCTTCTATGATGCTTTTGTCAATCTTCAAGAAATCTTGATCCAGATAATTCTCAGGGAGGCTGCTCCAATCAATGCCATGCACGTATCGGAAGATGTAGAACATGTGTTTGCAAGGCAATTTGTTCCGGCGCCAGTCCCAGCACTCGCATTGTGGAATCCCTAAACTGCACTTATAAGTCTCACGCCCCGACGAAGATTTTATTTCGAACAACAAGCTTTTCTTGTCTACCGAGATGATGCTGGTATCGTTGACATAGTCCGTTTCCGCATTTTTGATTCGAACCAAACAGTGCTGTATGAATGCTTTTGGGCGGTTTTGTAAGTACGATGGGATATTTTGTCCATAGGATCTAATTCCGTTGGATTTTTGTGCCTTTACATTTGCTGTCAGATACTCACGATATTGATATGGCAAGAAACGTTCGATTATTAAATCAGTAATGCCACAAAGGGTCTTTTCTGTTGACTTCTTTAAAAATTTATATTTTAGTAGCTTATTCAGTGATTCTGCTCCATTGTTCGTATTTATATTTCTTTCTAACTCCTTCTCTCTATAGGCACGAGCCCAACGCTCTGGACATGTGTGCCACCACTGATTTATGTACCTTTGAACAACTGAATTGGATGTCCAAACCTTCGATGCTTTGAGTGCCTCTACGGCTTTGTTGAAAAGACTGTTGGAAGCGTTTGAAGGCACATTTGAAGTATCCAGTGCATCAGCCGGTGCATCAGCGATCAGACGTAGATGTTTGAGAAGCTCCTGTCGCTCGTCGCATGTCAAACTGGATTCCTTTCTTCTTGTCCAACGCTCCCATGCTTGTTCTCTGTGGAATGCGCACATTAAAACTCTTGTGTTGCAGACTTTAAATGCTAGAACAAAGGAGGGCAGTCATAAGTCGGCTGCTTGTTTGCCAATACATATAAACATAATTCAGCAATGATTCGCGAGTCATGAATGAGAACGGTGGACTTCCTTTGCTTCCTACAACTCCCATTTATTCCACTTTTCATCAGCGATCTCATCTTGTTACAAGACAGCTTTATGCCGCTCGTCTTGGAGCAAGTTCGTACAGTTGAGGCTTATAAAGTAGTGAATTAAATGCAGGGCCGCAGGAAGCATCTAAAACTTGGGGGCACGAACAAGGGCAGATTTTATAAAACAATAGCATGAGCTGCTCTTGATTGACACCGCAATTCAGAGCGGTTAGCAATCGCAGACAAAGGAAATTCCCTCAGCCAGTAATTACAAACAAACAAATAAGGCAGCAAAAGTTTATCTGAAACCCAGGTAGCTAGGGCGCTCGTTTTGCATTCCAGAAATTGTTTTTAAGAGCAAACATGTGCATATATCGAAAGAAGAAGGATATATCCACACATCTACCTCCGTCATGTTATTTGTTTGGTTCAGAAGCTGAGCAGTAAATGTTTTAATTACACTCAAAAAATAAGAGAATTGAATCGGCTCCCAATTGGCTACTGAACCAAATAAATAAAATACCCGAGGTAGTTTTTAATCACTGGTTCTGGTTGAGGGAATTTCTATTGTTGGCGATTGCTATTCGCTTTGAATTGCAGTGTCAATCAAGAGCACCTCATTCTATTGTCTTACAAAATCTGTCCTTGTTCGGGGCACGACACTTCAAGGGCACATTTTTATAAAGCTAAAGAGACATTTCCGGAAAAAAGAGGGCCTTTTTCGTCATAATTCCGAAATCTGGGGGGAGCACGTGCCTTCTGTGCCCTCCAGTTTCTTTGTCCCTGATTATATGACAGTGTTTGACGATCATGCAGTAACTCACATACCACTTTCCACGGCATTGATTTCTATCTCAGAGTAATCGCACATGAAAAATCTTGGCTTCCAATCTGGGTTCCAGTCCTTGAGAATCGTCAGTGCTTCGTAGACAGACTCCGTGTTTTCCTCTTGAACAATGAACTCCGCTGAAGGAAAGAAACACCATGATCACGTCATTTGTATTATACATCATAGACACAGGTTCACGTTTATGAAGATATCGGATTTGCTTAACTGGTGTATTTGACAAAAACCCTAGGCTGTCGAAGAAATCGTGGTGAGGTTATTTCGTTATGAAAGAATACAAAACTTGTAGAGTAGCATTTGTTGAAAGGGCAAATTTAGAAAACTGTAAATGCGTGGTTTCATGACACTGTTTCAGCTTCATTACTTCTATCTTTGGTTGAATATTTACATGGGGAATCTCATTTCTAAGTTTGAGCGTGAAGAAGTAGAAAGCGAACCTGCTTTAGAATTGTTTAAATATGAAGAATATTCCTTAATAGACCACTGGCATAACCATTAGGAAGACTTACCTGCAATCTTGTACCCAGCATTGGTATTGACAATTACAAAAAACAATGGTAGTACATATTTTGTAGTCTTGTATGTTGCATCCATAAGACAAATATTATTGCCATATTTTTGCAATAAGTTCCTTTGCCAAGCCTCCTGGTGCACGTAAAGAAGCTTTTGTTGAAATTGCTTTGAACGTATTTCATGAGGATTAAATTCAATGCTTTTCGATGTCCTCTTGTCGTCACATTTGATATCATTTTGAAGGTTTTCTTCTCCGCCATCGATTATTCTGTATGGTCTGAAATGAAATTTTCGTTGCGAGTCTTCTTGCATCCATTCATCGATTTTCTTCTGTAGTCGCACTTGGTCCATGCAACTCAACTTGTGCTTGGTAGTTGCTACGTACATGTGATTTTCAATGGTTCTGTCGCTGGGGTAAAATGCTGCGTTCATGCGATCAGGTTTCGAAGTGGTGTGCTGAAAGATTTCAGTTGCTACATAATCCTTTAGAAGGTCTCTCATGGTTTGAACATCTGACACACCTAACGAAGAAATGAGCACATACTTGTAATTAAGATTCAAATTGATCACAAAGATGACGTAAAGTTGATAAATGTGCCTGAATTCATCGATTCTTCGAATACGTCCATGAGGCGGACACCACTCTTGTTCATATTTGTCCGAACAGGAGATTCACAGGAGATGTATGTCTGCAAGGTGGATACAGCTCGTTAAAACAAGCATAATTGGATTATTCCGAAGGTGTCCATCCAATGGTTGAATGTGGTCATAAAAACTTTAGTACTTTTTCTTTTAATTTTTCGTGTACTCTTTCTGCCATCGCTGTTTTTTCTAGTTAATTGCATCAAAAACTGAAATGATACAGCTTGGCTTTTGTTCTTTTTAGGTTTTTGGGTTCCTGTGTAGTTCCAGAATGCAAATAAAAAATTACGGGGAATTCCTTGAAAAGGCGTGCACCACGGATTATATGCAGACCCATTCTGGAATTGATAAGAATGAAAAGTGTTAATCTAATTCTTGGAAAAGTGCGAGAGTTGATCCAATCCATACCTGCATTTGTCAGATTGTAAATTTTTTCTTTGACTCTCTGATCTATGGGTTGCCCTAATCCGGCATAAAAACCAAGTGCATGATTTGTATGGGCGCACTGATCAGGTACACACATGTAGTATCGAATTGCTCTGCGGAGATCTGGACTGTCTTTGTTTTCTCTAAGTTTTCTGAGTGCCTCTTTCTTCGTGATATTTTCAAACTGTGAATAAAATAGCTCTTGTTATATCTAACACTGACTGCAAAAATACTTGGGGACGGACGGTTGAAACTGCAATTGCAATGTGGCTAGAGAGAATTTGATACAACGATGAATTTCTATGTGCATGAAAGTTAATGTGATTGATTTGATCATTTGAATTTCTTTAGGTAAGGAAGACAGGTTGATTCAAGCAACAAGTGAACATGGATTACTTCATTGCCTGGTTCTGTATTATTAGACAATTCAGCAACAGTTATTTCTTTAAATATGATCGATTGTATATTCTACTGCTTTCACATGTGTGCTCCCACCCAACAAAACATTGTAAGTACAATAATCTTAAGTTATAGTTTTATATTGTAATCATGTTATGCAGGAAGAAAGACGATGTATGTCCAGTTGTAAATTAAGATGTATCGTATTCTCATGAAGTTTCTAAGAAAATCAGCTGATCCCATTCAGCTGATCGCTGATCCCATCCACTGCCTGTGTTCCAAACCCCGCTGTAAAAAATGGCTGTTGGCTTTTAAATGGAAATGATATGATTTGTACGTACTTTTGCGCGTTTCTCTATTTTTTCCTTATCTGATACGTCATATTCTGGATACAAAGAGACACGTCGAACGAATATTTTTGCTGAACATCCTAACTTGCGAGTATCTTGAAGTCGGAGGCGTCTTTTCTTTGCACCAGGATGGTTATTAATACCCTGTAAAGGACTTATTACAATCAAACGACATGCTATATTCAAACAAGAATTATTGTATATCAACTAGCTACGCAAATGTACAGAAAATAACATTGCAATTCTTTCTGCAGATTGATGTATCATGCAGATCTCGTTATGATAACTTTAACATTGGTTTTTGGAACATTTCCAATTAACAAAAACTAGGTACCTGCTATAAACTTATCTGTTTGAGCGTAAAAGTTAAGGTTCTCTCAACCTAAAGTGAAGACAAAGGCGCAAGTACCCCATTAGATCTATGACCTGGATTCCCTTGTTTCCCTGTGCCCTTTGACTTGATGATGGCGCTTCTGTCAACAGAGCAACATAACCCATAACAGCCTGTTGAGGAGCAAGGTTTACCTTAGGGACAGGGACCGCGGAGCCGGGGGGGCTGGGGGGGGCTTTAGCCCCCCAATAATTTTCAAGATATAGTTTTTCGATTTCTAGAAATTATATTAAAATGAGCTCAGCAACTTCTTTTGAAACGTGAAACGGTGCGTGCAAATATGATTCAGAAAGAGTAGGTGGCCACTTAGGCTTGATGAGAAATAAGAACTTTTGAGGCATTGGATCTCATTGTTGAGGCAATCAATGAGAGGTTCAACCAGCCCAGCCCAGATTTATTTCTTCCAAAAATCTTGAATCTCTTCTCGTTAACTTTGTTAATGCAAGCGATGTTTCGTCTGAAATGAAAGACGTCAAGGAGAATTATGCCGACGACGTAAAACATTCACTTTTGTTACCACAGCTTGAAATATTCAAATTTTTAGTGAAAGATGTGAAGATAGATTGCTTTCATGATATCTGGATGTTCTTGAAACAAATTCCAGTTGCTCAAAGATTGCTAATAAGTGAAATTGTCCAAATTTGTAAACTGCTGAGTGTCAATCCTGCAACAAGTGCAACTGGCAAACGATCATTCTCTTTAGCAAGGCGTCTAAAAACATGACTTCGCTCAAGAATGTCCCAAAAAAGGTTCAACAACTTAGCAATTCTTCACAATCAAAAACAAAGGACAGACAGAATAAACAATATCGAAGTTGCAACTATTTTCATCAATAGAAATGAGAACAATAACCCTAAATACCAATAAATCAAACTAAACTATTAAACTAACCCTAAATACCAATAAATCAAACTATATGATAATTAAACCAAGACAGAAAAAATTACCCAAAAATATTCATTTAAGCATAAATGGCGATATCTTAAAGAAATCTGACTGTGTTAAATATTTAGGCGTTTTAATAGATAGCAATCTTGCATGGAAGCAGCACATACAGCATGTCAACACAAAAATTGCAAAAAGCATTGGTATTATAGCAAAGATGAGACATTTTGCTCCAAAAAGCATCCTACTCAGCATATACAATGTCCACATATCAACTATGGAATCATTAACTGGGGGGGAGCCTACTCAAACTTGTTAGAACCTTTAAGCAAAAATATAAAGAAAGCAATAAGAATAATGTCCTTCAAACCCCGTAATGAACCAAGTAAACCCCTTTTCAAACGTCTAAACTCTTTGAACCTAAATGACACATACACTCTAGAATGCGCAAAGTTTATGTATGATATTTCAAATAAAAACAGTACTGACTCTTTCAGCCATTTGTTCCAATTAACTAGTGAAAAACACCACATCCAAACTCGACAAGCCACCTCTAAAAAGTTCTATGTCCCAAAAGCTAGAACGAACTATAAACGAAACTTTATTTCAAATTTTGGCGTAAAAATCTGGAATAATTTACCCCAAAACTTTAGAAATTTACCCACAAAGAAAATTTTCGGAAAGCATTATAAAAATTTTTTGCTACAATCTTATTGATTACAGACTATTTAACAATCTATTGAACCCCAACCCTCTTTCTTGGACTTTCTTTTTTATTTCCATTTCCTCTGTTTTCCCAACTGGCCTTTCTAATTAGTTATTAGCAATTATAACAAATGAATAAAATTTTCGTGTAGTTAGTATTACAGCATTTATATATTCTTATTTCAGTAACCATGTCGTTGAGGGCAAATGGCTCGAAAGCTCATTATGAGTTATTTTCATTTGTCCTTTTCAGCACCTTTAGTAAGATAGATGTTTTTCATGTACAGATACTTGTAAGCGTTCTTTCGTAGATATTATATCATCTTTTTATATTAGACTATCATGTAAGTTTAGCTGAGAATATTCATCATCAAAATCAAAATCATCAACAAGATACGAAATTTTGGGAAATTTCATTAAAATGTTGATTCATTGATGATACAAACTTTCTCAGAATAAACAATGTTCGCGTTTTTAGGTTCTGTCATGTTTCAAATGCTTAACTCTGAAAGTATGGCAGCGTTATGTTATATTACCGTATTATCTATTTCTTAAATGAAATAATTCCAAGAGATTTTTAACTTCGACATAAGACTAAAGGAAACCTTTTTCTTTGGACCTTTTCCTTTATACCACAAGATGCTGCGTGTGGTCCCCGAGCCTTCGCTATCAAATGTTAGACGTGCTATAGACTGCACACTATTTTCCACTTTTATGGCGATTTACAGCAGGATTTAGTGGTTAAATATGCTGCAAATGAATATCTTTTCCCGGGCGTTTCTTGGCATGTAAAGGGCGTTGGTCGCATTTATAGCCAAAGTAGAGGGCGTGGTCAGGAAAATTTTTCTGGGGGCTTCGCCCCCAAACCCCCTCGTACTTTCTCCTTACTTTTTAGCCCCCCCAATCGAAATTATGCTCCGCGGTCCCTGCTTAGGGATACAAGGGACTCATCATAATCAATCTAGTTAACGCTACGTTAGTTCGAAATAATGTATTTCAGAATTCTAATATTTTCTGGCATTTTATCCTAAGTCAATGCCGTTTAGGCATGCAATTCCCATGATAAAACAAGGTTGTCTAACTGAGAGCTCTTTTCGTTTTAACCATATAAACTCATATGAGGAAGAAATGTTGCATTCTTTGTTGTACTGCGGTCAATCAATGAGCTCCAGTCATATCCAATTATCCAATGATGTCCTAAATCTGCATTGCCGTTTATGTAATCAAAACTGTTAAATCTACGATTTCTCAACACTCATTTAAATCTACAAGACCTAACGTAGTGTTGAGTATGAGAAAACTGTCAGCTTCTGTTGACCTTACCTCGTTGACTGCATTTGATTTGCTATTGATGTGTCTGTTTTGACCATAGCTGCATTCGTACTGCAAGTTCGCTTCAACTTTAAAAGGAATTCCAATAAACTGGATTGGTGTGTGTCCTCGGGTGCTTTTCCACACGAAGTCGCCTGAAACGAAATTTAGGATGAAACAATATTTGGACCTACACAATTTTATTGAGGAACTACGTCAAGGTTTGAATACACTCTGTCTAAAAATTCCTCATTTTCCAATACTAAAGAGACTTTTAAAGTTTCCTTGGAAAGTTTCGAATAGTTTTTTAAGCATGGCAGCAGGCTAATAGGGGGGGACCCCCCCTGGGCTAATAAAGGTTTCCGAATACGTGTTTTCAATGCAAAGCAACTTAACTTTATTTGTCCTGAAACAGAACACTTCTAGGTTATTTGCAATATTTGAACAGAACATAAACAGACTTTTCAGTAAAAACTAGGCGCAAGACCCACTCAGAAATTTCCAATAAAAGCATACCCCATTCCCAGAATTTGATAGCCAAAAACTACTCCAAAACTGAGGCACATCCCATTATACCAGATAGTGGAGTACCCCCCCCCCCCCCCCCCTTTGATCGTAGGGCTTTAGCGAAATGCTGTGTCATTTTAAAAAATACCTACCCAATTATTTTAGTTTATAGTAAGGGTGTGCATTCAATTCATACCTTCTGTTTTGTTAAGTCTCCTCTGCGGCTCTTTTTTCTCTTCTTCGTTCCCTTTTGGTTCCTCTTCGGATACTTTCTCTTCCAAGACTTCGTCATCCTCTGCCAGCAAGTCAGGGGTCTTCTGTCTCTCGACGGATTTGCGTTTGAAATATGAATTTGAACTGACAGCAGAGAAGTCAGACAGAAACCTAACGAAGTTCTGTTCGCCGTTTATGAAACCCTTATAATATTGGCCAACTTTCGTTACATCTTTTAAGTAAGCAGAAATTACTCGATGAACAGAGGAACTCAACGGTGGGCCCTCTGCCATCTTGGAAAGAAAGAGATTTTCCGCGCCACACGAACAACTAATTCCCGCCAAAAATCAAATTCCTATTGAAGATCAAAAACAGAATCGAGGTTAGTTGTAGACGCACACTCGGTGTGCCGCCGAAATCCGAAACTTGTCGTACGATATCGCGAGACGAAAATTGTCGGCGATTTAGTAAAAATAGAAAAAAGTTATCAATGTAGGTCAGTATAGCAGATCCCGACATTACATGGAATTCGACACGAACTCACGCACTTGTTCTACAAATTGCATCAAAGACTTGCCGTAAAGCAGTTATTTGGCATTTGATGTCGATTTTATACTTTCCTAGGTAATTTCTTAAAAATTCTGTTGCGTCCATTGGTAAGACCAAGTCATCAGCATCATGTTCGTATCAAAATTATGCTTCTATAGTTAGTAGTTCTGAAGTTCCCCCTTTTACAGATTCCCCCTTTTACAGATTTTGAAAAGCTGTGTTATTTTCGTTTAGATAGGAAATATCAACTTTCTAATGCCAGATTCGAGATTTGCGTGCAAAGATCTTCAATATGATGCGTTGTACTTCCAATTTCCACGTTTGGTTTTCATATTCCCTCTTTTACCGATTTCGAATGAAATCTGTTTTGTTGGATTTATTTTTGCTCGCCCATGAAAGGAAATGAAAAGATTTTCTATGGTGGTATACAGTGTTGGCCGCAGTTTCATAAAAAAATATATAGAAAATTGTAGAATGTGTAGTTTCCATGTTCCCCCTTTTACAGATTCCCCGATTCCCCGATTATTCCCCGATTCCCCGTTCCCCGGTTCCCCCTTCCCCATTTTACAGATAGCTGTCAAAAGCCTCAAAAATAGTATGCGTTATTGAAATTAATTGGTTGACTGTTGAATCAACCGGGTGAAAACCAGATTGATTGGGATTAGTAAGTCACACGAAACAAGATGCGTGTATAAACACTCTGCTGAAATCGCAGATGGAAGATGCTGGAAGATGGAAGATAGGGATCGCCGACGATCGCAGACTGTCGCCGATCCCCTTACCAAGGAAACCAGGCTTAAGTCACACGAAACAAGATGCGTGTATAGGGAATTATACATGAGTTTTTCAAGCATCTTTCCAAAAATTGGCAGAAGAGAAATAGGACGGTAGTTGTTCTTTACATTTTTTTCATTTTTCTTATGAACAGGGACTACATTTGCACACTTCCAAGTTTCGGGAAATACGCCACTTCTCAAACAGATTGTGAATATGATCTTAAAGGAGTAACTAATGAGACATCGCTTAGTTTTATCATCCTTATAGAATTTCATCCCAACCATGTGCTTTGTTAGGATTAAGTGATCTTATGATTTCCAGTATTTTTTCCTCAGAGATGACAAAGTCACTTATTGATACAGGATTTCCTGGGGTTTCGAGAGGAATTTCTCTACCTGTTTCTATTGTCGTGCATTGGAGTATGAAATAGTCATTAAATAGCTGAGCCTTTTCAGTAAAATCAATTACGAACAACCCATTCTCTAACAGGGGTGGTATTATAGGAATCTTTGCTTATCAAGAACAATTTTAGTTAAAGACCAGTACGTTTTGCTAGTGGTCCCAGGATTTGCTAAAGTTAGCCCTGTTTTACGGATGTAACTTTGTTTGGCATTCTCAATCATTTTTGCACCTTCAGATATCATACTTTTGATTCCCTCAAGCTTGTCGTCTGGCCGGCCGTTTCTCACGAAGTTTTTATAAGCATGATTCTTTTTCCTTAGCAATTTTTTGACAGCTTGTGTTATCCAGGGTACTTGGCGAGGTTTGATCGTTTTAACTTGGTTGGGAATGAAGTTAGAATAGATGTTCAAAAGCACTTCATTGAGTAATTTGACCTGTTCATTTGGGCACACAGTTTGTCAAGGTGCTCGCGCCAGCTAAACATTTCGATACTTTTCATAATGGCAACGAAATCTGCTTTATCATAATGCCAAATCGTGCGTTTATAAGGAGGTAATGCTACATTCGAAACAGATATAGTTTTCCATAAACTATTTGATGATGACACTGCTCATGTAATGAAGGATGAACACCGGACTCAGTAATGAGGTTAGGCTGATCAGTAAAATTTAGATCAATGCAAGATTTCGAGTCACCCATGAAGTGAGTTGGTTCAGATATCAGCTGATGAAGACCGATGTCAGACGTTATTGGCTCAAATAGTTTTCCCTCGTTATTTTCAATATCATTAAGGTAGCTTACCAACAAATGAGCAAACTTTTTAATGGTAAACTTTTGGTTATATATCATCATATCAAAAGAACAAGCATGCAAAGCAAAGAAATTTTTGATAAAGAAATTTGCATAAATTTGCATAATGCTGATGTCAGCAACATTTTGCCGACTAAAAACATGCTATCATTAGAAGGAAGATTTCTCACAAAATAACTGTCCAATTCAAGTCATATGCTGCAAAACAAGGGCAGATTTTGTAACAATAGGATCTTTGGTTTGTTTACATATGACGTCATCTTGGTTGACTAGCCAATCAGAGAGCTCTAGTTCTATCACGTGATCTGATGATAATGGCGGAAGGAGGGGTTTGCTGTGGGGAAAACCACACCCTCGTTTTTTCCTCGCGACGAAATTATACTTTCGCAAAAACTCAAACTTTTTTGCACCCGTATAGAATGATAAATTTCACATATGTTTTTATTGGCACTAAGCTCTGCGTCTTCTGCTCTTCGCGCGATCGTTCGCTCTTCACCCCCCTTTTTGCACGTCCTCCAGGACCCTCCGACGGCTAGGCCCTAATCCAAGAAATTACACTTCTCGATCCAAAACAACTGTGACTTCAACTGCGCTGCCAGCATATGAAAGAAATATTTCAAACAGGGTCTTACAATGTTTATAAAATCAATTTTCAACCTCAGGTTCCCCAATCGATGGGAATCTCTCCTCGCCCGGGCCAATCTTTGCAGGGCGAGAGGGCGGGTCCAATCTCGCAATCAACACGAAGTTAATTGTAGATGGCTGCTTTGTTTTGATGAAGATCTTTCTGCAGTTTTATGAAAGAGCAGGTCGATTTAAATTGAAGGATCCTGGTCAGATCACTGGTCGCATGGGACTGAAGTCACACAGGTAGAAATGAGCCCAAAACCCACATTTGGATTTTACAGAAATTCGAAATCAGGTGTGAAATCGTACATGATTTTACAAGACCCATGGTATTGGACATACCTTATAATCGCACCATAGTGATTTTACTATTGAGAATCACAAATCGTATTTCAGCTGTACAAAATCCCATTACGATCCTACTATGATTTTTAACAGCAGCAAATAAGATTTGTGATTCTTCAATCGTATGTATAAGCGTCCGATTGTCTGTATGTACAAGCTGTGCACAATTGTTCAACAATTCAAATACCAACAAAATCATGTGCGATTCTAGGATAAAGATCTCATGTCTGATCCAAAACTTTGAAAATCACAAGCGATTCCAATCTGATTTTAAAGGTCAATAAATCTGTCTTGGATTATGAGAACATCAAAATCACGTGTGCTTTAGAAAGGAATGCAATCACAACTCTGATCAGCAACATGTTAAAATCCTAAACGATTCCAATCCGATTTGTAAGGTCTGGAAATCGTTGTGTTATTGTGAGGACATTAAAATCGCATGCGCTTTCAGGAAGGAATATAATCCCAAACTCGAACATCAACATGTTAAAATCCCGTACTATTTCAATCTTATTTATCAGATCGTTCAATCTGGTGGTTTATGATAACCATCGGCGTAGGGGGAGATAAAATTTGGGGGGCTGCCCAATAAAAATCCATTGTTTAAGAAAATTTTGCCCGACTTAGCGCGGATTTCTGCCCGATTATGGCTGATTTTGCAAAAATTTTCGACGTTGGGGGGCTGCAGCCCCCCCAGCCCCCTGTCTCCTACGCCTATGATGATAACATTTCAAATCGTGCACACTTTTAGAAAGGAATAAAAACCCAGGGGGTTGAGTGTATAATGGGTGCCATCCATGGAGGTGTTTTGGGTCCAAAATTCTCTTTCCAAGGGTTATTTTTAGAAGATTTTCCATTAAAAAAGGATCAGTTTGTACATGGTTTGTATGAAATGAGCAAAATTGTTAAAAATGTATACCTTTTTCACCAAAAGCTCTATTTTAGTTCCCTCTTTCTATGAAGCCTCCTTATTTCAAAATACAAGAAGATGCAGAAAGCCCTTCATGTTCATTAAAAATACACTCAAGGCAGGCTCAATAGAGCTTTACGGTAAGGGTTTTTTCAATCCAGACAGCGAGCTTCGGAAGAAACTCGGGAAGAAACTTTTACCGTCGGGAAATGTTTTCGCGATGGTGGTTTTGGACAAGAAACAGGATGCCGCTGCGAAATGCCTTACACAGAGTTCGCTGCGGAGGTGCTGCGTATTGCGCACGTGCGCAGCCAAACTTTGGCGGTTGCAATTTTGAATATTTGAACACATGAAGAAGGAAGTTTAGCTGACTGAGCTGGATTGGGACGCTCTGCAAAGCAAAAGACGGCTTTGTGACAACACTCAACGTCTCAAAGGATCAAGGATGTGTCAGAGAAGGTTGGCAAGATATTTAGGACAAAGAACATACACACATCCTGATGATGGGTAAGTTTGCAAACCTGTTTGAACAAATCAAACGTCTCTGCTAAATTTGGGCCTAAATTAGTGGGCGTGTTCTCGATTTGAAAACTGTAAATCTTTTATCGCAAATCTTCGCTTCATCAGATCAGAGCCTATCTTTTTAACGGGTTTTTGGGGAGCAGATTGAACTGTTCAACACAGATGGGACAAATTATTTATTGGTCAGGTCAAGTAAAGTCAGTAAAATATGAATCTCTGGCCCTGCCTGGGCTTTGTGAACAAAAACATCAAACTATTATGTGAGGTGCTCAAACTTTTTCTAGGCATGGAACTAGAAGGGGGTACGAAAAATATGGTCCTTTGCAGGTGCCTCCAAGAATTTTTGTGATAAAATGTATTTTTAGATGTAACTTTTCCTCAATAAAACACACACAAATTTATAAGATGACTTGACAAAAAAGTCATGTAGTCATTTTATTGTGATTTCATAAAAACAAAACAAAGAAAGAGGTTCTAAAATTGGGTTCTAAAATTTGACTCAAATATAATTAAAACATTGAGTTCGCATTAATAGCACACTCATGAACATTATCAACCTCTCTTTTCAATCAAAAACAAAAGTTGTGATTTTAAATCGCTCTTGGAATTAAACCAAAGGAATTCCTGAGGATAATGCAATGATTAAGAAGTCTTGGTCTCCACTGCTAATTACTTTAGCATGATTGTAGGATAACAAGGGCCATCACCATTTTGTCAGCAAAATTTAGGATAGTGTTAAAGGGCATATATCGCGATAACAGTTGGTTGATACAACAAAGAAGCTTGGAGTGGAATTCCATTGTTTCGTGACTTTTAATTTCTGCTTCATGAATTTTTACTGCCGTAAAAATGTAGCCTCAGTCCCGTGCTTTGTACTAAACAAAAGAGATAATTGTATTACATTAGCCAATCAGGTTCACGATACATGCCCTTTAACACTCAGCTATTTATATGGACTTGATGCCTTTAAGTATGGGGCCCCCAAAACACTTTTTTCGCTAAGGACCCCATCAGCGCTCAAAAACAAACTAGCATGGTAGCGGTGCTACCGGGATGGTAGCTGAAATGCTCAAATTTCCCAGGAAGGAAGAGGGGAAAAAGGAAAAAGAAACGGAAAGCAAGGGGAAAGAGGAGAAAACAATGAAGAAAGGGATGGAAAGGGAAGGAAAAGAAACTAGGAGAGTGAGGAAATGGGGCTAGTGTCAGGCAGTATATTGGGAGAGAAGAAGAAAGCATGTAAGAAGAAACCAAGGTGCCTACTTACCTTGCTACCAGTAGGGGCAATTTTTTTTTAGCCCTGGGCCCCACAATGCTCTATTATTCCACTGCCACAAAGGGCTTTTGATACAGTGATTTGGAGCCATCAAATGTGGTTTATCAAATATTGGATCCCGTGGGGGCTACATAACTTGTTGATGGGCAGGTTTCTACTGCCTGGTTCTCAGAAAGCTACCCATTTATGTTGCCAAAATATTCCTTTGTTCCCACTCTTGTCATGAATTTTGGTAAACTGATTTTTGCCAATTTAAGCCAAACCAACCCATTTTTATAGAAATCTGTTGAAAAATGACACTTATTTAAAAAGAATTTCGCATCCAAACCAAAAACCCACCCATATTGGTGGCACGTACGCCTGTACCATCAACATCTGTTGTATAAATTGTATCCCCTGGATTGTATCAAACAGACTTATTTTGATCCATTTGCACAGAGGTCATCAAAAATAATTAGGGAGCTACATCAATGGATTAGGATACCTTTACATTTTCAATGTCATATAAGACCATGGCTGGGGTTCAAAAATTCAAATCAGGTTTTCCCTGCCATTGGTGGGCCTGGGTACCCTCTTTGTTTTCAATGACAAATATTTTTTCTCTAATCTCTTGTAGATGGTTGGATGAAAATATAGAGTTTACAGGAAGTATATACTGCATCAGACATCACTATGGTTTGGAAGCAAAGTACTTTCTTTGCAGTTGGCGGTCAAAATGTGACGTTTATTTTGGGACAACTTATTTGTAAATATATAAACATATTGTTAAATAGGGTTTTCTACAATGTTATAGACATTTGGATATTCCAAAGCGCCTGGATCAAGCAATATCTTCATACATTTTGTAGAAAGCTGAATAATTTTGAATATTTACAACAGTGACTAAAGCTGGAATTCCACTCAGTCAAACATTTCATGTAAAATGTATAAAAAAGTATTCCTTGATCCAGACTCTTAATTGTAGAATAGCCAAGAGGCATCAATTGAATTTCCAAAAGTTTGCCAGTAAATATCAGTCTTGGGCCAGGCAAAAAGCTTATTCACATAAGTCAGTTCTTCTCTTCCACTTTCCAATGTTATCCTGCAGACTTTGCAAGGGTTTTGAAATGGTCTTTATTGTAAGGAAATTGGTCCTGTATCAGTGAATAAATTGTGTTAGAAGTGGAGCAACAGGATAAATGGCATGACCAATCTCTTTCTTTGCTTTGATATTCTAATTTATGAAGTGTCAAAAGCATACTGTAAGAATCAGTCTCAAGAGCTTCAGCTCAAGCAGTTTCATACACACTGTAACTCCCCATAATAACAAAGAGGTCCCTTTCAAAACTATCTATATTTTCAGTAGAATTCATACAAATTGAAAGGCCAAGACAGTTTTATAAGCAGAATTAAACATAGCATAGTATTTTGTTTTCAAATAAAGTTTATGGCAAAAGTGAAAGACAATACATCTGCAGTTATCATTGACTCTTTGTCTTTCTTTCCGCAGTTCAGTGAACATGCAAACATCTGTGCATATTGAGTTACCCACAAAGATTAAAATTTTTTTAACAAAGTAAACTATTTTTGAATCTGCTTGGTGCATATTTGTATGTATTGTGATCTTGGCATGGGAAGAATTACACAAGAGAGTAGGACAAGAGTGGTAGCAATCGAGGTAAAAAGCTAATATCCGCTCTGGTCCCGTGTATCTCTCTTGTAGGGGCTTGCTGTTGACGCTAGCGCTGTTGACAGCTTAAGGCTCATTGCAGTTAGAGCATTTCTTTGCCTGAAAAGGCAAAGTTATCCCTTTACCTCACTTCCTACCCATGCTGAGACCACCATACTATGGAATGTATCAAATTATGAACAAAATCACATTGGATTATCACATGGTTCAGTATCATGTGAGAGTGAGCAAGTGCATAAATCATGGGTTGTGATTATACAGCACACCAAATCACAAAGGATGAAAACAAATGATAAATCCAAAATCATAGGTTGTGATTATGCAAGCAATATAATCACAAAGGATCATTGTGTGATTATAGTTTTCAAAATCATACGCTTTGATTTCTTTATGGGTCTGTTCCCATACGATTCCACCCAAGGAAAAAGAATGCTCGAATTTCCAGTCTGCAAAATCAAGAGACAATTTCAAAAGAATAAAAATCACATGCGATTGTACCGTCAGAGAATTCTAGTGCTGCTTCAATTGGGATTTCACATGTGACAATCACATGCGATTAAGGGGTCAGATTGAATGCGATTCAGAATCACAAGTGCAATCCTGTGAAAAATCATGTAGGATTGCATGCTGGATTTAGGGTCTTTTTTACCTGTGAATGATTTAGAGATGGGTAAACCAAAATTGTGCAGCAACCCTTTGCATGATGAATGGACTTTAGTCGAGAAGAGAGATGCAGAAAAAGTGAAGGTGCTTCAATATAAACATTTAGTTTTAATTAAGAAACTAGCAAAGGAGCGTGGATTTGAAAATCACAAAATACGGTCAGTTTGTTTGGAATGTCTGGATGCTATTGAGAAACACAAAGAGACACAATCCTCACAACAAGTGTCATCAGTTGGTCAAGTTGTGGTATGAATCATCTTCCTTATCTCTTTCTTTCGTACATCAAATGATCCTTACAGCATAGTTCTGGCCTGTATTTAGCACATAAGTCATCTTTTCATAACCATGAACAACATTTGGTAGTACAGGAATGGCAACTTTCAAGGTTGCTGTTTTATACAGCTCTTGGTGCGTTGTTAGCTGAAAGTTGAATTGTGTCTTGCATCTTAGTAAAATCTTTTTCGAAATTTCTATCTTCAAAGCTGTAGCTCTTCTTACATGGATTTGAGGCTGTACAATTGAATTGCCTTCAGCAAAGTATTCTTGGAAAAACCTTTTTACCCTTTGTGGTTTGAATATAAATGTTGCCAAGAAAATCTGAAAACTCAACTATTTCTAGATGCATTTTCCTGTCATATTTGATTAATTAAGTGACAAAACAAATATCAAATGTTTAAAAGCTACCAAAACACATAACATTGATGTCAAGAAGGGCATAATGTCTTTACTGGACCAAACTTTACTATTTTTCTTTAGCTACCATCACAAATCAATGAAACTGAGAAAGAATCACAGTCATCACACACGTCAGAAATAACAGTAACTCTAAGTTCTCCAAGTCAAAAGCTCTGGCAGAGTTCCCAGGAATCAGAAAATCCTGGTCCCAGTAAAGAAGCAGTATTTTGCGAGGAAATTGATTCCACAATAATCGTTGATGGAGATGATGTGCAGCTCCCAAAGGTGATTTTTGATAGGCTTGTTTCCCAAGTCTCAAACATGTGTGACCTAAAAGCAGAAGTGGAAAAATTAAGGAGTTTATGCATGGAGAGGTTTGGCAAACGGGGAACCCCAGTGTCTGACCCATTGAATTTCCGGAAATTATGCACAGAGGCTGGTGCTGAAAGAATCTTTGATTTTATAATAAATGCCATGGAAACAGATAGACAATCAAGCAAGAGAAAAGAGATTAATGAACTAAGAGCAATGTCGATTATATACACCCTTATGTACGGCCAGTCCCAGCAAGCAAACTGGTTCCAGGTGGCCACTGCCAGGACACTGCGAGGTCTAGGAGTGTCAGACAGAGGGGTAGAGGCACTAAGGAAAATGGGGCTAGCAGCGCATCCTGACACTGTAACAAATGTAACGAAGGAAATATCATCCACTCACCTAAACAGTGTTCACAAAGCTCTTCATGATGCAAAGGAAAATAAGAAACTGGTCACAATATTTATAGATGACTATCACAATATACACACTCACCAACGTCCATCATCTGACACGCAAACTCAAGTAGTACACATGGCCACCCTCCTCATCAAAGTTTTTGAAACAAATGCAATTCCCCAAGTTGAAGATTCCGTCAATGATCCTGTTCCTGCAAATATTGAGTTGTTAAAGTCCCTCCTTTCAAGTAAGATGAAGCAGTTGTCAAAGACATATGTAAGTGACATGCCAGACTGGTTGCAAACGAAATTCTTTGATCCGGAATCACAGAGACATCGCCTTTTAGTTCACGATTATCAGCAGCAAGAAATAAGAGAAATGAGATCAATGGCTGGATGTAAATTAGTGGACTGCATTGAGTTGCCATTAAAATCTTACGCTGATTTTGTAACTGCAATGAGGGTTATTCTTGAAAATGGCTTGTCTGATTATCTTGAGGCATTTGTTGTTCCTTTCATTGGAGACTGGCCAGCCCAGTTTTATGTTCGTCAGATGGTCTATAATGCAGATAATCATCTTGACAACATAATCTCATTTCTTGGTCCTCTCCATATTTCCCTTAATGCAAGGGAAAATGTTGTCTTGAAGTTTCATGGGGTGTTTGCAGATCTTTATTCCTTTCTGTTTCATGGAAAGAAAGCTCTTGCTAAGAAACCTAAGCCATGGCGAATATCCTTTCTTCTTGAGGTGTTGTATGGTGGTTGGTCAATCATACGTGATGAAATCTTGGGGGCCTTCGCTCATTGTAAAGATATTGAATTCTTGACCCTGGTAAATCTTCTGGATAACTACATCCCACTGGTCCTCAGCATCTATTCTGTCATCTTCAAGAACCAAATGGTTGATCTATACTATGAATCCATGTTGCGCTGCTGGCTGATGTTCCTAATGTTTAGAAGAAGGCATTACGATAAAGCTTTGTTGGTGGCTCTTTCCAACATTGAGTATTTGAAAAGTATCAGTCATCCAATCATCCAGACCCTCTTCTCATCTCTTTGTGCCTTCGACGAATATCCTGTTGAAAACTTTCATTCCCTTCTGAGAGCCAGGACAAAGTCCCACGAAAATGCAAGCAAAGTGAGGTTGGTAGCACGAGAGATTGATGCAAGAAAGCATGAGCTACATGAATTCCAGTCATCCTTTGTACCAATCAAGAAGTCTGGATTCAGTGAAAGAAAAATAAAAAGCCTAAAATTCAAATCTGCAGAGTTTCTTACAGAAAAATTTGGAATGATAATGTCAAATCCAGGACAAGCCCAGCTATTAACAAAAAATACAAAAAGAAAAAAAAGAAAAAATGAAAAAAACACAAAAAAAGAGAGTCAAGTTACAAGGTGGAGGTTACCAAATTTGTTTGGGGCTGAAACAATAGTGAAGAATGAGTTGTTGCCAGTTGGATTTATCTGTCCCAGCTCTTCTCCTGACCCACTTAGGTGAGTCAAGATTCTATATTTCTACTTATGTTCTCTATTTTGCGTTTGGGTCTATCCAAAAAAGATTTGATTTGTCAAAAATGAGATTTTGCAACCACAGCGCTCCTCAGAACCCTAAGAATGGTACCAACTGCACGATAAGCATGATTATTCAAACCATTGCAGCTACAGTATAAAATATAAAAGATTCTTGCTACAGCATGTTACAGAATTGCAAAATATAAAAGAAAAAATGATACTGAACACTCTGATAGAGAAGATCTTTGACATCTGATAGAATTCTGAAAATTGCTTTTATCAGACAATGATTACAGTACTGGGGTTTTCCAATTCCTTCTTTGTTTGATCTCATTTTTGTTCATGTTATGTCAATTGTTAAAAATATACAATGAACTGAACGGCTTAAATTATTTAAATTTTTTCAATTTGTCCCTTACTTGGGAATTCACCAGGTTGAAAAGTCTTTGCTTTGACAAATTTTGGGATCCAAAATGCTAAACATGATTTGACCATACAATACATTGGCATGTGAACAGGGTATACTGCTGGGATGCTGCTATCATCTGATAAGCTACCATTTTGATGGGTGTACTGGGGTAAATTGGGCAGGTTTGGGTTTGGGGTGAAATGGTACAGTATATTATTTGGAAAAACTTATTAAAACCTTTTCACCCCCTTCCCCCCAGCACACACATACTAACCTTACCCCTGTACACCCTATCAAAGGAATGTGGCCATGAACCATCATTGTATCTTATTTTCCATTTACTGGACTTTTTTTAATTTATGTGTTGCATTTACATAAATCTGGTTAAGAGTAGACATGAAAATTTTTGAGATATAGAGAAGTTCAAGGTGGCAAATGCTTTTCTTTCAAATCAAACAAGGAGGAGATAGAACAAATTAAAGATAATTTTTTTGGGATGTTTGGGATAGCAAATGCTGCTGATATAGGAAGGAGCCAAGATAACAACTTTTTTAACTGTAGATTTATTCTATAGAAACAGATTGTAGGTGGGAAGGGCAAGGGGTGCTATGGCTGTGCCTTAGTTAATAGCCATGAACCACTTTTCATATTGTTTCTAATTTTGCTCTAAAATATAACATCAAACCCAGCATTTAGGTTTTTTCTAAAATTCTGATACAGAAAATGTGACATACCTGGTTGTGCCAATGATAGTCCTGTGTGGCGTGTCTTTGGATGTGGGCATTCATTTCATGTGGAGTGTATCATCCCAAATATCAGCACATGCCAGATTTGCGAGGAGACCCTCCTTCAACGACTGGAGGAGCTGACAGAGAAGGCCAGGCAAGCAGTTTTCGCCATTGATGATGGATCAAACAGCGATGAGGATGCCGAGCCTGATAATGATAGCGTCGATGACGAAGAGGTGAAAGAAGGTGCCAGCAGTGGAGTAGCTGATGATGATGTCAACTTGGCCTTGGAAATTGAAGCCTTTGACGATGATGAGTGCCCCAGGATAGAGGAACTGTTGACGGAAATCTGGAGTTGGCGGAGGCATACTGTACAAATGCAATGACTAGTCCAAGTAAGTAGAAGCAGCAAATAGAACATCATATCATGCCTTGTTTCTTTGAGGTGCAGTAGCAGTACAGAAAAGGGCGCGAAATTAATCTGCCATCTTCAAATAACTTCGTGTTGGTTGCGAGATTGTTTTCTTCCTCTTTCATTCCACTCTCCGCCCCGCCCCCTCCGATATTCCGGCAAGCCCTCCGAAGGGCTAGAGCTGCAGATCTTCCCAACTAGCTATTTGAGGTTGAAAATTGATTTTATAAACATTGTAAGACCCTGTTTGAAATATTTCTTTCATATGCTGCAGAGGCGTACGCAGCACCTCAGGAGTGAGGGGGTCTGGGGCGCAGCCCCAGAAAAATTTTTGTGACCACGCCCTTCAGACGCTCGGAAAATGAGGGAAACGCCCTTTTTACTTATATTTTACATCGTAAACATGACTGCAATGAACACAAAATAGGCAGGATATTTTGTTGAATTTGCATTGAGAATTTATACAGTACCTAGCATATCAAGTACGAATTACAAAATCGCTTTTCTTCTTTACTGTAAAATTGATTTGGCTCTAGTTGTTGTTATGATATTCAGGAAATGCCTCTTGTCACCACTTCATTGTTGTTTAGTCAGTAAATGGCATCTTTTGCAAGAATCTTTTGAAAACAGGAAATTTTTGAAAACAGACATTCTACTTTGGCTTAGAATGCCTCTGCCAACATCGTTCAAGCATTTCTTAGAAACCCAAAACATTGCTCCACCAAACCTTAGACAAAACCATTCTCTCCTTGCTGTTCAAGAATCTCGAAGACCACCGCCTGACCCCCCTGAGGTACAAATTTTATTGCATTTTTGTACAAATCTCGAGGACCATCTTTTTGAAAAGTGGGGGGGTCCGGACCCCCCCATTCCCCCCCTTGGGTACGCCACTGATATGCTGGCAGCGCAGTTGAAGTCACAGTTGTTTTGGATCGAGAAGTGTAATTTCTTGGATTAGGGCCTAGCCGTCGGAGGGTCCTGGAGGACGTGCAAAAAGGGGGGTGAAGAGCGAACGATCACGCGAAGAGCAGAAGACGCAGAGCTTAGTGCCAATAAAAACATATGTGAAATTTATCATTCTATACGGGTGCAAAAAAGTTTGAGTTTTTGCGAAAGTATAATTTCGTCGCGAGGAAAAAACGAGGGTGTGGTTTTCCCCACAGCAAACCCCTCCTTCCGCCATTATCATCAGATCACGTGATAGAACTAGAGCTCTCTGATTGGCTAGTCAACCAAGATGATGTCATATGTAAACAAACCAAAGATCCTATTGTTACAAAATCTGCTCTTGTTTATGCTGCAAGCAAACAGTGCAGAGGGCACAGGCTAAAAAAATTACACAAAGGTATCATATCAACAACAGATTTTAATGAGGATTTCAAGATGGCGGACTTTCCTAGAGATACGCCTCATTAGTTTCTTTGTTATTAGCTATGTTATTTTATATAATCTGAATTTTTTAGCCCTTGCCCTTCTTTGGTATATGATCTAAGTGCATGCAAAGTCTCATCTTCAAAGTATTAGTATTCTTTGAGATATCTTTTTTCTAATTAAGCAACTGCAGTAAAAAATGAAGTCCGAGAAAATGCAATTCAAAGTTTTGTATAACACAGGCTGTTCTAGTAACCTACAGATATGTAAGGTAGGCCTCCCTCTTGTTCTTTTTCTTGGTCTATATACCCTTTACTGGTATTTCTGAGCTTTTTCTCCTCTTTCCCTGCTTTTTTGTGTGCTTTTTATTCAATACTTTTCAATCATTTCATTGTGCGCTTATCTGAGCAAAGTGGTAAAACATTGGGTTCGATTGAAAAATGTCTCAATATGTCAGTGAATCCCCATGGATTTAATAACACTGAATAACTGCAGAGTTGACACGTAATTTATATAAGTTAAACCCAGCTGAACCCATCTGAACCCAGCTGAATCCATCTGAACCCAGCTGAATCCATCTGAATCCATCTGAACCCAGCTGAATCCATCTGAACCCAGCAGAGACCAACCTGACGCAATAGAAATCCCAAGAGGTCCAGTGATTTGTATGAAGCACACAAGCAGGGAATTGGCATTTAACACTTGTTCATAATGCTAATAGCTCTGTTTGGAATTACAGCCCTTCAGATTAACAAACACGGAAACTCAAAGGACGTTTTAGTCAAATAACTGACGAAAACAATATTGTGTACACGTGAAGGTGAAAAAGTTAGGCCTGATGATTTACACGTTTTTTCTTTTATAAGAAACTTGGATAAGCCCATAGTACTAAAAGTTTCTTAATTTCACGTGGAAATTTCAGCTTTTTAGTACTAAAAGTGTCTTAATTTATTTCTTATTTTTTTGATACATGTAGTTTCTACCACCGCCGCATATTGGTTTCTTGACAGACAGCATATTTTTTAGCAAGAAGGAGAGTTCTATTTTACTCAAAACATAAACTTATCATGAATATTACCAAAAAATACAGGCTCAACAATTATTTCCCCATGATGTCCTTGTATTTGGCTTTAAAAGTTTCTTAGCAATTCTAAGGCATAGTACTAGAGTTTCTTAAATTTTTCGCCAGCCTAGTACTAGTTTCTTATAAACTAGTTTCTTATAAACCAGTTTCTTATATAAAAAGAACGTGTAGTAGGAGAGTGATGTCACTGCGAAAGATATCCATGACAATTTTTCGACAGTTTACCTACCTTCATAAAACGCAACCAAGAAAGAAATAAAATTGCTTGAAATTTCCCGAATTTTTTTAAAGAAATCTACTCTCCAGATGTTTGGGTATTAAAGTTTGGATGCCGGCTAAAATATCTCCTGGATTGGCGGAGTTATGGCCACACAAATCGATAACGCATTTTGAGCTCATAAAATGAAAAAATGAAAAACCGTCCGAGCCAATGAGATCAGAACGATTGTTATTCAGCTGTTTTCATTAACACCATAAAGCGCTAACTATGCTTATCACCCGCTTCTTTTGATACATTGTTCTTGATATTTCCAAACGGAGCTATCACACCTGGCAGGGGACCCCTTGGGAATTTCTATCGAGTCAGGTTGGTCTCTGCTGGGTTCAGATGGGTTCAGCTGGGTTCAGATGGGTTCAGCTGGGTTCAGCTGGGTTCAGCTGGGTTCAGATGGATTCAGCTGGGTTCAGGTGGATTCAGGTGGGTTTAACTTATATAAATTACGAGAGTTGACACCACGTACACTGAAGTGTGACTTCTTCAACAAATTATTTTTTAGTATTTTTGACAAATGGTGCTATTTGACAACTTATTTGTATTTTCGGTCTTTCAAACAAAAGCCTGTGATTGCTCAAAATCCTAAAAAACAGGATTTGTCATATCATGGGTCCACTATTAGGCATAATCATTTCAATATTCTATGTTTTCTCTCCAGTGATCTGTTTGCCACTCACGCCATCAAGAGTTTGTTCTCCCAACAAGGATAAAATCAATTTTCAGTTGATGTCCTTAAAAGTTCTTCCACTGCCATTTTGAACGTTAAAATGCCATATGAACTTTGATAGGAATAGACAGTGCACTGCAGTTTCAAGACATGAATAGGCACCACCCATTCTTTCTTCAACATTCTTCACTTTTTGTTATCAAATTCTGGACAGCTTACCCAGCTACCAATTCAATTGATTTAAGATCTGTTCTAAAAGGTTCAAATGAAGTGAAATTTGCAAGGACCTAATGATTTGTTGACTGTGCTGGTTGCTGCTTGCTTTTCCTTTTTCTGGTACAGCCAAAGCTGCTCTGAAGACTGATGCATTTCTTCCTCCTGCATACTTTTCTCAGCCTGTCAGCCAGCAGTTGGCCTAGGCTCAGATGATATGATGGGCCTATTTGCAGGTGTTGGTGTTTTCTTTTGCATGTCATCAACGTTCTTTTATAGCTCTCCCATTCTGTTATCAGCTTGGAGTTACAATTAATGTAGAGCTTGGGCTACATTTAGAACGTGGGCTGCCTTTGTACCCCATTTCAAGCAACTTCTGTCTCAAACTTCACAGCTCCACTCCAGTCAGGTCAATGCAGTAGCAAGAGGAAATTGAACGAAACTACCGATAAAAGTCCCGGATAGACCACAGGGCAATCATACGCTTATCTAGAAGGCCACAGGTAGTTTAGAAATGTAGAAATTGAGGGGATATTGGCAAAGTGCGCTACCCCATAAATTGGGAAAGGGGAATAAAATGGTTGCTATGACGTTGCTATGGTAAATATCACAGGATACTCCTCCTATTTCTGAAAATAACTTCCTATCCAGGATTGATAGGTGAAAACAGGTTTCATTTCCAAAATCTTCGATAAATTTACCTCTAGAAATCAAAATAAAAAAAAAATTTAAATTTTCGCATGAAATTCGACTCATTTGTTGGTAAGCTACCTTAATCCACCATTGAGTTGATCTACAGTTAAAGTCACCAGTAACGATAACGCAGAATGGATTTTCAGCATGCATTTTGGATAGCATCAATTCGAAGTTTACCGTAAAGTTATCAAATTCACTCTGGGCCTGACTTGGACTTCTATGAATTACGACAAAAAAGTACTTTTTCCTGTTCAGTTGTATCTCACACACAACGCACTCAGGGGGAGTCACCAGGTCAAAACGTTCTTTTGAAGGAAGGGAATCCTTTACGTATAGCCCAACACCACCTCTTTTCACATTTTGTGGGTGGTTGTTTTTGATAAACGTATAACCATTTAATGCCAGTCTCTCCTTATCTACGCTGCTATCAAGATGAGTTTCTACTATCCCAATCAAGTCATAGATACACCGAGTTGTATGCCTCAACAAGGGAAACTCTTAAAAAGTCATACGCAATAATGCTATTTAAATTCCAAGTACAAAAATCAAGTGTCTCGGGGCCGGGGAGCAAAATTGTCCTGGAAACTAACCATTGCGTATGCAGTGTGCTGCATGTCATACACCCTATGAAAAAATACATATAAAGGAAAACAACTTGCTTCACATGTTTGTATCGAACAAGACCAATAATACCGAGAGGGATTCGCTTGAAAAGTTCTACAGTCGCATAAACTACTGTCCCTACAAAGTGATGCACGCGGGCGAACAAAGGCAAGAAAAATGACTGTGTTGTCAAAGAGTGTACTGCAAGAAACTGTATCGTTAGTGTAAAGGGCAACGCAAGGATTGAGATTGCGATGAAACAATAACAAAACCAATATAACTTAAGAATTTGAGAAAGAATTGAAAATGGCCTTACACTTTTCCTCAGTGGGGACGATTTTTGCATGGATACACGGAAACACCCTACTGTTGCAGTGGCGCCGCCAGGATTGTTTATTGGGGGGGAGGAACAGAACGGGGTCTGGGGCGGAGCCCCAGAAAAATTTTCTTGGACCACGCCCTCTACTTTGGCTGTAAATACGACCAACGCCCCTTTTATAGGTTGTTGACATAAAGATAAATGAATCTGTTGCAATAACACAAGTAGGGTACCACAATAAACAAATAAACGTGTGTCTGAGAAATTTTCCCCATGGCTGACTAAGGAGTTTCAGACTATGTCTGCCACACGTGACAGACTACGTAAACAGGCCGTAAGATCCAAATCGCAAATTTTGATGCAAGCTTATAGGCAGTTACGTAACAGAGTTAGCAAGTTGAACTTGGACCTGAAGCGTGAGTTTTTCACAAAGAAGATTTCGTCTTATGCTGGTGATGTTAAGGGGTCATGGAAAATTATTAACCAAGTTTTAAACAAAAAATCCAAGACTACTCATGTTTCATGTCTAAGTGTTGAGGGTGAAACAATACTTGACAATAAGGCTATCGCTGAATCCATGAATAATTTTTTCTGTGGCATTGGTAAAAAACTCAGTGACAAAATACCGGATACGGTAAATCCACTCTTGGGAAATGAATATTCTGTCAATAAAGAAAATACTAAGTTCCACTTTAAGCCCGTGGATACACGTCAGGTCGAAAAGGTCTTTGGAAAATTCAAATCATCTATGGGATCTGGGCCTGATGGCATTGCCAACTTTTTCTTGAAAGCTGGACTTCCAATCTTGGCCGATTCTCTTTGCGACATGTTTAATCTCTCTTTAGCTACTGGTGTTTTCCCGGATAGTTGAAAAATTGCAAGAGTTGCCCCTATATTTAAAAGTGGCCAACAGAATGATCGCTCAAATTACAGACCCATATCAGTTCTCCCTTTTTTATCAAGGGTGTTTGAAAAGTTGGTTTACAATCAGCTTTATGAGTATATGGACGGAAATAAGCATCTTTTTTCGCATCAATCTGGTTTTAGGAGTTTGCACTCTGTAGTTACATCCCTATTAAACAATACCAATGATGGGTACGTCAATATAGATAATGGAAAATACACTGCTATGGTCTTCATCGACCTTAAGAAAGCATTTGACACGGTCAATCATCAAATTCTTCTCGCGAAATTGAAGAAATATGGCATTGATGGCCTCGAATATCTTACTTAGAAAACAGATGTCAGTTCTGTAAAGTTAATGGTGCATGTTCTGATTTGCACGATATTGATTGTGGTGTTCCTCAGGGATCGTGCTTAGAACCACTCCTTTTTCTAATCTACATTAATGATCTTCCTTTGGCACTCAATAAATGTAATCTGACAATGTATGCTGACGATACTAGCATCTCATATGCCTCTAAAAACATCGAAGAGCTTAATACTACACTAAATAGGGATCTCGATTGTCTAAACAAATGGTTGCAGGGTAACAAACTGTCGTTAAATGTTGTAAAGACGCAAGCGATGGTTATAGGTTCCCAACCAAACCTGAAGAAGATTGCTGAAAAGAAAGTAGATTCTCCAACTTTTTCTATTGGAGGCTCTGACATAAATCTAGTTTTCAATGTGAAATATTTAGGTGTTCAACTTGACAGTAATCTTGACTGGAATCAGCACATGAAAGTCTTATGTGGCAAAGTATCTCGTGCTTTAGGTTTTCTCAAGTATGCTAAGAAATTCGTACCGAAACCTACTCTGATACAAATGTACAGAGGCATTGTAGAGCCACACTTTCGCTACTGTTGCTCTGTATGGGGAAGCTGTGGCGAAGCTAGATTGCAAGCTCTGCAAAAATTGCAAAATCGAGCTGCAAGGATTGTCTCAAATAGCAGTTATGATACATCTGCGACCCTTTTGATTAAGAACCTTAAATGGCTTACTGTCAGTGATATGATTAAAAATGAAACAGCTACGGTTACGTATAAAGCAATAACTGGCCTTGCACCTAGCTATCTTTCTGATTTGTTCACAAAAAATTCTGACCGAAATATTGATATTAGGTTGCGAAATGCAGCCACTGATCTCTATATCCCAAGGATGACAACCTGCAAAGGACAAAAAGCGATATCTTTTCGTTGCGCTAGAACTTGGAATCAGCTTCCGTTGGATATAAAACAAGAAAATTCGCTTAATTCGTTTAAATGCCAATTAAAAAACCATCTGCAGCCTTCTGCTTGAACATTTGATTGTGATTTTTCATTCCATTCACCAGTTTTGGTTTTACTCTTTTTAATTTTTTATCATAAGTATTCTAGTTAGATTTTTTAGATTTTATCCCTTGTAATTAGGTTATTTTAGTAAAGTATTGTTAATTTTGTAAGCTCTTTAACACGGTCGTTGATTGCTCTTTAAAGCAGTCGTTGATTGATGGGGCCACCGTGTATAAATAATCAAAAATGAAATGAAATGAAATGAAATGAAATGAAATGAAATGAAATGAAATGAATTAGAAAATGACGTCCTACCGGCGACCGAACGACGAAGTTCGGATTTCCAAAAATTTCCGCAACCAATCTCATTCGCCGCTCCGTGATGGAATTATCGAGGGGCTGTCAATTTCTCTCAGATTCAGAAATCTGAAGTATATGGTTTGTGAAAAAGGGGGCATCGGGATCAGCAGAAGCTTCAAAGTTCAGTATACAATCAGGGGCGGATCTAGCCCGATTCTTTAATGAGTTCCCATTTTGCAACAGTTGTTTAAATTAGCATCCCCAGGAGACTATTGTTTGTAAAAATATGATATTCTTTGGTTTAGAATGCATCCCATCTTTACCAGTGCCCAATTGAAACTTTCATGATTAGGTAACAGTATTTTTATGAATCACCACCACAAGAAAATTTTTGCGCAAACACATTATAATTTGTCCCAGAACGGTTCTCACAATCCAATTTGCCTGGCCTCAAGATTGAAATCTTGACAATTCTGTGATGGTTTGTCTCGGAAATTTTTCAAAAATCCAACCTATACATTGGCTTAGAACGACTCTTCCAGTCACTTTCCATCATTTCTCCGAAAGAATCTTACCCTACTACCCATCCTATACACAACTACTTTCTCCTCATTTGGGTTGTGAAAAAGATCTTGACTTAGATCTTCCACAAGCTCTCGGAAATTGTTTGATGTAGGTATCAAAAATCCAAGGAAAATGTTGATGGTAACCCCCCTATACATTGAGAACGACTCTTTCAGTCACTTTTCCATCATTTCTCCGGAATCTTAAACAACTGCCGAAACATAATCATTTTCAGAGAAATTGTGTAATCCTGCAAGAGCTCTTGTCTTGAAGAGGGACAAGGTCGAAGACGTAACATCGATTATCTACTCCATTGTCGATAAGGACTCTGACATTGCACGAGAAAGAAGGTGATGACGTCGATATCACCAGAAGGTGAGCTAACCATTGCTGTGTCACTGGGTAACAAACAAGCTGTTCGAACAAGTGCCAATAACTTGGTGTCTTCCTCTTTGTGGTTACTTGCTACTTCTGGCAAGATCTTTGTTTCATGTCGGCTTACACTGCCTTCTGTTTGAAAAGAAGACTGTCCTTCCATCTAGTTCTTCTTTGGAATCTTCAATTGCTTTTTGAATCAAGTCGAACAGCATCTCTTTGTTGTCGCCATCATTCCGGAACTTGGTGAAGTCTGAAGGAACTTTCATATCAGGACTCAGCAAAACGTAGCGTTCGCTGATACCTCTTGCTTGGAGCTTTCCTCATATGGTGCTGTTTTATTGATATGTATCGCAGGCTATGTATACGTTGGTATAATGCTTTGGTATCATAGACATAATTTTTGCTGTGAGGTTTTGTACCAATTGTGCCAACATTGCTGACAACGATTTTAATTGCAGCTGCCAGATCCAAGAAAAGTGCTTCATCTCAATTGCGGGAGGCAGGTTTGCTTAGTGACATAGTCTAGCTGCATCAAATAATTTGCTTTTCACTGTCTTCCTTAAGTTGCAAAGAGGTATTGAAACTGGGGCAAGGATAACATAATATTTTGTCGATACTTACGCCTGCATTTTGCCTGTTTGAATACGCGACCAAACTTTCGAAAAATGTCTCTTTAAAACATTCTCTGTTAGACGTATCTATGATATGCTTTTTCGTGAAAAGGAGACTTTAAAAGAAAAAGAGGCTCACAATAATTGAATTCTTCCTTCTAACATCGATTTTTGGAATCAGCGCCCTAAATTGACCACAATTGTATTCTTTGGAAGATCGGAGAAAGTCATTTTCCTGAAAACGAGGATTTAACATGGAATCGAGGCTGAACGGGACCGAATGTAGGGCCTTTGCGACCAGAAAAAATTCCGAGTTAGTGCCCTACAGATCGTTGGAAAATGCAATAAGACAGCAAGATTGTACAAACCGATACTCACATTATAATTGCCAAGATCATCGCCCTCCCCCCCTCAATGATTTTACACCGGTATTAGAGGAATTAGAAAAGTGGTCCTGGAGAATATTGGGGGGCAACCGCCCCCTCCCCCTTGCCCCCCCCCCTCCCGGCGCTTCTGTACTGTTGCTCGCCATTGATTGATTTCAACCGGCATCATCGTAATGCAATCTTCTCGCTGGTAATAAGGTGCAACACATTCCAATGCAACCACTAACAACAAGTCTAAAAGGAATTAACAAAATACATAACAAACAAATAATATCAACAGTAGAAAATTTATTACAATAAACAGAAACTCTAGCACAACATTCATAAAATAATCGACTCAAGATCATTTTGGAGTCGAATTCACGACGAGAGTACGCTCTTTGGGTCTAGGGATTTTATCGAGTTCATTAAGATTGTTGTGCACGTGTATTCTGCTATCAAAGCGAGCAGCAAGATCAATTGATAGAATTACATTCTTTTGTTTAACCCTATCCAGACTAGGCTTTTTGAAACTTTGGGGAGACTAGGGGGGGGGGCACAAAGTGCCCCCCTGGTTTTTCTCAGAATTCTAAGTGCTAGAGACTTGAAACTTGGCACAAGTAACAAACATGATAAGGCAAACAAGATGGTGTGATTTGTTTTTGTTTATGTCACGTGATTAAATGCTGACATCAGCAAATGTTGCTAATTTTGGTGTAAAACCACATGTACTTTGTCGCGTTGTATCTCCAAATTGATAAAATATATCGATGTGATATTTCAAATATAGAAGGATTATATTCTTGTAATTCTCATTTTGAAATTTTGGCTTTGTAAGTCTAATATTTTTGCTGATGTCAGCATTTATTTATTTTGTACGAGAAAAATTTTGTCTAAAATTGATTATAAATTACTCTTAAAAATAGCAAAAAATGCTAAATATACATAAAAAGACCTGCTGCATCATATCATGTCACTCATTTGTCTAAAAATGAAGCATAACATGGTTTTTCGTCAGTACGCATGCGCAACAACCAATTGTTGATGACGTCATCAAAAATCAATAAACTATATATCAAATGAAAGCTTATTCCAAGACCAGTTCAAAAATGTTTGTCTCATTGTCATAGAGCCAGTGGTTCCAAATCTATAACTTAAAAAGGTATTTATTTTGCGGAGCACTCAATTTAAAGTCATGTGTTGACCCCCGGAATCAGTGTCAAAATTTTTGAAATTGACATGAGAAGATGTCTCATAGATAGAAACTAAAAGTCACAAAAAATCTAGACTATTCTAGAGGTACTCAACGAGCTGTGTGGAAAAGTTTACTAGGGGGGGCACTTTGTGCCCCCCCCCCCCCCTAGTCTGGATAGGGTTAAAGACGACAGAGTTCACACTTGAACGTTTTGCTGTTGAGCTACTTCGCTTGTTTGCGTAAGGAATCTAACATAACTGCTGGTGAAAACTTGATTTTTCGTGCGAATGAAAACCAAAACAAACAACACTACTTTGCCTAGGTTGCCATCATTTACCAAAGGAAATTGAATGTTCTTTCTCAAGTCAGATGACAAGTGAAATTGTACGCGAATAAAACGATTGAAGTGTTTGTCATAATCAATTTAGCGATTTCGCAAATTTCACTTGGCATCCAACTTGAGACAGACTTTAGACTATAAAAGCTTCCCTAAGTGTTACAAGGGGTATAGACCTATGCCATGCAGCAAGTCTTTATTTAAAACATAGAGCTATTAAGCGGGATTTACTAGGGAAATAAAGTTTGTTGTCATTAGGCAAGATGGGTGGAGCTACAGGTCAACAAATTTATTGTCAAGTTTGAATATAACACCAAAGGAAAAAGTACCTATAATAAGCCCTTTTAATAAATGAATCTTTTCTAACTGGTATTTGCCCTGATCAACTTAAAATTGCAAAAGTGATTCCCATATTTAAAAAAGGATTGAAAACAAAAAAATATAATTATAGACCTATCTCACTACTCTCCAATTTTAGCAAAATATTTGAAAAGGTTGTGCAAAAACGCCTTAACAAGTTTCTTGAAATATGTGAAGTTCTATTTTTTATGCAGTTTGGGTTTCGAAGTGGACACTCTACAGATCATGCACTGATTTCCTTAACTGAAGGTATTAAGTTTACACTTGAAAATAAGAAAGTTGGGTGTGGTATATTCATTGACCTTCAAAAGGCATTTGATGCTGTAAATCATGAGATACTCCTGAGTAAGTTAGAACACTATGGAATAAGAGGCATAGCACTGAACTGGTTTCAATCTTACCTTATTCACCGTAAACAATTTGTTTCAGTTAATGGATTCTCTTCCAGTCTGTATTATTATTATTATTATCATTTTATTTACAGTTGGCAACTTACATAGCTAAATATAAAAAATGCTAATTCAAGCCAACAAATTAATTACAATGATACAGAAAAATATATACAAGTAAATAGTCAATAAAATTACAAAGTTCATAAAATCTATATATAAAATCTACAAACAAGATGTATAAAACTATAAAAAGCCGAGCCCTGGTATGTATCGTCTGCAGTCACAATCTAAATTTTTCCAAAATTTTATTCTATTCTTGAATTGTTGCACAGAGTTTGAATATTTGATTTCCTGTGGAAGGGACTGCCAAATACGCTGCCCTCTATATTGGACCGTTTCAGTATCCTGATTAACAGTATGTACCTTTGGAACCATGAATGTAGTTATATTTCTCAAATTATAGGCTGCACTTCTTTGAAGAAAGATCTCATTCATAAATGTGGGGTTCAGATTATTTATTTTTTTGAACATTTCAGTCATAAGCAACTGCATATTTTTCTCATGGATTGTCACAGATCTATCTTTTTCTAGCAAAGTTGCGAAACTAGAACTATAGTCTTTATATGCGATCCTCGGGGCTCTCTCATGGAGCCTATTGATTTTGTTATTCATCTTTCTGTTGTGAAACATCCAAACCAACGGACAGTATTGGAATTGGCTAGTCACAAATGCTCTCACCAAAAGTCTCAACTTATCAGTTCCTAGATATGCAGACATCCGTGACAAAGCAAATAGTTTGTTACCATCCTTTTTACAAATATTACTTATGTGCTTTACAAAGCTAAGATTTGCGTCAATTAAAACTCCTAACAGCTTCTCCTCCTTTGAATTATTAACGGCACAGTTGCCTATATTTATGCTTACCTCTTGATTTGTTCTTTCACTAAATATCATAAAATGGCATTTGTCTTCGTTCAGCTTCATGTAATTGTTTCCAAACCACTCGATTATGATTTTTGAATCATTTTCCAGCCTAGAGATTACATTCTCGAGACGCATATCGCATGTATAGATGGTTGTATCATCCACATACTTACATATATCTGTTTCTTGTATCGATAACAGAAGATCATTGATATAGATATTGAAAAATAGAGGACCAAGGACGGATCCTTGAGGAACACCAAACCTTAGATGTTTATAGGTGCTGAAAGATCCATTGATTTTTACTCGTTGTTGCCGATTTTCCAAATAACTGTAAACAAGCCATAAAGCTTCACGGCTAAAACCGTAGGCATGTAACTTAGCAATCAGTAAGTCATGTCGAATACAGTCAAAGGCCTTTGAAAGGTCCATGAAAATAGCTCCTATTTTCCCACCGTTGTCCAGACAAGTTTTCCACTTTTCAATTGCCCGCATCAATGCATGTTGGGCACTGTAGCCCTTGCGAAAACCACAAAGCAGCCATGATGAATACGGAGACATGTGTGCAGAAATCTGAGTTGCCATCAGTGGCGGACTGGCTCTGATTTTTGCACCGGCCATGAACGAGGTAAGGGGGCCCTAAGTGGGTGTGGCCTCGATGATGAGTGTGTGGTCAGGGGCAAAATTCGTCGCAATTCCTCGATTTCTTACCAATAGCCAAGCTAAACTCACTTTCTTTAAAAATGAGGCATATATTTCACGATATATCTTCTTATGGCATGATTAAACTCTTTACATTGTCTCTACATTATGAAAGTAATTTTCATAGGCCTGTCGTATCTTACCCAAATAAGGGTCGGTCTGAGTCAATTAAATTGTCACAAATTCAATCATAATTTCCGAGATAACATTGACCCAATGTGCCCAACGAACGATGGCATTGAGGATACGGAGCACTTTCTGTTGCTCTGCCCTTCATTTGACATTCATCGACGAGATCTTCTCGCTGGAGTTTCGGAATTATTGCGACCATATGTTCGAATAAACAGCCTTCCAAATAACGCACTGGTCCAAATTTTATTGTATGGTGAAAAAGACCTTTCTATTGATGTTAATAGAAACGTACTCAAGTTAACCCTAGATTTCATTCACAAAACAGGCCGGTTCAATTGAAGTGGTTTAAGCAGCTGCTATACCCCCCCCCTTCCCGTTCGCAAAGTCTCTTTCTCTCATTTTATTCGTTAGTCCCGGTCTAAAAGTCTGTTTCACATTGGATGTGAGGTTCGACAATTTATCTACATAAATTCAAACATCTAAATATCTACGTTATTGTGATCAATAAACCCAGACAACATACAGGCGCTATGTCTTGGGCAGTAGGGACTCTGGAGGGGGTCAGTAACAACAGCAATTGTTGCTGTTGTTGGCTGTTCTCTCAGCCGGGG
This sequence comes from Aurelia coerulea, assembly GCA_039566865.1. Lineage (NCBI taxonomy): Eukaryota > Metazoa > Cnidaria > Scyphozoa > Semaeostomeae > Ulmaridae > Aurelia > Aurelia coerulea. The sequence goes on along the minus strand of CM076949.1, from coordinate 13,244,163 downwards.
ATTCTATTGTTCAGCATCAGGCGCCTCCGTCACTGACCTGACAACCAATGTGAAACAGACTCCAGTATATATCAGTATCTTATCGTATGTATATCATTTTGTAGGTGTTTATGTAGTTACTTAGTTGTATGTTTTTATGTGTTGGCCATGGGGTAGACATCGTCTTTTGCTCCTCATGGTATCGTCCTTGTAGTGTTGCATAGTAGTTAAAGTATAGTAGAATGTAGCATATCTTGTAATATTTTATATTGATTAAAAAAAAAAAAAAAAAAAAAAAAAAAAAGTAATTTTGCCTTTTTTTGTATTGTGGGCCAGACGATCTATAATGTTTTCGTTTCTCAAACTGTTGAGGAACCCTTTCCTGACCCCCCCCCCCAGCAATTTGGTCAGGGCAAATTAACTGATGGAGTTTCAAAATGAGGGGTCTGGGGGCAAAGTCCCCATGAAAATTTCTGAGGACACGCCTTCTACTTTGGCTTAGAATGCTTCTCCCAATCCCATGTTTGCCAATGCTAAAATTGAATTTGTGATCATTTGTAACAGTAGCTTTATGAATAAGCATCCACAGGGAAATTTTTTGAGTAAACATCTGTTCTTTGGCTTAGAATGCCTATCGCCATCCCATCTTACCAGAGCAGAATTGGAAACTTTGAAATTTGCAAAATTATTTTTGCAGTTTTCAATCAATGACCACTCTCATGAAAATTATCAGGCAAAAGCTTTCAGTTTTTCACAATCCAAATTTTGCGTGCCCCTAATGTGGAGCAGTTGACAAAGTGCATCCCGGAAATGTTTTGAAACTGGCAGCCTTTACTTTGGCTTAGAGTCACTCTCCCAGTCATTTCTTTACCCTACACTACCTATAACAACTATTTTCTGTGAAGGAATCTCGAGAACCATCTTTTGGCAGAAGTGGAGGGGGCTTTTACTTTTTCTGCAACGGTGCTCCCTTCTTCGACATCCGTATCTTCGCTCTCGACTGTATTCATATCTTTGAGCAAGTTCAATAACACTGAAGGATTCAAATGTTAAGTGAGATGTCCATTATTCAAACATTTTTTTCTTTTTTTTTTTTTCTTTATTCAATGAAAACAATTAAAAGAAACAAACAACAAGATTTATAAACTACGTGCCATCCATAGCGGGAAAGGACATATTGTCAGCGAGTTCCCACTATGGATGACACTTACATTTTCAAATATATAAGATTAATTTGACTAATACGAACACACACACACATACATTCACAGATACTAGTACACACAGATACATTCACACATAGTACTCATACAGATACAGCCACTAACATGTAAAGTACGAATTCTTTGTTTCCAGAGGATGCTAAGTTTCGTAATCTACCAGATCAAAACGCTTGGACGATCTATCTAATGTACTTTATTGTAGCTTCAAGAATCATTCTGTTGATGATATACGAAAATTCAACACTTCCATACAATAGCAGTGAACAAAAGATATCATCCTCAAGGTTTGCAATATCTAGGTTCAGAAATTCTGAGAGTTCGCCATGGAGATTCATACGAGAGTTGTTAAACAAAGGGCAGTGCAGGAGGAAATGCTTGTTATCCTCATTTGCTGTACCGCAATTGCAAAGTGGACTTACGGCGTTAAATCTGTGCCTAAACCTGTGCTCATTTAGTGCACTGAACTTCAAGCGCAGTTTTGTTAAGATTCTAATACCCTCAATATCATATAGGTTGTAAACACAGTTTTCAGTTGGACGTATCTTGGAGAGCAGTTTTCGCTTGAATTCGGCAATAGACTTGGAGCACCTGGTATCGCTATCCAGTAAATTCCATTCAAAAGGCGCATTACTAAAATATGTATTGGAAAAACGCACAGTCTTGTCAATAAAGGGAGAATACATCCTCTGATTTCTAAGATTATAGCTGGTCTGTCGCTCAGCAGGGATTTCATTGAAGAGATATTCTGGGACCTGTTTATTTTTCAGATTGAAAAAATGACATAAGCGACGGTACCATCTTCTACTATAAAGGGTTTCCCATCCCAACTCATTGTAAAGCCTTTGCCTATTTGTTCCTCTCCACGCACCAGAGACAGCCAGGGCTGCAGAATACTGGGTTTGTTCCAATTTTTGTGTAAAACCTAGCCGCATTTCTGGGTCATATCTATGATACAATAAATCACCATAGTCAAGGTGAGGCCTCACATATAATTTATAAGATAGATTAAGAACATTTCTGGAGACATACTTTGAAAGATATCGTATCAGACCAATACCTCGCCTCGCCTTTAGGATGGCTGCTCTGATATGACTTTGAAAATTTAACTTTGAGTCCAATATCATTCCTAAATGCTTGTGTTCATTTTCCCGTTTGATTTCATCATTGCCTAATGTTAAAGGCGGGTGGACAATTCTAGCTCTTTTGGTGGAAAATATGACTTCCTCCGTTTTATCTGCATTAAATTGCATTTTCCACTGCCAAGCCCAGATACGTATTTTTTCTAGATCTCGATTCAATTCTTCAGCGCCAACGATTTCGTTTTCAATTACTGAAAACAAGGAAGTATCATCTGCAAAGAGTTTAACCTCGGAATTCAAGTTATCACAGAGATCATTTATATACACCAGCAAAAATAAAGGACCCAGCACAGACCCTTTGGGTACACCTGCGAGAACATCCTGCCACTCTGAAGTCTTTCCATTCAAAACGACCCTTTGTTTCCGATCTTTTAAAAAGCTGCTAATAAGTGCGAGCATATTACCAGATACTCCGATATATCTGAGCTTATGAATGAGTCCTTCATGCCACACCCTATCAAAAGCCTTAGATAAATCAAGAAATACTGCACGTGTTTCTTTACTTGGCACATCATCAAAAGCACAATAGATCTTATGGGCTATGAATAGCAACTGATTTAGCATAGCCGTCAAATCTTTTCTTTTGTCCAAAGCTCCCGTGGGGTTCTGACTCACGCTCTGATCAGATCGCATTTTCTCCTATGATTGACCAATCAGGTGCCGCCGTTGTGTTTACTTCCGCGTTTCGCAGCAAAACTTAGGCCATTTTCGGCCGTTTTGACCACTCTCCGGAAAAAATCATTGCACGATTGGATAAATCGAATTTCGTCAAAATTTCAATTGGGGAAGATTCTCCATGCTTTGGACCATAAGTGTTTTCGGTATGGCTTTGCGATCACTAAAGATAGCAGAATTGTGGCATTTTTAGTCTCAATGAAGTCTTTTATCGGCAGGGACGCCGGAGCGGTGGTAGGGCAAGGGGGGCGACTAGGAACGTAAGGACAATCAAGACCGACGGCGAGCGAAGCGAGCCTAAAAATTGGGGGGTCCGGGGGTACTCCCCCGGGAAAATTTTTGTGGCCACGCCCTTCAGATTGGCTTAAAATGCTATTAAAAATGTTTTAACGAACATTAATCATATTCTTTCATGAAATTTTTCGGCTATTTCTCACTCCGAATCGCATAAACTCGCATATTACTTATTTTGAAGATGCAATTGCCACTTATTTTTCGTTACTGGTGTGTTTCTGATAAAGGAATGAGGCTATGGCGGCTTTTCTATCAAGTTTCAAAGTGACTTATTGTTTTTCATTGAAAGGGCACTTTTGCCCCCCTTGCCCCCGTTAGGAAAGGGCAGGAGGGGCGCTTGCCCCCCCGCGCCCCCCCTCTCCGGCGTTCCTGTTTATCGGTTACAGACTCTATGATTAGCAAAAAGAAGAGTAGAAAACTTAAAACCTGAAGAAGAACTAGTGCATGCACATACCTCAGATGGATTTAATAACAAACATCCACTTTTTCTGCCGCGATCTACAGTGAGTTTCACCAGCAAATAACACAGTCAACAAAAATGGGCGCGAGAACTTGAATTATCAGCTACATGCAATCGTCGAATGACAATATCCCATTCCAATGAACAGAAATATGAATAAATCAACGGTGAATAACGAATACATGAACTTGCCATGCCGAAGATTATGGGAGTAGCTGTACGTCCACTCTGGCCCAGAAAGAACAATTTCGTGATGTCTTTTTCGATAAACCATCTATGGATAAACCGTGCCACCATTCCTTTATCCAACTGCGGCTATCGTTGCCAGATGGAAACCGGCAATAACATTACCAAAACGATGTACGAATTGATCGGTCACATCCCATCTTTTATTGCCAGAAAAATGTCTATCGTCTTATGTTCTAGCTGCTTCATGAAACAGAACTGAAATGCTAGGTTTAGTGTTCTTACGAATATGAATAACAAGAAGAAATGTACATCTTATTTCATAACGAGTAAAATAGGGCGATCTTTTTGACATTTGAAATATTATTTATAGAAACTCCTTATATCAATTTCACATTTGTGCAGATATCATGAAAAATATTTTATCTTTTAGAAGTCCGTCGTTAGAAAATCACCCCTTGACAGTCAAGCAACACAGTAGCATCAAAGCAAAGTTGGGCAGTTTTCAAACTCATTTCCCATTCATGGAAGAACAACCCTATTTTTGTAAGATTCTGCAACTTTGATCCAATAAAGAAAGCTCCTCAAAATTCTCATTTTCTGAGCACAAAATGTTTCATTGAAATTTCATTGCATATCTAGCACCTTCTCATTGACAAAAATCAATGAATAATAAAAGAAACCGGTGACGATAATAGAAATAGGAATTGTGCAAACTGATGCCCATAGGAATAGGTACAAATAGGCAATAGAGCGGATACAATCTGAGATGATGCAACCAATGGGGGAAACATTCGCTATTTTGCGCAGGACATGATTCTCACGGGAAGCTATTCCTGCACGCCACTGCTCAACACCTACTGGCATTAAGTGTATCCATCTCCCTGGCCACACAGAATTTCAATGAACAGCAGCCCATGGAAACAAAGCATCCGTACAATAACAAATGGACGAATACAACAAAACAAATTAAATCTAAATGTAAAACAACATATAACACAAAGTATGGGGTTTGCGTTAATTCTTCCTCTTGGGAAACAGACGGCCATACACCTGGGGATTATGTAAAGCCTGGCAGCTTGGGGCATTTTAGTATATTTCGGGAAAAAATATATTAGTAGTGCCTCGATGAAAATAATCTTGTCCAATATAAGGGACAAAATATTATGAGATATGGGTTGAGATATTCAAACATTCAACTCTACCAAAATTTCCTTAATTTTGCAAAAGGGTCCCTTTTCCAGGAAAAAGGGGGCCCTTTTTGCAAGGATTTGAGGGGGGCCCACGGGCCGGTGGGGGTGGGCCAGTCCGCCACTGGTTGCCATGAGCCTTTCAAACACCTTTGACACTGTCGGGAGAACACTAATAGGTCTGTAATTGCCCTTGAAAGCAGGCCCGTAGGAGCATTTTTCAGATTGGAGGGGCACTAATTCACACCGAAGATGTTTGAATGCATTGATATTGTTTGATAATTTCAACTCAGATGGAAGAGTATATCCATGTTTGGGCCCAGGGGCATTTTTCCCAGTTTACTTTTGCGGAATGGAAATTCCCACTTGAACTTGGACCTTCACGTTGTTAGGCCCTGCTTGAGTGAACGGAATAGCTCAGCAAAGTATACCGGGGCAGTTTCTTTGAAAACTATCACAGCTCCCTATATGGTAGCATACAGGGCCTCTTTTAAGGAATCATAACTAGGGGGGCAAATTTCAAAAAGGGGACCTCATTTTTGCTGCAAGAAATATTTCTCTTTGTAAACTCCTTAGAAGGCGCCAGAGGTGCACCCATTAAGGGGGTCCAGGAGCATGCTATCCCGGGAAAAAATTTTAAAATCAAGGTTGCTAGAATCGCTCTGGTAATTATCATATCATCAAACTAGCCAGTCATTACGCACAAGAATTATTTGAAAGGCATTTCTTGAATAGAAACAACAGGTGTGAGCCATAAAAAGTTCTCTCATTGGAAAATTCATAGCACCAATGAGTACTTGGTGGATTGGAAAGGAACGAGTTTTGTTTGATAGCCGAGAAATTTGAAACATTTTTGTAATTTTCTTCATTCGACTTTGCGAAATTTCTTGGTTGCTGAATGCCCAAAAATAGGCCAGAAACACTTGATCAAATCATAAAGAAATTTCGCGCACAGAACAATAAAGAAAATACAATCTTTCGCATGGGAGAGATATCATCTACATATTCATTGCCATGATGGAGAATCTTCATTATTTGTTTAAGAAACTATTCTTATAACTCCTCCCGAGAGAGGTGAAATGCCCTTGAACATTGTTCCGCGTGAGGAGGTTCCTGATGTTTTAGGCTCTTTTTCATGCATTTTGCAGCGAAATAGAATTTAGTAAAGTCAAATTTATCTATATTTTCAGTGCTCGTAAGAACGTTGGAAAAATAAAAAAATTGTTTCATCATCCAGCTCTAACAAGAAAATTGAATCATTCTTATCTTGATGGTATGAATTTTTGAATGCGGGAAATTTTTTCCCAAGCTCACCCCCGGTACATTATTTCAATGGTTCAGTTGGCGTAATTAACTGTTACTGCCTATAAGGAAACATATGGAACTATCATTTTATCTCCATCCTTTTGATTTTTAGCATATTTATTGCTTTTGGGTTACACAAGAAAAAAGGGACCATGTACTAGGGGGGCAAAAGACTGTAAAAAACTGTAACTGGGGGGCAAGCATGGGGACTGGGGGGCTTCTGCCCCCCAGTTTGTATGTTAAAAGAGGCCCTGGTAGCATATGACATTACATAATGTTCATTATGTTCTTTCCAAAGGCTTGTTAGAATTTCTGATAAGAATTTACTTCAACCTGCTTGCAAATAAATACACTTGCATCTAAGTGGCGTATGCTGAGATCCATTATAGTCTCTCTTACATGGCTCATGTTTACACGGATGTCGCTGGTGTAATTTCTTTTTTTTCAAAACCCAGTAGAAATCTGCAGTGCCAACTCTCATCCGTTCTTTTCCCTGATTTGATATCTACTCTCTTTACATTTCACGTGTAACTCGAACAATGATTCTCTTCACTCCATCTGAGCCATAGCTTTGATTATTTTCCAAGCTACTTCTATTCTGTCTTTAATGCTGGCAGTGCCATATCGTGTAATATATTTTTAATGTAGCCACTTTTTGCACAAGCCTTTCACTAAATTCCATTCTACTCCGTCTCTCCTGTCTACTCCGAGACCATTTAACATTGTTAGTTGATTTACCTGCATTTGATATATGCACCCTATATCTTAAAACTACCTCCGTTTTGTTTCTCGCAGCCGTCTCTATTCTTGTCATTCCTTCTGCATTGCTATTCCCTTTTTGAAATACAAACTCTTATCACATGTAGGCACTGTTCGTGTTTGTGTTCATGTTAATCGGTGTTCATTTCTCTCGATGCTTGCCAACGTTCTTTACAATTCCAAAGATAGATGCAAGATGAACCTTTTCTTTCTTGTTCATCTATTTCTTGTTCTCCTCATTGGTTCCCCTGAGCCTAATTTCCCACATTTCCCACAGTTGCAGTCATTGCTCTTGTTCCGTTAGGGAGTAGCAATTTTGATCCTGGGTACCAAGGCGGAGGATTTCTAGCAGGAGTATGAGAACTTTTCCCATTACTTTGTGGGGGTATCAAAATATCAAGGGAAATTGGTATAAGGTGCAAAAATATTTTGCTTGAAAATATTTATATGAAGTCATCAGTTAACATTTAAAAGTAAAATTAAAAGACAACTGGAAATGATGAATCACTGGACCTGAAAATTGCCTGGGGCAAATTGGATTGTGTGCATATATACCGGGTGTCCCAAAAAAAAGTATACAGATTTGGTTGACTCCAGCGAAGTGAATTTAGCTTTAATGAATGGCTAATCGCTCTCAAAATGTTCCTCGATAGTTAACTGGGAACATAGATACCTCGTTTGTTGGTATTGGTGCTTTGAGAGCAGAAATATTAATCTTGAAAGCTCAAATTTGCGTCCTCTTGCAAACCAGAGCTTTGGCCTTATGGCCTAAGCAAATTCCTAAAGCACATCAAAATTTAGAACTGAAATTAATGAAAAATTAAGAAACTTCCCAATGGGTGACTGGGGGGTGACTTCTGGACAACAGAATGAAACAAGATCGAATATTGTTCAAATTTTATCAAGGCTATCGTTGATTTATACGTTGTGCCTTAAGAAATTGCTTAGGCCAAAAGGCTAAAGCTCTGGTTTGCAGGGAGAGGCAAATTTGAGCTTTCAAGATAGGTATATCTGCTCTCAAAGGATCAATACCAACAAACGAGGTATCTATGTTCAAGTTAACTATCGAGGAACATTTTAAGAGTGATTAGCCATTGATTAAAGCTAAATTCACAGCGCTAGAGTCAACCAAATCCGTATACATTTTTTTGGGACACCCGGTATTTTATACGTCACATCCTCGAAAACTTCTGGATGGGGTACCAAACCATTTCGCTGAAAGGTGGTGGGGTATAAAACTTGTTTCTACATTCAAGATGGGGTAAGAAATGTTGTCTAATTCTGTTAAAGAATCCTTCGCCATGGTACCCATGATTAAAATTACCGCTTCCTTACTTTCCATCGTCTGACTTCTTTGCTCTTCTGAAATTTACATACTAATGCACCTCCGTTGTACCCAAATTAACTACATAGATCATCCGTGTAAGCAGTGGCGTAACGGAGCAGCTCGGGGCCCTTAGTAAATTAGCCATCTAGGGCCCCCTCTAGCGTAAAAAAAAGTTTCAAGGAATGTTGCTGATGTTTGTGACAGTGATGCTACAATGTTTGATGAATGATTTTAAGATGCTCATAGTTATATTTTTGTCTGATTTGGGAGCGCCAAAAGAGATCAGGGGGCGCCAATGTTGCCTGTTTGTATTATTTGGCTGTGGGAACATCATAACTGATCTTACGTTATACGTGGGCAGAACTGTTACTGACTGTGGAAAAGAAGTTTTACTTTCCTCAACAAAAAAGGGTCTTTGACGTCTTTGCAAGATCATCTGAATGAAGAAAGGCTTGATTATGATTTCAGTCAGTGGTGTGGCCACGCGTGGGGATGGGGGTAATTTGCCTCTACTTATATCAAAAGATGGTTTTTGAGATTCTTCAAAAAACAAAGAGAAAGTAATTGGGAAGGGCAGAAGAATATTTCGGAGAAATTTTGGATAGTGACTGGGGGAGTCGTTCTAAGCCAAAGCAAATATTGACTTTTCAAACAATTTTCCCAGACCAGCTATCACAAAGTTATCACATTGTGAGAATCATTCAGAATTGCGAGAATCGCCCTAAGACAAGATAAAATGTGTTCGCACAAAGGTTTGCCTAGGTAGAAAAGCATTCTAAGCCAAAGAAACTTGTGTTTGCTCTAAAATTTTCTTGGGTATGCTCATGTGTATAAACAACTGTTCAACTGTTACAAAAAATGCTCAAATTCTATCGTAGGACCGCTAACATTGGATTGCTAGAAGCGTTCTAAGCCAAAATAGAGGGCGTGTCCTCAAAAATTTTCCTGGGGGCTTCGCCCCCAGACTTTCTCCTTTTCCTGCCCTCCTACTTGACTCGACCTGGCCACGCCGCTGATTTCAATTAGGTTTCTTTAAGACTTTACAGGGAAAAAAGGAAGAGGGACAAATTTTTTCCATTAATTGCTCCAATTTTCAGTCAAAACATAATCATTGAATTTTGAAATTATGTTGCAAAAACTTCTTTTCATTGGCCTTTGCAAAATATATCACATTGTGATATCAAGCAGTTATAGAAACGCGTGTGTTTATGGAAACATATTACAAAGGAGGGGGGCCAAAATTGACCTGGCCACCCCAATAAGACCATAGCCACCCCGCCACTGGTGCGTTTATCTGTGCAAAAGATTCTATCAGTCCTTTCTTGTTGATTGATTTTGCTTCTGCATTTCAATGGAAAGAATTGCAAGATCATCAAGCCTTGCATGACTCCTGAGACATCTTGTTTCTCTCTGCAATTTCTTCTCTGAATTCATTAGCAAAAGATCATAGATCTGATTTCAAGTCCTCGGTAAAATCTTTTGCATCAAGACTTTTTATGGTTGATGAAGCTTTTGCAATATCTTCGTGAGTTCGATAAGAATAATTCTTATCAAACTAACGAAGATATTGCAAAAGCTTCATCAACCATAAAAAGTCTTGATGCAAAAGATTTTACCGAGGACTTGAAATCAGATCTACGACCTTTGAAGAATTTCCTGGTCAAGTATGACCTGGCTCATTATCTTGGGGCCTCTTCCTTTCTAGAATACAATCATCCCTTGAAGCTAAGCACAATATTTACTACATTACCAAAAGTTCTTTGGGGGCCCCTTCGGGGCCCCTAGAGCTTGGGGGCCCTTAGGAGTTGCTCTAACCCCAACCACCGTGCGTTACGCCACTGCGTGTAAGTGAGGAATTATTTGGATAATCTGTGATTTGGATAAGCCTAGGGCCCCGTCGTTATGTCCATATACGACATTGAACAAGAAGCTCCTAGCAAAACCCCAGGGGGAGGGTTACTTATTACATTTGTCCGACGGGGATGTTCCGTTTTTCAGTTTATCATTTTCAGCAATTTTTCCTGCACACGGTATCTAAAAAGGCAATTTTTCTAGAGTAGGTTGCGAAAACATAAACATGCCAATAGGGATATTTTTTTAGAGTCTCCCCCCCCCCTCCTCATGGAGCAAAACGCACGTTTCATTGAAAAAAAATAGCTTCTGATTGATTAACGAACGAACGAAACAGTCAATCGTTATCCCACCCCTCGACCCTGTCATCAAATTCCTTGTTCAATCCATTAACTGTTCAGAATAGAGTTCTCCTCCTATTCAAACTTCCCTCCCCCTTCCCCCTGAGGGTTCGAGCCCCCTTCATTCCCTAAACATTCCATTGTAAAGATGAACTTATGATCTTATTCATGACGTGATTCTTTTCTTTGCATACTAGTAATCTGACTCGATCTGACTTGTTTGTTCAAGCAATAACTATTCAATTCCATGAGTGATACCTAGCCCTAAGTGATGAATATTTTCTTCTTTTTTTTAATTCATATAAAATATTACAATACATCAATACGTTCTACCATACTATCTAATTACTATACAACAATGCGGGAACGATACCATGAGGAGCAAAAGATAATGGCTACTACATGGCCAATACATAAAGATGCACATCGTTAAAGGGATTATGGGACTACAAGAGTTCGTTTTTTATTCATCTGATTTTACACATGTTATTCGCGTTGATAACGAATCTAAACATTAATCGGGAGGTTAGGGAGACTTTCCCGAGATACAGGGAGATGACAATCCAAGGTTTCACTAAGGGACTGGCTCTCCTCTAAGTTAGTTTGAGGTCCAATTTGGGAAACATGGCCTAAAAGAGAACTCTCAATCCTGCAAGAATTTAATACATGTGTAAGTCAAACCCTATGTTTGGTTGTATAAATGTAGCCGCTATTCGATGCATGAGTGCTGCTGAAGTGGCAGCATATACACATTTTATACTATACAGCTGCAGCGCATTGTTCGAATAATCAGTCCCATTCACGTATCCCGGCTCTGAAATTTCATTGTCACTAGCACTATTCTCTCCATTCTTTCTTTCGATCAAGAGCTTTGCAATGTTTTCTAAATAAGGCTTAGTAACCCAATCAACAAGGTTTAGTAATCCAGTCTTCATTTCATCCATGATTGTCTGGGTCTTCGATTTCCACGATTGGGTCTTTGCTTGTCGCCAAATTCTTGCAATGTACCGGGTGTCTCAAAAAAAGTATACAGATTTGGTTCACTCCAGCGATGAGAATTCAGCTTTAATCAAAGGCTAATCTTTTTCAAAATGTTCTTCGATAGTTAACTTGAACATAGATACCTTGTTTGTGGGTATTGGTGTTTTGCGAGCAAAAATGTCGATCTTGAAAGCTCAAATTAGCGTCCACCTGCAAACCAGAGCTTTGGCCTAAGCAAGCTCCTAAAGCACATCGAAATTAAGAACTGACAGGAATAAAAAATTAGGAAACTGCCTAATGGGCGACTGGGGGTGACTTTCGGAAAACAGACAAACACAAGAACTAATATTTTTCAAATTTTATCAAGGCTATCGTTCATTTATACGCTGTGCCTTAACACTGCAGCAAGGCAAAGATATACGACAGACTGGAAGCAGCCAGAAAGGCTTCGGTCGTACAAGTACAATAGCGTGTTTAGGCCATAGGCCTACTGAAATATGTTTGACCTACGCTTTTCCGGATAAAGTTTTCGTTCTTAGGAGCAAATATCGTTCACTTTCAATATTTTGGAGTTCCTGTCGTTCTAATGATATGCAAAACATTCGAGAAGAAATGGAAGTTGGTTAACCCTATCTGTACTGGGCGATTTTTTAGGCATTTTGTACTGGGGGGGGGCGTTTTTCGCCCCCCTCTTTTTCTCCAAAACTACCAAAGATATAACAATAAGACTTACCCCGATTGTTCTTTAGACAATTGGCTATTCAAATATAACAATGACAATTAATAAGTCACGTGATTCGTTGCTAGGCAACCGAAAAACTGACGAAAATTGGCAAATTTATACCTTCTTAACCAGAAAAATTCTATTTAATCAACCACTCAACCGATTTTCTTCAAATTTGTTTCAAATTGTAGGAAACATGTCATAGTTCAAAATTATATACTTCTCAAAATTTTGTAGCTTCTATTTTTAGCACAATTAGTCTTAAATTAGCCTTTTGTTGCATGCATTGACTTTCATCGCAGATTTTTGCCAGTCCTGTCCTTTTATCTGGCAAATATAGACTCAAAGTGAATCAAATTAATGAGATAAAGCAAATTAGACTAAAAAAATTTACATTTTATACTTCTTTATTAGAGAAATGACGTCATAAATGTGAATGACGTCATAGATATTAAATTTTGCTGACATAAGCAAATATGAAATATTTATATATCAAATGAAAGTACTCATCAAATGCAATCGAATGGTGCATGTTTGAGATCGATCAGGCAAATGATACGAAAACTACGGACATTTAAAGCTTTTTTGTTGTTGACTACTCTCCAAATATGGTATTACTGTGGTCACATGATCAGAGGTAGAACAATGAAATGTTAAGAATTTAATTGCCTATGAAATTTTAGTAAAAGTCACCAAAACTGGTGGTTATATCTCTTGTCGTTTTAGCGTAACGCAGCAAAAACCGGTAGGGGGGGCGAAAAACGCCCCCCCCCCCAGTACGAATAGGGTTAAGAAAGAAGCAATAAGAAAGGTACAGTGCGTGACTTTACACGTATTTTTTTTTATAAGAAACTGCTTATAAGAAACTCAACTCTCATATCGCCAAAAAAGTAAGAAACTCCAGTACCGGGAGAAGATAACTTAAGAAACTATTTACTTTGAGAAAGGAAATCCTTGACATTTCTTTACTTTCACTTGCTTCCTGTATCATATTACTCGTAAGGTACTTGAGGCATGTCTAAACATTGGAAAGGATAAAAAAACATTGTTTGAAATTTTCACGAGGGCACAGGTAGTGAGCATGAAGATCGTTGTGGAACCTCTAAGAAACTCGTAAGAAACTCTGAGTACTCAAAATCTGATAATTTTAAGAAACTTTCAGTATTGGTCCAAGATCTTAGTTTCTTATAAAAAATATGTGTATTTAGCTAGCAATAGAATAGGCCTTGAATAATGAGTTTATCATGCGTTTGGTGTGATGAGTTAAATTTTATTTCAGTATGCTTATGAGAAGATTCAGGATTCAGGCACATCACTTGATTTCTTTGACTACTTGAAAACCCTTCAAAGAAGCTCACAAATTTCCCCCTTTTTGAACCTCTTGAAGATTTTATGCTGCTCCCAAAAAGGATCAACACCAGGGCAACATATATTGCTGGATGCATCAAGGAGCCCTCTTTTTCACCGTAAAGTTTTGGACACTCATTTTGAACACTTGAAAGTTGCAACAATGCAATTCTTAAATTTATTTATCTTCTAGGATTTGACCCATACTCCAGAGAGGAACAGTAGCAAGTCTTTGATGACATAAGCGCATGAGCAAGAGGGATCACACCCAGCCATAACACTGAAAAATGTGTAAAATCTGCCATATTCAGGCAGAAAAGCCAATAGACGATTGCGCTAAAGATGGCGGCAAGGAATTTTTTACCAAGACACATTGCGTTCTAATTAAGACTCTTAACCATTCTATAGTATAGGAATTTGATTAAAGAACGCAGTGCATCTTGGTAAAAAACTCCTCGCCGCCATCTTTAGTGCAATCGTCTATTTAAGTTGGGCAAAATATTCATTATCAATAAATATTTTGGGCAGCCCCCCCTCAGGCAAGGAGCTGTGGAATTTATCACTTGGCACCAGTTTTTTCTGTGTGGAAAAAAGAAGAAAAGACACTTTACCACCACTACAAGCTACTGTACTTGACTTTGTCTTTTTGATGCACACGCAATATTTAACTGGTTTTTAAGAAAACTTAATAATCATACTGTGAATATTTACTATTCAAGAGATTAAATGAAACAGTACACACGTTGTTCATACTTCAAACCAATGCTTAGGGTTATTTGTTTTCCTATCTTTGCAAACCTTACAAGATCAGCAAAGGTTTGTTTACACCCACTTCAAGTCAAATGATCAGTCTTATAATAAAACATCTTTTGATTACTTTAAAAAATTTTGTGGCATGAAAACTTGTGCCATGAATTCAGAAAGTACTATAATACAAAGAAACCCAAGAGTATGGCTACATGACTTGAAGTGGTAAGCCAAGCTTAGCTGATTTTGTCTATGGTAATTTCTTTACTATTCAAATACACATATTATTCTTATGTGAGAAACAGAAATGGCCCATAAGAAACTCAACTCTCAGATCCCCAAAAAATTAAGAAACTTTTGGAAAAGACACATTATTGGATTTATGCAACATAATTTTTTGGATTATTTTGGTTCCAAAAATACATCTGCATCATTTTCAGGGAATTGTAAACTGTGACTGTATGTTATCAATGTCACATCAGTATAAGTAATCTATGCGAAAGGTAGTCCATAAAACATCCAGGGCTAGTTTGTCCAGTTCAATAATTCTGAATGAGCAGCGAATAATGAGCAGGAACCAGTTACGTGGACAGAAATTTACATTGTTTCAGCTTCAGACATATTGACTTTTGTTTTCTTCAGACTGACCTGCAAAAGGGAAGACAATGGTCTTACACTTTGTCACAATTAACCTGACTGGCTGAAAGAAAATGAACAGCCATCGTTATGAAACTACAAAGCAAGCAATCTTAAGGGTTTTCATCATGGAGGGGGTGAGGTTCTTCGCTACTAAAGGTACCTTACGGCCCCTAGATATATTTTTTAGGATTCCTAGTACAGCCAAACGTTTACTTTTTGCCATTCTTGCTCAAGCAAGGGTAAACTTTCTGACAATTTTCGTCCAAGGAAGGGTAAATTTGACTCTTTATGTTTACAAAACACTAGGTTCTGATGATTGATTGTGGAAATTCTCATGTTTCAAATCAATGAGATATATTCACAAGAACATTTACTACCACTCTTTCATCAGCTAGTCACTTCCCCTCGTGTGCAAATGTCATCGGGTAGCCTGATGCTGGGGTAAGTAGGCTAAAATATGCCAGTTTGGTCATGTCATGAATCATTTGACAATTACATGAATTGCTGATTCATAAAACACCACAATCTTTAAAATTTTCATTATGAAAGTAAAACAAACAAACCTCAGCAACTGGTAGCTACGATCAGCTATTTTTGAAGGCTCTCAACTGCAAACTCGAAGACATTATTCAAGATTGGAGACAACAGCAAGTCAGCAAATGGTTTGTCTCGGTCCGCCATTATCATAACAGAACTGTAGTAGGCCTATGCTAGATGCCTCTTCTTGCCAGTCACGAAGCTCAACGACAGCTTCTAGAAGCTCTTCTTCTGCTATCTCCATGTCCTAGCCGTCTTCCAAAAATGTGATTGAAGTATCAGTTAAAGTAGAAGTATTACTAATAAGTAATTCCAAAGTAAAAGCAATCTTCTTTGTTGGCTTCAACGGCGCTCTCGTGTTGTTCAGTGCGGCTTTCCCTGATTGCAAGGAAACGTGCATTCCCGGTATGACATCAGAGGGAGATTCGTTCCCAGTTCCCCGCATGACCCGTCCTTGACACCAAAAATTGCGTAGAAATCGCCCCCGTTTCCACGTAAGGAATTCGAATTTATCAAAGATTTTAATTTTATCAGATTCTACAGGCATCATTCTATCAGATAACGAAAAGTTCCTCAAACGTTTAGTGGCACTTTAAGAATTTGCTTAGGCCAAAAGGCTAAAGCTCTGGTTTGCAGGAAGAGGCAAATTTGAGCTTTCAAGATTAACAGGTCTGTTCTCAAAGCAGCAATACCAACAAACGAGGTATCTACGTTCAAGTTAACAATCGAGGAACATTTTGAGAGTGATTAGACATTGATTGAAGCTACATTCACATAGCTGTAGTCAACCAAAATGAGAATGAGAATGAGAATGAGAATATGTGCTTTTCAAGAACACTCTTGCATGGGGGTAGTAGAGACAAATCAGTGACCGTTTTATCAGTCTCGAAGTTTTTCTATAACGTTCTTTTTCATGTTTCATTTACACATTCGAGGTGGTCTTTCCATAAAAACAGTAAACAAGTTTTTCAACAGAATTAACTAATTGGTGAGATGGAAGGTTGTCCATACCCAAAATTGCCGAATAAAGTTGAGAATTCTTCATCGTCCTTGACCATCTTCCAAAACGCTTTCTTTCCTTTGTTCATGAAAGAAGAAACATAGTCGTTTCCAGAAAAAGCGTGCAACCCGAGAAGAGCCTCTATCTTGGCTTGTAATAGCTGGCAGGATGGTAGAAACAAGATACAGCGCATAGACTTACACATACCGGGTATCCCAAAAAACGCAACAGATTTGAAATGTTTTAATGCAAAGTGTTTCATTCTCCTGATCCAACAATTATTTTTATTCAAATCCACAATAATTAGATTAAATTTTGATATATCTTTCAGTATTTTTGGTAACTTGGTTGTAGAGTTAAAAATCAGCAAACTTCGAAATTGCCCCCAGGTCAAAACCAGAGCTGCTGTATTAACTATGGTGATTCATAATGTCAAATTGTAAAACATGAATATCTCTGCAAGTACAAGGCATTCCTGACAAAAACAAGATTTAATTAAGCAAGGAACAGACACTTTCATAAAGATTTCTGTCAAAACACCGTCGTACTTCTTAAGTGTGCATGATAGTTGCTTATATTTCTAACATGACTAGGCCATCATTAGATGTATACTTTCAATTATAAATGACACTGAAAGCTCCCTTGATAATGGATAACTCATGAATCAGTAAAGGATCTCTTTCTTCAGTCTCTTAATGAAGTTGTGTGCTCGTTCGTAATTATGCGAAGTTTCAAATATTGCAATGCTTTTAATTTAACAGTTTTCTTTGCACTAATGCTGGTAGCTCTGGTTTTGCCCCGACAGCAAATTTGAAGTTTGTTGATTTGTAACTCTTCAATAAAGTCACCAAAAATTCTGAAATATACATCGAAATTTGATCTAATCATTGCAGATTTAGATAAAAATAACCAAGTTATTATTGATCTGAAAAAGCTTGCGTCAGAATTTTTTGAATCCGTTGCGTTTTTTTTGGGACACCCGGTATATTAATCCTTGCATTATTAAGAGTTCTTTTTCAGGCTATTTTTCACAAATTGGACCTCAAACTAACTTAGAGGAGGGCCACTCCGTAAATGAAACCTTGGATTGTCACCTCCCTGTATTTCGGGAAAGTCCCCCTAACCTCCCGATTAATGTTCAGATTCATTATCTACATGACTAACATGTGGAAATCAGATGCTCTTTGAGAAAAATATCCACTCTTGCGTTTTCATATCCTAAAGATTTATTGTGTAAGGGGTTTTTAGGCCTTCGGCCCCCTCCCCATATCTCGGAAAAGCCCCCTAGCCTCCCGATGAAGGTTTAGACTCTTAATCTACACATACAGTGGAACAATGTAAATCAGATGTTCCCATGAAATACCAACTCAATTGCGTCTCGCTGGAATTTATGGGACATAGGCTTTCTAGATCACTCTTTTGCGTAGATTACGAATCTGGGTATTAATCGGGCGGTTGAGGGGGCTTTTCGGAGATACAGGGGGGCAAAGGTCAAAAATATGCTCTATAGACTAACATCGAGAATATGAAAGCCTAAGAGGAGCAAAGAAGCCGTTTTAGATCAAGTTTGTCCGTTTATTATGAATATTAATGTTGGTTGTGTGGTCGAAGTGGTTTTTCCCAAGATGTTGGATGCTGAAGACCTAAAAACTACTCGGACACTAATATAGAGACTAGGGCTCTGGTCTAACAGGGAAGACAAAGATATCTGGAAGTTTATAATAATAATAATAATAATAATAATAATAATAATAATAATAATAATAATAATAATAATAATAATAATAATGATATTTAGCATAATAATGCTAAAAAGGACGAACAAGAACCTTGGTGGAAGAGACGAATGTCAATGAAGGTTGGGGACCTGAGAAAAGATATAAGTAAGCTAGATCAATGGAAACGGGGTAAATTAGGGAAAGAAGGTGTAAAAAATAGTCTAGAGCAAAAATATCATGTAAGAAAAAAGGGACTCGAGACAGTGATCGAAGAGCTCAAGCAAAGAGTGAAAGCAACGGCTGCAAAGATAAGAAAGTATGAGGAACGCAATAACCAGTTCATGCAAAATCGTCTTTTTCAAACAAACCAAAAACGATTATTTGATATTCTAGAGGGAAAGGAGAAAAGTGATAACATAACACCGAATGCTGAAGAAAGCAAAATATTTTGGGGAGAGATTTGGGGAAAAGAAACAAAACATAATGATAAAGCACAGTGGATAAAGCAAGTGCAAAACCACACAGAAAATGTTGAAGCACAGGAAGACTTTAATATCACGAAAGCAAGGGTCCTAAAACACCTGAAAAAAGTGGCAAAGTGGAAAGCATCTGGACCAGATCTCGTTCATGGGTATTGGCTGAGAGAATTTACAAACCTCCACGAAGCTATAGCAATGCGGCTCGATCAATGTATGACAACGGGGAAAGTACCATCGTGGATGACTAAAGGAAGAACTTGCCTGATATTGAAGGACACGTCAAAAGGGAACATCGTTTCAAACTACCGTCCGATCACTTGTTTACCACTTATGTGGAAACTTCTAACAGGAATAATTGCCGAAGAGATATACCAACATCTACAAGAAAAACAGTTGTTGCCTGATGAACAGAAAGGTTGCCGCAGAAATAGTCGGGGAACGAAAGATCAGTTGATGATCGATAAGATGGTGTTGAGGAACTGCAAAAGAAGAATGACAAATTTGTGCATCGCCTGGATCGATTATAAAAAGGCATATGACCTAGTTCCGCACTCGTGGATCAAGCGTTGTCTTAAATTTTTCAAAATCTCAGGAAAAGTTAGAAAACTGTTAGAATATGCAATGCCGCAGTGGAGAGTAGAGTTAACATCAGGAGGAGAAAGATTAGCAGATGTACAGATAAAAAGAGGGATCTTTCAAGGGGACAGTCTATCGCCTATCTTATTTGTGTTAGCATTGATCCCATTGTCTATTATACTAAATAAAGCTAAAGAAGGATATTCATTAGGAAAGGATAGGGCTAAATTGAATCACCTCCTCTTCATGGACGATTTAAAGCTATATGGAAAAGACAAGAATCAACTGGATTCTTTGGTGCAAACAGTGCGAATATTTAGTAGTGACATCGGGATGACATTCGGTATCGAGAAATGTGCTATGGTGGAGATGAAGAGAGGAAAACTGATTGAAAGTGATGGATTAGATCTACCTGAAGGCCAGAAAATAAACTCCTTGCAAGATGAAGAAGCCTATAAGTACCTTGGAGTATTGGAGAATGATAAAATCAAAAGCACAGAAATGAAGGACATACTCAGGCAAGAATACTTCCGTAGAGTTAAGAAGATCTTGAGATCCAAACTGAATGCAGGAAATATAATACAAGCGATCAATTCAAGGGCAGTATCACTAATACGATATGGAGCTGGAATCATTGATTGGAGAAAAGATGAACTGAAGGATATAGACAGAAAGACCAGAAAGTTGTTTACAATGTACAGAAGCATGCACCCCCAATCGGATGTGGACCGTTTGTACTGGAAAAGGACTGAAGGAGGGCGGGGACTTAAGAGTGTTGAAGAGGTTGTAGAATTAGAGAAAACAAGTCTTGGCTATTACCTGGAATATACAGAAGAAGTGCTACTTAAGGAGGTGGTGAGGGATGGGTTATTTACAGAGTCAGTAGAACCAAAAAGGAAAAAACAGGAAATCATGAAAAAACGGAGAGCAAACTTTGAAGAAAAGAAGCTCCATTCAGTGTTTTTCAAAGAAACAAAAGAGGTTAGGGACGACAAGGATAGCTGGCTGTGGTTACAGAAAGGGGTATTAAAGAAAGAGACAGGAGGATTATTACTAGCAGCACAGGAGCAGGCATTACGGGTAAACTGGATCAAGAAAATGATAGATAAACAAGATTGTTCAGCCAAATGCAGAATGTGCGATGAACGAGACGGGACTGTAGCACATATTGTATCTGAATGCTCAAAGTTAGCTTAAACTGATTACAAGAAGTGCAGACATGATAAGATTGCCGCAATAATCCATTGGAACTATTGCAAGAAATTTGGTTTTGCATGCACGGAGAAATACTATGAGCATTTTGTGGAAACAAAGATGAAAGTTCTTGAAAACGATGAAGTTAAGCTGTTATGGGATTTTTCTATTCAAACTGAAAAGAGAATAGAGCATAACAAGCCAGATATTGTGGTCCTAGATAAGAAACAGAAGTTGTGCCTTGTAATTGATGTTGCATGCCCGTTTGACACCAGAATCAAGAAAAAAGAGCAAGAAAAGATAGAATACTACAACGACTTGAAATACGAAATTTTGAAATGTTGGAACAAAGAAGTAGATAAAGTCATGATCTTACCAATCGTCATAGGGGCTTTGGGAACTGTGACAAATAATTTAAGAAAAAACCTTGACAAGGTAGGCCTGCACCTGGGGGTTGACGCTCTTCAAAAAACATGTCTTCTTGGAACAGCGCGCATTATCCGGAAGGTCCTCGATACAAAGTAAAGAACAAAGGAGTACTGCACAGAAGGACAGTAATAAGAAGAAGGACAGAAATGCTTCCCATCCTAGACCACGGAACAGGGCAACATTTCGTTTTCAATAGACCGAGAAGTTTGTTTTGATTTGGGGATTGACCAATCAGATCACGCAATTTTCAAAGATGGCGGCCCGCTGTAAACAAACAAACCTCCGAAAAAGGGCTAAAACCAATCTTTGTTTTTGTTCCACGGATTTGCGGTTTTCGAATATTTTCAAACAATAACAACGAATTTCTTAAATATGAATTCTGATGCACACTTCCAATGTGCATTTTCCCGATATTCGGCCTAAATCAAGAGTAAGAAGGTGTTGAAACAAACGAAAAAATCGCACGGTTTCAGACCATACCCTCGCCATTACTTGTTCAAATAATTTGCAGGAACATTACGTGGAATTAAAACATGCCCGAAAAGATTATTTTACAAGTCATTCCACTTTGAAATTGACAAATAAAAATAGATCTTTAGTCCTAATGAGTTAAAGTCATGTCAAAGGGGTTGACTGCTTCGTCTATCAAAAGTGTAGATTTCCAGGAAGGGGGCGTGTTGCTATTTTATGTTAAGGGTCATAGAACCAGAACCATATCAGTTGGACATTTGCGACGAACTGAAATGGCAAGCGCTTTGCAAAAACAATGTTACATAAAAATAAAACTATCAAAGCTAAACTTTAACTGAACTAAGATGGGCAATTCTTACAACCATTGCTCTGGCATATCAGATTGGCACCATCTCAAGATTCTGTCCTCCAGCATCAGCGCCCTTTGATCGTCTGTTGCCTCCAACCCAACGAATTCATCTGGCACTGTTCCATCGTTATCGTCATCTCGTTGTCCTATCAAGATATCATCGTCTCTAGTGAGTTGGAAGCCACATTAAAAATTGACGAGTTTGCCTTCATCGCCATTGTTACCATCTCCCACTCAAGAATTCGCAACAAATAGGGCACTCGCTGATTGCTGGCAAAATGCATTCTGAATCTGTGTGAAATGAGTGGCCACAACCATGAAAGATTCACTAGCAGGACTCATCACATAATATCCGGGTTTTTCACATTTTCTGTGAGATGCAAGGTAGTATTCTTAAAGTTTAGAAAGCCTTGAGAGCTATAGCTACAACAGACATGCAGTCTAATGTACAGAAACAAGGACGGGTAAGTTTTACATTTACTTTGATGAAAGTTTTTTCGTTATAGTTGGCAAAACTGTCCCATTCATGGTAAACAATTTTAAAATCGCAGTTAAAAGTACACCAAATCAGCAGCGTGGAGGACGCAATAAGAATTATATTTCGTTGAATCAAAGTTGTTGAACTAATTTGACTCAATTGCAATCGTGGGAAAAATGAGATTTTGCATTCCAAGGGCCACATTCGCAACGAAATTTGTATAAAAAAAGGTTGAACTAAAATTTACAACTAGAATATCTAAAGGGTATACGCGTATCGTTTTAATGCAAGAAACTGCTTGTGAGAATCTGCAGGATATGTTTGTTTTTTCAAACATTATGAAACCAAACTACACACTCCAATTCAAAAAGCTACGAACGATTTTAATTTGAAGTTACAATTTTCCTAGGTCATCTGAAAAAATTTTGGTACTGTGCAGTACCGAAATGTTTCTGAATATTTTTAGTGCAATTTCTGTTAATACTTGCTTTTGAACTTCATCATAAGGTACTCCCAAGACACAAAGAGACTAGTCACAAACTTTTCGAGTAAAATGGCCTGAAATTTAAGAAACTGGCCAAAACATTTGTGTAACCGCTCATAGTGTGCTGTGATCAACGATTTTAATCAAACAAGCCATTATGGTGATCACGACGAAATTTTACAAACCGGATCAACCAACTTGGTCCTTGCTCTCGTTGAAGTTTGACCATCTTTTGCCAATTTTTTGAATGCGTTCAGTTGCTTTTGAGGCCATTAGAGTTGATGTTAGCAATCTCCGTTTCTGTATCATTCTTTATTCATACTTCATGTAAGGGAAAGGGATTCCCACATTTCTGTGAAAATCCTCCAGGCATCTCGCGAACTTTTCTCGTAAACACAGGCATACTTCAGCCTACAACATTAGGCCAAAATTTAGCCGGCACAAGAACTAAGATTTTCTCGCCAAAAACTTTCCCGCCGAAACATTCCTATAAAATTTCGCCCCCTTGGAGAGCTGAGCTGAACAGTGAAGGGGTATGTGAAGAGTGAAAAAACGCACTTTGGTTCTTACAGCAAAGAGATGGAGTCCCCTTGTCAGAACATGTTTTGCAAAATGTTAGATAGGCTAGAGACACCCTGTTTCTATAAGCAATAAAAAGCCACTTGACCTTTGTGGGCTCCTTCACAAGTTGGGATTAAAAAATAAATTTGAAAGTGTCAATTTCAAGGTCGTATGACTTGTAAAATAATCTTTTGGGGCTTGTTTTGATTTCCAAGTAATTTTCCTGCAAATTATTTGAACAAGTAATGGCGAGGGTGTGGTCTGAAACCGTGCGATTTTTTTGTTAGTTTCAACACCCTGTTACTCTTGATTTAGGCCGAATATCGGGAAAATGCACATTGGAAGTGTGCATCAGAATTCATGTTTAAGAAATTCGTTGTTATTGTTTGAAAATATTCGAAAACCGCAAATCCGTGGAACAAAAACAAAGATAGGTTTTAGCCCTTTTTCGGAGGTTTGCTTGTTTACAGCGGGCCGCCATCTTTGAAAATTGCGTGATCTGATTGGTAAATCCCCAAATCAAAACAAACTTCTCGGTCTATTGAAAACGAAATGTTGCCCTGTTAGACCACGGGGAGTGGTTCGATGAGAGACATAATTCAGACAATTGGCCGGTTGTTTGATCAATACCGTGTAAAAGCAGCATAATAATAATAATATTAATAATAATAATAATAATAATAATAATAATAATAATCATAGACTTTGCCGTTCCCTACGATACGAGAGTAAACGCTAAGGAGGTAGAAAAGATTGAAAAATATCAAGACCTTGCACGAGAGATAAAAAAGTTATGGGGCATGAGGGTGACAGTCATCCCAATAGTGATAGGAGCACTTGGAACAACACCAAAGAAACTGAAGAAAAGATTGGAGGACATTGGAATAGAGATACGGGTTACTGAGTTGCAGAAAACTGTGATCTTACATTCTGCCAGGATCCTGAGAAAGGTTCTCGAGATTTGAGAAATCTTGTTGATGCCAAACCCCGAGAACAGGTTACCACTGACATTTAGTGAGCAACAAATGTACATAATGATAATAATAATAATAATAATAATAATAATAATAATAATAATAATAATACACATGAAGGCATATCTGTAGCAATCACAGAACTGATAAATAAACAGACTCCCATTCCCACATGGTTGCTTGAAGGAAAGTGTGGGCTACACCCAAAAAAGCTTGATGCAAAACCACCTGAGCACCGTTCAATCACCTGCTTAAACACAATGTACAAATCAATCACTTCACTTGTGGGTGAATATTTACCATTAAGGATGCTACAGATAGATCAAAGAGGGGGTAGACGTGGAGTAATGGGGTGTACTGACAACATTTTAATCGACAAGATGATCCTTGAGGATGCAAAGATGAATAAAAAGAATCTATCCATGGTTTGGACTGATGTAAGAAAAGCGTTTGATTCTGTGACACATGCGTGGATTCTCAGAGTGTTAGCAATGAATAAGACAAATAAGTGCATCATAAAGTTTGTTGAAAACATAATGAAAGGCTGGAAAATCTCAATAACAGTTGATACAGTCAATGGAAAAGAACAGTTGGAACCGATTAATGTTAAAAAATAGGTATACTGCAAGGAGACAGTTTCGTTGTCAAGCTATTTATACTATGTCTGGACCCAATAGCTTGGGCAATTAGAGGATACGAGGGTTATCAACTGACGCACGACAAGTCAATGAAAATTACTCACCATTTGTTCGTTGACGATTTGAAACTTTACGCAAAATCAGAGAACAAAATATCAGTCGTGACAAAGAGAGTTAAGGAAATGTACGAAGATATTGGAATGTCATGGGGCCTAGAAAAGTGTGCTTCTTTGCATGTAGTTAGAGGGAAAATATCAAAGAGTGAAGATTTACCAATAGGAGTGGAGAACTACATCTTAGTTATGGATGTCAGTGACAAATATAAATTCCTTGGGAAGTACGAGAATTTCGAACAGCTAGACAAGTACACGTTCCAACAAGCAGAAACAGAGTATCTACGAAGATTTAACGTTATATGGTCATCACCCTTGTCAGTACCAAGAAAACTGACAGCTTGCATTGTCTTTGCTATGCCAGTACAGTACTGGAATACTTCATGGGGACAAGTGACTGGTTGATAACAGATATTCAGAATCTTGATAGGAAAAGCAGAAAAGTAGTAGAGATGCACAAAGGAAAACACATCTCAGAATCAATAGCAATGTTCTATTTATCAAAGAAATGTGGCGGAAGGGGGTTTAAATCTGTAGAGGATACCTACAAAATCTCAAAAATTAAGGTGGCGCACCACATTAATACGAGTAAAGATCCAAGAATGAAGCTAGTTAGCTCGTTTCAACATTACAAAAGCAAAAAGAAATCCAAATCGATTTTTGTCGAGGCACAAAGGTACGCGAAAGAACATTTTAAAGCTGATAACTTATGCTTTGTGGATGGGATGACTGTATTACAGTATGAACAAGAAACAGTGGAGCTCAAAGATGGCAACTATAAATCAATCCAGCGAAAACTAGGAGCTATCCTCCAACGATTATATGAAGAAAGAGTTA
The DNA here is from genome assembly GCA_039566865.1 of Aurelia coerulea. Lineage (NCBI taxonomy): Eukaryota > Metazoa > Cnidaria > Scyphozoa > Semaeostomeae > Ulmaridae > Aurelia > Aurelia coerulea. The sequence goes on along the minus strand of CM076949.1, from coordinate 13,218,158 downwards.
GAAACCAACCTTGGTTAGGATTCTACACAGTTTCGATGCTGGATAATGATGAAATATCAAAGAAGAGTAGAACCATTCTTCAAAGCTGGAAAAACATCCCAGATATAGTTTTGTCAACAAATGAATCAATAAGGCAGCAGTTACTACCTACCAAAGCATATTCAAGGTATAAATTAAAGATGGAAACAGCAAATACGACATGCAGCTTATGTAAACAAGCAGAAGAAACAGTTGCTCATTTGCTGAGTTCCTGTTCAGCAATAGCACAAACACTCTACAAGGCAAGACACGATAAAATGTTAAGACCAGTGTATCATCTAATACGAGCAAAGTTTGAGTTTGATGGAAGCAATTATGGAATTCCATGGTACAAGCAAGCATTACCTCATGCAAGCATTGAAAATGACCGTGCTAAGATTATGTGGGATATACCGATGCATTTAGACAAAAGACCAAGTAACAATGCGATCAGGCCTGATATACTTATAATCGACAAAGAAGCAAGAAAGATCAGTTTGATAGAGGGAACTATATGTGCACCTGGATGTGTTGCAAAAAGAGAAAAAGAAAAGCAGGACAAGTATTCCGAGATGAGAAAGTCATTGGAACGGTTAAATCGAGGATACGAAATAGATCAAATCAATGTTGTATTCGACTTTCTAGGCTGTTACAGCAAGCAATTGGAAAGCCAAATCAAGGGATTGTGTGAAGGAGAGAATGAGGCAGCATTAGTAATCGAACAATGTCAGAAATGGGTACTCAGCCAAAACTGCGAGATTGTTAAAACATTTTATGAAAGAAAATAAAACTATGGAAAAAAATGATATATTATTTTAGACAAAGGTAGAAAAAAATAGTTGAATCCAACAACAGCAACATCAAGAAATCTGCCTAGGCATGTGCCAGCAGAGTAGTGGACACAATAAAACAAGAACAGAAACAATTTTGACTATATAATAATAATAATAATAATAATAATAATAATAATAATAATAATAATAATAATAATAATAATAATAAGGGACTAATCGAGTGACTGAAAAACATCTTATCTACCAATCAAAGAGAGAGATTACCATCTTTGAGAGGAGTGAAAAAGGGACACTGCAATCTACTGTCAGAAAAGTTGATACAGTATTGGGGAAAATGAAAACAAACAAAATCACAGATACAAACAATCTCATATATGCAGGTGCTGTTTTAGTCAGGGAGTTGCTAGGACTAAAGAAGCCAAATCAAAATGCCAAAAGAGAACCATGGTGGAAAAGAAGACTTGAAGGACGAGTGAAGGAGATGAACAAAGATCTTTGTCGGGTGAATATGTTGATTGAGAACAAGAAAATTAAATATAAGCACAGAAATTGTCTAAAAAATAAATATAAGATAACACAGAAGGGACTTGCCACTGTGAAAGAAGAAATATTACAAAGGATAAAGGCTACCACAGGAATGATAGAACGATATAACGATCGGATAAACGAATATCAGCAGAATAGGACATTTCAGAATAATCAAGGAAAATTTTACCAACAGTTGAACAGTGGTGGAAAACAAGAAGCAACTGATGTTCCAGATGCAGAAGCAGCGAAGGAGTTTTGAGAAGGAATTTGGGGAGCAGAGAAAGAGCACAATGAATCAGCTGAATGGCTAGGAGAATTCAAGAAGAAAATGAGGGGAAACACCCTAGAGCAAGAAAGATTACTCATCACAGAGGAACAAATGCAGCAAGTGCTGAGAAAGATACCCAATTGGAAAGCACGGGGTCCTGACGGGGTACAAGGATACTGGCTGAAAAACTTCAAAAGCATGCATAAGGCCCTCAGAAAGCACCTTGAAGAATGCTTGGAAGATGGAACACCTAACTGGATGACCAAAGGGAGGACGATCTTGATGCAGAAAGACAAAGAGAAAGGAACTACTGCGAGTAACTACAGGCCAATAACCTGCCTACCACTATTATGGAAACTGCTGACAGGAATAATTGAAAATGAAATGTACGAATATCTAGATTCAAGATCACTATTACCAGAAGAGCAGAAAGGATGCAGGAGAAAATCAAGAGGCACGCACGACTTGCTATATATCGATAGAATGGTACTAAAGGAGGTTAAGCAAAGGATGAAAGGGCTTGCTATGGGGTGGATAGAATACCGCAAGGCGTACGACATGATCCCCCATTCATGGATTCTGGAGTGCCTGAAAGATTTGGGGATTAATGAACAGCTCAGACAGTTCCTTGAGGAGAGTATAAAAACCTGGCGAGTAGAACTAACATGTGGAGAACAAATGCTTGGAGAAGTAAAGATCAAGAGAGGAATCTTCCAAGGAGATACATTATCTCCTTTGCTGTTTGTAATTGCGTTGATCCATTGACCCACATATCAAGGAAGTCAAAGGCAGGATACGAATTTTCTAAGACTGGAGAGAAGGTTAACCATCTTTTATTTATGGATGACCTAAAGTTGTATGCGAAGAATGAAAAATCATTGGACTCCTTAATTCAAACAGTTCGGATTTTCAGCAAAGGCATTGGAATGGAATTTGGAATAGAAAAGTGTGCCATGCTAGTGTTGAAAAGAGGAAAGGTAGTTACATCAAATGGGATTAAGTTACCAGACGAGTCTGTGATTAAGTCAGTAAAGAATGGAGAAAGCTACAAATATTTGGGAATGCTTCAAGCAGATCAGATAAGACACCAGGAAATGAAAGATAAAGTTACGAAAGAGTACAAGAGGTGGGTACGGAAAATTCTGGAAACAAAGCTAAATGGAGGGAATCTCATGAAAGGCGTCAACACTTGCGCAGTATCGCTACTCAGATATTCAGCTGCATTTCTAGACTGGACAAAATTTGAGATGGAACAGCTAGATAGACAAACAAGGAAACTGAAGACAATGCACAATGCCTTACATCCGAAGAGCAACGTTGATAGATTATATTTACCACGGAAAGATGGGGAAGAGGACTTTTAGGAGTAGAGGATACAGTCAATATAGCAAAAGTTTCATTGAAAAGGTATGTCAACAATTGTACCGAAAGGCTACTAAGTTCACTTAGAATCATAGAAGAAGGTGAAGTAATTGAGCCAGAAGCTGATATGAAGAAAAGAAAGAGAACGGAAAGAAAAGAAAATTGGAAAGAAAAGACAGTGCACGGACAATTTCTAAGGCAAACTGATGACATCGCTGGTGAGGACAGGTGGCTATGGTTAAAGCAGGGAAACGTGAAGAGGGAAACAGAATCTTTAATCCTTGCAGCGCAAGAGCAAGCAGTCCCTATAAATGTGATCAAGGCGAAAATTGAAAAGACTCAGGAGCAAAGTAAATGTAGAATGTGCGGAGAAAAGGACGAGACAGTGAACCACTTAATAAGTGAGTGTAGTAAGATGGCACAGAAAGAGTACAAGAGAAGGCACGATTGGGTTGGTAGGAGGGTGTACTGGGATGTTTGTAAGAAATATGGCATCGAAGTGAATGATAAATGGTATCAACACGAGCCATGTTCAGTGATAGAGAACGACAGATGTAAGATTTTATGGGATTTTACAGTGCAGACAGACCATATTATCCAAGCAAGGCGTCCAGATATGATAGTCATTAATAAAGAGACAAGCAAGGCTCAGGTAATAGACTTTGCTATCCCATATGACAGCTGGGTGGACAGTAAAGAGATGGAGAAGATTGAGAGAGAAGTACCAAGATCCAGTACGAGAACTGAAGAAGCTGTGGGACATGAGAAGGTAGTGGTCATTCCTATAGTATTGGGGGCACTTGGAACTACCCCAAAAGACACTACAGAAAAGAATGAAGGACATTGGAATCGAGACCAAAATAGGGGAATTGCAGAAAACTGTTATCCTGCAAACAGCAAGGATCCTTAGAAAGGTCCTTGAGGTTTGATGAGTCTTGTTGACATCAAGCCCCAAGAACAATCCTCCACTGACTTGAACAATGTGCGCTATCTTTCAATAATGATAATAATAATAATTATTATAATAAGAGAAATTGCATCGATTTATAGACTTCCTTAACCAAGCCCACCCTTCGATATAATTCACAGCGGATTGGTCAGAGGAAAAGATAAATTTTCTCGATGTTCAGGTGATAAGGGAAGGTGATCGATTAATCACAGATTTGTTTACTAAGCCAATGGATACTCACCAACTCCTTCATCTTACCTCATGTCATCCTGGTCATACTAAAAAGGGTATACCGTATAGCCAGGCCCTGCGAATTAGGCGGATTTGTTCTGAGGATCGCTTTTTTAATGAGAGGGTAGGGGAACTTAAGGGGTGGCTGTTTAATAGGGGCTATGGTGAAAATGAGGTTCTGGAGCAAATCAGCAAAGTTCGCGGCCGCGATCGCTAAAGTCTTTTGGATAGGCAACCTAAAAATAAGGACGACAAGAGAATACCTCTGGTTCTTACGAACCATCCAGCTCTCAACAAAGTTTATGACATTTTAAAAGAAAATTCAAAACTCCTTTTGGTAGATAATGAACACAAAGCGTTGTTCCAAAACAAGATATTTTTGTCGTTTCGGAAGGCCGAAAGTCTTAAAGATGAACTTGTTAGAGCAAAATTGCCGGTTGTTGGTGAGACTCCGTTGGTTAAGGGTACCTACAGGTGCAATGGCAGGAAGAGTTGCCAGATCTGCAATGTCATAGCTGAGGGGGATAATTTTGAAAACTCGGACGAAAATCGATCTCAGATCGAAAATCGAAAATCGAAACACAATTTCAGGGATACTTTAAACCCAATGTGCCCTACCAACGATGGCATTGAGGATACGGAACACTTTTTGTTGCTCTGCCCTTCTTTTGAAGTACCACGTAGAGATCTTCTCGCTGGTGTTTCTGCTTTATTACGACCACTTGGACATACAAATCTTTCGAACGAATTTCTAATGCAGATTTTATTGTATGGTGATAAAGATTTTCCCGATGGTATCAATAAAGATATACTCTTGTTAACTCTCTGCTTTATCCATAAAACTGGTCGGTTTGATTAGAAATCTAAAACTCGGTAACAAGTCATATTTAACCACCTCGTTCCTTTTAAGTAAACGTTTTCTCATTTTTGTTGTAGTTACCTGTAGTTTCGTGTCTTTTTTCGATTTTTTCTTTATCTTAATACCCACGTGGGTAGACATAGTTATTGCTCCCCGTGGTCTTGTCCTTGTAGTAGAGTAGAGTAGTTTGTAAGTATAGTAATTAAGTAAATATGTATTGTAAATTTTTAGCAGAATGTATAAAAAAAAAAAAAAAAAAAATCGATCTTTTAAAAATTTTTCGGGGAGGTATAACTGCAACTCAGAGAATGTAGTGTATTTGCTACAATGTGAGGTTTGCAACAAAAAGTATGCAGGTAGCACCAAAACAAAATTTAGGCAAAGATTCAATGTTTACAAATCATATTTCAGATCTTACTCACGCAAACATAACGAGGGATCACTCGGCAGGGGTAAATTAATCCCACAAGCAAACTTTTTCAGTCATTTCTTTGAGGGGAGCCACAATGGTAAATTCACGGTTAGGGTTGAAATGATCGATGGGGCTGATGATGTCTTTTCATTGCGACATAAGGAACTTTTCTGGCAATACAGGCTGGGAACTTTTTTACCCAAGAAAAGGGTTTGAATGAACGGGCTGCAGATGTAGAACTCGATATGTTTGCGTGTGGTGTGGCCTAATTCCTGCCATTGTCTCTGATGTCTCTGGGGGGTTTTGCTAGCGGTGCTCTATGGTCTTCCTATTTGGCTTCATGTTTTTTTGCATGTGGCGTTAGGGTGGAATCCCCTATCAAGCCATTCAGGATTCAGCAATTTGTGAATCATTGAAAGGTTAGATGGGAGGGTCGTGGGGTTGCCGGCTGGATCCCTTGGAGGTTTGGTCTGTGACTATTTTGATCCTCCAGGGTGAACATTTGCTAATGTGCCAACCATTTCATTTTCTTGTTTACGCTAAAAAACAGTTGGAACAAAACTTGATTTTCATTCCCACTTGGTTTTGATTTCGGGGGTAGTCATGTTTCCTGGGAATAGGGTTCTTTTTAGTGAAATGTAATTTTACTTTATCTTTAGTTTTACCTTGCCTTGTTTATCACGTAGTATAAATTCTCGGTTGTCCTTTAGAAAGTAGTGCTGACGAAGATTTTTAATCGAAACGTTCCCTGATTCTAACAGTTGTGTTTCATTAATAATAATAATAATAATAATAATAATAATAATAATAATAATAATAATAATAATAATAATAATAATGATAATAATAATAATAATAATAAATTAAACTAAACCACCATCAAAAATTAAATAACAGAAAAATAAATAGATAAAAACACAACTGTTAAAACCAGACGTTTCGATTATAAAAATCTTCCTCAGTGCTTTTCATTCTGAACAGCCAAGTATTTATAGGTAGAAACTCAAATAAACGTAAATAAAAAGCCTCCAGGATATTACGTGAAATTAGAATCGCTATAATTTTCATAAAAACCTTATTGTGTGCTGAAACGCATCACAGTGATCCAGAGCATGGAATAAATGCCAAAACACAAATAGTTGCAAATGTAAAAATTTTCAAATCTACTATAGAGAGGACACTTTGAGCTATTCAGAACAAAAATCCGTATAGAAATCGGACCAACTACTGCAGAGAAATTGCACTTTGAAGTTGACAAAAATTGCTACGCCATGTTTTTGTTTACGTTTCTGGTGTATCACTTTTGAAATGGGCCTAAACCAACAATTTCAAATTTTCATTTCTCCAGTTGTATTCATCCGATTTCAATAAACTTTTTTTTAAATTGACCCTCAATGTCTGCGCAATTATACAACGTATCAGTTCTATGAATTTACATCAGTTTATTTAATTTACTTGGCACATATTTGTCAAGGGGTATATTTAGCAGTAGAAACTACACGAGACCCCTAAATTTCTTCTTTCCTGGTGTAAAGAAAAGAGACTGGGGCGAGAAATTTTATTAACGTTTTGTTTTTTAGAATCTGTACACGTATCGTAGAGTCGTAGCGTAGAGAGCTTGAGAAGAGACGTGAGAGTATAGTAGAGATCAGACATCAGACGTAGAGAGAAAATTGTGAAGGTTGGCATTTTACAGGAATAAAAGCGGACGGATAAGTAAAAAGTATTTCCCGTCAAATTATCGGCTGCGAATATACTATTTGCAGTAAATTCACTTTCAAAACACAACATGGTGCCGTGCAACCCAGGAGTTTAAAGCAGAATTTTGAGTATATAATTTGAGTCTGGACGAGCCAGAAATTGTTGCGAAAATGCCGACAGATGAAACTACGAGAAATGCAGAGATGGAAGCCGAGGCTAAAGGAAAGATGAAAGGACAAAATGTCATAAGACGATGTTTAAAGATTATTGCTGAAACGGGAAACTCGATACAGGAGAATGAGACGTCGCAAATTTCAGAAACTTTGTTGACGAACAAGGAATTGATTCGCGCGGAACTAGAACGTCTGAAAAGAGCAGATAGCGAAATTATTGATTTGTTAATGGCTTTTGATGAGAAAGGAACGGAGAACGAAATTATGAGTACAAGGCCAGATTACGCAGAAGCACAGCATTGCATAACGAAAATTGAGACGAAGCTAAAGAGTTTAGCAGAGAAAACAGCCGCAACGAGTAGACATTCGACGTCATCGCGCGCCCAGAAACCTAAAGTTACGGAATTGCCACATTTGAAACTAAATTCCTTTTCGGGCAATACTACGGAGTGGATATCGTTCTGGGAACCGTTTGCCGCAGCTATCGATTCAGATGAGACCATTGAAGATGTTATGAAGTTTAGTTATCTAAAAAGTTATTTGGAAGGTGCAGCCGCAGACGCGATAGCGGGATTGCAAGTGACGAATTCGGCGTACAAAGAGGCGGTAGAAACATTGAAAAACAGATTTGGAGATCAACAGGTAATTGTTTCGAGTCATATCGACAAATTGTCAGCAGACTGTTACGAGCAAGTTTTGACGCCCATGATTTTCAAAAAAGTACCCAATGAGCTGAGATTAACAATAACTAGAAAGCTGAAAGATACTTGGAGTTTTGAGGCACTGCTTGAAGTTTTTCACGAAGAATTGCAGATAAGAGAGAAATGTTCACTGAACGTAGTGAGCTCAGGGAGAATAAATCCTAGTCCTTCATCGTATTCCGCGGATAGCAGACCGCGCGAAAGAATCAATTTCCGCAACAATCAAGCAAGTGCAGCAACGTTGTTTTCTGAGAGCAGAACGGAAAATATAAGAGATATCAAATGCGTTTATTGTGATGGAAAACACAAATCACACCAGTGTAAAGTCGTAACGAACCACGCAACTCGAAGAAAGATTCTCATGGAGAAAACTGTTGTTTTATTTGTTTACGTGCAAATCATTGAGCCAGAAATTGTCGCACGAACATGAGATGTTTAAAATGTAATCGTCGCCACCACTTGACTATTTGCGAGAGTTTTGGAAATAAGGAGGAAAACGCTCAAGCTCTAGTAACAAGCCACAGCATACTACGCCAGAAGCGACGGGATCGCAGTCAACAACCAACACGCACGTTAGCAACAAAAACTCAGTTTTGCTACAGACCGCTCGTGCGTTCGTGAGAGCCCCAAGAGTCGCCGCAAAGGAGCCGCAAAGAATGTCCGTTTGATTTTCGATTCCGGAAGTCAAAAAAGCTACGTGACTGCTGATTTGAAGAGAGCTTTGAATTTGCCAGTTATTGCCAAGGAGAAATTGACGATTAAAGCGTTTGGTGACAAAGCACCGAAAGTAAGAGAATGTGAAATTGTTCAAATTGGTATTAAATGTGTTGATGGAGTTGAAATGATCATGACTGCATACGTCGTACCTGTAATATGTACTCCCATCAGCCATCAATTCATTTCAGGAGCCCTTGAAAGGCACCCCTATTTGCGAGATCTGGACCTAGCTGATTTTTCAAGTGAAGACGAGTTAAACGCGGACAAACCAGTTCAAATTTTAGTAGGAGCTGATTTTGATTGGAGATTAGTTAACGGAGAAATTCATCGTGGAAGTTCGAGCGGGCCAGTTGCCATGAAAACGAGACTTGGATGGGTCTTATCAGGCCCAACTGAGATGGTAAGTGACAATTTAGGCCCCAATTCACTTGTTTTAAATATTCAAGTTATGTCTTTGGGAGAGCACGAGTCGATTTCGAAAGAGCTCAACAAATTTTGGGAGAACGAATCAATTGGAATTAAGGAGTAAAAAATTGAGCAAACCACCACTGAAAAATTTGAAGAAGAAATTAAATTTGTTGATGGAAAATATCAAGTAAAACTCCCAATTAAGAAAGCCACCCCTTGCTACCAGATAATTATGATCTTGCTAAACGTAGGCATTTATCTCAATTAAGCAAGTTAAAACAAAATGATGAAGTAGCCAAACAGTACGATAATGTTATAAAGGAGCAATTAGATCAAGGTATCATTGAACCCTATTTTAAACGGGTAAAAAAAAGTGATTCTCTACCGGGGGGGGGGGAAACCCCCCTGTTTTTCTCCGTAAGTATAACAGCTATGACAATGAAACTTGCACTGTGTCATAATTGAACAAAGGAGAATCTAAAAATAGCATCAATCAATCAGTAGTCACGTGATTGGTTGATAGGCAACCAAAAACAATGCAAATTTTGTGAAAATCGAGCTATTTGATAAAAGGGCCCATTATTAGCAAATAGCTAGATAAAATTGGCAAACAACTTTCCAAATACCTTCTTGACACCATTCATTTGTAGTTTCATATGGTTTCATACGGATATTTGTGGTTTCTAATCAATTAACTAATTGAATAATGAAAATTTGATTCAATGCAAAATTGTTTGCTCAATAATAATGATTTAAAACCATTAATTTCGCATATTATAGATGAAATCAAGTACCTTCGTCGATATCTGAGGTAATTCCGTCAGTTTTTACTCTCATCTGTGTGAAAATGGTCTTCTTACTCCAGATCAGTCTGGTTTTCGCCCTGGTGACTCAACTACTAACCAGTTGTTGTGCATAACACATAAGATATATAGCGCTTTCGAGGAAACTCCAAGCAGGGAAACGCGGGCTGTCTTCCTTGATTTGTCCAAGGCTTTTGACAGGGTGTGGCACGAGGGCTTATTATATAAGCTCGAATGTAATGGCATATCTGGCGACCTTCTCAATCTTATCAGAAATTTTTTAGCAAATAGAAAACAGCGTGTGGTACTGAATGGTCAAAGCTCGGAATGGGCAACGATATCTGCCGGGGTACCGCAGGGCTCTGTGCTGGGTCCCTTATTTTTTCTTATCTATATCAACGATCTTGTTGAAAATGTTAAGTGCGACGCCAAAATGTTTGCCGATGATACATCTCTGTATTCTGCCGTTACTGACGAGAATAACACTGCTGAAGATCTAAATGGAGATCTAGAGTCCGTACGGTTATGGGCGTGGCAATGGAAAATGCATTTCAATTCTGATAAAACAGAGGAAGTCATCTTCTCAACCAAGAGATTAAAGCCTTGGCATCCTCCCTTAACTTTAGGAAATGATGTGGTAGTGAGGAAGGCTGAGCACAAGCACCTGGGTATGATCCTTGATGCAAAGCTAAATTTTCAGAGTCATGTCAAAGAGGCAATTTGCAAAGCGAGGAGGGGTATCGGTATAATTAGATATCTGTCTAAGTACGTATCCAGGGATATACTCGATCAAATGTATAAGCTTTACGTGCGGCCCCATCTTGATTATGGGGATATAGTCTATCACAAGTATGATCCAGACTTGAAATTAGATCTCACAAAGAGACTTGAGCAAACTCAGTACTCTGCGGCGCTTGCTGTGACAGGAGCATGGAGAGGTACAAGTAGGCAGAGGCTTTTTAATGAGTTAGGCTGGGAAAATCTTTATAACAGAAGATGGTACAGACGGCTATGTCATTTCTTCACCTTAACGACTACACAACATCCTGAATATCTTTTTTCTCACATCCCACCGGAGCGTATCCAAGCGCTTATCAGGAAAAGGCTTCCAGGACTGCTCGCTTTTCAAGTACTTATTTTCAAAATGTAATAGCGGAATGGAATCTCCTTAATAGTGACATAAGAAATTCAGAATCTCTCGCGGCTTTTAGACGGAAGTTAGTTTCAACGACACGACCTATAAAACACTCTATTTTTGGTCTTTACGATATTGTTGGTATTAGACGCTTGACAAAACTTCGAATAAAATTTAGTCCTTTAAATGAACACAGATTTCGGCATAATTTTGACTGCCTCAGCTCAATTTGTACATGTGGATGTGCCATTGAAGATAACCAGCATTTTCTCCTGCACTGCCACCTGTTTAGTCCAATGCGTCGAGATCTCTTTGGTCAACTCAGTGATCTTCCAGGCATAAATATCACGAATTTGGATTCAAATGCCCTATGCAATCTATTATTATTTGGAAGTTCTCAACTGAACGTTGTGGCAAACCGAATCATTCTTGAAGCTACAATGGCCTTTATTGACAAAACGAATCGTTTTGATTAAATTGCACCGGGTGAGTCGAAGATGCCGGCCGGCGTTTGTGAAACATTTCGATATACCTTCCACAAGCGCTCCCGCGTGCTGTGGCTCACCATCTGGCGGGGGTGTTGGCCTGGGTGTGAGGATTCTATCTCACTGTATGCAGTGCGGGGTGGGTCCTTGCATCTTGGTGGGCACTTTTGCTGTGGGGTGGTGCATGGCGCGTGGAAGTGGCTTGTTTACTCAGATTGTTTGTGTGCCAGACGTCGGCGGGCATTTTCGACTCAGCCAGTATATTATGTCATAACACAAAGCAGCAACCCCTCTCCCTATATGTGTTTATTTTTTTTCGTTTTTTTTCTGTATATAGTATAGTTGAATTGTAAGTGCCAGCCATAGTGGAGACTAGATGACTCAATGTCCTTCCCCGCTGTGGCTGGTACATAGAAATGTATGTATTTTGTAGTTTAAAAATGTTTTTTCAAATCAATAAATATAAAAAAAAATGGTCCCCCGCACAAAACCATGTTGCTTTCGCATAGGTTTAATGGTCACTCTCACAAACCATCCACAGGCTCATGGTCCTTCATCCCATGTCGCAGTAATTTTGTTCCAGCCCAAAGCTTGCGCATCAGTAGGTATTGTTCAAAACAGCCTAAAACAACAGGCCTATAGAGAAACAGCCCTAAATAAAGTTTCTCTGCCTGTATCTGCATTTCAATTCATCTTGTTGGCGCTTCAAAGAGCGACAAGCCATAAATGAGCCATAAATGATTTATGTTTGTTCTACAAAATTCGGAACAGTCTCGTGAATATATCATTTCCAAGTATTGTAGCTGCATCTACCAGATACGTTCACCGTTTCAATTATATCCAGTCGCTGAAGCTTACAAATATCAATTTTTTGTCAGGACAGTTCGACTACGGAACGTTATTCCAGATGAGGTCATCACAAAACCTTCGGTAGATTCCTTCAAGAACGGCATTACACAGTGGATAGCTCCACAAGCATGGATCAAAAACCCTGCCACAAACACTTGGGCACTTTGCGCCTCCTCGTATTAATTAATTAAAAACTTATTTCACATGTTTATTTTTATCCCAAAATACGTGTGGTGGGGGGCGTTCATTTTCTTGTCTCTTGTTGTGGTTGTCGCCGTCTTGCGCTTCGTGTTCTGGATAGTCGGGGCACGGTTGAAGGGTGGCGGGGACTGTGGTGAGGGGCGGGAGTGGGCGTTTTCTGCTACACGTAGTGAAAAAAAAAATTCTTTTTGGCTTTCTTTTGGTCTGAGGTCACTTGGTCGGTATAAAGCCTAGGTTCATGTATTGCTTTCCTTGATATCTGAAACTGCAAACCACGCAAGCATACTGTTGATATTAATGTGTCATATCTGTCATATCACTCAAACTGTAGCATGTATGCATTGCCATGCAGCCAAAGTAAAATATATTGACCAAGTGCCCTTGCACTAAGACTACTAATCCGTTAACATATCGTACGTAGTTTTATGTAGTTACGTAAAGTAGGTGTGATGTAGTGTGAGTATTGTGTATCTCCGTCATGGGCTGAGCCTTTTTGGAGATTGACATTGTAGATTGTAGATTCAAGCACACCTTCATGTGCTGCACAGCTTTGGTCTGGTACAAGCAGTCCGTAAATGTTTTCGCAACGGTTCATGGTCCCCCGCACAAAAACATGTTGCTTTCGCATAGGTTTAATGGTCACCCTCTCAAACCATCCACAGGCTCATGGTCCTTCATCCCATGTCACAGTAATTTTGTTCCAGCCCAAAGCTTGCGCATCAGTCGGTTTTATATTCAACACAGCTAAAACAAACAGGCCTATAGGGAGACAGTCCTTGGGTACAGTTTCTCTGCCTGCATCTGCATTTCGATTCTTCTTGTTGGCGCTTCAAGCCACACCTTCATGTGCTGCACTGCTTTGGTCTGGTACAAGCATTCCGTTTATGTTTTTGCAACGGCTCTCACACAAGCATTTCGTTTATGTTTTCGCAACTGCTTCCATATATGTTTTCGTATATGCTTGTTCCAGCCCTAAGCTTGTTCAACACAGCCTAAAACAACAGGCCTTAGAGAAACAGCTCTTTGGTATAGTTTCTCTGCATGCATCTGCATACGATTCATCTTGTTGGCACCAAGCCGCGCCTTCATGTGTTGCACAGCTTTGGTCTGGTACAAGCATTCCGTAGTAAGTGGTACAAACCATGTTGCTTCACATAGCTTCAATTGTCACCCTCGCAACCATACACACCGTCTCATGGTCCTTCATCCCATGCCGCTGTAATTTTGTTCCAGCCCAAGCTGCCTGTCAGTAGGTTAGGTTCGTTCATATTCAGTACAAACCCAACCAATCAGGCTTCAAGCACACAGCTCCTTGGCACAGTTTCTCTGTACCTATATTTGATTCACCTTTTAGGCTCTTTTTAGCACACATTCCTGTGCTACACCGCTTTGGTCTGGGACTAACATTGCATTGGTTGCACACACGGTTTCTCGTAAGCTCAGGTTCCTTCATCATATGGCACATTCGGGTTCATGGTACACCCCTCATCTCATGACATACACAGGTCTTCAGTACCCTTGCAAACAGCTGCACAAGCCAAGGTAGAAAACTAATTGTCGCTAGTCCCTTTCCCCCTGTGTACTATACCGCTGCTGGCTGCCGCTGGACTCACAGGCTTCTTGGGTTTCGTTCACTTAGTATAAACCATCTAGGCTAGCTCCTCCTCCATGTCTTCGTATCATTGGGAGTATGTAGTGACACCCTTGTTTTCGACCTGGGCTTGTTGGTTCTAGGAGCCTCGCAGCTTCAACTGGCCTAAGTCACCACTTTCACCAACTCAGATCCTATGTTGCTCCTGGCTACCCCTAAACAGGTTTATATCCTGCAACAGCTTCAACAGCATATGGGGGGGGGGCCGCACACGCCCCAACTCTGGGTCTACCTTCCATACAAATGGTAATGCTTCAGTGGTACATATAATCATATAATTCTCCATTTGCAAGCACCTATCCCTTTGTACTTCAGGGCCAGGCAAGGTAAGGTTTCAACCTAAACAAACCAATATACACTTTATGTCACAACCCACATCCACAACAACGATTCCACATTATCCTTTGGATTTGGGGGAATATTTCATATTGATTCAAATTCAATATACACTATTTAGGTATCTTATTGTTGTTTTAGATTAATTGTTTGTAATTGTTGTATTTTAATGTTAGTAGTAGTATTAGTCTCATGGAGCATAGGAATCATTCGTCGTACATAGCCGATTGCTCGTGGCCCATGGTCGAAACCGCCAAAGCCTCATTTTTACGGACCAATCAGACGGCTAAAAAGCGAGGGAGACAAAAGAAACCCGTGAAGATTTTCCTAAATTTTACCTACCTTCATAAAACGCAACCAGGACAAAAAACTGCTTGAGATTTCCCGAATTTTTTTAAAGCAGTCTACTCTCCAGATGTTTGAGAGTAAAAGTTTGGATGCCGGTTAAAATATCTCCAGGATTGGTGGAGTTATGGCCACAAACAAACCGTCAAAGCACTGAACCTTGAACAATAGAGATTCTGGCAGGGAGACAATGGTAATAACAATAGTGATTGTTGTAAGAACGACCCGAAAACGCTACAATCTGTGTTTTCAATTGTTCTTGCTATTGTCTTCCGCTAAATTTTCTTTTATTGAAGATTCAATGCCCCTACGGTTTCTATGTGAATTGAAAAAGTCTACAAACGCTTGTTCACGCATTTCAAGTTATTTGGCAATATTCTAGGGAAGTTTCTGTATTGTACTACTTTTTACATTCATGGCAAAAGTTTGCTCGTTGCAAAATAACTTATAGAATTCAAAAGAGGTTTTATCAAGAGGCTTTATCACCTGACTTGAAGTGACGTAAACAGGTCTCGACAAGCCTTTGCCGATTTTGTCTATTGGAGAGGCAATAACTCCGCCAGTCCTGAAGATATTTTAACCGGCATCCAAACTTGTACTCCCAAACATCTGGAGAGTAGATTGCTTTAAAATAATTCGGGAAATCTCAAGCAGTTTTTTGTCCTGGTTGCGTTTTATGAAGGTAGGTAAAATTTAGGAAAATCTTTACGGGTTTCTTTTGTCTCCTTCGCTTTTTAGCCGTCTGTCTGATTGGTCCGTGAAAATGAGGCTTTGGCGGTTTCGACCATGGGCCACGAGCAATCGGCTATGTACGACAAATGATTCCTATGCTGTCTTATGGGAGTATTCTGTAAGTTGTCTTTAGCAATAAATACAACTTTGGCCCAACACTTGTCTATACCTCATGGTCTTCTAATTTAATGTATACATTGAGACAGCTTGCCTTAATGTGAGTTTAAATTAGGGAACTGTGAGGTGGGCCTATGTTGCAATAGCTAGGATATTGCTGCATACCTTGTCAGCCTATCCTTGTGGCAGTCATGAGGATACTCCCCCACAGAAACCATGTGTCATAATTGGTTTCTGTTTCGTAATCATGCACGTCAGCATCACTCAGCCAATTGTATTGGAGATGTACTTCCTCCTTCCATATTTGGCCTAGTCTGGCTATACTATATAAGCCTGTGCTCAGATTCTCTGATCAGTTCTGGGAAATTGGCATATTCATCGCAACAAACATTTCCCACCCTCCTCTTCCCTCTAATATTAATTCCTATATGCTTTTAATCCTCAAACTAAGAGGGGGAATATTTCACATTCATTCAAATTCAATATACACTATTTAGGTATCTTACGGTTTTTTTAGATTAATTGTTTGTAATTGTTGTATGTTAATGTTAGTAGTAGTATTAGTCTTATGGGAGTATTCTGTAAGTTGTCTTTAGCAATAAATACAACTTTTGCCCAACACTTATCTATATCTCATGGTCTTCTAATTTAATCAACTAAATAAGGCAACAACAAAAATATATTAAAACATGTACTTCAAACTTCGCATTTGCACTCTTCAAGCAAAGTAGAATTTCGAAAACTAAAGGCATTGAGTCCATATAAATAGCTGAGCGTTAACGCTATCCTGAATTTTGCTGACAAACTGCTGACGGTCCTTTGTAATCGCATAATAGGGCCAAAGTCATTAGCAGTGGAGACCAAAGGCTTCTTAATCTTTGTATTATCCTCGGGAATTTCTTTGGTTTGATTTCAATAAGGATTAAATCACATCTTTTGTTTGATGATTGAAAAGAAGTTGATATTGGTCATCAGCGCGCTATTTATGCGGACTCAATGCCTTTAACGTAAGTTTGTTAAAAAGCCTCTCGAAAAGTTTTTTTCGATATTAGGAGGAATCTCGTTGATAAGAAAATTGTGAAAGGAGATGAAGCTGCAACTTCCCAAATGCAATAGCCGCACTTAGATTGTTGCTCAATGCAATGACCGCACTTTGCCATGCAGAGTTTCCTCCAGTGAAAGAAGTTTCTCCATTCTGACAGGGCCACAGGGCCAAGGTCAACTTAGGTCCACAATGTCACAAGAGCACGTTGTTGCCTTTTGCCTAATGGCAGCAAATTTTGATGTGCCGAGGGTTTTATACCCCAAGAAAATCATTCGAATTTTACAGCAATGAAGGCACGACGAAAATCATTAAAAACCATTCGAAAAGAGTAATCTTATTGGGATTGTACCGAAATGTATATATTTGTATAAGTTTTACTCATTTCTTCGAGTTTTCCCCTATCAAATTGTTTAGTTAATATGAACTTGTTTGGCTACAACTGAATCTGGTGGCCTTGTCCCTACATGGCATACATGCTAACAGGGTACCGAGTATTATGATAAAAAATCTTTAGGTATATTCTAAGGGGCCCCAACCAGTTTTGGGCCCAGGGCCCCTAACGCGGCCCTGAGTGCGGAAGGCGCACAAGTGAAGCTATTGGCGCCGTAGGATTGATTTTACGAAGAATTGATTTTACATGGACAAGCCGTAATTTTTTTAAGTAATGGAAGTGGGGGAGCAGACATAAAAGAAAAACGTATTTTGGGTATTGACTCTTGGAGGTAAAAAGTCTATTTGCAAATTATTTTCCCAATCAAACGAACTTACCTGTAAGTGATGTTTGATTGGAATTTTATGATTCGTCGCTCCGGAGCGAAGGAGGTGTACGAGAGAGAGCGCAGTAGTTCATGCAAACCAGTCTTTAGAGTAGCAATGGATCAATAGCGAAAAAAGGAAATACAAGGCAGGGAGGGCCGTAAATATAGGCGTCAAATGGGATGGGCGTACACCTCCTTTGCTCCGGAGCGACGAATCATAGAATTCCAATCAAACATCACTTACAGGTAAGTTCGTTTGATTGGGAAATTCTATTTCGTCATCGGCTCCGTCGCTACGGAGGAGTACGAGAATTTAGAGCCGTCATTGAGACATTGGTGGGGAAAAGTAACAAAACACATACCTTTAAATTTAGGTACTTGCCAAATAGGTAGTGTCTCCCGTGTAACTACTGTAACCCAATTCATTGCTACATGGTTACGATACCAGCAGAAAGCAAAGCGTTTCCAAAATTAAATGTATTAATTACAGGAATGTTGTAAAACCGTTGAAACGTTTGTTCTTGTGTCCATCGTGCGGCAGCCATAATGTCTTTCAAATCAAAATTTCTATTTACAAGACACGTAGTCGATGCAGCACGAGTGCTATGGCAACTGTACGTCGAAATGTCAATGCCAGCTTTATCGAGAATAGTGCGACACCAACGTGATATTGTGTCCCTTGAGACGGGCGAATGAGGACGCAAAAAGCTAAGCAACAATTGCTTGTGTAGGGTAAGACGGGGTAAAGTGAACTACGGGGTAAAGTGAACTACTCAGAACATTCGCGCTTCTCTCCAAAAGTAAACATGCAATGATAAAACATGATTTATGCCCAATGCTTTGTTACATGTGCTCACAGAAAATGAAAACATTTTTGCAAAATATTTCTTCCTGTTGTTGCAAAAAATCCCTTTACCCCAGGCAGTAAAAACAACCTTGGGAAATTATGGTTCTTAGGTTTGGGCTTCTATCTTCGATCTTA
Source organism: Aurelia coerulea (assembly GCA_039566865.1). Classification (NCBI taxonomy): domain Eukaryota; kingdom Metazoa; phylum Cnidaria; class Scyphozoa; order Semaeostomeae; family Ulmaridae; genus Aurelia; species Aurelia coerulea. Next base: position 13,199,598 of record CM076949.1, on the reverse strand, counting down.
ATTTTTGTCTCCAAGAAGAAATTCATTTCTATAATTGTTTTGATGGATTTGAAGCACATACCACGTGTTTACGTTTTCCAAAAGGAAAGGGCAAAGAGAGACTTTTTTGTCAGTTAACATGATATTTTAAAAGATCTACTGTTCAGTCAATATTTGGCTTCGACCGGGGTAAAGTGAACTACCCATAACTTTTTATATTCACATGTGAACACGAAGTCAGATGAAGAAGACCGTTTCAACCTCATTTGGTTCATAACAATGCCTTAAAAAAATCATAATTTCCAGGATAATTTTTCGCTCTGATGACACAGAAATATATTCTGATACCAGCTCCCTGAAAAACTTCCAAAAATTTGACAGCCGAGTTTGATCTTCATTCAAAAATACGGCTATTGATCCAAGAATTTTATTGGGATTTGATGAAGCAAGTATACCTATCGATATGGAAAGGATAAATGGCCATCACTGTGAAATTAGAATATTGATAATTGTTATAGATTTATAACTATTCTTGATTTTATTTCTGGGCGTAGGTTTCAAGGCACAGTGAACTATTTGAAAATAGTGTTTATCTTTTTAGTGATTTGGTATTTATGTGCAATATAGTATTTTCCAAGTATATTCCCATTATTGTTCATCGAATTGCATTCAGGTCTCGCAATCTGACTCGAATTTGTGACTTTGACAATAGTTTTTGGTTAATATTTGATCTGCACAGATCGTTCTCAGCATAGGTCACCAATTAACTTTTTTTGAATTCCCTCTTGCGAAATTTTTAGGTCTGTTTCATTTTGGCATGCGAAGGACTCCTTAGAGTTGCAAAATAAATCATGTTTTCGGGTATTACCAGCATCATTTTGGTTTTATCGAACAATTGCTAAGTAGTTCACTTTACCCCGGCCTGCGGTAAAGTGAACTAGGCAGAGCGGTCACCAAAGAAAGCTCTTTTGTGAGACAATGGAAAAATATTTGAAATTTTTTTTTGCTGGATAAACGGACCCAAAGACATAATGTCAAAACAACGTTAAAAAGTTTGCCCTCAGCTACTGTCTCTTTAAGATATCCTTGAAAAACCTCCAAAATAGTTCACTTTACCCCGTCTTACCCTACTCCCCGAAAGGGGGCGGTACGACGTAAATATTCCGATAAATGCGAATATATACAAAGTCGAGGTTCAATGTCATATTTCATGAAGCATAACGGTTTCTGGTGAACACCAGGACGAGTATGTTTCAGCTTTTCAACAATATAAAATGTGTATGTTGTGTCAGTAACATCCATGTGCTGAATATTTAGAAATGGAATCGTTTGACAACGTTGTCCACTGAGAAGACCTAACAAAAGAGCAAGGCGAGGAGACAGCTCTTTGAGAGGAAGTTCACTGATTGAAGGTTGCGAACGCAAAAAGTCAAAAACAGATTTCACTTCCCACATAGAATGATAGTTTGGTAGGGAAGGGCGAAGTTGAAACACTCCCTTCATGAAACGTTTTACCACTGGCAACTGGCCGAATGCAACATCGAGCCTTTCAAAATTGCAAAATGATGATAATGCACTCCTTGCAGTGTTGATGGAGCTGAACGACAATACTTGCTGATATAAGGATGTAGGAAAATCAAGAGCTGTTGCAAGTGGCGGATGTACTGGGTCGCAATTATTTGCAGAACAATATAAAACCCATTTATCTATGTGAGTAGTATACTGTTTTTTGGTCGAATCACGCCATGCCGCCATGATTATGTCAAGGGAAGAGGGAGATCGGCCATATTGTGAGAATCGGTGCGGGATAGAAGGCAAATCATTAAAGTCAATTTTTGATACAGAGGATGTACTGACTCCGGGCACTCCGGAAGATACAATAATTTGCGGCTTGGCCGTAGAAACACTGGTGGAGCAGGCAGGCGTAACAAATGTGGATATCAGATTTGTGTAGGCCATTTTGGCACAACTACAACTCCCAACGCAAAGTCTTGGCGAATCTTTTGTAGTGCATGTAGCACACAGCTGAAAGGGGGAAAACAATAAAATTTGAGACCAGTCCATGAGATGCTAAAGGCATCAATATGCGATGCACTAGGATCTGGCCTTAGGGAGCAATAATTGGGACATTGTGCATTCAATCGAGATGCAGAAAGGTAAATTTCTGGTTGGAAATTGAGTGTATTTAATGCCTTTTGCAAACATTTAGGATTAAGCATCCATTCTGCATCGTGATTAGAAAAAATGCGTGATTCTCTATCAGCAGTAATATTTTCGGTTCCGGGAATGTGATATGCAGCAAGTAAAATATTATTTTCTTGACAAAATTCCCAAATCTGAACCACAATTGTAATACATGTATCATTGTGGGCGGTACCCTTTCGATTGATTATACAAACTGCTGCAGTGTTATCAAGCATTATGCGAACATTTTCATTCAAAATAATGTCTTTGAAGCTTTTAATGGCAAAAAATGCAGCCAACAATTCTAATGCGTTGATATGATATTGCGATTCTCTGTGGGACCTCTTACCACCAGTGGTCAGATGCCCTGTGGCAGCCCCCCAACCGATCAAGGATGCATCAGAATAAATACCGGGTGTCCCAAAAAAATGTATACGGATTTGGTTGACTCTAGCGCTGTGAATTTAGCTTTAATCAATGGCTAATCACTCTTAAAATGTTCCTCGATAGTTAACTTGAACATAGATACCTCGTTTGTTGGTATTGATCCTTTGAGAGCAGATATATCCATCTTGAAAGCTCAAATTTGCCTCTCCCTGCAAACCAGAGCTTTAGCCTTTTGGCCTAAGCAATTTCTTAAGGCACAACGTATAAATCAACGATAGCCTTGATAAAATTTGAACAATATTCGATCTTGTTTCATTCTGTTGTCCAGAAGTCACCCCCCAGTCACCCATTGGGAAGTTTCTTAATTTTTCATTAATTTCAGTTCTAAATTTTGATGTGCTTTAGGAATTTGCTTAGGCCATAAGGCCAAAGCTCTGGTTTGCAAGAGGACGCAAATTTGAGCTTTCAAGATTAATATTTCTGCTCTCAAAGCACCAATACCAACAAACGAGGTATCTATGTTCCCAGTTAACTATCGAGGAACATTTTGAGAGCGATTAGCCATTCATTAAAGCTAAATTCACTTCGCTGGAGTCAACCAAATCTGTATACTTTTTTTTGGGACACCCGGTAGTCAGATCAAAAGTGGCTTTTTCAATATTACCATAACTGTGTGGCAGATTTTGAAGCCACCATTCAACATTGCTGATAGCAGATGAGCTAAGGGCCATCTTTTTCTCAAAATCTACTTTAGAAGCTTTCAAAGCTAGTGTTTTATCTAGTTCTAGCCACCGATAATGTGCACCCCCAAAGGGAATAGCAGGGAAACTGGAGACCATATATCCCAAAGTTCTAGCAACACCGCGAATTTTCACTTTTGAAGCATTTTCGCGGATAAAGTTCAGGAAGTGCAGAACTTTGTCATAACGCTTAGGTGTGAGGGTTATTTTCATTGTTACAGAATTTAATACAAATCCCAAGAAGACAATTTCCTGCTTTGGAATAAATTCCGATTTGGTGGGATGTGCAACGAAACCAAGGTTATCAAACAGTTTCAAGGTGGCTTTGACAGTCTGGATACAGCCTGCGTAAGTTTCACTTTGCAAATATATATCATCGATATAACTGGATACTAGGTGGCCTCGTTCCCGTAAAGTAGCCAAAGCAGGCTTCAACAGTTTAGTAAATTTCCTTGGGCAGGAAGCAAGACCATTCGGGAATGCTGTATACTGGCATAGCTTTCCCAAAAACTGAAATCGTAAATATTTTTGATAACCAGGTTGAATGGGAACACTATAATAAGCATCATTTAAATCAATTGAGGCCATCCAGCAATTTGGGGTAACCATGGAGATAACCGTATGGATTGAATCCATTTTAAAGTGATAATGATAAAGTAATAAAAGGACCAGTGTGAATTTGATAACTTCACAATAAATTTTGAGCTGATGCTCTCAAAGATGCATGCAGAAAGTCCATTCTGCGTTATTATTACTGGTGATTTCAACTGTCGATCAACGCAGTGGTGGGAAAATGATATCGAAAATAACGAAGGGAAACTGTTTGAGCCAATAACAGCTGACATTGGTCTTCATCAATTAATTTCAGAACCAACTCACTTAATGGGTGATTCAAAATCTTGCATTGATCTCATTTTTACTGACCAGCCTAACCTCATTACAGAGTTTGGTGTTCATCCGTCATTACATGAGCAGTGTCATCATCAAATCATTTATGGAAAACTTTCTGTTTCAAATATATCAGTACCTCCTTATACCCGCAGGATCTGGCATTATGATAAAGCAGATTTTGTTGCCATCAGGAAAAGTATCGAAATGTTTAGATGGCGTGAGCATCTCGACAAAATCACGTGCCCTAATGAGCAGGTTAAACTACTCAATGAAGTCCTTTTGAATATTTATTCTAACTTCATTCCAAACCAGATCAAAACGATTAAACCTCGCCAAGCACCCTAGATAACACAAGCTGTCAGAAAATTTCTGAGGAAAAAGAATCGTGCTTATAAAAACTTTGTGAGGAACGGTCGGCCAGATAACAAGCTTGAAGGAATACAAAAGATGATATCTGAAGGTGCAAAAATGATTGAGGATGCAAAACAGAATTACCTCCGAAAGACTGGGCAAACTTTAGCAAATCCAGAAACATCTAGTAAAACCTACTGGTCTTTAATCAATACTGTCCTGAATAAGGCGAAGATTCCCATTATACCGCCACTTTTAGAAAATGGGTTATTCATAACGGATTTTACTGAAAAAGCACAGTTATTCAATGACTATTTCATTCTCCAATGTACGACGATCGACACAGGCAGTGAAATACCACATGATACTGCGGGAAGTTCTACTTTGATCAGTGATTTTGCCATCTCCGAGGAAAAAATTCTGAATATCATAAGATCGCTAAATCCTAATAAAGCTCATGGCTGGGATGAAATATCTGTACGAATGATAAAGTTAAGCGATGCTGCATTAATTATTCCACTAAAGATAATATTCACGAACTGTCTGAGGCGTGGTATATTTCCCGCAATATGGAAACATGCAAATGTAGTACCAGTTCATAAGAAAAATGAGAAAAATGTGAAAGGAAACTATCGTCCGATTTCACTTCTCCCAATTTTTGGGAAAATACTCGAAAAACTTATGTACGATTCTATATATTCACATCTTGTTTCTCATGAACTACTGAACCCAAATCAATTAGGTTTTCGTCCCGGTGACTCAACAGTCAACCAACTGATTTCCATAACGCACACAATCTTTAAAGCGTTTGATTGTAATCCCCCTTTCGACGTTCGCTCGGTGTATCTTGATATTTTTAAAGCATTTGACAAGGTATGGCATGATGGTCTCATTTATAAGCTTAAAAGATGTGGCGTTTCAGGACAGCTTCTTTCTCTCATACAAAGTTTTCTTAAGGATCGAAAACAGCGAACTGTTCTGAACGGGCAGTGTTCTAATTGGGGAGATATTTTGGCAGGAGGGCCCCAGGGCTCTATACTAGGACCATTGTTTTTTCTTGTATATATCAACGATCTCGCTGTTGACTTGAAATGTAATGTCAAGCTTTTTGCCGATGATACATCCTTGTTTACAGTCGTTCAAGAACCTAATGCAGCTGCCGAGGACCTGAACCATGATCTTGAGTTGATTACCCTGTGGGCCCATGATTGGAGGATGTCATTTAATCCAGATCCGCAAAAACAAGCCGTCGAATTACTGCTTTCTAAGCAAAAACATGAAGTAGATCACCCTGTTATACTCTTTAATAACATACCCGTGAAGAAAGTAGATGAACATAAACACCTAGGTATTATCTTGGACTCGAAGCTTTCTTTTTCAGCTCATATTAAAACTGCTATCTCTAAAACGAGAAAGGGCATTGGCTTGCTAAAATATCTCTCCAAATATTTGCCTAGACATACCCTAAACGAAATGTACAAGCTTTATGTGCGACCCCACTTAGACTATGGGGATGTTATTTATCATACCCCAGCAAAGGTATGTGAATTCAGCCAAAACATCATTTTGTCAAGTTTAATGGAAAAGCTTGAGGCTGTCCAGTATTCTGCTGCTCTAGCTGTAACAGGAACATGGAGGGGAACATCGCGTGAAAAACTCTATGCAGAGCTTGGTTGGGAGTCACTAAGTTCCCGTAGGTGGAGTAGACGCATGACTTTGTTCTACAAGATAATGAATAATCTCACTCCCTTGTATACAAAGGAGCCAATTCCACCACCTCATCAGTCGCAATACTCTCTTCGCAATCAGGATGTTATTGGGCGATTAAGGGCAAGAACAGAAAAATATCAATCTAGTTTCTATCCTAACTGCATAACTGAATGGAATAAACTCGATCCTGAGATTAGGATTACACCGTCCATTGCTGCCTTTAAGTCAAAGCTTTTATCAATAATTCGTCCCCCTGCAAAACCTGTCTTTGGGATTCATGACCCATTAGGTTTATCGTATCTTTCCCAAATAAGAGTCGGTCTCAGTAAATTAAATTTTCACAAATTTAAGCACAACTTTAAGGACACCATAAACCCAATGTGCCCTACAAATGACGGTATTGAGGATACGGAGCACTTTTTGCTGCTTTGTCCTTCATTTAGCATCCAACGACGAGATCTTCTCGCTGGCCTTTCAGTAGTATTACAACCATTTGTTCAAATCAACACCCTCTCGAACAACGTTCTGGTACAACTTTTATTGTATGGTGATAAAGACCTTTCTAGTGACGTAAATAAACATGTTCTCGAACTGACTCTAAATTTCATTCACCAAACTGGTCGGTTTGACTAAGGAAATTCTAAACCTTTATTTTACACTTAATAATCACCAAGTCCCCTTACCTCTATTTCTTTTGCTTGTAAGTTTGCTTCACATTGGATGTTAGGCTCATTGGGCACAAATCCATCCAAATCTGATATCGAATCTCCAATTTCACCCATTTTGTAAAAAGACCTGCTTGCCCAAAGTTAGCCCGACATGCAAAGTGAAACGAACCTTAGTAATTATCAGTAAAAGTCGTTTATGTGTATTTTTCGTAGCCGTATATTTAATTCTAGTTTAGTTACATGTTCTCTATGTTAATGGCTGCGGAGTTGTCACGGTCTCTTGCACTCCGTGGTATCGTCCTCGTAGTTTAGTAAAGTAGCTTGTACGTAGTGTCTTAAGTAGTTCGTTCTTGAAAAATTTTATATTGAATATAAAAAAAAAAAAAAAAAAAAAGTGATAATAGGTAACATTAGCATTGAATGCCTTGAGTTTGAGAATCAATCTGACTTGATTATCAGGCTTTGGTACAATAAAAATTGGAGAAATGAACTCATTGTTTTCATGTTCACAGGGAACAAGGACTCTCTTGGCAAGCAGAGAATCAATCTCTGTTTTGACGTTAGCAATGCTGTCATTTGAAATATGATTATTTGGACAGGCATTTTTGGTTGGAGGATTGCCATTGAATTCAATTATATCCCCTGCAACCGTCTGAAGAATGTATTGATCTGAAGTGATATTCTGCCACTGACGTAAATGTTTTATTTGCCCAGCAGAGAATTGCTTTACCCTATCATGCAAATAAGGGCATAATTGCGAATCAACAAAAGATGAAAAACAAGTTACCGTCGTGTTTACTTGGTCCAATTGTTCCAAGACTTCTTTTTGTTTTGGCCTGTGGGGAATTGTCCCTGGTTCCTTCTGGGAGGATACGAGATCCTCCCTCTCTGCGATAAAAAAGGCTGACCATAAGATTTGTTTTGTGGTTTTTGGCCTGAACCCCGAAATTGTGATCCCCCTCGTGCCTTTTGTGGAAACTTTTGCACAATCTTGCCCATGGCTTTTACCTCCTGCATTGTTTTACTGATATCGTTCCCAAACAGAAACTTATCAGGCTTCTTGGAGCGATTGCAGGCAAATTTAAAGTCTGCATTGATGTAAGGGCGAAGAGGCTGCAATGGCACCAGATGCAGTGACTAGGGTATCTTGCATGGCCACTAGGGCACGATCAGCACCTTTCACATCTGGTTTTAAGGGGTTCCAAATGTGTTCATTGGCAGGGGGCCAGAAAAATTCTGTGCAATTCTCGGGAACAAGATATTTTGCCTTTATTTGCTTACGTTGGCCTGTTTCAAGCTCGTATTGATAAGGGTAGCCAAATTAGCAGAAACCGAAGGACCTTTGGGGGCAGTAATGCTGGTAGAGCTGTCGATGCTCTCAAGGAACACATCCGAAGATATCAACTCCTCGTGATCCTGCTGACCGGGTTCATTTTGAAGAGTAGCCTGGCCTTGATCAGCATCAAGATCATGGAGATCATCATTTTTGCGATTAACGCGATGATCGGCCTGATCAATGTCATGATCACCATAAAGGCTTAAGACATCATCATCATCAACTGGCAGATGTTGAGATGGATCAGGCAAAGAGGGCAAAGTTTCAGGCATATTGGCCGTGGGTTCACTTTGATGTACCCCAAAAGAAATTTGACTAGGGACATGGGATCCAGGAGCAGACGGTTCATTAACCAAAGCTATCTTTTGGCGATGCGGAGCAACTGAAATCGTAGCAGACTCGCGTGCGATTTTTTCCTGATGTGGGCGTGACTCGACGGAAAACGATTCCTCGTCATCAGAATCGGAAACGGAGATTTTCCATTTACGATGTGGAGGCCGCTTGATTTAAGTGACCAGACCAAACAACAACTGATTTGAGACCTGCAGTTGCTCTTGCATCGTCTTTAATAGCGTAACTATCATCGGCGATTCCTGCACGCTAGCAGATTATTATTATTATCAATTTATTTATTGTTGGATTACAAATGTCAAAAAGATAGCTAAAAATAATTAGCTAATTTATTCCAACTTTAAAACATTAAAATACAAATATTACATAAGAAAAATAGTGGATAAAATATTTACAAGTCATCAAAAGTATACAGTGTAAAAGTAAAAGTAGATATCTAATAAGATTCATCATAAAAAGCCCAAATTCGGAATAAAAACGCGGCATAATTTACATGGACAATTTTCTCCGTTCCAACTTTTTATTTTTGTTTTAAACTGACAAAGGGATTCTCAATTACGTATCGTTGGTGGTAACATTTGCCACAGCTGCGGACCTTTGAAACGGATGCTTTCTGTCCCGTTGTTGACAGATCTCACCCTAGGTTGAAAGAATTCGTTATTGTTGCGCAGATTGTAATTACTTTCATTTTCACAGAAAAGTTCCTGCATGAATGAACGGTTCAGGTCATTTCTAGTTTTGTACATTTCAGTCATAAGTAACTGCAAGTTCTTTGTATGAATAGTAACGGCACAGTCCTTCTCTAATAGCTCACTATAAGTAGATTCGGCATCCTTATAAGTAATTCTCAAAGCCCTTTCCTGTATTTTGTTAATTTTCTTGTTAAGCTGCCTGCTGTGAAACATCCAAATTAAAGGACAGTATTGAAACTGACTGGTAATAAATGCCCTCATGCATAAGCGTACGGGAAGAAAAAATCTAGGGGGGCGGCCCGACACAAAGTCCATTGTTTACCAACATTTTTGCCCGACCGAGGGCAGATTTTTGCCCGATTGGGGCTGATTTTCGACGATTTCTCCAACATTGGGGGGGCTGCCGCCCCGTACGCTTATGCTCATGAGTGTTCTTAGTTTGCTCTGATCCATGTATGGGGATATGCGAGCAAGTGCATAAAGTTTATTGCTAGCCTTTTGGCACAATTTGGAAACATGATTATCGAAGGAAAGTTTGCTGTCAATTTGAACTCCGAGTAGCTTCTCTTCGGAGCTATTTACAACATCAGCATTTCCAATCCTAACAGTAACAGGATCATCACATCTCTGCCCAAGAACCAGAAGATGGCATTTATCTGCATTTAATTTCATAAAGTTGTCGGCAAACCATTCCAAGCTAAACTACAGTCATTTTCAAGCCTATGAGTTATATTGTCCAGGTTCTTATCGCAGGCATAGATTGTAGTATCATCTGCATAATTACATATATCCGAGTTTTGAATGAAGAGTAGAAGATCATTAATGTATATGTTGAATAACAGAGGCCCTAAGACTGACCCCTGAGGAACACCTCGTGTGACGCTTTTCCAAGAACTGAATGACCCATTTACTTTTACTCTTTGTTGTCTATTTGTGAGGTAATCATTAATTAGTGTTAATGCTTCGCGGGAGAAACCGCAGGCTTGCAATTTTGCAATCAAAAGATCGTGTCTGATGCAATCAAATGCCTTGGACAGGTCCATCAATACAGCCCCTGCCTTGCCACCTTCATCAAGGCTAATTTTGCATTTTTCTAAGAGCCGTACGAGAGCATGCTGGGCACTGTAACCTTTTTGAAAACCACAGAGAAGTGACGATAAAAAGGGTGTAATATATGCAACTATCTGTTTGTCCATTATTCTTTCAAACAGTTTTGAGACCATAGGCAGAACGCTGATTGGCCGAAAGTTAGTCCTAGAGTTGGTTTGTCCATTCTTGGGAAGAGATGTGACATCCGTGCATTTTTTAGTTCATCAGAAAAGGACGAATTTTCTATGCAATCATTAAATATTTTCGTCAAAGGTTCTACACATATATCAGAATTGGATTTAAGAATTTTAGGAGGAATACTTTTGTGCGTTGTAGCTTTCTTAGGATTTAGATCCCTAACCTCTTTGTCAACAGTATCAGGGGTAACTTTATGAAAATCAAAGGAACCAGCATCTTGATAGCGACCTTTAATTTTCAGAATGCTAGGATGATTGGAAAACTTATGTACAGCCTCATCAATAGGATCTGTGATTCCTTCTGTTGCATTTTCGTAATTAGAGTTTTCATTTATGCCAAGGGAATCCGTCACATTGACGAAAAATTCGTTCATAGTTTCTGCTACCTCAACATCGTTGGAAATAATGGTTTCATCTTCAATCAATACTATTTTATTCTTAGATTGTGATTTGTCCGAGAAAAAAAGTTTCACAGTATTCCAGAATTTCTTATTATCAGTGACAAGTGAGATGTCTAGGTTATTGTAATAATTTCTTTTTTCCTTCCGAAATAACTTAACACAAGAGTTTCGTTGCTTGCGAAATTTGTTCCAATTTTCAGCAGTTCGATCTTCGTTGAATTTATTATGTAATCTAGAACGTAGCATGGTCGCTTTACGCAGAGCACGAGTCATAAATGGTTTATCATTTGCCCGGACATATTTTTTCTTAACAGGAGCATGTTTTTCTAAAACTTTATCAAAAGTAGTTTCAAATGAACTGTAATTCAAGTCCAATGGCTCTATTTTCCCTAATTCCTCTCGAAGATCATTCCTGAAAGCAATTTCATTATATTTTCTATAATTTCTATAGTTGATTACCGTTGGTCCTTGTTTGGGGAAAGTAGTTTTAAGGATAGTAACAACCATTTTATGGAAATCTGATATACCAGTTTCAACTGTGGTAGTTTGTTGCACGCTCCTGTTTCGGTTTGTCAGTACAAGATCTATACATCTTGGTGTATGAGATTTATAGCACGTTGGTTCCTTGACACGATTTTTAAGACTATAAAGGTCCAAGAAATTTTTGAGCTGTTCCTCACTTTCAGTCATATTAAAATCTCCTATAAACATAAAGTTTTCATAAGTTTCACTGTAGTGGTCGATCGCACGACCAAGGTTTTCAAATAAATGATCTTGAGACTGGGTTGGTGGTCGATAAACACTGAAAAGTACCCATTTCTTTTTCCTCAAATTTATTTCAAAACTAATGCATTCGATACCATCGGAAAATTTGAAGGAATTTAACTGATGTGAAGGTATATCGCTTCGGACGTAGACTAGTAAGCCACCGCCATTTGAATTTCTGTCTAATCGAAAGGGAGTAGCAAATCCCTCTATTGCAAATTGCCCTGTTGGAAGAACTTTCTGTGACGCAGCTGTTATTCGACTGCGTTGTTTCGAGATCTTGGCCCGAAGCCAAGTCTCTCTCCGTGTTTTCCATAAGCAAAAATTCGGTAAAGAGGGGAAATATAATGCGATACTTAACTTAACAATGCGATAACAGCAAACTTTACTACGAAATGTCAAATTTCACGTTGAACTGGAAGACTCCAAAACTTTCAAAAAAGCTGCAAAAATTCGTGACTGACTTCGCATGAACGCATTACACAACTGGTTTGCATGAACTACTGCGCTCTCTCTCGTACTCCTCCGTAGCGACGGAGCCGATGACGAAATAGAATTGCTAATATGTTGGTAGCCTCGCTCCCGTACTTGTTCTTGAAAAGGAGGCGCTACCAAACGTGTCATCTTTTGTCATCTTTTGCTTGTAACAAAAGCATATAGGCCCGAAGTGGAAGGAAAGAAAGGTGCACACAAGGAAAGGAACACTTTGAAAGGAAGATATTTCAAGATGAAGGTCATCCTAACACTTGCCTTCGTTGCTCTGCATCTATCTGGAGTGCTCAGTTATTTTGTAAATATTGATGCTCATGGCGAAGAGTGCTTCCATGACCGTGTACCGCCCGGTACAAAGATGGCATTGATGTTTGAAGTTGCAGATGGCGGATTCTTGGATATCGATGTGAAAGTAAGGCCGGGACGATATCATTCTTCGATTTTACTTGAGCTGAAAAGTCGTTGAGACACTGGTCTCAGACCAGAGGAGTTTGTTGTCACAAAGTCAAAAGATTAAGGGTGGGCCTGCAAAATACAGGGGTCTTAACACTAGCTATAGTATAAATAGGCCTAGCTAGGCTACTGTTGTGGCGCAATGGTGTGATCCTCTGACTTTGCAGCCAGAACAGTCAGGCGGAGTGGGGTTCGATACCCGATAGGACCCCACCTCTTGAGCGTCATGACAAGGGGTCGCTGACTTGATTAGTTCTGCTCTATTTCTGCGATCCCATCGCTTGGCGCTGAAAGACGCAACTTCACCTTCGCCTGTTCTTTGATATTTGTTTTCCAGTGTTGCCTACTTGCATCTTGTCCAACTATTATTAGCAGGGGTAAAATGTATAATCAGTCACAATCAGTATCACATAGCATAGATATTGACATTGTGCCATTTCTCCTTTTCCACACAAAGTATTGTAGGAGGGTCCCGAGTCCACGGAAATGTCCGTGTCTTGTCCGTGGACACGTCCGTGACCGTCCGTGGAAATTTTGAATTAAATTTGGTCACGGACAATTTCTAGCCACGGACGTGGTCCGTGGTGAAATTTAGAGTGTTATATCCACGGACATAAATGCTCTTGCCTTTAAAATGAGCGTAGAATACTTCATAAAGCAACAGTATGTTTGCAACTTCCCTTACAAACACATTTTTAAACAAATTCGTAGCAAATATTGCGATCTGTTCATGTTCTGCTTCCGGACTTTGCGTCTTGCGTCTACTTTATGTCATATCTTTCAAGCTGATTTCTTGACTGAAAACGAGGCAACCTACTTCAGAGTAATGACGAACACATTTGACAACAACGTGCTGCATGCGTTCGGTTTTTACGCAGATTTGTGATGGAAATATGCAAAGGAAAACTAACAAAACCAACAATTGTCATATGCGGCAGAATAAGATGCAAATTCTATGGTTAATAGCCCAATCTGTGACTTGCATCAAAGTCCACGGACACGGCAGTGTGTCCGTGGACTATCGGTTTTCCGTGGAATTTTCTGAATTAATTTTACCACGGAAAAGTACACGGACATCCACGGACAAGACACGGACATTTCCGTGGACTCGGGACCCTCCTAGTATTGTTGACTCTTTTTTTTCATGAAAACTTTTCTTTTCTATACTACCTCTGGAGGGTCCTTTATGGAAACAAGGTTGCACCATGACCTTTTAATGCTATCCCTGCCATTTTAAACTCGGGGTGTTTTTATACTAGATTTTAGTTTTTATTGTATTGTACACATGTAAATAGCCTTCCTTCTTTTCGTAAATTTTCATACCGGGGGAGTCAGCAAAAAGAATCCCTGTTTGAAAGGTCACAGCTCCCTGGAAATCAAGACAATGATATCGGCAAATATATATAGTTTAATGGTAGAAATGTTCAAATCTACTATAAAATTTACCTGACACAAAATCAGCCACTCCATTCTGAAATTATGAGGGACTTTCTCCCGAAAGCCTCTTCCAAAAACCTTCAAAACGTGCCCAAAATCTAGACTTATTACAGTTCGTCCCTAGTTTTCGCTCGCTATTGAGTTGAATTACTAATTGAATTGAATGGAATCGCTCTCTCAAACAGGGACTCATAATCAAACTAACTCAAAATCAGGACAAAAACTCGTTTTCACGTCAAGTTCCTGACGTTACAATCAGATTGCAGCATTCGGGGCTGCTCGGCTGTGATTGGCTCATTTAAATTTCACGCGTAAATTTTAGAGTTTTCGGTAAAATTTTCGGTAGTTTTTGGAATTGTCGGTGCCCTTGGTCGCCCTGTCAATAAGACAGCGCTTTGCGTTGCTTTTTGCCAAAATGGAGGTTGTTATCATCGCAGCTACGGACAGAATGAAGGTGATCTCAAAAGGCACTGTACGAAAGAGTTTTGAAGGGAAAGGATGCATTTGTTTGTTTGCCAACTTGCTGTAGGAAGACCCCGGAAGACTTACTGTTTGGCGAATTTAAATCGTGAAACACAGGATTCCTTTTTGGCCTGAGCAAAACAAAAAAGGAGCTTGAGGTAAGCACTTCGACCCGGCAAAAGTTAAGAGAAAACTCACATTCGATGTGGAAAAGATACCCGAAATTTCTTGAAACATTCCTCTATAAACAGCAGAAGTATTCGTATTTGAAATTCTGTGCAAATTATAGTAAATTTGTCAAAGAGGCTTGAACCTTGAAAACGTTTCTTCGTTCTTGCAAAGTGCCGATCAATTAGAGTTTTGTGGATAACTATACATTTTTAGGAGAATTATTTATAGTTTTGAGAAGCCTTTTTGGGTGTTTTTCTTTGCGAGAATAATTTGTGTTCATTTCTTGAGCTTCCCCGACCGAAGAACATTCTAGAAAACATTGCAAAGTTCCCCTGAAGATAACGCCAGAAAACTCGCGCATTTTAAGATAAAGAATAACCGAAACTTGATGAAACGTTTATGCTTTGTTAACCATAGTATTGACAGCAGAAATATTAGTGATTGAAATTATTACAAAATAGCTAGTGCAGGTTTTTTGCGTAAAACAGTCTCACAATAGGTTGCAGAAGGCTTCAGCAAAAAGTTTCTGAAATATACCTTGGGTTCCTTTAGCAATCGAAACAATCATGATTGTATTGTTTTAGATTTATCATTGTTTTATTTGAAAGAAATTAGATCCCACTGGCTGGCTGAATTTGACGAAATCTTTATTGTTTTGATTGTCAAAGGAACACAAGTTTGTCTGGTTCACTCATTCCGAAAAAGTTTGAAGGCGTGGAAAAGTCACATGACCTCCATCACAGCTAGGAAGTCTCCCTGCGGCACGAACAATCAATTGAATCAATCAATCGACCGACCAAGTCTCGGTCAAATTCTCGTACATTAGTTTTGTCCTCGTTTTCACATAGCTTTTTTATGAGTCGTAGATAGAGCGAAAGGGTTAAAATCAAAATATAAAAAACGAGCGAAATTTACGACGAATTGTAATCAGTCTACCCAAAATCATGAACAAATTTCCCTTACATTTCTGCCTTACAAATAGCCTTACAGCAATGACTTGTGGACACTTTGGCACCTGCTATCCTCTTGGGAGGATGAACAAGTCCCCCCCTGTTATCGATGACCTGTTCAAGGGGATTCCATTCGCCCATGAGGACAAAATACATGAATTTTATGTGAGTGTCATCAGTTTTAGGAAAGAAAATTTGCTCATTGTTTCTATTCGGGGTAATTCCATATAGCTTCATCAGATGGATGTCAAGTCATGTTTGACAAATCTTCTAGAATTTTTTCTATAGCAAGGTAACGAGGAGTTGATCCTAGATATTTAATTTCAGCTCGATATCTCGTTTGGTTGACAAGCAATAGTTTATTGAACTTGTGGCCCATTTGTCAGTATTAAGGTGTCACTTTTCATGACGCAGTATGTTTGAGACACAATAAAACCATAATAACATTTTTTTAGAACCGTTTCCACTTTTCAGGTGCTTTATATAGTTGTTAGGTTCACGAAAAAGTCAAATTCCACGGAACTATCAAGATCGCTTGGATGCATAATTGCTTCAAAATCACACAACCATGCGTGGAAAAGATTTTTTAGTGCCTCCGACTGGTAAAAAGCACAGGCAAGGGGCCTCCAAAAGTTTTAAAGAGATTTGTTGTGAGACCAGTTTGATAATGACAGCAGCTGTTTGAAGAGTAAAGGGTGCACAAAGAATAATGGAAACTTCGAACCGCATAGACCAGGCGGAGAATAGGGGAATGGTCACCCGAGAGCGAAATTTATGAGACCAATTGCATTTGGTCAATTCGAGGGTGCTGATTTCGAAAATCGATGTTATACGGGGGTTTATGGGGGCCATCAGCCTCGTTTTCACGTTTAAAGTCTCGTTTTCACGTATATGAAGGAAACCAATGAGAAGCCAGTTTTAAATGGAGATATGTCATTTTTTAAAGTATATTAAGCATCTTTGTTGAGCATAAATGCTGAAAATTGAATTTGGAACTGTTAGGGGGGCGAACAGCCTCGTTTTCGTTATGAAATAGCATGTAATCTTACAATTTCTATCCTTAGATGGACATCTAAAACGCTGAATACATGCAAAATTTTTGAAACCAAGTGCCTTTGGTCAATTCAAGGGTGCTGATTTCGAAAATCAATATTATACGGGGGTTTATGGGGCCATCAGCCTCGTTTTCAGGTTTTTTAAAGTCTCGCTTTCGCATATATGAAGGAATCCAATGAGAAACCAGCTTTAAATGGAGATAGGTCTTATCTTAACGTATATTAAGCATCGTTGCTGGGTATAGATGCTTTAAGTTGAATTTAGGACTGTTAGGGGGGGGGGGGGAAACAGCCTCGTTTGTACGATAAGACTTTAATAAAACGCTTTGTTAGTATCATATCTAATATTTTGATGTTGTGAATTACATGTAAAAAGAAGTCTAAGGGCCTGTTTACATGAGATGGGCCAGCCCACCTAAGTGGGCTGGCTCACCTGAGTGAGATCTGTGTCTTCAGTACAGTCCTTTGTTAATCTGTAATTGCATTTACATGGAGGTGGGCCAGCTCTCTAGAGTGAGATCCGTGAGAAAGGCTGGTGGGATCCGCGTCAGGTGGGATGAGAATTGTACTCAGGTGGGCCAGCTCACCGAGGTGGGCTGAGAGTCTCCGTTATACGCGTGCGTAAATAAATAATTTTGGCATCAAACCATTTCTAGCAACAAATCAACAGTGGCCAACTGAATCAACAACAAATCCTCGAACTCGAATTAAAGAAACGTGAACAGAAATGAAGAAAATTAAGTGGACGTCTGAAATGGTTGTCTTTCGAAGGAAACTATTTCGTTTTCTCGACTGAGATGCAACGAACCTATCCATCGGATACTTTTGATAAATCGCCCATAAAATCAAAATTTCTAGTAACTGTAACAAGAGCAAGTATTCCGGACAACTTTGCAATCTGCAACGGAACTTTTCCGCCATTTTTGTAAAAAAATTAATTGCTAGCAACCAAAGTTTATAGCGTGTGGCACTGTGGCACCCAAATTATGGCACGAAAAAGAGGCTAGCCCGCCTGAGTGGGATGAAACTCTTTTCATGTAAACACCCGTGATAACCGTCTCTTGCTAGTTACGTACTCGAACAAGCACAAGGCAGGTGTAGATCTCGAGACTACTCTATCGTTTCCACTTGCACCCATATCGATGCCTCTCAGCACAGCAGATGGTGCCATCAGATAGACCGTTAAAAGCAAATTATACGAAGCTGCCATGAGTGACCTAACTATCGTTAGCCCAGGTGAACTACCACCTGCGGATAAATTGAACACATACTACTTGGCCCTTGCCGCAGCCATACGAAGTTTGGTTCGTCCTGCATCAACAATAAGACAAATGGCGACCAAAATATTTGCTACAGTTCCAACCAGGTATACAACAATTGTTATTGTCTGTGACACATACAGGGACAACAGCATAAAGGGTAGTAATAGAGTTAAGAGAGGTGTAAGTGAGAGATACGTCTTGACGAGTCCTGACATGAAAGTGCCATATGACTTCAACAGCTTTCTCCGCAATGGGGAAAACAAAGAGATGTTGTTTGATCTTCTTCAGCTTGCAATAATTGAGGGCCGTAGCCAAATATTTAGCCGGGCAGTAATAATTTCAAACAAATCTCAGTGTACGAAAGTTACAGAGGATCATTTTGAAGTTCTCGAAAACTGGGCCAGCAACCACGAAGAAGCAGACACGAAGTTGGTGGCATTGGTTAAAGCTGGGGATTCTTCACCCGATGATGCTGTCATGATTCGATCCCCCTCTGGTGACATCGACATTCTAGCATTGTTCCTTTCACATGAATTCGGCGGAACGAAGATTCTCGTAGATAATGGTACGTGAAAACAACGGAAGATAATCGACATGACATCATCAAGCCTTGAGATCGAGAAAAAGAAAGCATTACTTGGCCTTCACGCTCTTTCTGGCAACGACTTTGTTTCCAGTTTATTTAGAAAGGGAAAGCAAGCATTTTGGAGGACAATGTCGAAGAAAGTTGAATTCGTAAGCCTTTTTACTGAGTTGGGAAGCTCCTCTCAGGTGTCGAACAATCTCGTCAATGGTTTCGAGAAGTTTGTTTGCGCATTATATGGAAATCAAAGAATATCATCAGTGAATCAGCTGCGACACAAGTTGTTTATGCAGAAGTTCGAAAGAGAAAAGAAGGTCGTAGATCTTAGTCTCCTGCCACCATGCAAAGAAAACCTGAAGCTTCATATTCTGCGTAAAAAACTAGGTCGCCATGATCTTCGATAGTTTGATTCTTCAATTGGGCTCCCCAGAAGATCATAGTTGGGATGAAGGAGGATCAGTTCGTTTGAATGGTACTTGTTACCCAGAAGATGTATCGGAGCTTTTGTTTAACCAAGCTGAAGTCAACGAAGAGCAGGATATTGAGAGTATCGAGTGTAGTGACTCTGAAGACGATTTTGAGGAACTTTGAAACGATTTGACTTTATTTAGATAATCCGCTTGCATTTCCATTGGTTTTATTTATCAATTAATGATGAACAGCGCTGCATAGCCCCTATTGATGAGAATTCAAAATCAGTCTCTCCATAATATTTAAGCCTTTTAGATGTTCATCTAAGGATAGAAATTGAAAGATTACGCTATTTCGTAATGAAAACGAGGCTGTTGGCCCCCCTAACAGTCCTAAATTCAACTTAAAGCATCTATACCCGGCAACAATGCTTAATATACGTTAAGATAAGACCTATCTCCATTTAAAGCTGGTTTCTCATTGGGTTCCTTCATATATGCGAAAACGAGCCTTAAAAAAACCTGAAAACGAGGCTGATGGCCCCATAAACCCCCGTATAATATCGATTTTCGAAATCAGCACCCTTGAATTGACCAAAGGCACGTGGTTTCAAAAATTTCGCATGTATTTAGCGTTTTAGATGTCCATCTAAGGATAGAAATTGTAAGATTGCATGCTATTTCATAACGAAAACGAGGCTGTTCGCCCCCCTTACAGTTCCAAATTCAATTTTCAGCATTTATGCTCAACAAAGATGCTTAACATACTCTAAGAAATGACATATCTCCATTTAAAACTGGCTTCTCATTGGTTTCCTTCATATACGTGAAAACGAGATTTTAAACGTGAAAACGAGGCTGATGGCCCCCATAAACCCTCGTATAACATCGATTTTCGAAGTCAGCACCCTCGAATTGACCAAATGCAATTGGTCTCATAAATTTCGCTCTCGGGTGACCATTCCCCTATTCTCCGCCTGGTCTACCTGTGGCAAGTTAAGACACTTATGAGAACGTCTCCAAATCAGAAATTCTATCAGAATGCTATTATTTTGTACTTTGTTTATTATTATCGTTATCGAACAATTCGCGTATTAAAATGATAAAATATTACATTTTAACATATAATTTGTCATTGAAATCTAGAATATTCCGCTTTGAGACAAACTTTTAAGGTAGCCTAAAGTATTGAGGTAAATGTTTCATGGCTCAAAAGCCTTATTTTGCGGTGTGTTGTTAGATTATGAGTTCAAAGGATGTACCAACACCTCAAGTTTTGATTAAGAAACATTTTTCAATTTCAGAAGTCAGTTCTGCAGACATTTTCAAACGCTTAAACTTTCTAAGACTCAATCGGTATGAATACCACGGAATAGATGTTAATTACTGAAAGTGGAAAATCAGTTTTCAATAATTTCTTCCCGTAATTTATATAAGTTAAACCCACCTGAACCCAGCTGAATCCATCTGAACCCAGCTGAACCCAGCTGAACCCAGCTGAACCCAGCTGAACCCATCTGAACCCAGCAGAGACCAACCTGACTCGATAGAAATTCCCAAGGGGTCCCCTGCCAGGTGTGATAGCTCCGTTTGGAAATATCAAGAACAATGTATCAAAAGAAGCGGGTGATAAGCATAGTTAGCGCTTTATGGTGTTAATGAAAACAGCTGAATAACAATCGTTCTGATCTCATTGGCTCGGACGGTTTTTCATTTTTTCATTTTATGAGCTCAAAATGCGTTATCGATTTGTGTGGCCATAACTCCGCCAATCCAGGAGATATTTTAGCCGGCATCCAAACTTTAATACCCAAACATCTGGAGAGTAGATTTCTTTAAAAAAATTCGGGAAATTTCAAGCAATTTTATTTCTTTCTTGGTTGCGTTTTATGAAGGTAGGTAAACTGTCGAAAAATTGTCATGGATATCTTTCGCAGTGACATCACTCTCCTACTACACGTTCTTTTTATATAAGAAACTGGTTTATAAGAAACTAGTTTATAAGAAACTAGTACTAGGCTGGCGAAAAATTTAAGAAACTCTAGTACTATGCCTTAGAATTGCTAAGAAACTTTTAAAGCCAAATACAAGGACATCATGGGGAAATAATTGTTGAGCCTGTATTTTTTGGTAATATTCATGATAAGTTTATGTTTTGAGTAAAATAGAACTCTCCTTCTTGCTAAAAAATATGCTGTCTGTCAAGAAACCAATATGCGGCGGTGGTAGAAACTACATGTATCAAAAAAATAAGAAATAAATTAAGACACTTTTAGTACTAAAAAGCTGAAATTTCCACGTGAAATTAAGAAACTTTTAGTACTATGGGCTTATCCAAGTTTCTTATAAAAGAAAAAACGTGTAAATCATCAGGCCTAACTTTTTCACCTTCACGTGTACACAATATTGTTTTCGTCAGTTATTTGACTAAAACGTCCTTTGAGTTTCCGTGTTTGTTAATCTGAAGGGCTGTAATTCCAAACAGAGCTATTAGCATTATGAACAAGTGTTAAATGCCAATTCCCTGCTTGTGTGCTTCATACAAATCACTGGACCTCTTGGGATTTCTATTGCGTCAGGTTGGTCTCTGCTGGGTTCAGATGGATTCAGCTGGGTTCAGATGGATTCAGATGGATTCAGCTGGGTTCAGATGGATTCAGCTGGGTTCAGATGGGTTCAGCTGGGTTTAACTTATATAAATTACGAATTTCTTCCAGTCTTTCTTCAAATTGTTTGTTCTTCGCTGTCACGCCAAAAAAGGACAAGACGATATTCTGTTGTTACGATTGTCTACCTAACTTTCGATGCTCTTTTTCCTTCACAAAAAATCTCCAATGATACATTCTATTGAAAAATTAAGAGTGGAAATATCTAGAAAAAGACCTTTCAGAAAAGTTTAAAAAGTGCCTCCATTGTTTTGTCAGATTTTAAAACATGCCTCCGACCGACGGTCGCGCGGTCGTGCACTTTTTCCAGCCCTGCACACAACTGTCATTTGTTGATGTATAGGAAATGATGTACCCATGTTTTTCGGTAATTATATCTTTTAATGCATAAATGCTGGCAATTTCCTAGCTAGTGCCATGAAACTGTGCTCAATGAAGGATGGAATGAAAAATGAAACTACATTGTTTCATAGATCAATGTGTCCTGTTAAGGCCAATGCAGTATTGATTAGATTGCTCTAACCACATGTTCTGGGGAATTTTGTCGACTTTCAAAAAATATTTTCAAGATTTTTGTTCAAGCGAAAATTTCTGAAGTTGGTTCTTTATAATATGCACATATGGAGGTATGCCTGAATGTTGAAAGAATCAATTTTATACTTTCATGTATATTTAGCCCTTTCAAATGGCTCTAAATAAAAAATGGCGGATATATGCTATGTTCAGCTGCCTAAAACCATATGGTCCCAAATAATCATCGCCTTAGGAAAAATTTTGCTGGTTTTCTACCTTGAGTTCTCATTATGAGGCAATTCCAGAGGTCTAACGAGAATCGGAAGTCTGTCAATTTTGATTATGAAGTAGGCATTGTTAGCAAAAGTGAATTTTGTAGCTTTATGTGTGATACACATGTTTCATTCCCCCGTTGATTGAAAATGTTCACTGTAATTTCAAGAATGTAGATACGGTTGTTGCATCACATCCATTTCTAGATTTTAAGACAAATTTAGCATCAATAGTAATTACCAAAGATTACCGTCTGTGGTTGATCTAGCATTTCTAATGGGAGCGTACAAACAGTGGAATTTTAAATCCATTTGCATCAGATGCATTTGTAGATTTTGAGCCATATAAAGCGCCAGCTATGATTGCCAAATGGTTGCCCTTGGTGCTTGATCTATCATTTCTAATGGGAGGGCACAAACAGTGACATTTTGAATCTATTTGCATCAGATGCATCTCGAGATTTTGAGCCATATAAAGTATTAGTGATAATTACCAAATGGTTGCCCTTGGTGCTTGATCTATCATTTCTAATGGGAGGGCACAAACAGTGACATTTTGAATCCATTTGCATCAGATGCATCTCGAGATTTTGAGCCATATAAAATATCAGTTATGATTACCAATTGGTTGCCCCTTCTTGTGTTTGATCTACTATATCTAATGGCAGGGTGCAAACAGCGGCATTTTGAATCCATTTGAAATGAAACATGTGTGTATCACACATAAAGCTACAAAATTCACTTTTGCTAACAATGCCTACTTCATAATCAAAATTGACAGACTTCCGATTCTCGTTAGACCTCTGGAATTGTCTCATAATGAGAACTCAAGGTAGAAAACCAGCACAATTTTTCCTAAGGCGATGATTATTTGGGACCATCTGGTTTCAGGCAGCTGAACATAGCATATATCCGCCATTTTGATTTAGAGCCATTTGAAAGGGCTAAATATACATCTTGTGAAAGTATAAAATTGATTCTTCAACATTCAGGCATACCTCCATATGTGCATATTATAAAGAACCAACTTCAGATTTTTTCGCTTGAACAAAAATCTTGAAAATATTTTTTGAAAGTTGACAAAATTCTCCAAAACATGTGGTTAGAGCAATCTAATCAATACTGCATTGGCCTTAACAGGACACATTGATCTATGAAACAATGTAGTTTCATTTTTTATTCCATCCTTCATTGAACACAGTTTCATGGCACTAGCTAGGAAATTGCCAGCATTTATGCATTAAAAGAAGATATAATTACCGAAAAACGTGGGTACATCATTTCTCATACATCAACAAATGACAGTTGTGTGATTTTGAAGCAATTATACATCCAAGCGATTTTGATAGTTCCGTGGAATTTGACTTTTTTGTGAACCTAACAACTATATAAAGCACCTGAAAAGTGGAAACGGTTCTAAAAAAAATGTTATTATGGTTTTATTGTGTCTCAAACATACTGCGTCATGAAAAGTGACACCTTACTGACAAATGGGCCACAAGTTCAATAAACTATTGCTCGTCAACCAAACGAGATATCAAGCTGAAATTAAATATCTAGGATCAACTCCTCATTACCTTGCTATAGAAAAAATTCAAGAAGATTTCTCAAACATGAAATGAAACAATGTAGTTTCATTTTTTATTCCATCCTTCATTGAGCACAGTTTCATGGCACTAGCTAGGAAATTGCCAGCATTTATGCATTAAAAGTAGATATAATTACCGAAAAACGTGGGTACATCATTTCTCATACATCAACAACTGACAGTTTTGTGATTTTGAAGCAATTATACATCCAAGCGATTTTGATAGTTCCGTGGAATTTGACTTTTTTGTGAACCTAACAACTATATAAAGCACCTGAAAAGTGGAAACGGTTCTAAAAAAATGTTATTATGGTTTTATTGTGTCTCAAACATACTGCGTCATGAAAAGTGACACCTTACTGACAAATGGGCTCAAGTTCAATGAACTATTGCTCGTCAACCAAACGAGATATCGAGCTGAGATTAAATATCTAGGATCAACTCCTCATTACCTTGCTATAAAAAAAATTCAAGAAGATTTCTCAAACATGAAATGAATTAATGTAGTTTCATTTTTTATTCCATCCTTCATTGAGCACAGTTTCATGGCACTAGCTAGGAAATTGCCAGCATTTATGCATTAAAAGAAGATATAATTACTGAAAAACGTGGGTACATAATTTCTCATACATCAACAAATGACAGTTGTGTGATTTTGAAGCAATTATACATCCAAGCGATTTTGATAGTTCCGTGGAATTTGACTTTTTTGTGAACCTAACAACTATATAAAGCACCTGAAAAGTGGAAACGGTTCTAAAAAAAATGTTATTATGGTTTTATTGTGTCTCAAACATACTGCGTCATGAAAAGTGACACCTTACTGACAAATGGGCCACAAGTTCAATAAACTATTGCTCGTCAACCAAATGAGATATCGAGAAGATTTCTCAAACATGACTTGACATCCATCTGATGAAGCTATATGGAATTACCCTTTGTTGTTGCAGGTTTTTGGAAGGGGCTTTCTG
Source organism: Aurelia coerulea (assembly GCA_039566865.1). Taxonomy (NCBI): domain Eukaryota; kingdom Metazoa; phylum Cnidaria; class Scyphozoa; order Semaeostomeae; family Ulmaridae; genus Aurelia; species Aurelia coerulea. The sequence goes on along the minus strand of CM076949.1, from coordinate 13,174,572 downwards.
CAGAAAATCACCTATATAAACGGGAAGGAATGGCTGATTAAGGCCGGGTAAATTACTGAACCTAATTGAACATATTGGCCATAAAACAAGACAGTTTTCAATATTATTGCTTTTATATTCATGGAGCAGTGGCCTTCCAAGCGGGGATTCTTTTTTCCGACTCACCCGGTATTACATACCGGGTGTCTCAGAAAAAAGTACCCCCTTTTGACTGAAAACAGGAACCAAGCAATAAGATATCATTGCTCCCCGACTTCACAGCTAAATTTATCAATTTTCAACTTAGATGCACGTTCCTTGCATTTAGAAATCGTCCACCAAACACCGGAGATACAGGTTCGCAAAGTCAAAATTTACGGTGCACCCAAAACCAGAGGTTTTGAAAAAGGGCCTAGTCATGATTTGCATCATGGACATTTTCCAAAGTACCTGTAGACTTTAAGTTTCCGTGTTTTGCTTTTGAAAAGAATGAAAGATGCATGGATATGGCGCTGATTAAACAAATATTGTAAAAATGTAGTTAGAGTGATAAAGTCGTGCCACATCTCCAAAATAAGCGTGCATGTGCTCCTTTCCTCTTCTTTAATACAAAACACTTGGGATCGAATGCAATGCAAGGAATGTTTCCTCAAAAGAAAAGTCACTTCAAGAACAATTGAAGTAATTCAAGGTATAAATCTTTTCAAAAATAAAAAATAAAGGTCAAAGTCGAAAATTCGTTTGCAAAATGCCTGTTTGTTGTCAAATTATGGCTAGGCCATTTCTCAAAACCTCTGGTTTCAGGTGCACTCCAAATTTTGACCTTGTGAACTCACATCTCCGGTGTTTGGTGGTCGATTTCCAAATGCAAGGTATGTGCATTTAAGTTGAAGACCAACAAATGTAGCCATGAATTCAAAAAGGCCCGAAATATTATCGTTTTGTTGCCTTGTTCAGTCAAAAGGGGGTACTTTTTTTTGAGACACCCGGTATATTTTTAGTTGTATGGCAAAATATTACATACATACATACATACATACATAGATACATACATACATACATACATACATACATACATACATACATACATACATACATACATACATACATACATACATACATACATACATACATACATACATACATACATACATACCGGGTGCGCCAAAATAAACTATGCAAGTTTGGCAGACCACAATAAATCGTACACTTGACCGATTTTGAAGATTTATGACTTAATCGTTAGCAGAAAGCCTGAATTAGATGCTGGGATTTTTTGCAAATTTTTTCATCTTCAGTTTTTAGAGCTAGAAGCAAATTTCTTAAAATAGGAAATATACGAAAATATACTTTCGCAAACTCAAACTTTTTTGCACACGTATAGAACGATAAATTTCACATACATTTTTATTGGCACTAAGCTCTGCATCTTCTGCTCTTCGCACGATCGTTCGCTCTAGACATCCCTTTTTGCACGTCTTCCACGCCCCTCCGATGGCTATGCCCAAACCCAACAAATCACACTTCTCGATCAAAAACAACAGTGTGACTTTAATTTTTCCTGCCATCAGATGAAAGAAAATTTCAGAAAAGGGTTTTAAAATGTTTGAAAATCAATTTTCATCATCAACTCTCCGAACCGGTGGACATTGCAGCCCCCCTCCCCCACCCCCGCAACCACCAATCGTTTCAGGGCGAGAGAGGGAGATGAACCGAGGATGAGAGAGTTCATATTCTGAATAGCTGTAAATTATAGACCAAAAATCTTTGAAATGGTAAAATACCAACCTTCCATAAGACGTATGTTATATGCAAAGTATTAATCCTCCAAAAGTAAGTGACTTGCTACTCCAATCGTCATGTATCGTCATCAATTGTCACGAATCGTCATGGCAAGACAAGGAGCATGGAGGACTTCTTCTCAGGCCCGATCTCTGTTTGACATTCCAGTGTTGAAAGTTTGCAAACTTTGATTGAAAAATTGTTGCTGTAGATTTTATAGCAATTAATCACAGAAATCACACTCAGAAATATACTAATGTAAACTCCATCACTATCAAAATCCAGAATTTTTTTTTTATTCAATTTATTTAAAGTTGGCTATTTACAATATACAATAGCACAGAGGTGCTAATTTAGGCCAACAATGATTCTCCTTTCCGAAGTTGGAGTCAAAACAAACCTTTAAATGGAAACAGTTTTGAGCGTGCGGTTTACTGAAAGTGACTGCAATCTGCCTGTCAAGTGAAGAGTGGCCGAAGAGTTGCAGAACCCAATGGTTTCAATGTCAAAACTGTTTACACGCATTTGTGATAAAAATTCAAGTCTCAGATCGCAAAAAAATATAGAACCTCCAGTACTGAGAAACTATAAAATTGAGAAACCATTCTTTCTAATAAGTATTGAAGGAAATCTTGATCATAATTATACTATTGTTCACTTGTTTCCGGTATCATATTACTCAAAAAGGTACTTGAGCAATGTCTAAGCATTGGAAAGGCTTCACAAAATTTACTTTTGAAATGTTCACGATGGCAAAAGTAGTGACCTTGAAGCTTGTCATGAAACCTTTAAGAAATGTGTCAGAAATAATCTTGAGAAACTTTCAGCACTGCCCCAAATTCTTAGTTTCTTATAAAAAAAATGGAAATGGAAACTGCAAATTACAATAGTTTCTTCGCTTTTTTAATTCAGGTAGGGTAGTTTCTTAAGTTTTAAAGAATTGAGCATACCACTTGTTCGCTGTTTCTTACAAAATTGAGTGTATATATTTGAAGATGACAGTAATTTCGCGCCTTTTAGCTTCACCTCAAAGAAACAAAGAATGTTCCATTGCTACGACTTACTTGGTCAACTCCCGATCTCTGTCAATAATTCTTCTTTCCTGCTGGGGCATTCATCGTCGTAACAGGATTAAAGTTCCGAGGTTTTTCTCTCGACTCCAGCTCGTCCACCGATTCGGAAGATTGATGTTGAAAATTGATTTTATGACATTTTAAAACTCTCTCTTAAAATATTTTTTTCATCTACTGGCTTCGCAATTGAATTCACATTGTTTTTTTTATCGAGAAGTGTGATTTGTTGGGTTTGGGCATAGCCGTCGGAGGGGCGTGGAAGGGCTTATTATATTCAACGAAACGAAACGAAACGAAACGAAACCGAACGAAACCAAAACAATTTGTCTTTATTCCATTCCCAAGAGAACGAAACCGAACGAAACCAAAGCAATCTGCCTTTTTTCCATTCCCAAGAGGACGAAACAAATTGTTTTCAAATCATGAGATTGTATTTAAATCTTTTGTGCTAAAATAATAAAGAATCATCAAAGAATAATAATAAAGAAAGAATCATCAACGCACAAACAACAACTTGTGTGTGAAAACAATTGTCGAGAGATTCCTAATTGCGCTAAACACATTGGTTGATGAGTTTTGGCTGGATTGTGTGGTGATCTCAAGAGAGATCTCAAATCAAAGACATTTACTGGTCTTTATACCGACTTCTCTAGCCTAGCCCCCACCAAGTATAGGATTAATCTAATCAGCGTTCTAGTTTATCGCGCCTTTCACATTTACTCTTCATACCGCAATTTTCACGACGAAATTGTTCGCATTAAGAAAATCTTGACTGAGAATTGCTTCCCTAAGAGCCTTATTGACCGTATTATTAAGAAATTTCTGGATCGCCAATTTAGGCCCAACCCTCCCAAAGAGGCGGATAATAAAGTCCCCCTTCTATTTTGTATACCTTTTCTTGGGCAGTGCAGTCTGCAGCTTAAGACTAGGCTAGGTAGAATTATTAAAAAATGTTATCCTAATATCCAACTGAGGATTATCTTTCGGTCTCCAAAACGCATTGGATCACTCTTCCCGTTTAAAGACCGCTTTCCTGTTTCCTAGCCTGCGTGCAGACTCTGCTGATTTCTTTTCATTTCAGAGAGGTTCTCCTCCAGTAGAGTCTGCGCAACAGCGACCAAATCCTTGTTTTCAGTTCATGAGAAACGAGGAACCTTTCCTGATTGGCTGAAGCATATCCCTTTGCTTGATGGAGCGTCTGTGTCTTTGTTCGAGTCTGCTGATATACAATTGTCGTATGCATGAACAAAGCCAGCCATAGAAACCTTTTTGTGATAAATGTGTGTGGGTGTTTTGTCTACCCTATTCATAGGCAGCTCTATTGAATCAAATTCAATGAGTCAGTTCCTCAATCCTTGGAACCGCACGTGACCAACAACAAGGATTTGGTCGCTGTTGCGCAGACTCTACTGGAGGAGAACCTCTCTCAAAGAAATCAGTAGAGTCTGCACGCAGGCTACTGTTTCCATGCGCTCTTCTGTTGTTTACAAGTTTCAGTGTCCTGGCTGCCATGCCTCGTACTATGGAAAAACATCACGTAATTTGATTACTCGTTGCAGAGAGCACTTGGGAATTAACAAAGCTGGTCTTAAAATAAAAGGGAGTTCTTCTGCCATCGGGGATCATATTAACCAATCAGGGCACACCGCGTCGGTTAATGATTTCTCTATTTTAGACAGAGCCAATAATGATTTTGATTTGCTTATTCACGAAAGCCTGTTGATTTTACGAGATCGGCCTGAACTCAATTCCCAGCAGTCATCTATCCCCTTAGTTCTTTTTTGATGTGCCATTATTTATTCACTTGTGACTTAGGTCCCGGGTTCCCGCTCGCGTAGGAAATGTAATTCACACTTGTTTACCTCTTAATAGTTGTTTGTCTTAGGGTTTAAAAATGCCGTTTAACACTTAATTTTTTGCTGAAGATGAACCATGCTTGGTTCGAAACGTACAATTGATTATGTCTTAATTATTTAACTAATATTTTCAACTGGATTTGTCAACACGTCTTAATTAAAACTGGATTTGTCTTATTTTGTCTAACATGTTCACGTCTTTCTGATGATGAATAAATCTACAATGATTGTCGTCGCTTGCCTCATCCTTCGAGATCTCAAATACTTTACGTCCCATGTGTCGACACCAATTTCAATTAGATTCTCCCTTAAGTGGATCCCCAAGGGGGAGGTACTCCCATTATGGCCTAACAGGGGGTCCAGCCGGTCAGTCAATTTCTATGGTTCGGCACGGCGCAGCACAACTTATAAAACGGGCCTAATTTTGGTGGAATTTGTGCAGGCGAACTCGAGAGAGACATCATAGAGGCCTATCGCACACATTTCATGCATCCTTATCCAATTCTGACGCAACTTCTGCGCAAATGATAAATTAAAAATAAAGGTTACATTTTTAATTAAACATTTCTCAAGAAAAGGTGTCTCGATGAGTTGCTAATCACAAGAGATTTGCACTCCGTGATCTTTTCTTTCGTGACATGGAAACAATTCGTTTCGCTCCCAGGAGAACGAAACTCAGCCGTTTCGTTCTCTTGGGAATGAAACAAAAGCTAAATAGTTGGCTTTTTATTATTATTAATTGTTTACATCCATCATAACGATAAGAAATAATAAATTTGCGATTTAAATCGCTAAAATCGGTAAAATTGTTTTGGTTTCGTTCGGTTTCGTTTCGTTTCGTTGAATATAATAAGCCCGTGGAAGATGTGCAAAAAGGGGTGTCGAGAGCGAAGGATTGTGCGAAGAGCAGAAGACGCAGAGCTTAGTGCCAATAAAAATGTATGTTGAGATTTCTTTCAAGATATCTACCTAGGAACACCGTTAACGAGCTATACAAGCTCTATATCCGACCCCATTTAGACTATGGAGATGTTATATACCATGATCCCCCAAAACTATGCGAGTTCAGCGGAAATTTCACCTTGTCTAATTTAATGGAACAGCTAGAATCCGTCCAATATTCTGCCGCGTTAACCGTGTTCAGTACATGGAGGGGAACATCTAGAGAGAAGTTGTACGCTGAGCTTGGATGGGATTCTTTAAGGTAACTCTGCTTTCCGCTCTAGTGCACAGCGAGATGTCGTTTCGCAAAACCACTCTCCTCAGAAAACAGTAAATTTCTCCAATATTATTCGGTCTATCGAAAAGCGGTAAAAAGGATGTTGTTCTGTATAATCTGGGCAATCGAAAGATGTATAAATCGCAATGTTTCCGTCAACCCTGGCTTCGCAAATCCTTGCTCAAATCTTTTTGCTGATTTCAGAAAGGTGGATTTACCTCCAAAACTACTCGAAAAAGTTTCGATTTTTTTTCGCTCCATCATTAGCTAAGTAGTTGATCTACAACTTTGCCAAGTCTGATTGAAAAAGCTTGGCTAGATTTCCTGCAATCGAATTTTACATTTCTGTTTACTTTTCGACATCGAAGGGGAAAGTGTTGGTCAACAGTTTAGCCCATGCAGAACGATTTGAACGCCCGTAGAATGTTTTTGCAAAAAAATTAGTTCTTGATCTAAGATCTATGCTCATTGTGGACTCTAAAAGAAATTGATAATCTGTGAATGCTTACGAAAGTCTCGAAAGACACCCAATGCATGGTTTCGAGAAGCTGCTGGTAAAAATCAGTAATTTTTAATCAATAGATGCAACTGATACTTTTACAAGCGCACTAAGGATGTCTTTTGAGACCTGCGTATGGTATTCCCAAAAGATGACGTTCTTTTGTTTGCCAATGGAAAAACTTCTGAAAGTTACTTCAAGCCTGAGCTTTTGCAAGCGTGCTTCATAGCATGGTAATCCGTTGACCAAGGTTTCTCCATTTCGCTGTCGAAAAGTAAACAGAAATACGAAATTCGATTGCAGAAAATCTAGCCTAGCTTCTTCAGTCAGACTTGGCAAAGTTGTAGATCAACAACCTAGCTAAAGATGGAACGAAAAAAAATCGAACATTTTTCGAGTAGTTTTGGAGATAAATCCACTTTTCTGAAATTAGCAAAAAGATTTGAACTAGGATTTGCAAAACCAGGGTTGACGGAAACATTGCGATTTATACATCTTTCGATTGCCCAGATTATACAGAACAACATCCTTTTTACCGCTTTTCGATAGGCCGAATAATATTGGAGAAATTAACTGTTTTCTGAGGAGAGTGGTTTTGCGAAACGGTATTTCGCTGTGCACTAGAGCGGAAAGCAGAGTTACCTTAAGTCTCTGTAGGTGGAGTAGACGCCTTACTTTGTTGTATAAAATTGTAAACAACCTAGCTCCGAACTATACAAGGGATCCAATTCCACCACTTCAGCAGTTTCAATACTCTCTTCACAAACCTGACATCATCGGGCAAATAAGGGCAATGCAAAGTTCAAATCTACTTTTATCCTCATTGTCTGTCGGAATGGAATGAACTTGAACCTAAAACTAGGCTGGCACCATCTGTTGCCGTGTTCAAAATGAAAATGTTATCAAAAATCCGACTCCCTGGAAAACCTCTATATGGGATTCATAATAAATCAGTTTTTCGATTGGTTTCCTTATTTTACAACCTGTATAACCAAAAAACACCACACTGGTCAAAATTAAAGGCCCCCATTAGCCATGTTTGAAGAATGAGATCATGCACATAGCTTGCTTCAAAGTAATAGAATATCTACTTGTAATTGCAATGCACGATTTAGTTCATATCGAAATGGCTGTAGCCTAATAACGAGCCCACTTGATGAAGCAGACCAGATTTCTTGATATGCATCAAAACTATTACATTAGATGTAGCGAGAGTCCAAAGACGTAGGGAACCGGAGGCACTGGTGGCACGTGCCCCCAACATTTTGCAACAAACCAAAAGGTGCCCTTCTTGTCTCAGGATGTGCCCCTTTTAAAGACCAATGGGGACAGAAAGTTGTTTAATTTTGTCATTATTTACTTCGTGATTTGGTTATGTTTACTTCTCACTTTGTTTCACTGTGAAGGAAATTGGACATTTATCAGCACTCGTACTATTTTCTTCTATATATCACATTTTTCCCGTCAAAAATCTGTTGTATATTACAGTGCCATTCTTACGAAAAAAGTGCCTTTAAATTGGCGTGCCCCTCCAAGTTTATAACGCTTCCTACTGCTCTGAGTAAAACTGAAGGATGGCCGACAATATTGACAATTTTTTTTACCCCCTATCCTGACAAGAGGTGCCACTATAACAGTGCCACATCCTTCCTCGATGGTATTATATGGGTTTGTTGGTTCCCTTGGCAACAGTTATCCATATCAAAGATTTCAAACAGTAAGGGCAGTGTGCCAGGTCAAAGAGGTCAAATTTTGAAAATTGCCTTGTAATGAGTTGGCAGCTGGATTAATGTTAGGAGCAAGTAGTGATTAGCCTTAATGAGGAAATGTGAATTGGCAACTTCGCCAAAGTTCATTGTTGGCCCAAATATATCAGAATTGTTTTGATTGTATACATTAACAATGCCTAAAAATATCTCAGATGCTTCGCTGATCGTTTTGATTGTGTGCACAAATAATGTCCATTGTTACAACATTCCTGATTCCTATGTACCTATATACCGGGTGAGTCAAAAAACATAGCTTGCCTAAAAGTAATAGAATATCTATTTGCAATTGCAATGCACAATTTAGTTCATATCGAAATGGCTGTAGCCTAATAACGAGCCCACTTGATGAAGCAGACTAGATTTCTTGATATGTATCAGAACTATTACATTAGATGTAGCGAGAGTCCAAAGACCTAGGGAACCAGGGGCACTGGTGGCACGTGCCCTCCAAGATTTTGTAACAAACAAAAAGGTGCCATTTTTGTCTCAGGATGTGCCCCTTTTAAAGACCAATTACGGACAGAAAGTAGTTTAATTATGTTATCATTTACTTCGTGATTTGGTCATGTGTACTTCTCACTTTGTATCATTGTGAAGGAAATCGGATATCTATCAGCATTCATACTATTTTCTTCTATATATCACATTTTTATCGTCAAAAATCTGATGTACATTAAAGTGCTCTTCTTACGAAAAAAGTGCCACTGAAATGCCGTATCCCTCCAAGTTTAAGATGTTTCCTACTGCCCTGAGTGAAACTACAGGATAGGCGACAAGATTGTATTGACAAATTGTTTACTTTATCCTGACTAGAGTTGCCACTATAACAGTGCTACACTCGTTTCTTGATAGTATTATATGGGTTGGTTGACTCCATTGGCAACAGTTATCCATATCGAAGATTTCAAACAGTAAGGGCAGTGTGCCAGGTCAAAGAGGTCAAATTTTGAAAATTGCCTTGTAATGAGTTGGCAGCTCGATTGATATTAGGAGCAAGATGTAATTAGCCTTAATGAGGAAATGTGACTTGGCAACTGTGCCAAATTTGATTGTTAGCCCAAAAGATCTCTGAATTGTTTTGATTGTGCACATTAACAGTGCCTATGAATATCTCAAATCCTTCGCTGATTGTTTCGATTGTCATCATAAATAATGCCTATTGTTACAACATTCCTGATTCCTTGGTATCTATATGTATAGGTAGGTAGGTAGGTGTATTCCTTCCGGTTGGAGCAAAAGCCCCTGCATAATGTTTTCATTCTTCAAACATAATTAAAGGCTCCCATTAGCCATGTTTGAAGAATGAGATCATGCACATAGCTTGCCTCAAAGTAATAGAATATCTATTTGCAATTGCAATGCACCATTTAGTTTATATCGAAATGGTTGTAGTTTCATAACGAGGCGACTTGATGAAGCAGACTAGATTTCTTTATATGCATCAGAACTATTACATTAGATGTAGCAAGAGCTCAGAGACGTAGGAACCGGGGGCCACTGGGGGCACGTGCTCCCGAAAAGGTTTTGCAACAAACCAAAAAGTGCCCTTTTTGTCTTATGATGTGCCCCTTTTGAAGACCAATGCGGACAAAAAGTTGTTTAATTTTGTTAATATTTACTGTGTGATTAAGCTATGTGTACTTCTCACTTTGTTTTATTGTGAAGGAAATCGGATATCTATCAGCATTCACACTATTTTCCTCTATATATCACATTGTTGCCGTCAAAAATCTGATGAGTATTAAAGTGCCCTTCTTACGAAAAAAGTGTCATTGAAATGCCGTGCCCCTCCAATTTTAAGATGCTTCCTAACGCCCTGAGTGAAACTAAAGGATGGCGGACAATATTGACAAACTGTTACTTTATCCTGACACGAGTTGCCACTTTAACAGTGCCACACTTGTTTCCCGATAGTATTACATGGGTTGGTAGCTTCCCTTGGCAAAAGTTATTGATATTGAAGATTTCAAACAGTAAGGGCAGCGTGCCAGGTCAAAGAGGTCAAATTTTGAAGATTGCCTTGTAATGAGTTGGGAGCTCGATAAATGCTAGTCAATTAGCCTTAATGAGGAAATGTCAATTGGCAACCAGGCCAAATTTGATTGTTAGCCCAAATATATCTGAATTGTTTTGATTGTATACATTAACACTGCCTGTAAATATCTCAGATGCTTCGTTGATTGTTTCGATTGTGTCGATAAATAATGCCTATTGTTACAACATTCCTGATTCCTATGTCTCTATATAGGTAGGTAGGTAGGTAGGTCTATTCCTTCCGGTTTGAGCAAAAGCCCCTGCATAATGTTTTCATTCTTCAAACATAATTATAGGCCCCCATTAGCCATGTTTGAAGAATGAGATCATGCACATAGCTTGCATCAAAGTAATAGAATATCTATTTGCAATTGCAATGCACGATTTAGTTCAGATCGAAATGGCTGTAGCCTAATAACGAGCCCACTTGATGAAGCAGACCAGATTTCCTGATATGCATCAGAGAACTATTACATTAGATGTAGCGAGAGTCCAAAAACGTAGGGAACCGGAGGCACTGGTATAGTGGCACGTGCCCCCCAAGATTTTGCAACAAACCAAAAGGTGCCCTTATTGTCTCAGGATGTGCCCCTTTTAAAGACCAATACGGACAGAAAGTAGTTTAATTGTGTTATTATTTATTTGCTGATTTAGTTATGTTTACTTCTCACTTTGTCTCATTGTAAAGGAAATCGGATATCTATCAGCACTCATACTATTTTATTCTATATATCACATTTTTCCCGCGAAAAATCTGTTGTACATTACAGTGGCATCCTTACGAAAAAAGTGCCTTTAAATTGCCGTGCCCCTCCAAGTTTAAGATGCTTTCTACTGCTCTGAGTAAAACTGAAGGATGGCCGACAATATTGACAAATTTTTTTACGCTCTCCTGACAAGAGTTGCCACTATAACAGTGCCACACTTGTTTCTTGATAGTATTATATGGGTTTGTTGGTTCCCTTAGCAACAGTTATCCATATCGAATATTTCAAACAGTAAGGGCAGTGTGCCAGGTCAAAGAGGTCAAATTTGAAAATTGCCTTGGAATGAGTTGGCAGCTGAATTAATGTTAGGAGCAAGTAGTAATTAGCTTTAATGAGGAAATATGAATTGGCAAATACGCCAAAGTTCATTGTTAGCCCAAATATCTCTGAATTGTTTTGATTGTATACATTAACACTGCCTGTGAATATCTTAGATGCTTCGTTGATTGTTCCGATTGTGTGCACAAATAATGCCTTTTGTTACAACATTCCTGATTCCTATGTACCTATGTGTAGGTAGGTAGGTAGGTAGGTGTATTCCTTCCGGTTGGAGCAAAAGCCCCTGCATAATGTTTTCATTCTTCAAACATAAAAACGTGGGGTGTTTGGCGGACTGTGACGTTGCTTGTAGCCACCCGATCGTCGTGAAATGAATTTGTCCATGCAGCAAAAGGTCCAACTTAGATTATAAGCCTAACCTCATTAAAATCGGTCACTTGGTGCATTAGTTAAAACATATTTTCTTTGTAAGGCCTTGTATGGGAGTCTTGCAAACTGATGGAATCTTTAGCCAAGGCCCTTCAGCATTTTAGCCTTACCAAAGTTACAGATACATGTGGTATTATCAGGAGAGAAAACACTATTTCCTAACTATTTCATTCTCCTCTGATAATACCACGTGTATCTGTAACTTTGGCAAGGCTAAAATGCTGAATGGCCTTGCTGGCTAAAGATTCCATCAGTTTGCAAGACTCCCATACAAGGCCTTACAAAGAAAATACGTTTTAACTAATGCACCAAGTGACCGATTTTAACGGGGTAAGGCTTATAATCTAAGTTAGACCTTTGCTGCACGGACACATTTATTTCACGACGATCGGGTGGCTACAAGCGACGTCACAGTCCGCCAAACACCCCACATTTTTTTTGACTCACCCGGTATATGTCTATATGTCTATATAGGTGTATTCCTTCCGGTTGGAGAAAAAGCCCCTCCATAATGTTTTCATTCTTCAAACATAATAAAAAAGTCTCCAGAATCTGTGTAACAGACCTGGCATTGTTAAACTGCATATGTATTTAACCTGAAGGTAATGAAAATTCTCGATCTACTTGTAGATTGTTGGACCAGACCAAAAGGTTATTTACTCAGGAGATCGTGAAAGCAATGGCAAATACACCTTTTCTGCACATATGGATGGCCTATACACTTACTGCTTCAGTAACAAAATGTCAACAATGACACCAAAAATTGTGAAATTCGGAATGGACATTGGAGAGGCACCAAAAGAGGCTGGGAAAGATGATGATGGTAAGGACATGGAAAGGACATGCAATTCACACTCACGCGCCTTGGCACATGGAGTGTGATTCGCATGCCTTGTCTTTCCAAATGAGGATTAAAATCTTGTATTTCTTTGTAACCAACTGCTAATCAGGGAAGTCCAAAATTCAAAACCCTTCAAGATTTTATAGTTATCATTAAACTTTGTACAAAAGAGAGGGGAGACTGGGGCTAGTTGTAACACTTAAAAAAAATGAAATATTCTCCTTATAAGCAAAATACAGACCTGTCTTGGTATACAGACTTGGTTAAGCTTCAAAAATTGCAGAATCGTGCCGCTAGAATTATTACAAATAGCAGCTACGATGCTCCTGCCGAATCTTTGATTACAGAGTTAAAATGGCCAACTGTGAGGGATATGATCAAAAGTGAGACTGCAACAACTGTATTTAAATCTGTTAATGGTCTTGCGCCTGATTATCTCTCGCATTTGTTTGTTAGAAATTCTGATCGCAATATTATCAACCTTAGAAATTCTGAAACTGATTTGCTTAATGGGCAGAAAGCGTTCGCATTTCACGGAGCGAAAATCTGGAATGATCTCAGCCGCAAGGCCAAGCAAGCTCCCTCTTTATCTTCCTTTAAGAACAAGATAAAGGGTCGATTATAAATTTATTGTAAATAGTTGTAGATAATTTTTTTATGATTGTAATTAGTTTCATTTTCCCATCATTAATTTTAGTAGATTTTTAATTTGTAAAGTTTTTGGCACGGCCCCCTGAAAATCAGTCACACTGACTGACTAAAAATAATGTGCATAAATAGTTTTAAAATGAAAATGAAATGTCTTTATACCACCATTTCTTGTGTTTGACCATTGGCTATTTGTTGTTTCACAAATATGGCGCTTTTAGGTTTTCGGTAAATTGCAAATGAAAATCAAGATTGGAGTGTTACAACTTGCAGCTTACAGCTTGGGGCAAGTTGTAACAGGTCAAGTTTTAACAGAAGAAAATTGTTGTAACAGGGCAAGTTTTAACAGAAGAAAATAAACAGTGAATAAAGCCTGTCTGCTGGTACTGGGTTTCCCAAAATGATGTATTATTATCATCGCTTGATTGCTAATATGTCACAACCAATGAACCTATTTTCAAAATCTTTGTTTTATCCGATTGCCCATTGGCCAAATTGTATAATTGTATATTGATAAAGCTGCTCAAATTTAAGCCTAAGATGGCATGAGAAAGAAATGGCCTTACTTTTCCAGTCAACATTTTAGTTGTGATACAAAAGGCTGAACTTATATGTTGCCCCAAAACACATCTCTCTTGAGTATTCTGTAAAATGTTAGCTATACGTGAATTCCTCCTTGCCTTATCAGTTGTTGGTTCCTATTGAATATACTAGACGCAGCAACGCAACTTGTGTCAGAAAATGAATTCAATTCAACGGAAATTTCAATCTCAGTGGAAACAGTAGGGGATGCAGGCTACAAATCGCTAGATATGGATTGTTAAATGTTAAAGGGCTTTTAAAACTCTAAGGATAGGACTAACTAGGCTTGCCGCTCGTCGCCTGCGGCGCCGAGCTGGCCCGCCGTCGTATCGAGTGATTGCTTGGGAAAGAATGTGTTGCCTATTGGCGTTATTTTCTCTTTATCACTTTCTGTGACCAAAGTATTGATGTTACTTGACTTAATTTAGTTTGTAAATTATATTTTCCTCAAGGTTTTAATTTTCCGCATATTGGAGACCTAAAAGAGTAAGCCAGAATTTCAGGACCCCAAAAAACTAACTGTACAAATCATAGAACCAAAAAATAAAGATTGCCCAAATTTTTGAACCAAAAAAATAACTTGAGAATCCATATCCTAAATATACCAGAGTACCCCCTCCCCCTCGCCCGGACATTGGAGCCATACGAAACTAAAGAAAGGCAAAAGCTGGAGTTATTACATGAGTCCATTTTCTTCTCTCAATTCCCCATCGATACCCCCCGCAATACCCATTCAGGGATGGCTATAACCTTAAATAACAATTCTATTCAAAGGAGTAAAACTTAGACGAATGTAATCAGTCTACGCAAATGTAGCCCTCATAATAGAATGACGTTATTACTTTAATATTATAATTACCAAGGTAATAGCTCATAGAAATGTAATAGCAGGTGTTAGTAAGGCGGAAGTATCAAATTATCTTTGTGTATGAGAATTTTGTTATCATAGGAATTGTTATGATTTCGAAGGGAATTCCAACGATACCAACATGTAAATGCCCAGTAGAAGCCGTTTGGCTAATGTTTTCGAACTGAAATTTCAGAAGCATGTAGAGGAATGATACAGCTAAAGATTTTGTTTTTATCTACAGATTTTAAGCAAGTTTAAACGGTTAAAAGCGCAGAATGTAAACAGTTATGAGCACAGTTTCATTCGTTGAACAACTTGACCAGCGTGCACGATTTCGTCTAGTTTCTCGACAAATTCGCGAAAATGATTTCTGTCGTCACATGCCTGTAGGTTAATCATCTATATAGAATAATGTTCTCTTATCTAAAACGATAAATGTTCATGAACTCAAAAAACCGAGTTCTCAGCAGAAGTATCACTGGTAAAACCCATTTGTGGACGATGGGGTTTCCATAGGATGAGAGATCTTATAGATTCTGTCCACAGGGTTTACCCAAAATTAGACTTATTCCGCTCCTGGCTGCCTAGCCTAGCGTTTTTTGGCGAAATGAAGGCGATTCGTGGAACTTGCATATTTTTACGGATTTTTGGCACCTAAATGCAAGGGCTAAAAGGCTGGAAGGGGGAGATCTCAGTGTCACAGAAAACGCGTATGGATCATCAAATTATCTTGTGTATGAGCATTTTGTTATCACAGGAATTGTTATGATTTCAAAGGGAATTCCAACGATACCAACATGTAAATGCCCAATGGAAGCCGTTTGGCTGATGTTTTCGAACTGAAATTTCAGAGGCTTGTAGAGGAATGATAAAGCTAAAGATTTGTATTTATTTACAGATTTTAAGCAAATTTACACGGTTAAAAACGCATAATGTAAACAGTTATGAGCACAGTTTCATTCGTTGAAGAGCTTGACCAGCGTGCACGATCTCCTCTAGTTTCTCGGCAAATGCGCGAAAATGAATTCTGTTTTCACATGCCTGTAG
This sequence comes from Aurelia coerulea, assembly GCA_039566865.1. Lineage (NCBI taxonomy): Eukaryota > Metazoa > Cnidaria > Scyphozoa > Semaeostomeae > Ulmaridae > Aurelia > Aurelia coerulea. The sequence continues at coordinate 13,158,918 of CM076949.1, read as the reverse complement.
GCTAATCATCTATCTAGAATAATGTTCTGTTATCTAAAACGATAAATGTTCATGAACTCAAAAAACGGAGTTCTTAGCAGAAGTATCACTATGGTAAAACCCGTTTGCGGACGATTGGGTTTCCACAGGGTGAGCGATGTTATAGATTCCGTCCACAGGGTTTTCCTAAAATTAGACTTATTCCGCTCCTGGCGGCCGCGCCTGGCGTTTTCTGGCGAAAAAAGGCGATTTGTGGTGCTTTCGGATTCTTACGGATTTTTTGGCACCTAAATGCAAGGGTTAGAAGGCCGGAAGGGGGAGATCTCACTGTCACAAAAAACGCGTATGGATCCTTTGATGTCACCGTCTCAACGCTTAGTTATAGTAGACACTTAATGATTTTCCCATAAAGGGGTTGGTCTTTGGTCTTAAGAGTGGATAGCAGACATTGGTTGTTTTAAAGACATGGCCAGCACACCTATTTGAGCCTTCCGTGGAGTACCCCTCCCCCTCGGGAAACTCATGTGCTCAACATTTCTTTCAAGACTGGTCAAAGCAATAAGTTAAATGAATGAGATCTTATCTGCTCATATCCCAAACTGACGATTTGATTTGACCAATGCCGAGACGCAAATGTTCCTCAGGTGATTCGTTTACTCAACGCCAGTTCAATGTTGTTAAAACAACATTTATTTTTAAACAAGATGAATTTGAACTCATTAGTGCAGATACATATGTATCTGAGTATTTTTTGGATGTAAATTTGTGGCACTATACTTTTCTCTATTCTTTATGATGCCAAGAAGCAGAAAAATATTGGTGCCAATTTTTCTAAACAGTTTTATGGCTATTTTATCGAGTTTTTATTCTTGGAGAACACATCATTGAGAAGTATGACATTTTAAAAACAGGCCTAAATTTACCGCTCTATACAGAATGCATAACGCTTTTTTTGTTTGTCATGTTCCTAGAGGATCATGAGGATCTTTTAATCATCTTTGGTCTACTGTTTTTCCTTAGACTTGAATGTTAGGAACCTTGTTATAGAATTTAGAGCTTTTGGGGGCCTTTTTAGAAAAGGGGTCATCTTTATAGGATTTTCAGAAAGTTAAGAGCATAGGGGGTAGGGAGGGGGCTAAGATCTTAATCCTCCAAGTTTTTCGAGGACACAAATAGAAGATACAGAAGAAACAAACTTTTTCAGATCCTCCTAGGGTTTTATGACCTCGGAAATCTTTTAGACATTGGTTGCTCTGTTTTTCCTCCTTAACGATTGAAACTGATCTGCCAGATTTTACACGCCACTTCCAAAGTTCGTTATCTTCTGGAAAAATCTGTTTCTCGTACCGACCGTTTCTTAGCCTAAAAAATTTTAACTGGATGAACTGTGTCTTGGTAACATTCCCTGTGCTAGGAGGCATGATTTCTTACACGGTCTTCAGCACTGATACTTCCCAGGCAATTTTTTAAGATGGCAAAATCATGATCACAGTAGCTTGCTCGCCCCGTGCCGTGACAGCATGTCAAAAATTTTCAAACGAATCAGGGTCTGGAGATCAGGGAGATACTGCCCGTCTAGCACAGTTCAAAATCAATTTTTCATTTTTACCATTTAGAATGTAAAACTAGTAGCGCAAGCAAAGCTTTTGCCTCGCATTCTCTTGCTGCGTCAAGTTTCCTATTTCGATTTTTTAGAGTCACTAGATCCATAAATGTATGTGTTGTTTTAAATCACTTTCCATTTATAAAAACATTATGAACACATTCACTTGGAAATATTCTTGCTGTCACCATCAAAAGAAAAGAAATGACAGGAAAAAGCTAATGAAATGGAAAAAAAGAAATACATGCTGTAAACAAGGCTGATTGAAAGCCGCCGGTTTATAAGATGTTTGGAGCTATAAACAATATTTTTTAAACATATACTGAACATAAAACAAAATAATTGGATGCTTAAAACGATATTTTTTGGAAAGCAGTTCTTTAAAAACTGTTGCATGACGAAAATTCAACGCATGGCCTTTTATACTGTATCTGTTAGAGCTATGACATAAAAGGACTACATTCTCTTTGTTATTAAAAGACAATAGAACCATTTGCAAAGAGTTAATGTCATGACTCTGCAGTAACCGCAGATAACGGCACAAAAACTCGAAAAAATACCCTTGAACGTGGTCAGAAAAACTGGCACCAACGTTTTTCTCTTTCTCAGCATGCTAAAGAAGAAAGAAAAGCATGTTGCCACAAATTTACATCAAAAAATCACTCGGCTACTTTTTGTGACATAGGGCTCTGCACTACATGTGGAAAGAGACATTTTACAAATTTTGAATTGGCATTTGAGGAATAATTGTTAGAATAATGTGTGGCTTGTCTTAATAAAGAACGTGGGAAGAGCTCTCCCTAAAATCTCTTACAACTTCGGTAAAGGTTTTATTTCGAGAAAAATTCCTAGAAATGTATAGTAATACCGTTATTCTCTGAAAACTTGTCTTCTGGATCAGCAGGAGCAACACGCTCCCCGATATAATCCTTCAAATTCGGGCTTGTAAATTATGGAATCTGACTTGTCTTGCATAGCACTGAAAATCTGAAAATTGTATAGTTGTTTTTTTTTTTGAGCTTTCAAGATTGATATTTCTGTTCTCAAAGCACCAATACCAACAAACGAGGTATCTATGTTCAAGTTACTATCGAGAAACGTCTTTAGAGTGCTTAGCCATTGATTAAAGCTAAATTCACAGGGCTAGAGTAGAGTCAACCAAATTCGTATAGATTTTTTGGGACATCCGGTACCTGGAGATGTCAGTTTTACCCGTATGAGAATGAAATTCTTTTGGAATATAAAATGTATAAAAATTCAATAGCGATAGAAATATTCAATAGGAACCCACAACTTAACTGATGAGGCATGGAGGGATATTATATAACTAGCATTCTGCAGAGTACTCAAGAGAGATTTTTTTGGGGTACAGAGAATTCGCATTCTATGAACGACATATAAGTTCAGCCTTTTGTATTGTATTACATCTAAAATATTGACTGGAAATGTAGGCTGTTCCTTTCTCATGCCATCTAAGGCTTGAATTCGAGCAAGTTTATCGATCTTCTTTTCGACAGGAAAACATGATTGTAAAACCACAACCACCATCCTGAAATAGTATTTAGCCTTTCGGCAATCGGATAAAACAAAGATTTTGAAAATTGGTTTACTGGTTATGGACATCTAGGCAAGCAAACAATAATACATCATTTTGGGACACCCGGTTTAATCCTACTTTTAACATCAAATAAACTCAAAATCAGATAAAATACATATCATTCAGAGTTTTTTCATTATGTGCACACCAGAGGTTGTTTCGCTGATCTGAAAATCTTGAAAATCAAATGCTGAATTTGTCAGTTTCACTTGATTTCATTCTCTGTAAACTCTAACTCTATATCAAGCATATCGAACAATCGTTTCATTGACTGAAACGCTTTCAGAAAGAACTACTTGTTTTTTGTCGGAATGTTTTGTTTTGTTACAACTTGCCCCAGACCAACAAGGTGTGAAAAGGCACTGTGCTAGAAAAATGCATTTGAATATAGCATTCAAGCTTCATTTCAGGAAAAACAATGCATATTTCACTTCAATACTGCATGGGAATTAGGAATTCACACTAACTACAGAATGCTACGGAACGAAAAGTTCTGAGATCCAAAAATTTACTTCCAGGCCAAAAAATGGGGATTACATACATACATACATGCATACATGCATACATACATACATACATACATACATACATACATACATACATACATACATACATACATACATACATACATACATACATACATACATACATTAGTTGTTTAAGCAGGTTAAAACTACGGCAGCGCTAGCTGATGTGGACCTGCCATCCATTTAAAATTGTCAGTTCTAAAATTTATGAAAAAAGGAATGCAATATCTTAAAAAGGTCTTAAAAAAGAATCACGTAAAAGAGTTAATAATAGATAAAATCTTGCTGTTTGAAAGTTATTACAGATGCTTCTTTTTGAAAACTTGATGTTGTTATGACTTGCTTTGCAGTCTTAATGTTCCTTTTAAAAGTTTCTTGGTTATGACTTGATCTTAGAGTCGCTGGCAACTGATTCCATAGATTTGGACCACGAAACCTTGCTGACATTTTTCCTTGTTCCGTTGCTACTCGCGGCACAACAAATGAATTATTCCGCGCATACGGGCCACAGTTTTTGTCAAAGACCTGTTTATTAAGTCTTCTGGACAGTCATCATTACATACTTTGTGCATTATTGTCAGCATTCGTCTTTTTGTAGATGTAATCTAGTCTATCCCAATTCGCATGTGACAACACTACCTTATCTGAAATGTTCTTTGGTAATTTGTGAACGAGTTTAGCAGCCCCAGCGTGAATTCTTTCAAGTTGCGATATAAGTGCTTGAGAACATGTTCCCCAAACTGCTATTCCATACGTTACTGCAGCAATTACGGCTTTAAAATATATCTCTTCTTGGGTGGCGACTAGGAGGTATGTCATACTCCTAAATTGGCTCATTTTTGCAGTTTATGATATTATCGCCAATCCTTACTGGGCGCAAAGGACCAACGAAATCTTGCCTTGTTATCATCATTACTTCAGATTTGTCACTATGGATTGTTAGCCGATTTTTCTCGCACCACTGTTTTCTCTCTACCCCAATTTCATTCAGTGTATCCACGACCTCTTCAATATTTTGCCCAATATAACAGAATGTCGTATCGTCAGCAAATAGATAGACATCGCCTTTGGTAATATAATCGGGTAGATCGTTAATATACTTGGAAAATAATCTTGGGAGGAGTGAGCTTTGCGGCACCCCATAGGAGACATCTCTCATGCATGATCTTGTACCATTCAATTCCACGAATTGTTGTCTGTCATCCAGGTAGCTTTCAAGCATTTTGTATGCATATCCTGTAAATCCACATCCTTGTACCGTGCGAGTCAGAAAAAAGGATCCCCGCTTGGAAGGCCACTGCTCCGTGAATATCAAAGCAATAATATTGAAAAATGTCTTGTTTTATTGCCAATATGTTCAATTAGGTTCAATAATTTACCCGGCCTTAATCGGCCATTCCTTCCCGTGGATATGGGTGATTTTCTGCAGAAAGCCCCTTCAAAAAACCTGCAAAAACGAATGAAAACAATGAGCACATTTTCCTTCCTAAAATTGATGACACTCACATAAGTTCATGTATTTTGTCCTCTTGGGAGAATGGAATCCTCCTGAATAGGTCATCGATACGAGGGGGAGGACTTGTTCATCCTCCCAAGAGGATAGCACGTGCTAAAGCGTTCACAAGTCATTGCTGTAAGGCATTGTAAGGCAGAAATGTTAGGGAAATCTGTTCATGATTTTGGGCACGTTTTGAAGGTTTTTTGAAGAGGCTTTCTGGAGAAAATCCCTCATAATTTCAGAATGGAGTAGACGATTTCAGTCAGGTAAATTTTATAGTAGATTTGAACATTTCTACCATAAAACTATATATTTGCCGATATCATTGTCTTGATATCCAGGGAGCTGTGACCTTTCAAACGGGGATTCTTTTTTCTGACTCACCCGGTAGTTTTGCTTTCACGATGGTATGGCTGACTGAGTAGCTTTCCGAAAATCAATTAGCAATACACTAACAAACCAGTCCTGGTCTAAGGGCTTTTTCCAGGTTTCATTCATCAATAGGAGAAGTCCCTCTATAGAGTTGCCCTTTTAAAACCCCCACTGGTAAGGAGTAGTGGCACCATTTAGATCAAGATGCCTGTCAAGATGCCTGTGCACACTAAAGCTAGTTAGCACTGCTTTAATAGCCTCAGAGAAATACCCTCTGTTACAACTTGCCCCCGTTAATTCTAGCCCCGGTTTCCCCTATTGTGCACAAATGTTCTGCTGGCTTGCCTCTTTGTTAGAACCATGGAGATATTATTATTGGCTAATTTTTAGTTGTTCTTGTCATTTTTCAAAATTTGTCCTGTTATTACTGGCTATGTCCTAAAGTATGTATATGTTTGAGATGTGAAGCAAAATCTAATTACAGTATTATTATTCCGAAGAGTGAAGAATGCTAGAGATCTCCATAGTAATGGGTGATTTATCCCAGAAAAATTCCCCACAACCCATCTTATGATGTACCTAGGAAATTCTTCATACACAAAGATGCAGGAGTTAAAAGGTGGCTGGCGCAGCCACACATCATTACTGATCATCATAAATTTCAGTTTGCAATATTTTGACAAATGTTTCATCAGATAGAGGTCAGGATGGAATCATCATCAACAAATCTTTGTCCAATGTTTGTCAGTCAATATAAGCGTTTTTTAACTTTGCAAATAACGCGAATAGGGCTATTATTGATTGAAATTTGAATAAGTTCTTTGTGTGGAATAAAGCAGTATGATTTTATCAAGCATATGATTTTTGATTATCAATTTGAATATCTTGTAAACATCAATAGGGTTTTCTAATTTGCAGTGCACTGACATCATTTGGAGCAGTGGTAGACACTGCCAAATATGGGGGGGGGGGCGAAACAATTGATTCAATTAAAATGCATTGCTTGTTTCTATTGTTTTCGAAGAAAATATCTCCTGTTTTTCTTTTCATAAGAAATTAAAACTAATTAAACTAAATACATTACTACTGTACCCCTCTTGGTGTAAGAAGACACAAGGTCATCTGGCCTACACCAAGAACGGTACTTACAATTTGCAAATACAACTTTAAGATATGTATAAAAAATACAGCAATACAAGGGACAAAACAAAAGAAGAAAGCAACACACAAATAGTCAAAAGAAAAGAAGGAGACTGGCAGTTCCACACCAAACCATGCAATGCGTCTAACCTTTTTATATCGTATACTTCCATCATTTTTGTGCCATCCAAGCACTATGGGAAAATTTGGATGGTTTGGTGGTGAACTGTCTGGAAGATAGGAAGGAGAGCTGCTAGATTATATTGCGTTATTTCAAATTGATTTTATATTGATCCACGGATACTAACGTGCTGCCCAAGCGAAAGGACGAAAAAACCTCACCCCCTCGCCAAGGCAGCACTCCAGCACCCACGGTCAATTTAACCTGTTTGTTTTTCAACATATTCAATTGTTGTTTCGATAATTATCCAGTTCTCAATCATATTCATATTAGAACTGCTGTAAAGAAGTAAGTTGCACAAGGTTTTTGAATCGAGGTTTGCGATATCAATACCCGACGCTTCTGTGACAGTGCCAAAGAGATCCACTCGCAGTTGATTAAAGCAGGGGGCAGTGCAGGAGATAATGCGCGTTGTCCTCGTTAGCTGCACCACAATTACATATAGGCCTAGGACACTCAAAATTATAATGAAATTTGTGTACATTTAGATCGCTGAATTGTACGCGAAGCTTGGTTCTATTTCTAATAGCCTTGAAGTTGAATACTCCATGAATAGTCTTTTTGGCCGGTCTAATTAACGCAATCAGTTTCCGCTTAAATTCAGCAAGGGATTTAGAAGCGCGGATTTCAGTTGGTAATTTGTTCTAGCCAACATAGGGGGGTGCAACCTCACCCCCAAGTGTCTACCACTGATTTGGAGTTCTTTGAGTTCAGTATCAGATAAACAGCATGACTGACAGTATCATTCAAGGCTGAATTTGTAGGCAACGAACAGGGAGTGTGACCATGAAGGGGTGACCACTGTTTCAAAATTATTTTCCGAAAGGTGTCTGACATTTCTATGGTCATATTTTCCCCAGGCTACATATCACATGAAATTTGAGCCTCTGTTGATCAATTTCTATGTAAATAGTGTTTATTGCTAGCTAAATTGATATTGCTTAAATGTTGAATGTACGATGGAAATCCAAATTCTTTTGATTCTTTGCAGCGGAACATGATAAACTAAATGGTATGATTCATCAACTGTCATCGACCCTGATCGGAGTAAAACATGAGCAGGAATATATGGAAGTTAGAGATAGAGTTCATAGAGCAAGTAAGTCTCGCATTTCCCTGTTAAGCTCTTCCGTTTAGCAGTTTGTCATAAAACATTGTTATGGATTTTTGTTTCAGGATTCCATCTTGAAAGCTCTTAATTTTTTTGTTGGTTTTATTGTCAGTCATCATGATTAAAAATTTACTGATAAAGTTACTGATAAACTTTACTGATTTACCGGGTGTCAAACAAGGGAACAAAACGATAAGATTTCGAAATTTTTTTAGTTCATAGCTACATTTGTTGATCTTCAACTTAAATGCACATTCCATGCATTTTAAAATCGTCCACGAAACACCGGAGATATTTGGAGTGCACCTGAAACCAGAGGTTTTGAGAAAAGGCCTAGGCATGATTTGACACCATTTTTGCAAAAGAATTCTAAACTTTGACCTTTAGTTTTCACTTTTGAAAAGAATTACACTTTGAATTGCTTCACTTGTTCTTGAAATGACTTTTCCTTTGAGGAATTGGTCCTTGCATTGCATTTTATTCCATCCAAAGTGTTTTTTATAAAGATGAGGAAAAGGAGTACATGCACGCATATTTTGGAGATGTGGCACAACTTTGTCATTCTTACCACATTTTTATTATTTTGTTTGAATCAGGGCGATGTCCATGCGTTTTTTATTCATTTCAAAAACGAAAAACTGAACATTAAAGTTGACAGGTGCTTTGGAAAATGTCCATGATACAAATCATGGCTAGGCCCTTTTCCAAAATCTCTGGGGTTTGGGTGCAATGTAAATTTTGAATTTGCGAATTTGTATCTTCGGTGTTTGGTGTACGATTTTAAAATGCAAGGTATGTGCATCTAAGTTGAAGATTGATACATTTTGCTGTAACTCGGAGAGTAATGATACCTTATCCTTTTGTTCCTATTTCTGGTTCTATTTGTTCCTGTCTCAAAAGGGGGTACTTTTTTCGAGACACCCGATGTAAAATTTTTAAATCCATATTTCTGTAATTTTTGCTGTAACCAGAGTTTCCTTTTTGCTTTTTATCACAAAGAAAAGCTAACAACAAATAACCTAATTTACTGTTTGTACGTTTGACATACTCTTTGGTTCATAATGCCAATCTTGGTAAGGAATTAAAAGAAATCAAATTGTTTGTCGGTCTCTCTTCCTCTGCATTACCAAGATTTATCATTTCCTTAAGGCACATCTGGTTCATAGTTTTTTATCTTAATCAGAGAGCTCCTCCTCAATCAATCTATACCATAGACAATCATGTAATGTCCTTTCCTATTGCTTAGTTTGTAGTGTTGCATCTGATGTTATTAATGTTATTAATGTAGTATAGTATTTATTTGTAATGTAATTGTGAAGAATTGTATGTACAGGGTGTCCCAGAAAATTTTTTCGACGTTTGATTAGATATTGAAAATTAATGATTAAAAGTACGGATTCCTGGTCAACCAACCTGTTCCTGAGATTTTAAATTGATTTTTGATGCCAGAATCGTGCGAATCCGCTAAGAATTCACGGAGTTACAAGCATTTGAAGTTCAAATTTGTGCGAAAGCTGAAACCAGACGCCCCTCCGTGAATATTTAGCCATTTTGCTAAAATTAATTTAAAATCTCAGCAATATTATTATCTCACCATAGAATCTCTTCATTATTTCGTTATTTTTTAATATCGAATCAAACGTCGAAATTTTTTTTAGGAGACCCTGTTGTATGGATTGATGATTAATGTAACTGAACTGAACTATGGCAAAATAAACGCATTTATCCCGAAGCATTTATCCCGTTGCTCCTGCTGCCTTGCATTATCATATTATTATTATTATTATAATTATGATTATTATTGATGATTAATTATTTATAATTATTATTATTATTAATCAAGGAATTTCACAATTTCTACAGTCGCCGTCACGATCGAATTGTTGGAAAACATTTCGATGAAATAAAGTTGATATTATGTTCGAGCAAGAAAGTGTATACCAACAAGTTAATAGGAACTTTGTTGCCAGAGTATCGAGAAGAGCTGACCTTGCTTTAACATCGGAAACCGGACATTGCTATTATTGATGAAACGTCACGAGATATCATCATAGCAGGATTTACAGTTTGTTTTGATCTCTACTTTGGATTCTCGTTTCCAGTGAAGTGTGATCGTTACCGGGACCTGTGTGACGTTCTTCGTGAAAATGGATGGAAACCTTCTCTTCATGTTCTGTGTTTTGGTGCCCTTAGCTATATCAAAGAGGACGTTTATGAACGATTACGGATCATTGGGTTTGGAAAAGCAAAAGTAAAGGAGCTGTTAGCTTGGTGCTCGATTTCTAACATTATTGGAGCGAATTATATCTGGAGGCACAGGGTGAAAAAATTGAATCCCTGATTTCTTTTCATTCATCTTTCGTTTTGGTCTGCTGTTGAAAAGCGTAGCTTTTTTAAGCCCACATCAAGTATCATTTTGATTCATCTTTGATACTCGGTAATAAATTTATTCACCCTATATGCCATAGCGTTATGAACGATAATTGTATTACCAGCAAATATTTTGTATGCTAACTAAGCAGTAGGTTTTGTCATTTGCTTGGGTGCAGAATAATTTAGGAACGTATTATTATTATTATTGATTTATTTAGAGTAGGCATATATACAATAGCTCTGAAAAAAGCTAATTCAAGCCTACTATACAGGGTGTCTCAGAAAAATTGTTCGACGTTTGATTAAATGTTGAAAATTAACGATAAAACGTAAATGCTCCTGGCTAGATACCCCTGTTCCTCAGATTTTAAATTAACTTTAAACGCCAAAATCTTGCGAATCCGCTAAGAATTCACGGAGTTACAAGCTTTTGAAGTTCAAATATGTGCGAAAGCTGAAACCAGACGCTCCTAACTGACTTGTTTTCCAAAATGACGTTCTAAAATCGAGGTAAACGAGGGCTGTCCAATGTTTTACCTCTTGTCGATATCAGAGCAAACCACAAAAGACTTCCAAAGTTATCTTATTCTTGTAACCGTTGCAAATATTTTCCTAAGACTGCAAGTATTTAAAACACGGAATGAAAACTTAAATAATGAGAGATGGGGCAATTCTAAATTGTGCTGAACAGGATTCCTCCAAGTATCCAGATGTTATAGAAAGCTAGTTGATCGGAACTGATTTTCAAATTCCATTTGATTTGCTTTGAATAACCGAGATCAGGGGCGGATCCAGGTCCAAATCTGATGGGTGCCGAAGGGAGGCAGAATGGGGGTCCGGGGGCGTAGCCCCCGGGAATATTTTTGGGGCCACACCCTTTACTTTGGCTTAAAACGTGACCACGCCCTATATTTTGCTTGAAAGTTTGAATTCTCATTTAGAAAATCAATAACAATTTCTAGAAGACTTTTCAGAAAAGGGACAGTGTGAACTTTTTGTTTCAATGAAGGTTTAGGACAAATTGCAAAAACTACTGTTGGACATGGACATATGGCTACCCTGGGTACCTCAGATTCTACTTTCACTAAATATGCAATTTAGGGGCGTCTGGTTTCAGCTTTCGCACAAACTTGAACTTCGAACGCTCGAAATTCCGTGAATATTTAGCCGATTTGCTAGTTTCTGGTGTCTAAAATTGATTTAAAATCTCAGCAATGTGGTTATGTTAACAGGGAGCCCATTCATTATTTCGTTATTTTTTTATATTTAATCAAACGTCGAACAATTTTTTTGGGACACCCTGTATAGGAAGTAAAATTTGAAAGAAAAAGAAATAACATACAGGATAATTAGCTACAAATACATAGATTTACAGATTTCTACAATGTTTCAAATATTTACAATTTTTGTTTTATTATTTTGTATTTACAGAGCAGCAAATTTATATCACCTCAAGAACCGAACCTGGGCTACGAAAGGTCTACTTAATCTATCATTGCATTCTTCTCCTTTCCAGATTTTGATTTTTCTTTGGAGCTCTGACTGGATAGGGTATCTGACTGCTTTATCTCATTGGGAAGTTCCTCCATAATCTACACCCACGAGACGATATCGTGAGCGGAGTTCCACAAGGGTCGGTTCTTGGTCCCCTGTTCTTTAACATATACATAAATGATTTGTTGCTCTCCATAGATGATACTGATATCTGCAATTACGCAGATGATACAACCATATATGCATGCGGTAAGAATCTTGATAACGTAATTGCAAGGTTGGAGAATGATTCAAGTACAATTATTCAATGGTTCGCTGATAACTTTATGAAATTGAATACAGATAAATGTCATTTACTCATACTTGGTAGAAATTCTAACCAACAGGTCACAGTTAATGAAGGAGATTCTGTCATAGCAAATACGTAAGAGGAAAAGCTACTAGGCGTTGTGATCGACAAAAAACTCAATTTTGAGACGCATATCCATAAGTTATGTAAGAAGGCTGGTAATAAGCTCTTCGCCCTCGCTCGCATATCTGGTTACATGAACTCTAACAAACTAAGAATCTTTACCCTATCCAGACTGGGGGGGGGCTCATTCAGCCCCCCCCCCACATACTTAACTGAGCACTGCTCCAAATTGGTTCAACGAACCAGGAAATGGTTTTTTGACTTTTAGTTTCTGTCCTTTTGAAGTTTGATTTTGTGTGAAATTTTGAAAAAAAATTCAGGGGGCTGGGGGGGGGTGGCTGTTTTTTTTCAGAGTGGTCGGGGCCAACTTTTAGGTAAGCTGCTTATGGATGTAATTCCAGTTCACCTCATAATCCTTTGATAGTATCCTTTTTAATTTGTGAACTTATAATTTGTAAGGTCTCTTGAATTTTTTCCAGGAACAATAGACTAATTATGTGTCACGTGACCTCATCAATGACGTCATCTTTAAGAAAATGGCAAAAATTAGTTAGCGGTCTTTCTGCAAGGATATTTCGACCCCAAATGTTTTACAGCGGCAATAAATAGATTAAAGCTGATCAACAGGGTTGTTTCCACATAAGCTGTGTAATTGTGTTTGAATTTTGTGCACCATTGGTCGCAAACGGTATAAGATTCCCCGGGGGTATCCTCACATAGTACTACTAACGATCAGTTTTCATGCATATCTTGAGAATCTGTTTTACATTGAGAATCTTTTGACTTGAAAGTGTTTAGTTTGTCAAGATATTATCAAAATTTCACCAAATTACTATCCTCAATCCCCTATTCCCCCCTTCCTTCTTCCTTCCCACTCATTTGCTTACTACTGGGAAAAAATGCTGATGTCGGCATTTTTTGCAACAATCAAAACAAAAGTTCCAAAAGGAAAAATGAAGTATGCAACGATCACTTATCATTGAAGTAGTTTTCATTGTAATATATGGAGAAATTCTCTTTTTTGGCTGCATTTGTCATTTTTCAGAAAAACAAGATTTTCAATCTCTCTGTCCGCCATTTTGGATTTGCGAAAATCAAATTTTTCACTTTATAAGTATATTTTCATCTTCTAACAATGCTTTGATTGGCATAATTTGGTTTCATGATTCAATCTTAGAAAATTATAAAGATTTAAAAGAAGTTGATTTTTTCATTTTTTTCGTGCACACGTGCCAGTTGGTCTTGAATAATTATGACGTCATATCTATTTTTAAAATTATTTTTGTGCAAAATGATAGATCATAAGCACGGCTACCTGCGTGGTGAGTTTCGTCTTCGTAAGTGAAGGAATGGCGATTTTAGAGAGGGGGGATGAATGAGCCCCCCCCCCCAGTCTTCTAGTAGCTCAAAAAGCCCAGTCTGGACAGGGTTAATGAGAGCCTTTGTAATTAGCCAGTTTCAATACTGTCCATTAGTATGGATGTTTCACAGTAGGCACATGAATAATAAGATTAAAGTGCCTATCAGGTCGGATAAAATATTTTCTACAAATCGTCCTAAATTGAAGCTTAGGATATATATGACGAACTCGCAACACTCTCGCAACGATACAGCCACGAAAAACCCTTGAAATGAGGGTTCAAAGATACCCCACTCTGCAGGGTGTTGTGCAACACGGGAGTCTGGGCCAAGCGAATGTGTGACGTGTACTCCGGAAGAATGTTTTGCTTTCGTTTGTTTTCGTACACAAAAGCCGTAGGCCGGTGCTTACTAACCTGTATTAAAATGCTGTTTATTACATCAAAATGAGCTCAGACTCGGAACTAGAGCAAAGCAATTCTGGAAACGAAGGTCTGGTGAACTTTTAGGAAGAAATGGAACGGCTTGTAGGTGCAGTTGGTGCGGCAGCCCCAGATGTTGATGACGACGCTTAGATCGATAGGCTAGGCGAAGGGAGAGCCTCTCGCCGATGATGAGCATTGCATACAATAACCGGAGAGAGGGGGAGAGGCAGCGAAAGGAAGTTCTAGTTGGAGAGTTAGACAACTAAATGGTACCTTCCCAGTTGAATCTTGGTGAGTGACATTTTGAATTAAATTAATTCTCAGCTGCTTAGAAGTAACTATACATCTAAGCTGTTTACACACTCCTTTTAGGCCACTAGAACCAACCAAAACAAAAGCATCTTTTCAGCAGTTTCGTGTTGACTAATTTTGATAGGGCAAAAAGTTTTCTGTCATCGAAGGCATGTTTGGAAAATGCTTCTATGGAATCTGTAAACAAAGAATTTGTCATTACTACTTTACTGGATATCTTCATATGATAATGACCAAAACATTGCAAGCATCACTCAGCATCCTGGATCTTCAGAAATCTGTCTTGGTAAATGCTCATTGCCTCACTTCGCAGATAAATATAAAACTAATGACAATGTGAAATACAGGAGAACTGGTACAGAAAATGGATGAGTCATAAATATCTATTCTTGCTATCAGAGCTGAGAAACAGTGGCAGACATTACAGGAGGTTAGTGCAGTCACTGCCCCCCCCCCCAATTTTGGCTGGAAAAGATATCTTTTGGTTGAAAAAAATGGTGATGAACAATGCCTTTTCATTGAAACAATAGCATCAGCCCCCACAATATTTGGCAAAGTGTTCGCCACTGCCCAGAAATATATTACTAATTTATCTTTTTACATGCCAGATGATTTCAAGTCAATAGGGATATCACCATCAAACTACCCTTTGTAGGGAAATAGTAAAAAAGTTTTGTGCATGGTTGTGAGCATTTAATGCCTTGATTTTAGATTTTATTTCATGTACCAAGTCAGCTTTGCTTTGAAACCATAGGTATGATGGACAATTTTTGATATCCTATTATATTTTAGCGGCCTCCTGCAGGTATTAACCTGTTACATTTCTTTGCAGGTTCTTTATAGCAGTGGCATAGAAGGAGTTTACAAGGCTTGTCCATGGACGGCTTGATAACAACAACCAGGTTTCCAGGTACTGAGCTGCAGGGATTTGAAGAGGAAGATTGATTGCTAATACAGGTATAAACAACTAAATGGGGTAGAAAATATGCACTTTCATATGAATTAAGCAGAACGTTTCAACCATAGCCCACTATCAAGCTATGCTCCAAATTGTGTTCTTAATTCATTTCATGTCAAAGTGCTTATATTTTACTTTTGGTTAGTTGTTTATCTTTGTACTTGCACTACACGCAACAAGAAGAATTTTTGATGATATGATTTATTTGATGTAGATCTAGATACAACAAGATTCAATGAAATAAAAAAGTTTCAACACAATCAGGCTTTCTTTGCTAGAGCAGACTCTGCTGATAAAATAACGGTCTGAAAATTCCCCAAAGTGTGCTAGTTTCCATGTCCGTTGAATCTTGTGGTATCTACTTTATAAATAGTATCTTTTTGTGTTGTACTTGATATTAAAAACTTTTGTACAAGCAATATCTATATACATATTCGTTGCAGTCGGATGTGGCGTCATTCCCTTTGTCCCTCTCGCGAACGTTCTCATTGTCTAGACAGTTCGATTGGCAGAACCGCAACATGGGCGAAGTCAAACCGCAGGTGAAAACGTCGCCCAGCATTCCGTTCCTCCTCAAAACGTCCTCTTTTTCCAGTCAAGACTTTGGTAGAGGGGTTATTCGTCAAATTCCTCACCCCACTTTCGGCTTGCCAAGCCCTTTGTTTCCCTTTGTGTTGAGCTCGGAGTCCTTTGTCATTCGATTGTTCTCGCGCTGCTCATGACGTCAAAAAATGGGTGTCCTTCAAAACCCCATTGAGGGGTTTTCTGATTTTTTAAAAATCCCAGTGGGATCTCCTTTCGCTTGATATGCATTGGGACCCATTTGGAGAGGGATTCAGGTCCGGTGATTTTCTAGGTGCTGGAGGGGGGTCGAGTGGAAATTGCACATTTCCATTCATTCATTCATTCATTTCATTTTAAATTCTTTATACACGGTGGCCCCATCAACCAAGAGTGGCTGCTTTTCAGGGGGCCGTGGCAAAAACCTACTTACAATACTACCAAAATTAAAAATAAAAAGAATATTTACAATGTTAAATTAGAATAAATGACAAATTAAAAGCTATTTACATTTCAGTCTACATTTAAAAGTAGACAGAGAGGGGGCTAGCTTGACTTCATGCTCCAACTCATTCCAAAGCTTTGATCCACGGAACGAAAATGCTTTTTGGCCATTGCTTGTTTTCATTCGTGGAGCAAGCAAGTCAGTCTCAGAATTTCTCAAATTTACAATCTCCCTTGTGGAGTTTCTCGTGAATAGAGTAGAGAGGTAAGTGGGCGCGAGACCACTTATTGATTTGAAAACAATGGTAGCCGTCTCTTGTTTGATCATGTCGTGGACTGTCGGCCATTTGAGCTCTTTTATCAAGTTTGCTGCTGGTGCATCATAGCTACTGTTGGTAACTATTCTCGCAGCACGATTTTGTAACTTTTGTAGCGCCAACAGGCGAGAGTCTCCACAGCTACCCCACACAGAGCAACAGTAGCGAAAATGGGGCTCAACGATACCTCTATACATTTGACTAAGGGTATGCTTTGGAAGCAATTTCTTAGCATATTTTAGGAAACCTAAAGAGCAAGATATCTTTGAACGTAAAGCCTTGGTATGCTCATCCCACACAAGATGTTTATCAAGTTGTACTCCCAAGTATTTCGCATTATCTACAACATCAATATGCGAATTGCCAATGGCGAAAGATGGGGTCGGTACTGATTTGTCTGATATCTTCTTGATATTAGGCCTAGAGCCTATAACCATTGCTTGTGTTTTGATTACATTCAGAGACAGCTTATTACCTTCAAGCCACTGTTTCAAGGAGTCTAAGTCACTGTTAAGGGTTTCATTAAGCTCGTTGATATCCTTAGAAGAATATGATATACTTGTATCATCGGCATACATCGTTACTTCACTGTTTTTAAGAGAAAACGGCAGATCATTTATGTATATGAGGAACAAAAGGGGCCCAAGGCAAGAGCCTTGAGGAACTCCACATTTTATTTCTTCCATATTTGAGGCTACCCCATTCACTCTACAAAGCTGCCGCCTATTTTTCAGGTAGGACGAAAACCAGGTATGTTCAAGGCCAATCACTCCATACTTTTCTAACTTTTGGAGTAGAATATCGTGATCTACAGTATCGAATGCCTTTTTCAAGTCAATAAAAACTGTAGCAGTGAATCTACCTTTGTCCATGTTAACATACCAGTCATTTGTAGACTTCAGCAGACAAGTGACAGCGGAGTGTAATGACCTAAACCCAGACTGTTTATAGTATATGAGCTTGTTTTTATCTAGATACTCATAAAGCTGGTTAAAAACCAATTTTTCAAATACCCTAGACAAGAAAGGGAGGACTGAAATCGGCCTATAATTTGATCGATCATCAGATTGACCACTTTTAAAAATGGGGGCAACTCTGGCAATCTTCCAACAGTCTGGGAATACACCAGCTGCTATAGAAAGATTGAAAATGTTGCAAAGTGATTCACCGATGACAGGAAGCGCAATTTTCAAGAAATGATTGGCAATTCCATCAGTGCCAAAACCCAAGGACTTTTTGAATTTTCCAAAGACCTTCTCCACCTGAGCAATATTTACAGCTTGAAATTCAAACCGCAAATTATGCTCGTTAACAGAGAACCTATTTTCAAGAAGGGGGTTTTCTGTCTGTGGCAGTTTGTCGCTGAGGTTTTTGCCAATATTGCAGAAAAAATCATTCATCGATTCTGCAATGGCTTTATTGTCGCAGACCTGCTTTCCATCAACATCAAGGGATGCGATTTGCGTGGTTTTTGATTTTTTGTTCAAAACAAGATTAATGGTCTTCCATGTGTTTTTAAGGTCCCCATTATGCGAAGCAATCTTATTTGAAAAATACTCACGCTTAGACTCTGTGTTAAGTTTGTTAACTTTGTTGCGCATTTGCCGATGGGCTTGCATCAATATTTCAGAGTTTGAGCGAACCGCTTGTTTCTTCAGCTTATCTCTAGCAGCAGACATAAGCTTAAGATCCTTCGTGAGCCAAGGACAGAACTTTTCTGAGACACGTCTTTCGCGAAGTGGCGCATGTTTCTCAAGAATCAATGAGAACGAAGAGGTCCACTGTTCAACGATAAGGTTAACATCATCGTTGTTACAGACGATGCCATTCCAGTCAATTAAAAGCAGATCGTTTATAAAGTCAGCAGAGTTGAAATTTTTGAGTTGCCTTGTAGAAATGTTTTTTTGCTGTCTTTTAGAAGCACCACGAAACTTTCTAACACAGTACACCATATAGTGATCACTGATGCTTGTTTCATGCACCCCAGACGTGACTATATTTGATTTATTTGTAGTCGCAATATGGTCTATGAGGGTGTTGGATGTTAAAGTTTCCCTGGTACCTCTGTCAATTAGCTGCTGAAATCCAAAAAGATTATAGACTTCTAACAATCTAGACGAGTGCGTAGGAAGGTTAGCACAGGCACCAGCACAATCCCCTTTCCTCAAATTAGGCAAGATATCACAATTTGTATCTCCCAAAAGAATGATTTCTTTGTTCTCATTGTCTAAAAATTTTAAGTTGTTTTCAATTTCATTAAAAGTTTCGGGAGATGCATCAGGGGGGCGATACCAGGCCAAAATGAAGAAAGGGGCGGCTCGCACAGGCTTGATTTCCACACATATGGTCTCCAAAGATGACACAGGGAGATCATTACGGAGTTTACATTTATCATAAATAGAGTCCCTTATGTAAATAGCTACCCCACCACCATGGCGGTTGCGATCATGTCTTATAATGGTATAGCCCTCAATACTGACAAGATCATCGTGAATATTTTCATCAAGTTTTGTTTCATTGATTGCCAAAATGTGTATCCCAAGATCCTTTACGAGGGTACGGATCTCGTCAATGTGAAGTAAAAGGCTATTCACATTCAAAGACGCGATCGCCATGCCTTTCCTATGTCCAAGACCTAACCCTTGGTTTTCAGAGGAGCTGTGTGAGATAGCTGATGGAGGAGCCTGCTGCGCAGGGGTCAAGCATGCACCCTCTCTGTCAATAGGACGATCTAGTCAATAACGAAGGGCACGAACTAAGTTACTTTCAAACAAATTTGCACCAGTCCTATTAAGATGAATACGACTTTGATTTAGATGCTTTGACGCATCGATATTTGTGTGTTCAATGAACGCGTAATCATTTTCGGAACATAAGTCTGCTAATATCAAATTCACTCTCTTACGTTTTGTTTCAAACTCATCACCTCGAGGCACTAGGCCAGAAATAACCACTTCTGTGCCATTCACCCTCATTTCGTTAGCCAGCTCAATTATTTCATGTGCAATCTGGACTGCTGATTTTTCTGCTTCATTCCTCCTTTGGGCCAGATCATTTGTGCCAATGTGGAGGATTATCAAATTTGGTTTCCTCTCAATGGAAGGCTTTGCATAGCTGTGCATATCCTTGATATTGGCGCCATTGAAGCATTTCACATATATGTTGTTGTTTTCTCCAATTTTTTTCTTCAACTCCCAAGCATAAATATTTTTAACGATTTCCTACCCTTCAAAGGCCATTTTCCCCATTTTATTTGCTAAATGTGTCTACCTCAATATATGAGTTATTGGGAGAGGGATTGGCGCTCCAGAGTGCCACAATTGCAACATTTTCTAATTTTTAGATGCCTTTATAGCCCTTTCTCGGGGACTCCCCCTTCTCTCAAGAGAAACATCCCCTTTCATGTTTTCAACTACCATCTGAGTTGCCACGCAAAAAGGTTTGGACATTGTTGTGCAGCATGGAAATTGCTTTCAAACTGTTGATAGTTTTTAGATTAAATAGTACTTGAATTGTTCCTTGAGAGGATTAACATTTACGATACTCTCGACCAGCTTTTGGCAGCAAATGGCCACTAAACCTAGATTGGCTAAGTCTCTTATGCTCTTATTAAAGAATATAGGCCTTCATGAAATGAGAAGAGGGAAGGGAGAGTAAAATGGTTGAAATGTTTGACGATAACTGGAAGTAAGGGATCGGCAACGAATGCGTGCATTTTGTTTTTGACAGAAACCACATGTGCAGAAATTGAAGCTGAACAAAATCCTTCAAAGAAGACAGGGGCCAAGTCTTGGGCCAAATCGAAATAAACTTTAGCTGCGTGGGAGTTTTCAGACTCCTGTCGACTCTTGTGATTTCCTGCTCCTGCAGTCTTTTATTACCTGCCGTCTTTTTAGGATTTTATGAGCAATGACTGGGACTTAGATAATATCTGCTATTTTACAAGGCAGTTTTACAAAGAAACCAGCGATTTGCACGTCGCCCTTCGCCTGATTAAAAACGTGAAACGAGTTGAGGGCTGTAATCAATCTTCCGAACTATCCTCGGCTGAACATGATGAGTAATCTGAATTGAGAGGCCTAATGTTTACAAGCTATTCTGTTGTCAGAGGTCATTGAAATTGAACAACAGTACATTAAACATTAAATTACAATTCTATTCTCACTTTCTTCATTGTCAAGGCAACACCGCTGATTGCCCTTCCATTCAAGACACATATCTGACGTCAATACTTTTCAAACCAGAACAATTGCTGGAAAGAACAATCAGAAAGTGATTTCAGAGCCTCTGTTTGGGATGAGAGGGCTAGAAAGCGGGGGGGGGGGGGAGGGGGTGACTCCTATATGGTATATATGTGTCTTTGAGAATTCAGAGTTAGGACCCGTAACCAGGGCAAAATTTTAAAATATGACCCCATAAATCGGGAAAAATCTACCACAATAATCGTAACATACAGAGTAAATTGAGAATTTATAGAGCTATATTCCTTTTTATGAAAGTCTTTTGTAGAATCTTAGGAAAAACGGGGTATTTTCTTCAGAAAATATTCCAACCCAAAAACAGTGAAATGCTGGCTGGTGGACTCGGGGCCCTAAAATAAAAGTCAAAATTCACCTGGCCCAAGTGTCATACCCCAAGTTTTATGGAATTCTACTGTTTTCCAACAAAGAGAAGAGAAGAGATATCAGTATAAGTGAATCGTAATAAAGTCCCAAACCTTTCTCTTAGAAACAGTGTTTGTACTGTACAGATTTCTTTAGGGCTCAGTGATACTCCTTTAAAGGGGGGTTCCCTTCAAAATTCTCCATGATAAGGGGTTTTTTCATCAACTAGAATGTCAGAGAAAAGGGTATCCTATGGAATGGTATGGACGAGCGTGATGTACCTTTTACTGTTGAATTGCACCCACCGGGAGTGTGCAGTACAGTTGGAGATGTTCAGTACAGTGGGGAGGTATGTTTGAGTACAGTGGGGCAAATTCAGTATTGTTGGGAGGCATCTGGAGTTCAGTGGGGGATACCTTGAGTGCAGCGGGGGACGGGGGTGTTCAGTACAGTGGGAGGCATCTGGAGTACAGTGGGGGGGGGGTACCATGATGTGTGTGGTGAGGCATCATCAGTATAGTAGGGGGATATTCAGAACAGAGAAGGGGTAGCCAGGGTAGTTACCTGGGGGCCCGCCCGGGGCCTCTGTGGGCCAGCAAGAAATAAGGTATGTATTTTTCTTTGTTGTAGTTTCCTTCCAGGAACGTTTTCAGGCCTGCAGGCCCACTGAGATTCTAAAAAAATCTAAAAGCAGTGTCTTACCAGTGCATAGGGGGGCGTACCCCAAGGATAAAAGGGCGTGGTGCCCGGCCTCTCTCTCAATGGCCCTGGGGGTAAGCACTCATGTTGTGAAATGCTCCCTTGCGCAACTATGAACAGCAGCTTTGTAGAATGTAGAATAGAATCACCACACGGAATATGTGTGCAGTACAGTGGGGGGAGTGCAATACAGTGGGGGGTGTTCAGTACAGTGGGGAGGCATCCCTGAGTACAGAGGGGGGTGTTCAGTACAGTGGGGAGGCATCCTGAGTACAGTGAGGGCATACCTTGAATACAGTGGGGGATGTTCATTACAGTGGGAGGCATCTGGAGTACAGTGGGGGGGGGGGGATACCATGATGTGTGTGGTGAGGCATCATCAGTATAGTAGGGGGATATTCAGAACAGAGAAGGGGTAGCCAGGGTAGTTACCTGGGGGCCCGCCCGGGGCCTCTGTGGGCCAGCAAGAAATAAGGTATGTATTTTTCTTTGTTGTAGTTTCCTTCCAGGAACGTTTTCAGGCCTGCAGGCCCACTGAGATTCTAAAAAAAATCTGAAAGCAGTGTCTTACCAGTGCATAAAGGGGCGTACCCCAAGGATAAAAGGGCGTGGTGCCCGGCCTCTCTCTCAATGGCTCTGGGGGTAAGCACTCATGTTGTGAAATGCTCCCTTGCGCAACTATGAACAGCAGCTTTGTAGAATGTAGAATAGAATCACCACACGGAATATGTGTGCAGTACAGTGGGGGGTGTGCAATACAGTGGGGGGTGTTCAGTACAGTGGGGAGGCATCTCTGAGTACAGTGGGGGGTGTTCAGTACAGTGGGGAGGCATCCTGAGTACAGTGAGGGCATACCTTGAATACAGTGGGGGATGTTCATTGTAGTGGGGGATGTTCATTGTAGTGGGGGCATATCATGATGTGTGTGGGGAGGCATTGTCAGTACGGTGGGGGATATTCAGTGCAGTGGGGAGGCACCCGGATGAGAGTGGAGGGATACCACGATGTGTGTGGGGAGACATTTTGGAGTACAAGTGGTAACAGAAAACAACGTCAAGAAGCAACAAATTCTTAGCCTGTGTTCCAGACCACTTGAGAAGGAAAGTGGTCTGTGTAACCAAGCACTAATCCATGTTCACAAATTTTCTTCGGAATCTGAAGAAAAAGTAATATATGCAACTAATAATTCGCATAATCACTATTTGTTTTGTTATCAAAAGGAAAAGCCTGTCTCATGTGAAGAACTCACATTACAATACAAAGAATAGAAAATTTCAATGTCTGCTAATCCTATTGACTTTTTACGATGAAAGAATAGGGGATTTGAATGCCTACTAATCCTACTGAATTTTTACGCCCGTGCAAAGTGATAATGATCAGCCCTGGTTTGTTTCAAACACACATGTTCACAAAGACATCCGTTGTGTTGATCATTGACTTCATTGCAGCCAATCAGATCCGTGAAAGAATGCCCTTAATTATTTCGCAATTCAATTCATCGTCTGAACACGGATTAGTGCTTGGTTACACAGACCATTTTCCTTTCCAAGTGGTCTGGAACACAGGCTACAAATTCTTTCCCAAGCAATCACTCGGTACGACGGCGGGCCAGGTCGGCGCCGCAGGCGCCGACCGGCAAGCCTAGTACATATAATATTGATAGTATCGATGACCACAAAGTTGAAACGCGTCGAGAACAGTAGAAGAGACATAAAGAATCAAAGCTGTCTTTTTATTGCGTACACCTTTATAATATTGATAGTAGATATTTCAAAGGCTCTACATCATACAGTAAAGGCCTTTTCATATTTGCACTGCTTTCTTGCTTAAAAATTCTCAAAAATCTTTCAGAAAATGTTTAATATCTTTAGAATTCTTGTTTTTCTTTGCTACAAACTGTTAACAGCTTCTGCAGCCAAGTGACAAACAGACAGCATCTTCATGCTACAAGGAATAAGGAGGAAATATTAACAACTTCTGTCAAAAACTCATCAATGTTCAGATTGGGTACATTTGATAAACACTTTTCAACATTAAATCAAGTTTCAACAGCGCAAGGACCAGATATTGCTGCAAAGCTACATTTTCTGTGAATTGGGCTAAGGGCCCAGGGGGTGAATAAGGGTACTCAGGTTACTTTCTTGCGTCTGGCATTTGTGCAAGAATTCTCTTTCTGGTTCCTTCATTTTGACAGGCTCTTTCTTTTTGGTTGCTAAAATGCTGGATTACTTTTTGGGTCTCAATTATGGGGAAAAGTAGCAAATAATACATGTATCTTTTTCATAAGAAACTAAGAATTTGGGTACGTTTCTTGAAATTATCAGATCTGTGCCCTCCTGAACATTTCAAAACAAGGTGTTCTTTGAAGCCTTCCTGTTTAGACATATCTCAAGTACTTTTGAGTAATATGATACAGGAAAAAAGTCAGAATAAGGAAAACCACGCGTTGAGTTTCTTAATTTTTGGTGATCTGAGAGTCTGAGGAACTTATAAGTCGTTTCTTATAAAAAACACGTGTTGTGAAAAACTTAATTTGCAAACAAAATTAAAATCAAGCAACATTCGTTAAAATAAAAATACTCAAATATCTAAATATAGAAAATGACATCTACAAGTTAGGGCAGTGTTAGGGCACTTTTCCATCTATTCAAGATGCAAAATTGATAATCTTTGGATACTGTATATATCATAACAAAAAATGTCATGCACCCCTATCCTAAACGTCCTGGAGTACCCCCTGGGCTAAGAGATTTACAAGACTATCAAAATATACTATTCCATGGCTGGACAATGTAATGCTACTAACCAGCCTATGGACCACATATTTATGCCTTTCATCAAAGGGTGGGGGTGGTTATTGGATAAACATGATTGTGGCATGGAAATATGATACTACTGCAATTGAATTGGAAAAATATTCAAATTTACAGCTGGTTCCAAGTTTACATTTCTGGCAACATCATACTCGTCAACTATTTCCTCTAACCCCTCACATTACTCCTCTATTTTTATTGATTCAGCCGCCTTTAAATAAAGAGAGAAACAGGCAAAAGAAAAGTCGTTTCTGTTGCTGAAAAGTCAATAAAATCATCTTTCTAAAATAATGATCTCAGAGTTGAGCAAAACTAAGAACAACTCACCATTGTGTGTTTCCATCATCTTCATTCGCTCCTTTTCTCTGATTCCACTTAGTAAGGCTTTACTCTTAGCAGCGCTGGCCATAATAAAACTCGAAGACATGGTTCGCCGAATATCTATCAACTTTCCTGAAGATCCAGGCAGTGTCAAGAGACAGGTCTTTCGAAATCCTCAGCCATAAAATGCTTGTACAGACCGCGGAATATTTTGAAGGCTGCAGCTGGAAGTAGGCCCGTTTCATGTACATAAAGTCAACCCATTGCTTCTTCCGCCGCTTGCCAATCGGGTTATCATCATTTCCATTATTGAATTATAAAAGTAAAACTCCTTTCCCTCAACAATCCTTGTCATGAGCTACAACCAAACACGACACATCTGTCCAGCATCTTCGCAAAATCCCTTTACATTCAACTAAATGGCCTTATCAAAACAAACTTTCCTTCCGGAGTACACGTCACAAGCCGCTATCCCCATGCCTTTTTCAAGGTACGCGACATTTCGTTCATTTGGTACTGCAGGGGCAGACAAAAACACTCGCCCTTGGGCTATTTCAAACGGAAGAACACTTTTTTGAAGAAAAATCGCAATAATAAACATATCTCTAATGTTTTAAAGTTTAAACTCAAATTTTTTGAAATGACCTGACAGGCACTTTAATTGAATACACGAAAGAGCCTTGAGAATCGCATACAAGGATTATGAATCTAGCTTCAACACCCTGCTAGGAAAAGATGACTCGGTTAATATTCTTTTTTTTATATATCAAGACGCTATATCATTTGATACATGGTCAACTACGGCTACAGATAACAAAAGATTATTTAAATACAAAATAAACAGTACGAAATAGAGGTTACAACTAAATACCTAAGAATTTCTACGTTGGGTTTGATTTTACTTTTGATTTATTTCCGTTTTCTGAATTGAGGCGTTTGGAGTATATATCATGAAGAAATTCAGAAAATGTCTGTAGGAGGAGTTCATCTTCGTTGGACATTAAGTATATAAGTTTCTGTTCATCTGTTGGTATATATTTGAAATTAGGGCAGAGATTTTGTGTTTTATCTAGGAACACTGTCCGTTCAGAGATAAATGTTTGGCACGAGAGAATGAAGTGGGTCTCGTTTTCAATTTTGTTTTGGCAGGATCTGCAAAATCGTCTTTCTCTTTCTAAGGGAGGCTTGAAATGTCTTCCTTTTTCTATTGCAAGGCAGTGGTCGCTAAGGCGCAATTTTGATAGTATTCGTCTATGTGATCTGTTGGCAATTAGGGAGAGATAATTTTCATATGTAATTTGAGATTTGTATGTTTTATATGATAAGGCTTTTGGGCAGTCACTCATGTGATTTTTCCACTGTATCTGATGCTCTTGTATAAGGGTTTCTTTTGTCGCATGTTTTGAGAGTAATGTAATAGATTCAGTATTTAGGCCATCCTCTGTAGGGTTATCAGTCAAGTTATTCATGTAGGAGGTTATTGTTTGACGATGGTTTATTGAGTTTTCGTATTTAAGGGCCTGAGATACCAAAGAGAGTGGTTCAGATTCATTAATTATATGTTTTAGGAAGTTGTTAGTCCTGCAGTTTAAAGGGATGCTGAGGGGGTAGCGACCTAGTTCACCGCGTACTAATGCATTTGTGGTTGATCTATTTACTCCCAGTAAGCGTTTTAAAAATTGTGTGTGTATTCGTTCAATTTTATAACTATCCCAAAAATTTTGGTTTCGGTTTAGGTAAGGACCCCAGACCTCGGAACCATAGAGTAGAATAGGGGCTATGGTAGAATCAAACAGTTTCAATGCTGCTTTTATGGGAAGAAATTTTATTTTATGGCGGCTGTTAAGGGCTAACAAAGCACGGTTAGCTTTAGCACTAAGTATATTTAATGTTTCATGGAAATTGCAGGCAGCATTTATTGTGACACCAAGGTAGGTGAACTCTGTGACGTTCTCCAATGGGGAATTATTAATGTTGAAATTTTGTTTGTATTTGGTATTATTTTTATAGAACGTCATACATTTTGATTTATCATTATTAACTTGGAGTTTCCATTGGTCACAATAATTAGATAAGCTATTCAAGCATTGTTGTAGACCATCGTGGGAAGACGAGAGAATGATTAGTCTTGCAACCTTTCTTGTATACAGGAGTGATCAGGCCTTGGCACCAGAGTTTGGGTACCAGTCCTTTGCTTAGTATTAAATTTAGAGTCATTTTGATTAATTCTATCATTTCTGAGTTGCAATTTTTTATCATTTCGTTGCTTATTCCGTCAAAACCTGTAGCCTTCTTGTTTTTTAGTTTTGCAATTGTATCAATAAGTTCTTTGTTTTCAATTTGATCGTTTAATGTTGAGTTATTTCTGATTTCATTAGCTGGGTAATGCGTGTTAGTTGACTGGTCAGTAGAGAAGAGTTTCTTATAATAGCTTTCCCATACCATACCATCTTGTATGGCAATGGATTCTTTTTTTATTTTATCGTCAAAGTCTTTCCAAGTGTTCCAAAAGTTGTCATTGTATAGACTGTATTGCAGTTTAGTGATTTGCTCGCTCCAGAAGCTTCGTCGTTTTGTGTGTAAAAGCCCTTTGTATTGTTTCAGTTTATCACGGTATTTAATTCTTGCAATTTCACTGAAGGGATCTCTGTGTTTCTGTTTTGAAAACGAATTTAGTTCTTTTTTAAGGTTTCTACAGTCTGAGTCAAACCATTTCTTTTTTCCTGGGGAACCCTTGGTTTGTTTGGGCTTAGATGGTTTAAGTTTCAGTGATGCATTAGCAACAGAATGGAAAATTGATGTTAATTCTGAGGATATAAGATCTGGGTTGCAATCTGTTTTAAACTGGCTTCTTAATTTATTGATTTTAGATTTTATTTCGTCAGAGGTCAACGCATTACAAAAGTTTTCAGGGGATTTTTCATCCCAAAGATATCTGTTTTTAAGTGGGGTCCAATCGTAATTGACTTGAGCATTATGCACGATTTTTTTGTTTGATAGATGGGCAGTAATTTTGCAGTGGTCTGTAAGGATGATTGCTCGCTGACTAAAACAGGGATATTTTGTCAAACAGAGACTGTGATGCTAGGGCGTAGTCAACACAGCTAGCACCGTTGAGCGAGAAGCATGTCAGGTTTCCTATTGTGTCGCCAAATTTTCTACCATTTAGAATTCTTAGGTTTGTGGACCGACATAGGTTTATCACATTTCTTCCATGTTTGTTGGGGTTTCCAGTGTCACAATTGGATCTTTTTATGAAATTTCCTAAGTTAGAGATAACTGAGTTGTCATCATTTGTAAGGTTTGTGGCTGGTATGTGATCAGGTAGGCAGTTTGTACGGGCATTGAAGTCACCAATAATCATAAGGTCCTCGTTTCCAGGCGAGAATTCAATGAGGTCGTCTACTAGTTCTTCGAAGATTTCATCTGAGTAGTATTTAGACTCTTGAGGAGGAATGTAAACAGCGCAAATCCTGAGGTTATTTTTGCAGTTATTGAAGACATTCTTATCTATTTCTAGCCATAAGTAGTTTTTGTGAGCTTTGATGACTTTGATTTGGTTTTGAAGATATTGTTTATAGTAGATCAAGGTTCCACCGGAGCTTCTGCCTGTCTTCATTCTATCAATCTTATTTGGGGGGACTTCGAGTCTAAGAAAGTTTGGGATGTCTTTATCATGGGTACAACTCCAAGTTTCAGTAAAGATGTTGATATCATTTATTAGGGTTTTCTCGAGGTCTGCGATTTTGCAGCCAAGATTATTATCTAGGCCGTGGATATTGAGGTTAATATGAGGTTAATATTAAGGTTAATATTGACTACGGAGAATGAGGTTAATATTCATGCAAGGAACCTGCAAACGCTTATGATCGAAATGTTTAAAACTAAGGAGAACATCAACCCCCCTTTTATGGGGGAAATTTTCTGCGAGCGTCGTGTTAATTATAATCTGAGAAACGATAATGAATTTGTGCTACCAAGGGCAAGAACTACAAGTTATGGATCCGAGACTATCAAATATAGAGAGCAACGTCTTTGGCTATCTCTTCCTCCTCACATTAGGAATGTTCAATCTATCGATGAATTTAAGAAAAAAAGTAAAAGTTGGAATGGCACTGACTGCTCATGCAGATTATGTAGGACGTTTATACCACAACTTGGATTTTTGTGATACCATGATTTGATACAGCTTCCATTTCATATCTCGGACACTCGGATTTTTAACAGCTCGGATTTTGATATTACTACGTTTTTAATTCTGTTTTGAAATTTTATACCTTGTATTTGATATCTTATTTATTCAATCATGTATGTATATTTATTTATTGGACTTGTATTAGTTTTTAGCAGTTGGCTTGGATTAGCTAGTTTAGTACTTATTTTTAATTTTTACTGTACATAGCTATGTAGCGCCAACTTTAAATAAATTGATTATTATTATTATTATTATTATTATTATTATTATTATTATTATTATTATTATTATTATTATTATTATTATTATTATTATTATTATTATCAAATATCAAATATCAAATATCAAATATCTCCAAGAACGCTGAGAGGAAGGAACAAAAATATGCGGATCTGATTGAGAATTTACGAGGAAGTCGTGGACAAAATATGTATAACAACGTTCATTTTATAAATCTATCATTAGGAGCCTTAGGAATAATTGGAAAAGAAAGTCAAAATCTGAAGACTATGCTGCAAGAAATCGGTCTGTCAAAGAGTGCAGAGGATTATATTGTTAAGAAACTAATAAATGTTTGTATAAGGTGCACATACTTTTTGTTTTGTAAAAAGGACAGCGATTGGCCAGAGACTGAACTGCTTTCATGGTAAATCTTTTGTGCTATGTAGTAAAATGCAAAAATAGGTTTGTATGAATTCATGTTGTTATTCTTTTATTTCGTTTTATTTTTAACTAGTATATTTTAGCCTTTGTACGTTCCAGTGCAGCTTGCCAGATTTGAGATTGCTGTAATGGTTTTTAACTCTTAGCTTAGCCTCCTTATTTTAATGGATTTTTGATTAAAATGATACATGATGTTTAAAAAAAAATTATTATTATTATCGTCTCCAAGCCATTGCACGTTGCGCGCGCTTGTGGCAATAGCAGATTATGGCAGCTTCTTAACCCATTTATGGACTGCGTTTTTCAACAAAGATCTCCTTCATCAAACTAGGATTAAGCTCTCATTCTGTTTTATAGATCTTAGTCATCAGCTACTGTAAATTCCTTTTGTGGATTGGGACCGCACTGTCTCTGAGTAACATTGTAATCTGATCTCATATCTTCATAATCATGATCTTTGTAGGTTATCCATATACGGCTTTTAATGTATTTGTTATTTGTATGTTATAATGTATCTGCTGGCACTGCATAAGAATGTGTAAAAACAATGGAAGTTATTGGAAACTGCCTTGTCAGAGTCTCTTATCGCTATTTTGAGTCGTTTATTTTGAGTTCTCTGTATTGTAAACAAAAACCTCAATAATTTGCCATGTTAAGATTTATGAAAATTCCACACAATATTGTGAAGTGAAATCCTGCTTTTGTACTTTAAAACCCATTGAAATTAACTCAGTTTTTCTCAGAGGACGAACATTTTACAAAGGTTGCAGTTTATGTGCAAACGAACTATCGTTTTGCTTTCGAATTTATTTATTATCGTGCACCTTACGAAACCGATTGGCAATGTAGTTTTTAAAAATGACATTGGTTTTTTTCTTTCAGTTAACGACAGCACAAACAGCAGAGTTGTATGGTGGGCATTTTTCGAGTGCCTCATTCTAGTTGCCATGACCCTTGGACAAGTATATTATCTTAAGAGATTCTTTGAAGTAAAAAGAGTTGTATAGGATTTGAATGACTACAGTTAATGAAATTGTTGCAATATTTCATCTTAAAGACAACTTTATGGACTTCTGAGTTTCGTCACGATATGTAAATTCAGGTTTTGCACAGGAATGTAGCCAGTATAAGAGGCTGTATGCGATGTTGCAAAACTTACTCTGCGACCAAATTATTACACCTTTGCAAACCAGTAGTACTTTCACGACTTGAATATAAAAATATAATGATTTGAATATAAAAATTGATGCCTGCAACGGTATCCAAAGTTTAAAAGCTGTGTTCAATACCTCGGTTCTAATTTCTGCCCATTTTCACTTCTTTCGGTGTCCAAACGTTAGAGGTTTGGTTTTTTTGCAATCTTGGATGAAACAACTAAAATTATCGATTGCATAGCCACAGAGAATACAGGGTTACTACTAGAATACTGAAGTGAGTGGTGCCATAATGGGGTCGTTATTTGAGCTTTCATTAGATGATTTACCGATAATCATTCTTTTGGACTTCTTTAAATTTTCGATTGATATTATTGAAATTTTGTTATTAATATTTTCGATTGATATTATTGAAATTTTCAATCGTTGTTTGGAAATTGTGGACCAGATATGCGAAATTTGAAATCTGAATAAAGTGATAAAGGGCCTGGAGGATACTGGCAAATATTGCTGTGGAAATCATAGACCATAATACTGCTATTTTCAAACAATTGTTTAAGCGCAACAAAGCATGTGAAAACCCAACGAAGAGTAAACTATATATTGGGCTCCTTACCGCCGTCCGCCCAAGTTGTATTGTCATTTTCATTCTCTAAAGACCGCTTTCAACTTACTTGAGCGAATTTACGAGCGAAATCATCTACCAATTTCCTTTTTCAGTTTTCAACGACCTTGTACATGTTGCATGCGTTGCTAATACCAATAAATGTACGAAATTTTTACAAAAGTTAGCCTTTAAGGTTTTGTGAAAAATTAAGAAATATCTTTTTGAACAGATAACTCTTTCGTTTACCATACGTTAACGATCTACGTCTAATGGAGATTTTGAAATCGCTTGTCGACTTGTTATCTGGAGAACATTTTCAAACCAAACAATTCGAATGACAAAGTAGCCTCTTTCGCAGGAGAAAGGAAATTCGATTTGCTCACATCATCAAGTAACATGAGAGGCCTTAAGACCTTTGTGATCTTTAAATTGTACTCGTTGTGGTATGCTGTTCATCGTAGAAACCATATATACAAGGTAGTTGCACCCACAAATATGTGTTTTCTTTTTATGCCTTTTATGTGAGGCTCGATTTCAAGGCAATTGTCAACATTTTTGAAGCATACATGTGAATCTTGGTAAACAAATCTCAGTGTTGTAATCTTTCCGCGGCCATCTCTGTTCATAAATAATCTTCGAAAATTTGTCTGCTAAAATCGAGTTTGTTATTGGCTTACGCCACAGTCAGATCCATTTTAAAAATACAGTAATCAGTAAACCTTCGGGCCACAGTCCATATTGTGCTTCAAACAGATTTATAAACAAAAACTGACGCGCTAATCCAGAAGTACTTTTTGTAAACTTCAGTAAATTGAAGAAAAAAACACAGGCTGTTATCATCTGTACCATTGGACTTCAGTAAATACCCACACATTTATGAGCTTTAAGGTAGCTGGATACATATTTTTTTGGGAGGTTTTGATAATTTTTGGAAAAATTTTATTTTTGCCAGAAGGTAGTAGACTGGTTACGATTGAGTCTTACTAGGGCTCAATCGTAATCAGTCTATGTAAATGATCACATCCTAATGTCTCGTTTCAATGCAAGTTTTCTTTCAGCTGCAAAGAGTACTTTTTCTCAGGAAAGTAGGGCTTTACTTCCTTAGCAACGAATTGTTTAATACAATTGATTGGTTTCTAGGGACGTTTTAGGCACAATTCGCACAATTTTTGCACCCTAAAAGTACCCACAACAACTATGATTTTCTAGATGATTTGCTTTATGCCTGTTTCGCAACTATTTTGCCCTTGTATCCCTGTCATCAAGCAAAGGAGGATGCGAAGAGGCTTAGGAACCAAATCTAAACAGTAAATTGCTCATGTCGGCTCTTGCAGCGTTTGCACAGGAAGCCCAGGCGGTTGATTGAACGATAATAAGTTCAAAAATTCAAAATAGACATTCAAAATAGACAAAATAGAATTTCTCAATTCATAAATAAATCATTTCAATCCGGGATATTCCCAGACAGATTAAGTTGGCCAAAGTAATCCCACTTAAAAAAAAACCCTCCTCCTTTGGGATAATGGGTCTAAGCGTAGGCTAGTGGGGTTCCGACTGGTTCTGTTCTTTTGGTCCCCTCCCCTCCTTTTCTATGATTCACCTCTCTCATCCTCAAAACTAGCCTTCTACTTATTTGCAGAAGATCCTAATATCTATTGCGAATCTAAAAGTCTTGACCAGCTTCAAACAAGGGCGCCTACCTTGTAGGAACTGTGTTCATTCCCAGTACACAGGGTCAGCCCTATCAAGGTCTAGATGACGTATGAATAACTTTGTGGTTTCAAATTCCAATGTTGATGTAATGCGAGATCAACTGTTATACGAGTTGGCCACAGGGAACCAGACAGCGTGATTGTTGATTGGTCAACACTAACAGATGTTAAAATTTGAAAATCCTTGTAACTAAAAAAACTTACGGTTATGAAACTTTTCCTAACTCCATTGTTCACTTTTTTCACAAGCGCGTTACATGTTACTGTGGCCCGTTGCTATGGCCACTTGGCCAGTAAACAAAACTTCTGGTAAATTGCACTGGGGGTTAGCACTAGAACTTTTTCAGATACTGGTTGTTCGCTTATCTGGTCGTCTGACTTGTTGTGCTGACTTGAACTGAGAACATTTTTAAGCCACATCAACACTCTTCACCAGAAACTATCAGTATCAAAATTGGAAAGTTTCCTATTAACCAAGCTCGTTATGTGAAATTTCTTGGTGTTCTTCTGGATGAAAATCTTTCATGGAAGTATCAATTAACAGAGTTATCCAAAAACTGGCAAGGACCTATGGTATATCTTTCAAAGTGAGACATTTTTTACCCATCAATATTTTGGTCTGTCTTTACAACTCTTTATTTTCACCCTTTCTACAATATGGCATTTTAGTTTGGGGGTCTTACCTATGAAACTCATATCAATCCAATATTCCTGTTGCAGAAAAGGGTCGTAAAGGCAATTGCATTTGAACACTTCACTTCTCCTACTACACTCTCTCTTCTGATTTAAAGATTTTAAAGCTGCGTGATCTATTTCAATTGAAACTGCTTACTTGAAACTGTATACGATTGTGTGAATAAGATATCTTGTTCTTGTATTAATTCTTTTTATATTTAGTTCAATATGTTCATCAACATAGTACACGCCAAGCTACTAAAAATGATATTTATCTAACTCAGAAAAATACTGCTCAATATGGTTTTAGATCAGTTCATTATTTTGGAGCTAAATGCTGGAATGACATTCCCATGGATGTAAACAAATCACCCTCTGCTATTAGTTTTTGTCATAAACTTGAAGCTTTCTTATAAGAACCACTAAATACCATTAAAGTGATCTTAGAAAAGTAGACAATAAAAGGACACCATTCGCCCTAGTCTCAATAAAAGCAATCAAATTTATACTAGAAGTAACGAACCGTTAATGAGTGCGCGCATCCCTTTTCTAGATTTTAGTTGCCATAAATCCAGGAATCATGTTGCAGCAATCAAAGTTGACCAGAAATCCTTCACAGAAGACAAATTGAACTCTATAATTGTTTCAAGAGATGGTTTTGAAATTTGTTTTCAGATTCTTGTGACATCCAGTGATTCTCTCTCATGATTCTTCATAATTTTGTTACTTTTGCCCGATTCTTGTAGTTTTATGAGAAATTGGAACTTTTCTGCAATTGAAAGAAACTTGTACTAAGAAAATCAGCCATTTGCCCCTTGCACCCTTTAGTAGTTGATTTGATGAAAGCATGGAAGTGAGTAACTTTCAACAATTTCATAAATGCTGAATTGGGGCCAAACAAAAGAACTGGCTTAAACAACCTTTATTTATGCAGTTCCATTTGGCAAAGTGATAAAACTTTATGATGAAATGTATTCAGCAAAACCAAATGAATTGTTGTTTTTGTCATTGCAAATATGATAGGTATAGGTATTGGTATCTCAGATACCAGCACTGCGCAATGATGCAATATTGATTGTCTGCTGTACAGTACAAATAATGTAGGGCTGAATTGCACACCCTGAATACTGCAGGCCAGGCAAAGCACAGTTAAAAGAGTAATAATATACGCCATGTATTGTTGCACTAAATCCTCAGTATAATTCTGCAATACATGTAATCGCAACTCTATGTAATGTCTTGTATGTGAAATTCAACATATATAGTGTGGCATCGTACAGAATTAACTGCGTCTAGGGTAATGCTACAGTTATGAGGCCCCCTAAGGGATCTCGGGCTCCGAGTCTCCAGGGCATATTTCAATGGGCTTCGGGCTCCCAAAGGCAAAATTGCCGTGCTCCAGGGCTCCATTGCATACTTTTTTTATTTTTTTTTTATACATATAAAATATTACAATAAATCTTACATTCTACTATACCTTCCTAATACTGTACAACACTACAGGGACGATGCCCAGGGGAGCGAAGGACAATGACTACCCCATGGTCAATAGAAAAGACACGCAACGTTAAACAACATACAATTAGGTACACTACGAACGATTAAAACCTAATGGATACTATATTAGATTCTGTCTAACATTAGATGCTGGATCAGGTTTGTGATGAAATTGCATACTTTTCAGGGCTCCAGGGCTCCAGGGCTCTACTTCTTAAAATTAGTGAAAAATGATTTTGTCAGTTTTAGCAAGTCGCGTAGCGCCAGACTGCACTCGTTGTTTCTTGAGCGAGAAAGTGCAGTTCAGTTTGTGGTTTAATTAAACTGGATATGCGCAACTAAAGCTGATAACAAGCACGAGTCCTCTATAAAATACCAGATGTCCCAAAAAATATACAAATTTGGTTGACTCCAGCGATGTGAATTTAGCTTTAACCAATGGCTAATCACTCTCAAAATGTTCCTCGATAGTTACCTTGAACATAGTTACCTCGTTTGTTGGTATTGGTGCTTCGAGAGCAGAGCAGAAATATCAATCTTGAAAGCTCAAATTTGCGTGCACTTGCAAACCAGAGCTTTGGCCTTTTGGCCTTAGCAAATTCCTGAAGCACATTGAAATTAAGAAC
Source organism: Aurelia coerulea (assembly GCA_039566865.1). NCBI lineage: Eukaryota > Metazoa > Cnidaria > Scyphozoa > Semaeostomeae > Ulmaridae > Aurelia > Aurelia coerulea. The sequence continues at coordinate 13,122,689 of CM076949.1, read as the reverse complement.
TGAAATTAATGAAAAATGAAGAGACTTCCCAATGGGTGATTGGGGGTGACTTCTGGAAAAAAGAATAACACAAGATCCAATATTGTTCAAATTTGATCAAGGCTATCGTTGATTCGTGCCTTAAGAAATTGTTTAGGCCAAAAGGCTAAAGCTCTGGTTTGAAGGAAGAGGCAAATTTGAGCTTTCATGATTAACATGCCTGCTTTCAAAGTACCAATATCAACAAACGAGGTATCTATGTTCAAGTTAACTATCGAGGAACATCTTTAGAGTGATCAAACATTGATTGAAGCAATTCACAGCGCTGGATTCAATCATATCCGTATATATTTGTTGGGACACCCGGTACTGTTGGTTATCTTGATATTGTGCTGAGAGCTTTTCGGGTTAATGCATCTTGTTAAAAACGGGAAGACCACTCTTATCAATCAAGGCATCTTTCATCTGCTGGAACCAATAAGTTCCTTCATACAACTGTAAGAGAGGCTCGAGAGTACTCAAGTTTTCTTGGGCAGCTATGTGGTCCACAAGGCACGATGTCTTCTCAATTAGCTCATTTATAAGACTATTAAACCATCCATTTTAGCACTGTTAAATGTGGAATCAGGAGATGCCTTCTATGCTGAAATAAAAGATACCTCTTCCAAAAAATTTTCTCCTGCTCTGACTTATAGAATGACTGCCACTGTCACAAAATTACAAAAGTTTCCTTATCGCTTATGGCAAGTATGATATTGGGAGATGCATTCTGAGCCAAAGTAAAGGGCGTGGTCCCAAAAATTTTCCAGTGGGCAAAACCTCTTATCAATGCCCCTTACTTAATTGACCCTAGCCACGCCGCTTCCTTAAAGGTCTGAAAGTAGATTGTTTGCGAAGATAAATCTCCTTGCAACGTTATCTGTTTGTCAATTTTCATTGCAAGTTCTGATCTTTTTATCACAGGGAAGACATGCGTTCTGGCGCATAAGGATTGAAATTCTAACTGAAAGATTTCCAATCATAAGTAAATACATGGCCAGATTTCCAGAAAAAATGTCTCGAAGAAACCTGGAAAATTCAAAAATTTATTTCAAAGTTGATGTTGAGATCTACTAACAAGCTCAAATAGTTTCACACATTATTCGTATAGTTTTCGTAATTAAATGTTGTTCTTTTTTTGCTTGGTCTTCACAAATAAAATTGTTTGAGATCAAGGGCTCCACATGGAGAAAGCGATGGGCTCCAGTGCTCCACTATGGAAATCGTTTGGGCTCCATGCTGTCAAATGATGTGCTCCAGGGACCCCCCCTTTGGGTCCCTGTTTCCCTGGGTCCTCAGTTATGAAATCTTGCATGTAATGCATCATTTTGAAAATACTCCATGCACATATGTATGGATGGATGTATGTATGTATGTATGTATGTATGTATGTATGTATGTATGTATGTATGTATGTATGTATGTATGTATGTATGTATGTATGTATGTATGTATGTATGTATGTATGTATGTATGTATGTATGGCCTAGGTTTCATGGCGAGCAGTCACGTTTTTGGCTGCTCCGCCTAGTTTACTAAAGTCAGTATATCCGTGGTAACTGCCCTCGTTAATGTAGTCCAAATGGTTCATTGGATTAGAAAGAAGAATCGTATAATGGTAAGAGCAGAGGAATATTGGTGAATTTATGGAAAGATGGTACGAAAATTTGTCGTGAAGGAAATCGTGGTTGTCGAAAATTAGGCCTAGGCCTAATAAAATCTCCCATTGGGTCATTTTGTTGAAAGAAGTTTACGTGGTGTATGTCACTTGTTAGGAATATCAAACATGCATGGAAAGCTGCTCTAAAGTCAGGCAAAATTGTAGGAAAAAGAATTAATGTCACACAGCGCAAATATGAGGACTTCAAAGTCTACATAGGAGATGATAACCCAAATCAAGGCCTAAATGACGACTCGTGGGTTTCGTTTGTTGTCAAAGAAGAAGCCTACCGATATTCTATCGCATCGAAAACTGTGGAATATGATAGATTCCAGTGTAAAGGAAATTACAACTTATGGGTACAAGTGATAAGATTAATTTCATCACAATTTATCGATGCTGATGGAAGTTTTAAATCATTGCAAAAACCAGGGAAGCCATGGAAAATTCAGTTCGTGAAATTCTGTAATCGTGTCGTACATAGTCTTCCATGGGAACATAATACATTTGAAAAGAGCTGGTCAAACCTAGAACTTTTAGAGAGACAATTATCCTACATTAAAAAGACCATTCAGCCATATTTTTCATCGAAACAATTCAGCACAAGCAATAACAATAATAAGGTAACCAGGGAGAAGCTTATACAATTATGGTTTGATGAAAGAAAGAAAGCAATTAACATCATCAATAACAAAGGGTTCTGGCCTGAAACTGTTCATGCGAAAATAGATAAACAGAAAACAGAGGAATACTACGAAAACAAATACAGTGGGCGTCGATCAAATTTGAAACAAATCGTTGAAGACTTTCCAGGAGGAGATGATAATATTCCAGATTTTACACCAGAGGAAACAGGAAATATCATCAGAGGTTTGCCATCTGGAAAAAAATGGGGTTATGATGGGGTCTGTTTTGAAGATTTTAAGAACGATTTATCTAATACCTCAGTGGAAGTTTCAGATATCTTAAATGTCATAAAACACTACAAGAAATCCCCGCGTACATGGAAGGGTGCATTAATTAGGAGAAACCCAAAGAAAAATTATGATCCAGATGATTTAACAACACTTAGAGATATATCACTTCTACCTACAATATACAAAATCTTTGCAAAATGCCTGGTCAAGCGTATCTTGCCAAAAATTATTGGAACAGCAGTTCACTTTTGGCAAAGAGCCTATATAAAGAATCGCGACCGACAAGAGCTAATATTTTTGATGAAAACAGCCATAGACGATTTTAAACACACAAGTTCACGTTTCTACGCTATTTTTGTTGACTTCAGAGATGCATTTGGTAGCATTGATCAGGAATACCTAATCCGAAGCTTACTAGACTGTGGACTGGAGAAAACATATTGCTTATTGATTGCGGATATATACCAAGATTCATATTTTGAAGTTATATGCGGGAAAGAACTATCGAAAGAATTCTTACTTACAATCGGAACAAAAACTGGAGACCCTCTTAGCGCAATTCTATTCATCATCACCCTTGACAAATCATTAAAAGAAGTACATAATAGAGCGATTAATAGTTTAAACATTCAGGATGAACAACGGATCTCACCATTACCATTCGCAGGATATGCTGATGACATAGCACTTGTTAGCCGTTTTGAAAACGTATTAAAAGAGATGTTAGATGTATTAATTGAGAAAACCCGGGACAGTAAACTTTGCATTAGGCCAGATAAATGTGCAATCCTCTATGAACGTCGATCTGGAAACAGGTGGTATAAAGCCAAAGGAGATAAACCACCAGATATTAAAATTAATGGGGAAACAATAAAGGTAAACGGCCGACATGAGCCCTTTACATATCTTGGGAAACCACTAACAGTAGCTGGAGAAGATGAAAATCAGGTCCCAAATATGCTGAGAGATTACTCAGAAATCCTTGAAAATATCACTGCTTGTTCACTACCACTTGCCCTAAAGATTGAAGCACTAGGAACAATGGGTTTATCAAAGATAGAACATCATTTCAGTAATACATCTATTACTGAGGAACAGCTTCAAGAGTTTGATAAAGTTCTTATTTCATGTCTGAGAAAGATTTTCAACCTGAATAACAATACTACTACAAGAACAATGTTTATAAAGAAACAGCATGGAGGACTAGGGATTAGGAAACCATCTACTATCTACAGAGCAACAAGGATAAACTTTCTGATCAAAATGCTTAACCACCCTGATAATAATTTTCAATTCATTGCACGTAATTCACTTATCCTTGACTTCAAGAAGCGGGGGATTCCGAGATCAGAAGCAACTGACAACTTTCTTGGTTATGCAGTAAAAGAAAATGGAATGTTAGAAACACACATAAAGGGAGGTTTTGGTGTACAATCAGATTGGCCACATCTTTTCCACTTGGTCAAGAAGATAAGTGCTGATCTGAAATGGGAAACAAATACCGAGGATTTACATTCGGCAGGAAAAGCTCAGTTGATATTGAAATCAGATCATAATGAAACCAGAATCTCACAGAACAATAGAATACAGAAAGAAATAATTGGAGACCAACTCAGCAAGGATTTAAAGAATCTAAAAGAACTTCCAATGCAAGGTCGACTAGTAGATAACAAAAGTGCAGATTATTTGATGTCACAGAATGTTTTTCGAAATTACAAGCTTGCGGATGAATTGATTCACTTTTGGTACAAGGCAAGACATAATGTCCTTCCATGTAACTACACCTTATCCTTATGGTATACAAATCAGCCAGCTACTTGTGTGCTTGATGGGTACCATATTGAAAGCACTGCACATGTTTTAAATGGGTGCCAGAAATTGAAGAACAATTATTCAAAACGGCACGACCGCATTGTAGATAAAATAGGAAATTATATCAAATCGAACAAGAACACAGTCATTGTCAACAAAACAGTTAGAACAGCGCTACAAGAATCAGGAATAGAATTTGAAGATAACGATGAAGTATTATTGAATATGAAGCCAGATATTATAATAAAAGAGGAAAATAGGATGGTTATTCTGGATGTGGCTTGTCCATATGATCTTTATCTGGCAGAACTTTATGAACTGAAATTGAATAAATACAGAGAGTTACAAAGACACATCACAGATAAATTTATACCATGCAAAGTTGATGCAATAGTTATCGGATCTCTTGGGACAGTGCATACAAATGCACTGAAAGTGTTAATGGACACTGGAATGTCTAGAACAAAAGCGAAAGGACTATTAAAGTGGAGCTCGACATCATGTATTATCGGATCACGGCAAATTTGGAACATCAGGTGCAAACTGGTAAAGGAAACTTGAAAATGAAACTGAACAGTTGAACAGATAAATCTCTGATTTGGTAGAGCAGAACAGAAAAGACTTGTTAGTTTTTATTTGAAAGGCTTTGTTCCATTTGGAAACATTAAACGAACAGCACATTATAGAGCTATCAAAGTTTAATAAGTAAAACTATATGTATGTATGTATGTATGTATGTATGTATGTATGTATGTATGTATGTATGTATGTATGTATGTATGTATGTATGTATGTATGTATGTAAACTTTTGCCATTAAAAATAAATATACCTAGTTATAAAAGAAAGAAAACTAATTACAATATCTATAAATTTAAAATGATTACAGGCAAAAACTACATATCTAATTTAATAATTTAATTTAAAAACACCCCATGGTTAAAGATGGCAGGGATAGCATTAAAAGGTCAATGCAACCTTGTTTCCATAATGGTCCCTCAAGGAGTGCTATTCAAAAGGAAAAAGAAAGAAAAGTTTTCGAGAAAAGAAATAAAAAGTTTTCATGGAAAATAGAATTTTGTCTAGACCGGAAATAAAATCTTTGATTTTGACGAATAAGCATTGTTATTGGTTGTTTTTAGATTTCTAATAATATATGAACGGACTATCGTTAGGACTTTGGAGATTTTTAAAGAATTGGTCTTTGATCTTATGTTTGAAACTTTTGATGCTTGTTGCAGATTTTAGTTCTGAGGGTAGGCTGTTCCATATTTTAGGTCCTAAATACGAGATCTTGTGGACCATTTTGTCCTGTGTTGCTTTTTCGGAAAGGTTGAATTAGTTTGTTTTTAGATCTTCGAGTTACTCGGCTCTGGCCAACTGGTAAGAACATTTCCGACATATATGATGGGGCTGCATTATCAAAAAAAATTGAAAACCTTTGCAGTAGTGCATTGCTCAAACCTTTCTTTAGTGGGGAGCCAGTTTACAGTTTTAAATTCGTCTACTCCTATATGTGCTCTGTTGCCCAAATTCAAACAGAATCTGATACATTTATTTTGAGCCGTCTGAATTTTTTTGGTTAATCGTTTATTCAACATTGCAAGCCAAGCACTGCATGCAAAGTCAAAGTGGGGTTGAATTAGTGCATTTGCCAGCAATCTTCGAAGGGAAAAGTCAAGAAAAGTTTGCTTTCTGTAAAGGAATCTGAGCCTGCCATTGATTTTACCAAGAGTCCTGGCAGCCATTAACTCACCAGACAAGCCCTCGTCCAGGACACAGCCCAGGTATGTGACTGACGTGTGTTGTTTGATCTTAATGTCACCTCTTCTGATGTCCAGTTTTTTACTGCCGGTTCGTTTATTTTTTCTACCAAAAAGTATCGATTTTGTTTTATCCTCCCCAAAATGAATGCTTTGTTTGTTTTGAATATCCCTATCAACAAACCAATCACAAAGAGAATTAGCATTTCTGTTCAGCTGTTTTTCTATTTCTTTGACGTCATTGTCTCCAAATACAATTTCATTTTTTTCATTTTATAATATTTATACAGGGTAAGTATTCAACGTATAATACAAAAATTGATTTACAAACTGCCCTGTTAAAAGAAAGAAAAAAGCAACTTACAATATGAAGATAAAAAACTAATATACAGGGTGTCTCAGAAAAATTGTTCGACGTTTGATCAAATGTTGAAAAATAACGATAAAAGGTACGGGCTCCTTGTTTATATATCCCTATTCCTCAGATTTTAAATTAATTTTAAACGCCAAAATCGTGTGAATCCACTAAGAATTCACGGAGTTACAAGCTTTTGAAGTTCAAATGTGTGCGAAACTGAAACCAGACGCCCCTAACTGACTTGTTTTCCAAAAAGACATTCTAAAATCGAGGTAAAAGAAGGCTGTCTAATGTTTTACCTCTCATCGATATCAGAGTAAACCACAAAAGACTTCCAAAGTTATCTAATTCTTGTAACCGTTGCCAAAATTTACTTCAGACTGCAAGTATTTAAAAACACGGAATGAAAACTTAATCAATGAGAGATGGGGCAATTCTAAATTGTGCTGAACAGGATTCCTCCAAGTATCCATAACTTTGATTCAATGTTATATAAAGCCAGTTGATCGAAAGTAATTTTCAAATTCCATTTGATTTGCTTTGAATAACCAAGATTCTACTTTCACAAATATGCAATTTAGGGGCGTCTGGTTTCAGTTTTCGCACAAACTTGAACTTCGAACGCTCGTAATTCCGTGAATATTTAGCCGATTTGCTAGTTTCTGGTGTCTAAAATTAATTTAAAATCTCAGCAATATGGTTATGTTAAGAGGGAGCCAATTCATTATTTCGTTATTTTTTTATATTGAATCAAACGTCGAAACATTTTTTTGGGACACCCTGTATAAGTATTAAAAGTCAAGAGGAAAAGTGTGATTATGTACAGGATCTGGCATTTTTCAATGACGATTTGAATTGTGAGAAAGTACTGGACATCTTATTTTCTCTTTTTAGTTTGTTCCAAAGTTTAGCCCCTCTATATGAGAAGCATTTTTGGCCACATGCGGTTTTTAGCAATGGTATATAAAGGTCTGTGCAGGTATTACGAAGCTGTCTAGTACTGGTTTCTGATAACCTTTGGAACAGTCCTGTAAGATAATCAGGCGCTTCATGGTTTATAGACCTATAGACCATTTTCAAGGTTTCTGTTTCAATGAGATCGTTGACCGTTGGCCACCCTAATTGCCTGATGATTGGTGCTGCAGACGATCTATAGGGGCTGTTTGTCACGATCCTAGCTGCACGATTTTGGAGCTTCTGAAGCTTGTTGAGTGCTGTGTTGCCACAAACATCCCAGACTGGGCAACAGAAACGGAAGTAAGGCTCAACCATACTTTTGTACATGGTCTGCAATATGCTTAAAGGGAGATACTGTTTAGCATGGCGTATCATACCTAATGCCCTTGATATCTTTTTTATCATTTCGGCCATTTCGGCTACAAGACAGGAGTCGTCTGCATACAAGAGTAAGTCACATTCCACTGCCTGTGGCATGTCATTTACTTATAAGAGAAAGATGAGTGGGCCTGGAATAGAGCCTTGTGGAACACCACACGATAATTCTCCGGGCGATGAGGAATCGTTGCCTATGTTTACGTAGAAAGTTCGTTTGGTTAGGTATGATCGAAACCAGAATATGACTGAGTCAGCAAAGCCAAGATATTTCATTTTTTCGAGGAAAAAATATCATCAATCATCAAATAGCAATCTAAAACAACAAAGCAATTCATTAGAATTATGCATTAGCAACATGTTTTGTTGATGCTTCAAAAAATTTAGCAAACATGAACTGGGAAAATACTTTGCTAGGAGAAGTTTTCCAGACACTGAAAAAGATGCCAGAAGAAGAGAAGATGGCAGTCACACTTCAACAAACTTGCCATAACCATATTAGATATTTTTGGATCTGCACATGTGCTGGTCTAAATTCAATTTTTACTGCACAAAGTTAAACTTCTCCTCCCGATTTTACCTGGCTAAGACCATTCCGCTCGAAGACCACGCATTTCAGATCATTCTGTGGATAATTTGCATCTATGATATTTTGTCTCTATATTCATATCAGGCCTACGACGTATATACCTTCTTGGCCTATTGGCCTAAAATGTACGAAAGAGCCCCAAAACATCGCTGTTGAGCCACAGGAAGCTCAATCGCGTAATATGGCGGCCTAGCTAATACCAGTAATACTATATTAGGTAATTTACGTTGCTGCTGTTTCCTAACGGCAATATAAAGATAGCAGTATTTGCTCTTTGAATTAAAGAAAATAAAATTCATACCGTAAATGGTTGATTGCTACCTCGGTTATCTCTGTCTCGATTGTGTCTTTCTTCTTGTGCTCTTGTACCCCGAAATGATTGAAGCATTCTGCCACCATGGTAACAGAATTGATGTTGTTGCTGTTGTATTGAAATAACGACGCAACATTATAGGTTGAAGTGTGTATATAAGAAAGAACAAGGAGCGCAGCTTTCTTACTTACATAAATCTAACAACAGTTTTATCCTCGCTCAATCTCGGTGAATTTTGCATCAAACGCCCAGTTCTTTGCATGAAAATGTTCCCCAGCTTTTAAACTTCGTACTCAATGCATTTGTCTTCACTTTTCTCCCCGAAATGATTTAAAACAAACGCGAAACAAAACTGATCACTTTGGCAGTTTGAAATCTGCCCAAGCTCCGTCCCACCATCGTGGTCAGGATAAAAGGCGCCGACGTTCGAAACGAATTTCTGAATTACCAGTTCTTTCTTACATACACACTTCAACCTATAATGTTGCGTCGTTATTTCAATACAACAGCAGCAACATCAATTCTGTTACCATGGTGGCAGAATGCTTTGAAGCATTCTGATTGAACAATCATTTCGGGGTACAAGAGCACAAGAAGAAAGACACAATCGAGACAGAGATAACCGAGGTAGCAATCAACCATTTACGGTATGGATTTTATTTTCTTTAATTCAAAGAGCAAATACTGCTATCTTTAGTGTCGGATATTGAAGGGTGGACGCAGATAGTACACCATTTTGTTGTCTGCCTCGTATATCAACTCTAACTTAGATTCCGGGGGGCCTGGGTCTTACATATATGATAATAATCATAACCATAAAACATTACATCATTCCCCTTTTTTTTGACAACATAAACATAACATAACGTGTTTGTTCTTTGAGTCCTGTTCTCTTTGCATAGTATATAAAAATAAAAATAAAGAAATAAAATAAATTCTCCTCCTAGTCTGTTGCTACAACTGTTCCATATCTTTCAGGCATTCGCCTTTGTCTAACAGGATATCTGTTTTCTCTGTTATTCTCTTCAACTGTTTCTGTTCTTTTGTGATTGTCATCATCAGACAAATCATCATCATCATCATCATCATCATCTTTCTTACTAAACTTTTTGCAAAAGCTAATATTTCTAGTGACTTTCCTTCCATCTTGTCTTTCTGCTGTTACTCTGGAACCTTAACGATATATAACTCTGTAAGTGGTACTTTCAAAGTTTGCAGAAAACTTGTTCTTTTTATCTTGTTTTAACAAAACTATATCACCAACTTTGATATCAGAAATCTTTGTGTGTCTTCTTTTGTCTGCATAGCTTTTCGTCTTCTCTTTCCCTACTGCATCATTTTCCTGAGCTTATCTGTGTCTTTTAGATTTACTTGTCTTGATTAAACAAGGTAGTTTCCCTCTAATGACCCTATTGTATAACAGTTCTGAAGGTGCAATCTTTGTGGTTGCATGTGGGGTAGATCTATAACTCAATAAAAATCTTTGAAGTTCTTGTCTCCAATTTCTATTTTCTATACATGCAGCTCTAATTGCTTTTCCTAGAGGTTTATTAAATCTCTCTACCTCTGAGTTCCCTTGAGGCCATAATGGTGTAGAAGGGTCAAACTTTATTCCTAGAGTCATCAAGTATCTTTCAAAATCATCACCATTAAATGGTGGACCATTGTCTGTTACTATTTCTTCAGGAAGTCCATGCATTGCAAAAACTTGATCTAATTTTGGAATAATGGTTGGAGCAGCAGTAGATCTTACAATTTCTGTTATGGGGAATCTAGAATAAGCATCTACAATAACAAGTATATACTCACTACTTGGAAGTGGTCCATAAAAGTCAATATGCAGTTTTTTCCAAGGTCCAGATGGCATAGGTCTCATTCGCAATGGTTCTGGTGCTTTTTGTGTTCCTACTGCTTGACAAGGTAAACAGCTACTAATCTCTTCTGTTACCAATTTTTCATTAAATGGAAACCAAACTTTTTCTCTGATCAGGGCTTTAGTCTTAGCAAGGCCCTGGTGACGCTCGTGAGCTAGTTTTACTGATCTTTTCCATAATGATTTAGGCATTACAATTTGGTTTCCCCCCAAAATAATTCCATTTGCATGATTAATTGTCAATGAATCTTTGGCTAGCTTGTAAGGTACTAAAAACTGGTTACTCCAATCTCCTGTTTCAATTGCTTTTATGACTGCTTGGAGTGTCCCATCTTTTTCTGTCTCTCTTTGTACTTCTTCTATGGTCATGGCTTTTGGTATCGCATTTATTGTTATATATCTCACATACTCATCTGTCATGTTTTCTTTGACACTGACTGTTGTAGGATGTCTTGACATGAAGTCAGCCGGATTATCTTTTCCAGGCTTGTAAATAACTTTGAAACAATATTGCTGTAAGCGGAGCACCCATCTTTCAATGCGTAATGATGGTTTTGATTTAGGGTTCCCATAAATCACCTCCAAAGGCTTGTGATCTATTATCAGGTTGAAACCTTTTCTATAAAGATACATATGAAAATGTTCAGTACCCCTCACAATACTAAGTGCTTCTTTCTCAGTTTGTGAGTATCGACGCTCCACAGGGGTAAGTGCTCTACTGGCATATGCAATCACTTTTTGAGGCTCATCTTTGTTTGATTGTGCAAGAATTGCAGAAATACCAATTGGACTGGCATCTACAATCAGGTATGTTTCTTTTTCAATATCAAAATATGTCATAATTGGACTGTCTGTCAGAACATCTTTGAGTTTCTTAAATGCTTGTGAGTGTTCTTTCTCCCATTTGAATACAATGTTTTTGTGAGTTAATCTTCTCAGTGGTTCTGTTATATCTGCAAAATTTGGTATGAACTTTGCACTGAAATTTGCCATTCCTAATAAACTTCTCACTTCTGATGCATTGTTTGGTATAGGAGCATCTACTAAATCTGCAATCTTCTTTTGATCTGGTTGACACCATCTTCTGAAAATACCATACCAAAAAATGAAAATTCTGGTTGTAAAAATTTACATTTTTATCTGTTTATTGTGAGCTTTCTTGCCTTTAATCTTGCAAGACATTCATTCAATGCTTTATCATGCTCTGCTCTGGTTTTGCCAAAAATGATAATATCATCTGCTAAGTTTCTGACATTATCTATACCCTTTAAAGCTTCTTGTAATGTATGTTGAAATAACTCAGCAGCTGCATTTGTGCCATAGTTTAATCTTTTGTACTGGAATAAACCAATGTGCGTGCTGAACGTAGTGATATATCTGCTATCTTTGTGCAATTCTAATTGATGGTATGCTTGACTAAGGTCTATCTTTGAAAAGAATTTGGCTCCATTTAATTGTACCATAATTTCATCAACTGTGGGCATGACATGTCTAACTCTTTTTATGGCTGTGTTTGCTGAACGCATATCAACACAAATTCTAATTGACTTATTGTCCTTCTTTGGTACTGCAACTATCTGGGATATCCAAGGGGTTGCTTGCCCCTCTGGCACTCTCTCTATTATTCCTTGTGCTTCCAGATTTAACAACTCTTCTTCTACTTGCTTTCTGATGTGAAATGGTATGCGTCTGGTATTTTGAACAACTGGAGTTACATTTTCATCAATGTTCAATTTAATTTGAACTCCATCTAACTTTCCTATTCCTCTAAAAATTTCTTTATTTGCAAGTAAAGCAGCATCAACTGATTTATCATGGGTAGATCTGATAGGAATCCATGAACAGGTGGAAGCAATTTGTGGTTTCACATATTTATCTTTCACTTTTGAAACCATTGGATTGATGTGAAATGTAACAAGACCAAGATCTTGGGATGTCTCTGAACCTAATAGTGAACCAGAGTTCCCTTCTGTGACATAAAATGTGGCTACAGTAATGCGCTTTTTGGTCTCCACAGTGGCTTGGAATTTTCCTAATAATTTCACAGGGCTGTTGCTGTTGTATGGGTACACTTTAACTGTTGTTTTCTCTAATTTAGGATCTGATGGTATCTGACTAAATGTTTCTTCATCAAGAATATTTACTGAGGCTCCAGTATCCACAAGTAAATCACATTTGTAATCACTGATTTTGGCAGTAACAGTGTTACCAGGTTTTTCCATCTGTTTCACAGCATAGATGTAATCAAAATCTGAATCAGAATCACTTTGTGTTTTATCCACTGATTTTGTTGTAATTGGCCTAACATGTCTTTTGAAAGGCTGTGTTTTCCTTGGCTCTTGTTGAGTTTTGCTCATACAATACTTTGCAAAGTGGTTCTTTTTCCCACATTTATGACATATCTTACCAGCAGCTGGACAGGTCTGGTTTTTATGAGGGTAAGATCCTCCACACTGATGACATTTCTTTGTTTGTACATGTCCTTTCTTGTGCTGACTGTGTATTACACGATGCACTTCTTGCTTTATTTCAGTGTTACCTTCAATGCTACTTGCTTGCTGTGTACTTGTTTCATCTCTTTGGCCATCTAATAAAATTTCTTTCAATGTGTATTTTGGATCTCGTAAAGCTTTCTTTCGTAAACGACTTGATGATCCATTTGTGACAATTTGCAACAATATTTCGAACTCTTTTCTATCCCCAAAGTCACAACGTGAGGCTAAGTTCTGTAATCGAACATGGAATTGACCTAAAGTCTCATTTGGCTCTTGTCTGGCCTGGAGAAATAAATATGTTTCATGAAGCAAGTTCTCCTGTGGCTCAAAATGTCCCGTGAGCTTTTCTAACGCTGTTTGGTAATCATCTCCATTATCTGGGATTGTATTCAGGATATCTGCAACTGGTTCTCCAGCCAAATAAATCAACAGGGCTCTTTTTCTTTTATCATCTTTGATATCAGCAGCGACCAAGTACTGCTCGAATCTTGAAACCCAACGTTTCCATGCGTTACACGCGTTGGCAGGGTCTGACACTGCATCAAACGGAGGCACAGGTTGTATTGAACCAGCTCCTGCCATTTTCTTTTTCTTTCCTAGTTTATTCTCGTCGCCATTGTCGGATATTGAAGGGTGGACGCAGATAGTACACCATTTTGTTGTCTGCCTCGTGTATCAACTCTAACTTAGATTCCGGGGGGCCTGGGTCTTACATATATGATAATAATCATAACCATAAAACATTACAGTTAGGAAACAGCAGCAACGTAAATTGCCTAATATAGTATTACTAGTATTAGCTTCCTGTGGTTGAGCTAATGTCAAATTTGCCACAGAAGAAATAGCAAGATAAACACGTACCTTAGCCAACAATGCTGCAAAATTTTTATCTTGGATGGAAACAAACTTTCAAAATTCGGAGTGTAAAAAGGAAAACTTACCTCGTCGTCTTGTTGTGTCCTCTGCTAGAATCACTGATTCTCGTGCTGATTCTATGGCTTGTGATATAAATTTCATCTCTTAGGAGTATTTTTATGTCATACTTCAGGAGTGTTTAGTCTGCGGTGCAGAGGAGTGTTCGGTACAGAAGCCAACTTTTGACAATGAGCCTGAACGTTTTGTTGTAAAATAGTATCTCAAACACGAGAGTATCTCAAAATCAAGATGTGATAATCATTTACAATCACGGTAGCCATAGGGATCCTGTTCCCAAAGACAATGGAAATTTGATTGATTTGCCAAGATCAGGAAGCTGCGGTAACTTACAGCGGTAACAACGCGAAAAACAAAACAAATATGCGTGGCCAGCAAAGGAAAATGTTCAGCTCGCTATTAGTAAGCACGCTCCTTCGTCGCGCACAATGAGATACTCTTAAAACCGGGGGTGCTCTCTCCTCAATTAGTTTGACTACTGAGAAAGCTCCCTCTTCACAATTTATGTTCTTCACTTTGTTTTGTTGAATGTAAATTGTATTAATTTAGCTAACTGATGTATTAATTGTAAATTGGCTTCTGATTACGGCAAGTTCCGAGCAGAGTCTTCACGAATAGACACACACAGATATAGCTTTCTCAAACGTATATCGAATAATCTGACGCACCACGAGGTCTTTCTCAAGTACCACGTGTACTCAATGAACTCAAGTTATTGAAGTTAAATCAACAATGTTACGATGCACTATTTATGCTACAAGTTTGCCAGGAGGTAATACTCATTAACACTAATCATAATCATTTGTGTTGGTTGCAGCGGATACCTAAATGTGGGTATGGCGTCTAACCTGTGAGTCCTAGGGTTGAGTCACAATGATAGGTATGAGAATGATTACCTGAACCACAAGTGGCATAAGCTCTAAAAGCAATATGGTTTCCTAGTAGAACCATTACGTCTTACTTACAAAGCGCCAGGGCCGTAGGAAGAAGCTTTGGATTGGGGAGGGGCAATTGTTCTTAAAACAATAGAGAACAATAGATCTAATTAATTCGTGAGACGTAGCACCATTGTTTTCAAAACTATAGGGGGCTTGAGCCCCCCTGCCCCCCCCTCCCCCGCTTCCTACGGGCCTGCAAAGCTCGCGCAAAGTCTAGTGACGCAAAGCTAGTTACAAACAAGTATTACAAATATGGGAAAGTGCAAATGAATGGAACCAAAGGAAAAATATGCAAACGAGGCTTACTAAGCGAGGCTGCAAAAGTAGCGGTATTACATAATTTTCTGTAACATTCTTATAGGTTAGTTGTTTGTCTATTTCTCTACCCGCAAATAAGAAACCCCCTTGCATAAGAAACAGATCTCATTTCTTCAGAAGGGGCTCATTTTACAAGAAACAATTTTAGGTCTGAAATTAAATTATTTTCTTATTTTCAAGTTTGTCATTGTTTATTCCTAAATGTCAAAAAAATATTCCCATAATATACTGCAATGTAATGTAGGGTTCAAAGCAGAATTTCCTGTACTTTGCAATGCAATGTTGATCAAAAATGTATACACGCATTTCTTTTTATAAGAAACTGCCCATAAGAAACTCAACTCTCAGATTGCCAAAAAATTAAGATACTCCAATACTGGGAAAATATAAGTTAAGAAACTATTTATTTTGATAAAGGAAATTCATGACATATTTTTGATTTATTTTCACTTTCTTCCTGTATTATATTACTCGTAAAGTACTTGAGTAATGTCTAAACATTGGAAAGGCTTAAAAAACCTTGTTTCGAACCGTTCACGAGGGCACATGAAGATCGTTATGGAACCTTTAAGAAACTCGTAAGAAACGTTGAGTACTCAAAATCTGATAATTTTAAGAAACTTTCAGTCCTGGCCTAAATTCTTAGTTTCTTATAAAAGATGCGTGTAAGGTATTCTATGGAGATAAAAACACATCCATGGATATAAAAAATGTTTCAATGACGTATTTTATATGAACAGTTGTGTTTTTATATTTTGTTTTCTGTTGATGCTTGAGTATGGTTTATAGTAGTTTACGTATTCTATTTATATTAGCTGTTAATATAGTTAGGTGACTGCAGCTTCAAGCAAGATTGAAAAATCTGCCTCGACCGCAATCTATGTGAAACATGCTTGAGCAAAATGAATTTTTGCAAATACCCCTTCAAAAGAATCAGGATCGAGCAACATTTGTATACATTTTTATACAAGAGATTCGATTGAATAGCGGTAGATCTTCTATCAGTCCTATCACTATTGTGCACATTCGTGAATTCTCTTTCGATTCAGATACTTTTTTAGAATAGCTAAAATGTCTATTCCCTTTGCCAAAAATGAAATTTTACATTGTAGTGCCCTCTCAGGGAGCTGTCTCCAATGTACTGAGGTCGAAACATTCTAAAAATGACAACGGTTTCCTCATTTCAAGATAAGTTACAACAATTACAAAATCCATTATAGCCAAATGTAATAGTGGTCTCAATTAGAAAACTGCAAATTATCAGGTACATGTACTGTAGTTAATGTTAATAGCAAAAGTTCATGTGGATTTTATTCTTTTAAACTGACATGGCTGGCACTTCACAGTCATATTTGCATCACTGATTTTGATGGGAATTAGCTTTCCCTTATCGTTCATTGCTTGCTCCATCCAACTGCATCAGTAATAATGAAACAGCTGTATTTGGACAGCTTCTCTCTCTCATACAAAGTTTCTTAAGGATCGAAAACAACAAACTGTTTTGAACGGGTAGTGTTCTAATCGGGGAGATATTTTAGCAGGAGTGCCCCAGGTGCACGGCAAGAAAAAGGATAATTTCAACATAATTTCTACTATGTGACATGTTGAAATCTCCTTTAGTTTCCAAAGTGGAAATTTTATTTCACTAATTTCACAACAGTTTCCTATCTTGGGGATTTACACTCTTAATCTGCTAAGCGTCTACCGTGCATAAATCAACACGCATAGTCTCCTTCTATGAAGATTTCCCATTTCCATTTAATTTCCAAACCACCCATCCCCACAAAATCTAACTACATTTAATCCGATATTTTTATGTAAAATTTTAGTATGAACGGCATACAATCAATGAAGAAATTGTTTCTATATTGGATTTACTATGATGTAACATATCTATTAAGATTGCTGTGCTGGCTGTTACCTCAGATATAGCCGTGAAGTAACAGATACATTTGTTACATATTTGCCTCTAAAATTGGTCACAATAATTCGTCAGCTAAGGTCGAAAAAAGGGAGAACGAAAACAAGCATTTTCTCTCGGATCTTTTCCTTCATCTGTGGTCAGCTGGGGACGAAAGTACTTAGCAAATGGTTTAGCTATTTTTAGCTAATCAAGTTTTGTACAAAAAAGAAATATGAACTTTTGAACTTCAATCAGGTCATCCTGCTCTTGTAACCAAGTCAAATTTTTAAGTTACTAAGGAGAGTTCTCCAAAGGCTGGTTCCCAATTGCTCGAGAAACTACAATCGCTTTTCTCATCATCAATTTCGAAATGGTCAAATTGAAAACGAAATGCATTCGGATAATAGATTCATTATTAGAATTGACCAGGCATAATAAACTTTTTCCTAAAGGCAATAGAAAAGCTGACCTTGAATGCGTCGTGGTAAATTTTGCGGCATTAATCCGCGGCTTTAATTAAGCATGATGGAAGGGTGACATAAAGATCAAAAGCGTTATGCACATGCCTCAGGAAAACGTGTTGGCCTTTTCATCCATTTGGCAAATACGAATTTCGAACTGAATGGATGATGTCACGAGTATTCAATTGGGCGCCAAAAGTCAGTCTTTCAACTTGTATCAGCAAGCCAACAACATCTCGGTCACCCAAGAGAAATATTCGTCATAAAAACTGAAGAAACAATGGCTTCGAAATATCCTGTCAAGGCTTTTATGGACGCGCAAAAGACACGTAAGTTAAACTTCTTTCATTCCTACGGAGAATCATTTTAGAAAAGCACATTGGCATGAGAAAATCTTTAGGAAAATGCGAAGCCTAATGTCTAGAAATAGGCTCCAGTCCTGCATACCTTTAAGGTATGTGATGTCGTTCTGCGTGAAAATGCAAGTAACCGCACAAGAGGACGGAGAAACTAGTCTGATATTAGGAATTCTTATATCTACAATAACATATGTCTCCCATGTCTTTATCAAAGAATGATACCTTTTTACAACTTGAAATCTTAGCATTCCCTCTCCTTCTTGTCTAAGCTCAAGAAAAGCCAAGATTCAAGAGAAAGGAAAACAGGTAAGAAATTCATGATTTTTATTTGATGCCATAATCAATTCTTTCCTTTATTAACTATCCTTTCGGCAATCTTTAAACACAGATACCATCAAGGAGGAGCAATATTTGACCTAAAAACTTCGGCCTATTTCTTGTTGTTTTCACTCCTGCCTTTTTGCCTTTCTTATAACATTGAAAAGTATTAACGGTCACAACTGTGATCAAGTAAATTACAGAGTACATAAAAGAGTCAGTCCATTTTATTTTAGTATCTTGATTCACGCATTTCTGATGTAGATAAACTCATTATCTATATATAAAGGGCCTGGGTACTAGATCAAATTCTTCTACTATATTCAGAGCCGAAGCCAGTTGGGGGGGGGGGGGGGGGGAGGATACATTTTGCTCTCTTGTCAGATTTTTGTGTGTTAAATTTCTATCTTTAGAAGATTTTTAAGAGAAATGATTCAAAAAAGCATGAATTCATGACCGTTTAAAGATAAATTCTAACAGGAATCATTGAATTTATGGCATATTTTGATAAATGGTTACTAATTGTGTGGATTGCAAGTTTAGATTGCAAAATATGGCTAAATTCTAGTTACTGAGGAATGAGTTCACTCATGTTTCTACAACTGTTGTTGTTACTGTTGTTGTTGATAGGTTTATAGTCAGAAAATTTCGGTTCTTTCCCCCCTATGCAGTCATGGCTGGTATCTAGGTGGCCAACAAGTCAAACCAAATCTTTCTTTTTCAAAACCAAATCTTTCTTTTTCAAAACTGAATCTTTCTTTTCACAACCAAAACTTTCTTTTCAAAGCCAAACATTTCTTTTCAAAACCACTCTTTTCTTTTCAAAATCAAATCTTTCTTTTCAAAATCAAATCTTTCTTTTCAAAATCAAATCTTTCTCTTCAAAGGCAAATCTTTCTTTTCAAAATCAAATTTTTCTTTTAGAAACCAAACTTCT
This sequence comes from Aurelia coerulea, assembly GCA_039566865.1. Classification (NCBI taxonomy): domain Eukaryota; kingdom Metazoa; phylum Cnidaria; class Scyphozoa; order Semaeostomeae; family Ulmaridae; genus Aurelia; species Aurelia coerulea. The sequence goes on along the minus strand of CM076949.1, from coordinate 13,103,393 downwards.
TTTTTAAGAAACCAAAATAATTGTTTTAGAAGCCAAAATTCTTCTTCAAAAATACAAACCATATCTTTCTTTCTGAAACCAAATCTTTCTTTTCCGGAATGCGAAGGCGCGTGCATGCCATGTGAATACTTGGCTAATAATATACTAAAGTTTCTTAGAATTTTTGCCATTTTAGTGTCAGACATAAAAAACTGTGTGTTTGATGAAGAATTGTTTAGACATTGTTTAGATTTTCTACACTTGTTAAAGATAAAACTGTATGTAACGGGGTTCTCAGGCACAGTACTAGGATAGTTAAAATTAGTGCACCCCTAGGGCAACAAAAAAGCCTGAACAAGCAAGTCGCCTATTTTACGATTATTCACTGGTAATTCTAGAAAACTACTGTTTTGACTAGAACGTACAACACTGCATCTTGGGTACATCTTAGGCGCATCCTTCACTACTACTATATCCATTAAAATTTTCAGAAAAGCTTTGCTTTCATAGATATTTATATATCGGCACCATACTTTGAATATCTGGTAAGTAAGACACGCTTCCATGCATTGGGCTAGAGAAACTAAGTCTACTATTTAAAACCTTCGATTAATGCAAATTTAGGCCCATTTTTTCTTTTTCTATCCTTCAAAAAATGGTTTTAACCCAAGAGTTATACATTTCCCATTGACCTCGAAAAAACTGGTTTGGTTTATTTCTGCTCCAAGGATACCCTGGGTACCAGACTCTCTAACATGTTAGAGAGTCTGGTACCCACGGTACTCCAAGGACAAAGAGGGGTCAAACTATCTACATTGCTTGACCGCCCCTGGCATGTACTATGGCCTAATCTAGATTCGAGGAGAGAATTCATTGCAAAATTTTGTTCACTGTTGTCTGTTGATATGCAGTTTTTCGAGTACCCCGGGTACCAGAGCCAACAAAAATAACAGTATTAAAAAAGAAGGCTCTAGAACCCAGGGTATTATTCCAGCTATTCAGATAAAATGCCTCCATCAAATGTGACTGTACTCAGTACAATATCAATTGTGTTTGATCCTCAAAAAGTTAAGAAATCTGACTTTCTCAACCATGAGAAATGCTATAATGAAGGATGGTAAATGGGGTATAAAGGGCCAAAAAATTTACGATTGCCATGGTTTCTAAAGCACTGTGGTTTAAACACTTTCTATTGGTGTGTCTTATTGCAAGCCAATCAAAATTTTGCTGGAGCCCATAATCTCTCATATTTGTTTGTAAGTTCTAGCTGTCAGTCAGCAAACAGTAAGCCAGTTGATCAAATATGCTCTGTTACAAATATTCTCCCCAAATGCCAAATTTTCAAAAAGCCTAGTCTGGATAGGGTTAACTTAGTCAAGTCATCAAACGGATAAAATTAGGACTGACAAATTATCAGTGCTCTCCATCAGGAAGTGAGGATGAATCTATGGCATTTGCCCTATTATTTTCAGTTAATACTTTGGATTCATTGTACTCTGAAAAGTATTCCAAGCGTTAATCTCCCTTAATTTTCACCTTCAGCTCTTTGAAGCAAGGAGTAAACACGTGCTTCCTGAAGAAATGTCCTTTTGGAGCGATATGACACAGGAACTGATGTGTAATGTGATGTCAGACGAAGAACTGCACAGAACTAAGCCAGCTGATCAAGAGCCTCGAAGAGAGAAGTAAGTCTAAGATGCAAGCTTTAGAAAGACAAGTATTGAAGAAAGGAAGAATGGTGGCTGAATCTCCAATGAAGAGGCTTCCTTCGAAAAAAATAAAACAAGACCTTATTCGTTATGATGATGATGATGATAATGATGATGGGCAGTAAGAGAGGACTGTGATTTTTATTTACCATATTTCACATGCGAGGAGCAAGTTCTCCTATAATAGCCACAATATGGTAATAATGGAAATAATGATTATAAGAATAATGAAGAATTTATTTCAAGCTGGATACAAAGAGCATAGTTTACACCAGAACAGGGTAGCTAATTCCAAGCAACTAGATACATTTTCGACTGAATTTCAAAAACTTGCGTGTGCGGGAAGACGTCGTGTATTCACCTATTTTGATACAAAAATGTAACCATGATAAGAAACCATTTTGTGATAACAGCATTGGGTTTTCATCATCCATGAAACACGTGAAATATGGCAAATATACTTAGTTAAACATATTAGTAGCTAACTTGTAGAAGTGATATTATACTGGGTGAGAAAAACAAACATGGAAGGCGTTGGAATAGATACTGCTCCCTGAATATCAAAGCAATACAATTTAAAAATGTCTTTAGCCGACATATTCAATTCGATTTGGAAAATCGACACAGCCTTGATCAACTATTTTTTTCCACTTCTATGGGAGATTTTCTACAGAAAAGCCGCTTCAGAACCGGCAAAAGAATGAAAAAAAACTACAAAATGTCTTCCGTTCTCCTTCCTAACAAAAATAACATTTTACAGGTGTCAGCATATGTTGTCCTCCTGGGAGAATAAAATCTCCATAACTAACAATGCGTTCCTTTGGCAATCAAAACAATCCTGATTGTATTGTTTAAGATTTTATCATTGTTTCATCTGAATTTGAATGAATTTGAAACAAATCTTGATTTTTTTGATTGCCAAAGGAACGCAAGGTAAGTTTCTTATACTACTGGGCAAGAACTGTTTGTCGTCCAAAGAGGAAAACACGTGCTAAGGTACGCAAGTCATTTTAGTGGGGCAGAAATCGAGGGGGAATTCGGTCGCGATTTTGGACCACTATCGAAATCATTTTAAAGGGGCCTTCTCGGAGAATCCCTCCCCTTTTTGGAAAAAGTAGTTTATCTTAGGCAGCAATATTCCTGCTGACTTAGCATGTTGGCTTTCAACAAGATAATAACAAATACTATTGCTGTTGTATTCAGGGGTCAGTATCCTTTCAAAGGCCGTTCGTTTTCTACTGGGTGTCCCATAAAAAAGTACCCTGGTTTGAAAAATCATCAAAAATTGATTATCAAACCTTTGATGAAATCTTTTTTGAGTTGTTTTTTTCATAGATTCAAAAATATTCGTAGATGATCAAATTTTTACTTTTGTTACAGCAAGGTAGACAAATTTCACGTTAAAAACCTCATTTTGAGCTATGGCTTTCAAGCGAAGCACTCAGCTTGCCTAAGAGTCAAAATCTTCAGATTTTTTCTCATCAGTTTAGTCTCCAATGATAAGGCACATTCTTGTTGTCATTTATGACCAAATTATGAAGCTTTACATGCAACAAAGAAATTGACCTGGCAATCATCAGTGGTTTTCTGCAGTATGACTCAAAACCAGGTAGCCCTAAAAAGGACTAGATTTGCTAATTTTTAAGTGAATTACAAGGTAGGCTATATTTTAGAAAATAATTTGGTCCTTGTTCTATATGAAAAAAAAAGAAAATTGCAGATCGGCTGTGAAATCAAATTTTGGTGATTTTTCAAACGGGAGCACTTTTTTGGAACACCCGGTAACTCAACGGCTACAGTACGTACAAAATGTCTCTGAGAGATAATCGTGTCTTTAATGTTATTGTGACGTTGCGTCCTGCTAACTGGCTGGGTATTACTTTGGTTAGAATATAGCTTTATCGCAGTTGAAAATGAATTAAAAGACAACATCAAAGCATGGAGTTTCACAGATCAGCTTCTCCACTGGCCCAGTAGAAGAAATTTAATCAAAAATTTTGTCTTAACATGCATTGCAATCACGTAAATAATGTAACGAAAGATTTAATGGCAAAGATTATCCATCCTTCAGACAATGTTTCAAGGTCTAATAGGCCTTGAAACTCCTGCAATATTTGTGGCTTCTCTTACGCAAAACGAACCCTGCAACCACTGATTGTAGTAATATAGGCCTTTTTGTGTAATTCATACTTTTACTTTGCAATATTTGTAAAGCTTTATGCTAAATTCGTTGGCTCTGTTTTGATAAAATTTATCTGTGCGACATAGAAAAGTTGTGGGAGAAAATATAGTGAAAGGCTAGAAAGAAGTTACTTAAAATGTCTTTGTAGCTAAATAACTTACCAACATTGCCATCCTTTTTATGTGATCTTTATAGAAATCAAAAATTGGCAAAATCATTATTATTACTAACTTTTCATTTCGATGAAAATAGCAAAATAGTGATGATGCAGGCTTGCTGTTTAGCTACAAAACAGCGTTTATATCATTGTCCTTTGATCCTAGTACTCAATTTTGCATTGCAGTTTTCTAAGTTTATTTTATGGTGCACCCTGTGTATTGTAATCTCTGTCATATTAATTTAGATATCGTCCGCTATCTTATGATTCATGCGTATATTTATATATCATCATGCCCTGACATTGCTTTTGTTTCAAGTATTCTATTTTCCTTCATCGGAGAAAGCGCTCGTGAAAATGGAGGCCCATCTCAAATGGTCAACAATTGTAGTTAAATTGAGCGAAACGAAAGAGAACATAATTTTCCTTTTCTAGAACTCTAAAATAGATATATTGCGCAGAGAAAAATACGTCATAGAATACCGGCCTACTGCTACGCAATGAACACGTACAATGGAAACTACTGTGAAATTGCAAGAAAAATTATGCATTTAAACTTGCGAAACGCTTAATCTCCTAAAAATGTCCTCTTTACACGTGCGGTGTACAATGAAAACATTAAAGATCTCACAACAGTTTCACGTTGAAACTTGCAATTTATCACGGGTTCCCTTCATTGGAAACGCCGAGTTTGCAACTTGATAAAACATTGGAAATGGAAACGTTCCTTTAACCATAATTTCTCAAGTTGAAAACTAATGCGTAAACCTCATGTTTCCTGTTCGTGTGATTTAGAAAAACTACAGGAAACTTTAACAGCAGATTACGTCTTAAAAAACACGATGAAATTTGTGTATTTCTTGCCGTGCTGCCGAGGACATGAACCATGATCTTGAGTTGATAAGCCTGTGGGCCCATGATTGGAGGATGTCATTTAATCCTGATCCGCAAAAACAAGCCGTTGAATTAGTACTTTCTAAGAAAAGACACGAAGGGGATCGACCCGTTCTACTCTTTAACAACGTACCCGTGAAGAAAGTAGATGAACATAAACATCTAGGTATCATCCTGGACTCGAAGCTTTCTTTTTCAGCTCATACTAAATCTGCTATCTCTAAAACGAGGAAGGGCATTGGCTTGCTAAAGTATCTCTCCAAATATTTGCCTAGACATACCCTAAACGAACTGCATAAGCTTTATGTGCGCCCCACCTGGACTATGGGGATGTTATTTATCATACTCCAGCTAAAGTATATGAATTCAGCCAAAACATCTTTTTGCCAAACTTAATGGAAAAACTAGAGCCTGTCCAGTATTCTGCTGCACTAGCTGTATCAGGAACATGGAGGGGGACATCGCGTGAAAAAATCTGTGCAGAGCTTGGCTGGGAGTCACTAAGCTCCCGTATAGGTGGAGTAGACGGATGACGTTGTTCTATAAGATCATGGATAATCTCACTCCCTTTTATACAAAGGAGCCAATCCCACTACTTCATCAGTCGCAATACTCTCTTCGCAATCAAAACGGGTGCCAACGGGTGTTATTGCAATTCGCAATTCGCAGGGGTGTTATTGAGCGAATATGGGCAGGAACTGAACAATTTAAATCTAGTTTCTATCCTAACTGCATTTCTGAATGGAACAACTCGATCCTGGGATTAGGGTTGCACCGTCCATTGCTGTTTTTAAGTCAAAGCTTCTATCAATAATTCGTCCCCCGGGAAAATCTGTCTTTGGAATTCATGACCCAGTAGGTTCATCGTATCTTTCCCACATAAGAGTCGGTCTCAGTAAATTAAATTTTCACAAATTTAAGCACAACTTTAAGGACACAATAAACCCAATTTACCCTTCGAATGACGGCATTGAAGATACGGAGCACTTTTTGCTGTCTTGCCCTTCATTTGACATCCATTGACGAGATCTTCTCGCTGGAATTTCGGTAGTATTGCGACCATTTGTTCAAATCAACAGTCTTTCAAACAGCGCTCTGATGCAACTTTCATTGTATGGGGATGAAGAACCTTTCTTGCGACGTTAATAAACATGTACTTGAACTAACCCTAAAGTTTATTATGTCTTGTACATATCCGTACAGTAAGTATGTGTAAACATCAGAGATAAGGCCGGTTCAACCGAACAGAACATGCATAACTATCAAAACTGCCTCATGACACGGATACTAGAATAATAGTGTTCATAGGGAGTCCATATCATCTCTCCTCTTCTTCAGAATAAAATTTACTAACATTGATTATATATTCAGCAGTTTATTAATAAAGTGACTTTCAATGTGTTATAACTTGACCATAGTACATAGGAATTGTGCGTTATCTCATTGGGTATTGGCGTACAACATCAGCTTCAGGTTCAGTATCATTTTGAATGTTATTTGTTAGACGCACACAACAACGACCCAAAAACTATCTGTAACGACTCAACCAAGCGATTCACTCGAAAGAAAACACACGACTTTTTCCAGAACCAAATCCTTCAAAATCAAGACTCTTCTACATCAAAACTCGAATACTTTCATCTCTCAGTCATTTTGCGTCCTTCCTCGTGTCTTTCTCTTCTTCTCCCTCTCGTCTCTCTCGTCCGGGGGTCAAACTCCCCATTTGTGCAGAAAGTCTTTTGGGGGCCTCCGCAGAGGGCCTCACACAGTCCCCCTACAAAATCAAATGTCAAACTTGACATTTAAGTCGTATGACTCGATGTTCATTTGAAAAAATGTTACTTGTACATGTGAAACAGTTACAAACTTCACACTTGCCAATGATTGAACTATGGAACTTAACGGCGCCGATGCAAGTCTCATAAATAATCATTGTTCTTAATTGTCACTTTTGTCCTCTTTGTTCTTCAATGTTGCTGCGCAGCGGTTCTCGTACTTCTCTGTAACGGTTATTGAAATCTTGAAAGATTCAATGCAGGATATTACATCCTATGACGTCGGTCTTTGGAACTGGAGTAATTTTATGTGTTAAAGCTCGTCAAATAAACAAAATTCTTCAGCAAAGTTAATGGTTATAGATCACAGGTCCCAGCCTAACAAAACTCTTCAGCAAAGTTAATGACTATTAGAGTTAATGACTATATATTACAGGTCCTGGCCTGACAAGATGTGGATGATATTGTACAAAGCGTGCACAAAATGATCCAGTCTGATTTTGGAACGAAGGAAGTGGTCCTGTCCTCGCAGGAAACATCGTCTGTGCTGGAACAACTGTGTAATTATGGAACGGTGCAGGCTGTAAATGGACAGTATTAACTGCTGGTCGGCTGTCAAAGGGCCTCCCAAAATCATAATAGGCGAGTCTTGTAGGTTGATGTCGTTCTCGTTGTGGACGGTCCAATCTCTCACGAGAGCCGTCTCTCGAATGTGTGTCATCATTTGCAACTGTAGCGTGTCCAGACATGTCTTGATCAGTCACTTGCAGATCCTGGTGTGAATCATCAAATTCATTCCCTTCTATGTCCGATGAATGCGATGGCTCAATCATCTCTGATGGTGTTGTCATAGGTTCAGTGTGAACCAGGGGCATGAAATGTTGCCCCGCCTGTTCAAGTTGTTCGGGAGAAAACAAAGGCAGCTCGTCTTGGTCTTCTGCCGTAAATGAATCCTGTGCTTCGTTACTTTCAGGCTCCCTGATGTTGCGATACGTCTTGTCCACAGCTTTCTTGGACTTGGTGGCGTCTGGTTGTTCCTCATATGGTAAGAAAGGACATGGGAGTAACAAATTCCGATGGAGAATTCTCGTTCTTCCCGGTTGTGATTCTGGACGTACCTCATAGACGGCATTCAATGGGTCTTTTCGATTCATGACGATGTATACTTTATCTTCCCAGAAGGAGCGAAGTTTACCTGGTCCACCCCTTTCCAACACGTTCTTTACAAGTACCCGGTCACTTGGTTTGAGATCAGAAGTACGTACTTTCTTATTGTACTCATCTCTCCCTGCAGCTGTACTAATGGCTGCTTTCTCTGCTGCAATCCTATGAGCTTCTTTCATTGCATCCTTGAAATGTTTTACATACTCTGGATACGACTTAGCTGTAGACATATCTGTGTTTCCAAAAATGATGTCCAAAGGTAAACGAGGTTTTCGGCCAAATAGCAACTCAAACGGTGAGAAGCCGGTACTGTCATTCCGAGTGCAGTTATATGCAAAACACATTTTGTTTACATGCTCTTTCCATCGAGATTTCTGACTTTCAGCCATGGTTCTCAACATCGACAGCAAGGTTTGATTAAATCTCTCACACTGGGCATTGCCCATCGGATGGTATGGTGTGGTACGACTTCGTCTTATTCCTGTCAGATGTTCCAGATGATGAAAAAGATTATTTTCGAACTCCGGGCCCTGATCATGGTGGATCCGAGCGGGGAAGCCAAATCTCAAAATAAAATCGTTAAATATCTTTTCCGCAGCTGTGCGTGCTGATTTATTAGTCGTCGGGTACGCTTGTGCATATCTCGTAAAGTGGTCAATCACGGTTAGAATGTACTCGTACCCACCTACGCTCCGTTCGAGGTGAACAAAATCGATTGAGATAAGTTCAAATGGTTGACTGGTCTCGATGCTCTGTGCAGGAGCTCTTGGTGGCAAATGTGGTTTCTTCCGCTTCAAACAGCAGCAGACCTTCGTCACATAATGCTCAATGTCGGTCGCCATATGAGGCCAGTAGAAGCGCTCTCTCGCAAGTTCAATGACACGTTCAGCACCGAGATGTCCCATATCTTCATGAAGATGTTTGTAGACTAACTTCTGATACCTGGCTGGGAGAACAAGTTGAAGTCTTGTGCTGGTTTTTCTGTACAGTGCCTGATCCTTTCCAATGACAAGCTTGCTCCATTCATGCATGAGTAACTTCGTCATGTTTGGTTCTCCCACACGTTTGCTAGCAACTGGGCGTTCTCCTGTCAACTTAGCTTTCAACACTGGTGCGATCATTGGATCATCTTCTTGTGCTTTTGTAACGTTTCCAAGCGGCATAGGGGTGGATTTACCTATAGATGGCGCATCCAAAAGACATATGGCATCAGCATCGGTTGAGACAGAGGTTACCCAACCAACATTACTCTTCTGATGTGCGCTAATGGCAGTCACAGTTGACTGTATATCACTTTCGGTGGTTTCCTCTGTGCAATCATTGATGAGATTTTCTATGTTTGTAGGCATGCGTGAAAGAAAATCAGCATCGATATTGGCATGGCCTGGCCTGGCCGATACTTTATAGTGAAATTGAAATCAGCCAATGCTACTACCCATCTATAACCTGTAGCATTTAATTTAGCTGTTGTAAGCACATATGTTAGGGGATTATTGTCAGTGTAGACAGTAAAGTGCTTGGCATAGAACAAATAGTCTCGGAACTGTTCAGTGACTGCCCATTTCAAGGCCAAGAACTCCAATTTCCCGGAGTGGAAGTGATACTTCTGTTCTGCTGGAGTTAGTGTTCTTGAAGCAAAGCCAATTACTCTCATTTTGCCTGATTGTCTCTGATACAGGACAGCTCCTAAGCCCTCCTGTGAAGCATCGGTATGTAAAACGAAAGGCTGTGAATAGTCAGGATACGCCATCACTGGTGGGTTGGTTAACTGGTTAATCAGCGATTGTAGTGCTTCCTTATGTTGATTCTGCCATACCACTGGACTCTTAGAACTGACTTGGTTTGTGTTCTTCTTTTGCTTACGTGATCTTGTGACGTGATGTTGCAATTTCTTTGTGTCAGGATTGTTTTTCAATAAGTCATAGATTGGCTTGCCGATACGGGAGAAATTTTCTATGTAACGCCTGTAGTAGCCCAATAAACCTGTCAGCTGTCTGACTTCCCCCACTGTCCTGGGAATGGCATCTTTGAGCTTCAAAATGGCTTCTATGTTCCCAGAATCAATGCGATATCCCTCCTCTGACACAATACGACCTAAGTAAACAACTTCCCTCTTGAAAAGATGACACTTTTCCGCCTTGAGCTTGATTCCGTTCTCTTTTAGTCTCCTTAGAACAAGGCGTACATGTTCTACATGATCTTCGAACGATGCTGAGTACACAATCACATCATCAAGATAAGGGGCACAGATTTTATCTCGGTAGTCGTCCAAAATGTTCTCCATGAAGCGTTGGAATTCTGCAGGGGCATTTTTTAATCCCATGGGCATACGGACCCATTCGTAGAGCCCCCATGGTGTTACGAATGCTGTTAAGGGTCGACTTTCTGGGTCCATGAATCCCTGGTGATATGCTTTTCCCTGGTCAATTGTGGAGAACCATTTCTGTCCCGCGAGACTGTCTAATGTATCTTGAATCCTTGGAATGGGATGTGAATCTGCATGTGTCTTGTTGTTGAGATCCCGATAGTCAACACAAAGTCTCATGGATCCATCTTTCTTTCGTACAATAACACAGCAACTACTATAAGGTGATCTTGACTTTTCTATGAATCCTCGGTTCAGGAGGTCCTCAATGTATTGTTTTAGTTCTGGGTATAACGGTCGTGGTACAGCTACGTAATGTTTCGCAACAGGTGTTTCATCTGCCAAATTTATTTTTAGCTTTAATCCCTCCGCACATCCAATGTCATCTTTACTGACACAAAAGATGTCTCTTTCTTCGTACAGCATACGTTTGACCATAACCTGCTGTTCTTCTGAGAGTTCTCCTAGTGATACCTTAGGAATAAGCTCTTCTATAACGTCTGTACTCTCGTTCACTTGATTATTCCTCTTCTGACCCCTTGTCATTGTTTGCTGAACTTCTTGCTTCACCGGTGGCTCTTTGGGTTGTATCTCAGTAGGAGTAACTGATCGTACGAGTTGTAATGTACCTAAAACAGTGCGTCCCTTCAAAGTAATATCATGGACTGTGTTGTTAATAACTTGCACATAAACTTTATTACAACTTTCTCTCTTTAGCATTTCGAGTGATGGGCAAATCTCTATTCCTGGAGGTACATGTGCATCCATATCAGGCTCGAAGAGGACAGGTATCTGCCTTTCTACCAAACCAATGTCACAACGACATGGGAGCCTTTTAGTTTCACCTTTTCGAACAACAAAATCTTTCTTGAACATTCTGACGATACTGGTGGTTTCTTCAATGGATGAATTAATGACGTCTACCAATGTCATAAGGTCTTTTTGCGACTTCTGATGAAAACTTCCTGATAACAATGATATAATTCCTGCTAGGTCTGTAGTTAATCCTTTCTCTCTTATGACCTCCTCTATCACGTTGTATCCAATAATTGGTTGTTCCAGTTTATAATCTGTAACCAACATTGGAACTTCAATGGAACCCTCATCTGATTGGGAGAGTTGAAAATCGATTTTAACCCATCCTTTATAAGGAAGTTTTGAACCATTTGCAGTCATCAATTGGAGATCTTTACCTTCAGAAAGTAAATTCTTTACATCTTGAATCTCGATGCCTGGGAAATAGTCTGCCAGTTGCCGTGCACTTATAATTGATACTTGAGCACCTGTGTCAAATAATGCTTCAACCTTAACATTGTTCATAAATGCAGTTACAATACACTTCGTCCCAACTAACTTAGAAACTTTTCCCTTTCTTTCGGTGTGATATGGCTAATGTACACTCCTAGGTCGTTACTATCACCTAGGCCCATTCTTCCGGTACTATACAGTTTCTTGTGTTGCTGCATCGCCTCGCAGAGGGGTCTATGGTAGTCCCAGTCTTTCTTCTGGCAATCTTTACTACAGTAGCTGATGTTTAAGCATCCACCACAAATAAATATTGTATTTTTTTCCACACCACAGATGTTACAAATTTGGGACTTTTGCGTTGTATTCCCAGCTACTGGTTGTCCCGCTGCAGTAGCCGAGGGTAGTTTCCCTGAAATTGGGAGCATTGATATGAAAAATGATTTGCATCCCCACATTTCCAGCAATGGGTGCACGTTTCACCTTGCCCATTTTTGAAGCACTGTTTGCACCCTCTTCGATTTTGCCTTGGTCCGCGATTTCTTTCATGGGGCTGCTGGGGATTTTCCTTCTTTGCCCCCTGTTGATTTCCAACTGAATTTCGATTCATCTCTTGTCTCAGTGACGTCATGTCTGCCTTCATCGCCTTGATTTCAGCAAGCACTTGTTCGTGAAAGGGAGCAGCTGGTTCTTTAGTCTTGAGGGGGGCTGATGTCTTATTCTTGGGGGCAGATCGATTCTCCGCTGCTGATGGTTTTTCTGTTTCCCCTTCCTGTATCTGGGAGACTTTAGCTTTTCCCTTGTATCCTATCCCCAACTTTGCATTTCTTTCCGACTCTTCTGCTTCTGCAAGGTTGAGTTGTGCAATCAGCTCTGCGTCCGTTATGTCCGGTTGTTGAATAAATACCCTCATTCTTGACCTCAAGTTGTTACTGATAAGCCCTGTTTCTAATGCATGCAAAAACATTGACTGGCATTGGGCCGCATCATACTTTAATTTACTACCCTCTTGTTTCGAGGCAAAAATAATTTTCTCTCTGAGGTTCAAAGCTCTGAGTAGGAAATTTTGTGGCTCTTCATTTGGTGTCTGCACTAGACTGGACAGGCTAGCATAGAGCTCACTGGCATTTTTTTCTTGATAATGTGCTCTGATGATCTTTATTACAGTAGGGAGGCCAGTTTCCCTCATAGCTTCGAGATAATCTTTCAGGGGTAGTCCTGGGGCAATACATTTTATTATAGCCTCAATTATTTCCTTGTCAGAATAGCCTTTTTCTTTCCCACTTTCAATCTGTCTGCTCAAACTGATAAAAGATAATTGATCCCTTGATCCCTGAGACCCAATTGTCCCCAAAATACGAAAATCTTTCTTCAAGATTGATCTTAGACTGCCCAGGTCTGCTTCTGGGTTTTCTTGCGGAACCCCCGTCTTCCCTGCGCCTTTGCTGAACTGCACTTTAATGGCTTCGAGCTCTCTCTTTTGTTTCTCTCGCAATAAATAGACCTCCCTGTCCATTTCCTGTCTTACTTCCTCGTCTACATCAATTGTTTTACCTGGGTCTTCCGTTTCCCTTGATTTTGGATTAATCATTTCCAACGTTTGCTTCAAAAATGACACCTTTTCTACGTCTTTCAATTTATCTAACAGTTTCTCAATTTCTTTCGTTAAGACTTTTACCGTGGCAAAACGGGATTTCCCTTCAAAGTCTGATTTATCTATTTTTAGTTTTTCACAAACAGTGTAGAGTTCATCCTTATCTAAACACGAAGCAAAACTTTGAATTTCAAGTTGTATGTCTTCTAGTTCCTCATTCATTTTGAGCTTGTTCTATGCACGATTTAGTCCCCACAAAATGTAAACAAACGCCGCGTAGTCATGCAATCACGCACGCGAAGAAAGCAACAAGAAACACACTCAAATAGCCACAAAGCAACACACAAAAGTCGATTCAAAACAAAAGTTCAGGTATAAATCCTCTATTCAATATTTACACAAACATTTCTTCTGTCTTCCATATTGGAATCGCTCCAAAATTCTTTAATCCGAGATATTTACAACACAATATTCAGCCAAACTCAACACTAAAAGAAACCCTTGCGAACGGGCCTTCCGTCTTCCTTTCACTCTGTTCTTCACAAATTTCTTCCTGAATGATCGACACAGAAATGAATAAATAAATCGTACTCACAGATCTGCAGTTCGGAAAAGTTATTAACTGTCACGTCGAGGTCACCAGAATTGTTAGACGCACACAACAACGACCCAAAAACTATCTGTAACGACTCAACCAAGCGATTCACTCGAAAGAAAACACACGACTTTTTCCAGAACCAAATCCTTCAAAATCAAGACTCTTCTACATCAAAACTCGAATACTTTCATCTCTCAGTCATTTAGCGTCCTTCCTCGTGTCTTTCTCTTCTTCTCTCTCCCGTCTCTCTCGTCCGGGGGTCAAACTCCCCATTTGTGCAGAAAGTCTTTTGAGGGCCTCCGCAGAGGGCCTCACATATTGTCTGTTTGAACTGTATCATCATCATCAGTTTCAGACTCTGTTGTTGAATCAAAGGAGTTGTAAATCGTTTGAAGAACGAAATGTTTCGAGTGATCTTATTATCTTCTCTCTCGGCGATTACTTTAGTTCCTGTGATCTCAACGACGCGATATGGTTTTGGATCGAATTTGCTTGTAAATTTGTTCTTTCTCTTTTGTGTTACAAGTACGAGATCTCCTTCTCTGATGTCAGATGGTTTCGTGTGTTGACGTTTATCGTTGTGTACTTTCGCTTTTGCCTTGCTATATTTGTCAGATGGTTTCGTGTGTTGACGTTTATCATAGTATACTTTCGCTTTTGCCTTGCTATCTTTGTCAAGGCTCCACGAACCTTCCAGCCAATGCCATCTCCAGAGACAAAAAGAAAAATCCCAGACAATGAATACACTTTTGGAAATCGTCGACGTGCGACCGCTTACAACGATAGCGAGACGGAAACATCTAAAGATTTACAATGGGAAGAACCAACAAGAAAAGCTGCACGAAGCTTCCTACCACAGGCATCCCAAGTGGCAACAAGAAATAGATACCAAGTTTTAGAAAATGAGGACATTACCAGCAATCATCGCGGGAATACACAAAATGAGTTAAACAAATTCCAAACAGAGAAATCAAAAGTTGCAGATAGACCAATACCAAGAGGGACCAATCCAGAATCGAAGACAATCCCAGGACAGTATCAAAAAAGAAAAGAAGATCCTTCTGTAGCTGATTCAAATAACGAGCGCAGATGTGTTGCTACAGAACGAAACATAATGCCTGGGATCTACGACTACAGTGAAGTGGTAAAGATGCGACCAACACAAGCACGAGTAGACCCTCAAAGGAATAACGGAACATCGAGGAAGACAGAGTATGGCAATGGCCATGAGAGACAAAACAATAGAGGCAACAAATCTCAGAGGAAACTAACCTTAACAGTAATATGCGACTCTATGGTAAAAAAGATACGCAGTCAAGACCTAAACAATGAATGTCCTACCTACAAATCTTATGTAAAGACCTTTCCCGGTGCAAGAATAGACGATATGTTTTCATATGTCGAGCCTACCATAAATATGAACCCAGATATGGTTGTGTTAATGCGCGGTACAAACAACCTTCGTGACGAGGAACCAGACAGAATTGCAAACAAACTCGTTGATCTAGCACTGACTGTAAATGAAAGAGTTGAAAAGGTTGCAGTGTCAAGCATAGTTCAAAGAGCCGATTCACACAATCTTGAAGTTAAAAGAAGAGAAGTCAATCGACTTGCAAGAGAATCACTCGAAAATCATGGAATAGATTTTATGATGCACGACAACATTAAAGCGCAACATCTGAATAAAACGGGTCTTCATCCAAATTACAATGGAAACAATTTATTAGCAGGTAACTTTACCGATTATATAAACTCCACGGTTTGACTAGAAAAGAGAAATATTAATAATTTGGACAAATTAGATTCATCCATAGATTATCTTAGACTTTCTTCAAAACGGAGCTCGCAATTTCCAAAGCTAAATGAGGAGGCGGACCAAATAGCATTAAATGTACCCCATCGTATAGCAACAACGGACTTTTGTGATGCAAATCTACGGCCTTTGCCAAAAAAGTTTCAATTTCCTCATCTGGCTCTGTTGTCTCCTCCTCCTCCTCAGAGGTTACATCTTTTGGTACCTCCGTTTCTACTGTTGATAGCATGATGTGTCCGGTTTCTTCAAATTGCTCGCCTGAACACAGTTTATCGTCTAAAGCAAACTTTTCGTCGATTGCACATGTTTCTGCATCTGACAGTGCCAGTCACTCCGATATAAATTTGGATGAAAACACCGTAAATTCTCTGGAGAAGTTTTTCGAAGTAAGAAAAATCCCCTAATAATCCTATATTCTGTTTTCTGAACATTAACAGTCTGAGATACAAGATTATTGATGTAAGGGTTATCATTGAAAAATGCCTACCAGACATTTTAGCAATAGGAGAAACAAAATTATCGGCAGATTTCAGAACAGATAGTCTCTTAATTAACGATTACCAAGTGCCATATCGTCGGGATAGAACTGAACATGGCGGTGGGCTAATGCAGTATGTCAGAAAAGGAGTTGTAAGTGAAAGGGTTTCCAGTATGGAAACAGAACATATCGAAAATATTTGCTCTCAAATAACGATTTGCAGAAAGGAAATGGTTTCTTTTGATTTGCTATCGACCACCTGAAATTTCAAATTTGGAAACTTTTTTCACAGAAATATCTGATATTTTGAATCTTGCACTTGACAAGTTTGACAACATGATTATCATGGGTGACATCAACATCGACATTTATGATAAGAATCATCAGGGTCATGATAGGTTAAGTGATTTTTGTGACATTTTTAATCTTACAAACCTGGTCAAGACCAAAACTTGTTTCACTAGTAGTCATCAATCGTCCGTTGATATTATTTCAACAAATCGCCCAGCTTACTTTCAGAAGACTTTTGTGATCGAGACAGGCTTAAGTGACTGTCATGGACTTGTAATGACCACGCTGAGGGCGCAGATACCACGGTTGAAACCTAAGCAAATTAAATAACGTAGTTTCAAGGGTTTTCAAACTGAAAGTTTTTTGACGGATGTTAGAACGCCAAGTTTTACTGCAGTATTGACGATCCTGACAAAGCTTACCAAAGTCTAACGACTGTTTTCAGAGAAGTGGTTGATAAACATGCACCTTTGAAAACAAAGACTGTGAGGGGCAATACTGCACCTTTTATGAACAAGAACCTGAAAAAGGAGATTTACACTCGAGCGAGGCTTCAAAGAAAACTCAACAAAAATCCTACCGACCAAAATAAAATGAAATATAAACGCCAGCGGAACAAATGTGTTTCTTTGAGAAAGAAAGCAATAAAATCGCATTTCAAAGTAGCAACTGAAAAGGGAATAATGTCAAACAAAGCTTTCTGGGATCTAGTGAAGCCCTTTTTATCAAATAAGGGAGGTCTTGTAAACTCTGACATTACGCTTGTAAAAACTGGCAAAATCATTTCAGACGACCAAGAACTAACTGAGGTCTTCAATGAACATTACATTAACATTGTGGAAAATGCATATGGAAGAAAACCTACCAATCTTGCAGAAGAAAATGAACATTTAAATGACACACAGGCAGGCTAATATTAGAAAAATATAAGGATCATCCAAGTATTACAGCTATAACTCAGAATCTTGCAACTTTTGAAATTTTTTCGTTTCGTGAGACAAATGAAAATGAGGTGAAGCAGTTTTGAAATCGATGGATGGTAAGAAGTCTACTGGTGTAGATCAAATACCAGCGCGATTGATTTTATTAGCAGCGGACGAGCTAACCTATCCCCTAACGCAGGCTATCAACAGTAGTCTTCGAAACAGCAGGTTTCCTGATGATGGAAAGAAAGCAGGCGTTTCCCCTCTAGATAAAGGGGAACAGAATCATTTTACAGAAAAGAATTATGGCCCCGTTAGCGTATTGAATTCTTTTTCGAAAATTTTTGAGAAAACAGTAAAAAATCAACTCTCTCAACATATCGGCAATTGCCTTTCAATTTTCATTGCTGCATATAGAAGCGCTTATAGCACACAGCACGTTTTGCTCAGAATGATCGAGGAGTGGAGACAGAACTTAGACAACGACTTTTTGGTTGGAGCAATTCTAATGGACTTGTCAAAAGCTTTTGACTGCATACCCCATGACCTTTTAGTAGCAAAATTACACGCCTATGGATTTGATGAACCAGCTCTGGTTTTCATCTATTCCTATCTGAAAAGAAGGGAACAATCCGTTCGCATCAACAACGTTTATAGTACTTTTCAAGTTTTATTATCTGGAGTACCTCAGGGGTCTGTGTTAGGACCTATACTCTTTAATTTCTATATTAATGACCTCTTCTTTTTCATTAGAGAAGCTAGTCTGCATAAATATGCCGATGATAACATTATCAGTGCCTACGCTAAGAACTTGCCAGACTTGATTAGATTACTACAAGACGAATCAAATAGAGCTCTGGACTGGCTTCGGCAGAATGAAATGATTGCTAATCCTGAAAAATTCCACGCTTTATTAGTACGGAAAGATAGGAAAGACACTTCTGGAGAAAATATCTTAATTCAGGGCAGAGAAATAACGTCTGAAAAGTCAGTTCGCCTTCTCGGGGTTGAAATTGACAACACATTGAATTTCGACATTCATATTTCGAATCTTTGCAGAAAGGCGGCGACACAATTAAACGTCCTGAAGAGGCTGAAGTCCTTTATTGGTTTCAAAGAAAAACAGATTCTAGTTGAAAGCTTTTTGTTTTCAAATTTCAATTATTGCCCCCTCGTTTGGCATTTTTCCTCGGCAAAATCGTTAGCAAAAATTGAAAAACTGCACAAAAGAGCATTGCAATTCCTGCACAATGATCGTATAAGTTCTTATACGGATTTGTTATCAAAGTCCAAGAAATGTTCAATGAACATCAATCGCCTGAGAACGCTTTGTATCGAGATTTATAAAACAATGCATGATCTGAACCCTCATTTCATGAAAGATATATTTCAATTTAAATCTGAGGGCAGGTCCTCCAGGAACCAATTTGACATAGTACATTACAGACCAAATTAAGTCACTTTTGGATCAAATAGTTATAGATCACTTGGACCAAAAATTTGGAATGCATTATCCAATGATTTCAAAACAGCCGAAAATTTGATCATATTTAAACGTTTGATAAAAAGCTGGGATGGACCCGAGTGTCAGTGTAATGCTTGCCGATTTGAAAATGGCTAAACAATGCCCTGTATCTAATGTATCTAATGTACTAAGTCGAACTGAAATATTGCCACTGTATCAAATGTATCATATATGTGTATATTTATATGTAGATATGTACGAAATAGAATAACATGCAAAAAAAAATTATTTAATGTTTACTTTTATTATAGTGTTGAGTTTATTTATGTATATATTCGATTTAGATTAGTTATTTCATTGTATGTAATAGCTATAGAAAATATCGAATTAAAAAAAGTTGAAGTTTTTTTGTCATTTTGTTGGACAAGCTTGTGTTTGTTTGATGGTTTGGACGTAATCTTTACGACTGGAATTTTCGTTCTTATCACACGATAGAACAAAAGTTCGGCGGGTGCAACTTGAGTTGTGCAATGCGGTGTCGACATATAGTTTTGTAGAAACAGATGGAGTTCGTTTCTCCAATTGTTTCCTTCAATTTTAGACGTTTGAAGTAGTTTCTTGAGTGGTCGATTGAACGATTCTACTTCTGCATTCTGTCTAGGCCATAGCGGTGTTCCTGGTTTGAATTCAATTCCCCATGTTTTCATGTATTCTTCGATTTCGATTCCGTTAAATGGAGGACCATTGTCACATACAAATTTGAATGGAATTCCGTGTGTTCCGAAGATACGATCAAGTTTTGGAATGATACTTCCTGCTGCTGTTGATTTAACAATTTCGACTTCAGGGAATCGACTGCAAGTGTCGATGACTGAGAGCAAATATTCTCCTGATGGTACTGGTCCAAAGAAATCTGCTTTGACTGTGTGCCATGGTGCTGGTGGTAAATCCGTTGATTGCATTGGTTCCTTGCTGTTTTCTTGTCCCGTTGCTTGGCAAGCAGTGCATTTCTCGACGAATTCTTTCACTAGTTTGTCGATATATGGAAACCATACTCTTTCACACAGTAACAATTTTGTTTTAGTTGTACCTGAATGTCCTGGCTTGTGAGCAAGTTCTATCGCTTTGTGACGTAGTGTCTGTGGTATGATGATTCTTGTGCTCTTTAGAATTATGTTTCCTTTGACAGTAAGATCTTGTTTGATGCTACGCAGGATTTTGAGATCTTGTTTGTTGATGGTAGGATTTTGAATCTTATCTACTTCATGCCATCGATTTTTGCGAATTAGGTCAATTGCGGCTTGGAGGGTTTTATCTTTTTCCGTTTCCTTTTCAATTTCTTGTAATGTCATGGCCTTCGGAACAGCATTCTTGGTGATGAAGTTTACGTATTCTTCGGCAATTGTATCTTGCTCTGGGCGATGTGAAGCTGGGTGACGCAACATGTAGTCTGACGGGTTATCTGATCCTTTCTTGAACTTCACGATAAAGCTGTAATTTTGCAGTCGTAGTTGCCATCTCTCGATGCGAGCGGGTGGTTTGGCAATTGGATTGTTGAAGATTGTTTCGAGTGCTTTGTGATCTGTAAATATATCGAAGTTTCCTGCTCCATATAGGAATAGATGAAGACGTGACTGATGTGTGCTTAGCAATATCGAAGTAGGCCATCACTGGATCGGATAAGAGAGTTTCTTTAGTTTCTCAGATGCTTCTTGTTGGCTTTTTCCCCATTGAAATTGCGCATTTTTCTGTGATTGATGCATAGTCTTGAATGAATTTTGCGCAGTATTGAGACATTCCTAGTAGACTTCTGATTTCGCTAACGTTCTTTGGTTGCTGCGTGTTGGCAAAATCGTGTACGAGGCTTGGATTAGGGCTAACTCCTTCTTTGCTGAAGACTAGGCCGTAGAATTGAAGACATCGCACAATCCAGATTTTCCATACTGGAAGAGCCAAGAATTTGACTTGGACAAAATGTCAGACGCAGAGTGTAAAGCAGAATTCAGATTCTACAAGAATGATATCTACAATTTAGCAGATCTTACTGCTATTCCTGAAAATGTTGTATGCTACAATAGGAGTAAAATACCTAAACTTGAAGCATTCTGTATCTTTTTAAAAAGGTTTGCTTACCCGTGTCGGTATGGAGACATGATGCAGCGCTTTGCAAGATCTGTGCCCGAACTTAGTATGGTCTCAAATGATATCCTCAATTTGATTCATACAAATTTTAGAGAGAAAATTGAAAGCTTTGATCAGCCTTGGTTGTCCCCTGTAAAGCTGCAGGAGTATGCAGAGGCGATCCACGACCAAGGAGCCCCACTTGACTGTTGCTGGGGCTTTGTGGATGGAACTGTTAGACCTATTTGTCGCCCAGGGAGACATCAGAAGATCCTTTATAATGGCCACAAGAGAATTCATTCTATTAAATTTCAAAGTGTGGTCACACCAAATGGTTTAATTGCTAATTTATATGGGCCAATGGAGGGATGCAGACATGACTGTTCCCTTCTTGCAGCTTCAGGCATACTAGGGAGAATGGAACAGTTCTCTTACTCAGCAGATGGCAGACTGCTCTGCATCTATGGAGATCCTGCTTACCCTTTACGTCAGCATTTGCAAGGATCTTTCAAGGGAGCACATCTAACAGAAGAGCAAAAGCAATTCAACAAAGCTATGAGTGCTGCAAGAGTATCAGTGGAGTGGATTTTTGGAGATATTTTAACCTACTTTAAATTCTTGGATTTTAAGAAGAACCTTAAAATAGGTTTAAGTGCTGTTGGCAAAATGTATAAGGTCAATGCAATAATGCACAATATAAGAACTTGCTTGTACAAAAACCTCACATCAAATGTGTTTGGAGTTGAACCACCAAGTGTTGAAGAGTATTTGAGCTAACTATGTTTAGATTTGGAATGAACAATAATTCAAGAATTACATTGAAAATCATTTCATGGTAAATATTCAATGCAAATATATTATGAATACTAAGATGAAATATAATATATTATGAACATAAATATCAACTCTTATTCCAAGAACTTCACAGGTGAACAAAGATTGTTTTCAACAAATAAAAGTAACAGGTTCCTTGAAAGAGACCAAACAATAAAATGTTTAGTACAATTAGAAGTACGAATCAAGAATATTGTTGAGAATTTTCCAATGCCTTGTTTCGAGTTTAAGATTTATTATCCACTATTTTCTATGGATAATTTATGACATCATCTTGTTTGAAAAACTCCAAGAAAGGTATACACAAAAGCTCACTCATTACACAATCCATATGGGGTGACATTAAACTCGAATTTGCCACGGGGTACTGAAAATGCCGTTTTCTTCTTATCATCTTCTGCTAAAGGCATGGACTAGTACGCTGAATCTGCATCGAGGGTAGACCAAAATCTAGCACCTTCCATTTTATCAATTACGTCGCGTATGTGGGGCAAGGGGTAGGAATCTTTCTTGGTAACATCGTTCAACCCGCGAAAATCGCATACGAAACGCATTGAAGTGTCCTTCTTTTTGACTAAAATGATGGGTGCGTTCCACGGTGAAGACGAAGGGCGAATAATACCATTTTCGAGCATTTCTTGAATCTGGTAATTGACTTCATTATACCATGCTTCAGGGATGCGATTTTTTCATTCATTTCATTTCATTTATCTTTTTTACCCATGGTAGCCCCTCAATAATAATAATTGATTTACAGGGGGCCATGCTAAAAACTTACAAATAACTACTAATTTACAATAAAAACGACATTTGCTATAAAACCTAAACCTAAACCTAAACTAATTACAAATTGTCATAAATAAATAAAAGAAAACAGAAAAGAATTGGTGAGAAATTCATGGTTGCACCTTCTTTTTAAACGCTCTCAGGGTTGAAGTATTTCGGATCTCAGGGCCAAGACTGTTCCAAAGCTTGGCGCCTCGGTACGCGAAACATTTCTGCCCCCCTGCCGATTTTAATACAGGAGCTTCGTATCAAAGAATGATAGACATGACACCATCGGGTCTGCAATCAGATCGTATCCTCGCGTATATGGATGACATCGCGATATTCAGCAAGACTTTTGAAGAACACTTAGAGAATTTAGAGCACATATTTCAACGTTTACGGTCTTCTGGCATATCCTTGAAGCTGTCGAAATGTGTATTTGCCAGCGAAAAAGTGAACTTCCTTGGATTCTCATTGTCTAGAGAAGGTATCAAACCACAATCAAGATTAACGGAAGCTATTGAGCAGTTTCAACGCCCGTCCAACAAGAAGGAACTCAAAGGATTTCTTGGCCTTGCCGGCTTCTATAGAGCATTTATTCCTAATTTTGCAAATATTAGCCAGCCACTTAACGAGCTTACTGGTGAAACTGTTCCATTCCAATGGAATACACGATGTGAGAATGCATTCGTTACACTCAAGCAGGCGCTGTCATCAAAACCAGTTCTAAAGTTTCCTGATTTCGGCCAAGAGTTCATAGTCGAGGTAGATGCAAGCAATTATGCAGTAGGCGGAGTACTATCCCCGGGGGTTCTACTTAATACATTGAGCACCCAGAGATGTGCCTGCCAATAGGGTCCCATTTTCGGTTGAAAATTCCAGGACAGGATTATACCTTTTGTGTATTTATTCCGGCACAGGTATGTTCATTAAAGCTTTTTTGCCAAGACAGGTCAGATTTGACCTGCAAAATTAAGATAACGTACGAAAGACACTTGTATTATCCAGGACAGGTACTATATTTTCAAACATTTATTCCAGAACGGGGTCATAGAATTTTCTTTTGGCAGGCACATCCCCGTTGTTTTTCTCCAAGGTAGACCCCCCGGGGTACTATCACAGTTTGGAGCTGATAAGAAATTGCATCCAGTTGCTTATTTCTCCACTGCCTTACAGAAATCTCTGTGGAAAAAGCTGAGGACTGGACCGAGTATGTATATTAATTAGTTTTTGACGTTTTGTAGTTAGTAGTCTAGAGTTCGAGCTATGGTCGATTTGAGCTTGGAGAGAGACGCAACGAGGCGTACTTGAAAATACTACATGGTGCCGTGACCCGGGATATTGAGAATTGGAGTGATCGTTTCAGGAAGAGCCTGAATCGTTTAATAGAATGGAGGATTTGAAGAAATTGGTCAAATGACGTAGCGCTAGCCGTCGTTACGTTAAGAAGACGATAACTGATACAGCGAAGATCTTGGCAGGAGCGGAACAAGATGTCGACAAATTGAAAACAAACAAGGAACTTTTGTGCCAAGAATCAGAGAGTCTGAAAAAGAGCGATAAAGAGATTCTGGACTTAACCAGCGAGGATAAGTTTGAGGATGAAATATTGGAGTGCAAGCAGTTTTCTGGTGAGATACAGTACTGTTTAACGCAAATCGAATCGAAATTGAGAGTATTATTGAAACCCCCAAACACGACCCCTTGGTAGAGCAGCATATTTAAATTATTTACAATTTTTTCTTTAAATTTTTTCTTTGAGATAATTTGTAAATACGCTGAAAGGTTTTTTCGTGTATAAATATTGATAAAATGAAAAAAAAATGAAATGGGCTGAAATGAATTCGACATACAACGAGGCACTAGATGTTTTGCATAAAAGATTTGGAGACGTTTCAGTTATCATAGGGAATCATATGGATGCGTTGCTTCATTGCCCTGCAGTTGATGCCATGAGCGATGTTAAGAAGTTGAGAGAACTGTACGACAAGTTGGAAGTGAACGTGAGGAGTTTGGGTGCGCTTGGTTTGCATAGCGGAGGATATGAGCGAGTCATGTCGCCTGAAATATTGAAGAAATTGCCGAGTGAACTGCAAGTTATGATAACACGTAAACTGAAAGGTTCGTGTGATTTACGATATTTGTTGGAAATATTCCACGAAGAGCTCCTTGTTAGAGAGAAATGTGTTTTGAGCCAAGTTAGCGTAGAGAAAAACAAGCCAGCCACCGCCCCCCAAGAAGTGACGAGAAACAGATTCACGTATCGAAATCAACAAGCTACCGCAGCAACGTTATACACTGGAAGCCAAGCATATGATAGAAAGTTTGTTATCAAATGTGCCTATTGCGATGGAGATCACAAGTCTCATTTGTGTACCATTGTCACAGATCATATCGTGCGAAGAAAGATTTTGACGCAAAAGAACCGCTGCTTCATCTGCTTACGCGCTAATCATCTGGCGCGGAACTGTCGTTCAAACATGACATGCCTGAAATGCAATAGAAGACATAAATCGACTATATGTGAGTGCTATTCCAAAGCAGGAACAAGCGAAAGAGGTAATGAAGCTGATCAAAAGAGAAGCAGCGTTGAAGCAAAAGTGCCGGAGAGTACGTCAACAACGAATATGCACGTGAGCGCAAGAAATTCCGTTCTACTGCAGACCGCGCGGGCAGACGTAAAAGCCCCTGGAAAAGCGAGAGGGAGAAGATTAAGATTTGTGTTCGATTCTGGCAGTCAGAAGAGTTATGTGACAGTAGATGCAAAGAATGCGTTGGGTCTTCCAGTTATTGGAAGAGATAAACTGCTGATCAAGACATTCGGAGACGAATCGCCCAAAGTTCGTGATTGTGAGATCGTGCAACTTTCCGTTGGTTGCAAAAATGGAGAAGAGTCTGTGATGGAAGCATATGTTGTACCTGTGATTTGTACGCCGATTAGCAACCAAGTGATTTCGAGAGCGGTGAAACATTATGACCATTTGCGTGGGTTAGATTTAGCGGATTTTGTAGAAGAGGACGAATTGAACGTTGATAGGAATGTGGACATTTTGGTCGGCGCAGATTTTTATTGGAGATTTATCACCGGACGTATTGTTCAAGGAAAGAAACCCGGTCCGGTCGCGATGGAGACGAAGTTAGGGTGGGTGCTGTCAGGGCCCACAGATATGGTAAGTTCTGATTCTGATTCACATGTTATGAGAATTGATACTGTTGTTGTTGATAAAGAAAACTTTGCGATTGTGAATGAAGTGAAAAGATTTTGGGAAAATGAGGCTATAGGCATAAAAGGAAATGAAGATCAATGTTTGCATGAGAAATTTGTTGATGAAATTGAGTTTGTAGATAACAGATATGAAGTTAAGTTGCCTTTTAAAGACGGACACCCGATTCTCCCGGACAACTATTCCCTTGCGAAGAGAAGGCTGTTTTCACTTGTAAATCGATTACAGCAAAACAAAGAGATTGCTGAGCAATACCAGGAGATAATCAAAGATCAGTTAGGAAAGGGAATAGTTGAAAGGGTCGATGAAAGTGCCGAAGTTGAGTTAGGCAAGGTATCGTATCTTCCACACAGAGAAGTTCTTAGGCCAGACAAGGAAACAACAAAATTAAGAATCGTGTTTGATGCTTCGGCTAAAAACAATGGGCCTAGCCTTAATGATTGTTTAGACTCTGGTCCTTCATTATTGCCGCTTTTATATGATATTTTATTGAGGTTCAGAGCAAAGAATGTGGTATTAATTGGAGATATTGAAAAGGCTTTCTTGAATATTTCTGTTGCGCCAGAACACAGGGATACTATGCGTTTTTTGTGGGTAGATGATGTTCAGTCGAAAGATCCAAAAGTTGTTGTTTACCGGATAGCGAGGGTCTGTTTCGGGGCTGTCTGCAGTCCGTTTTGTTTGAATGCAGTTGTGCAACATCACATTTCGAAATTTGAAAATGATAAAGAGTTTGTCGAGAGCGTGAAAAATTCCCTCTATTGTGATGATTTTGTTGGGGGAGAAGAGAGTGAAGAAAGTGCGTTAGCTCTCTACCAAAAATTGAAGGATCGATTTAGACAAGGGGGTTTCAACATGCGAAAATGGCATTCGAATTCTGATGAAGTTTTGGCGAAAATTGAGCGATTTGAAAATGAGGTTGGCCCCCAGGAAGAAGCGAGACTGCCCGAAGAAAAGTTATCGGACACGTCTTTGTTGAAAAATGATTCCGAGAAGCCTGAGGAGAGTAAGGTTTTGGGCATGATTTGGAACTCGAAGTCAGACGAACTGGCTTATGATTTTGATGCGATGCTCGGGTCTTCTGAGAAGGAGCAAGTTACGAAGCGCGATGTGCTTGCCACGACAGCTAAGATTTTCGATCCGCTTGGTTTGATAAGTCCGGTTATTGTCCCTTTGAAATTGGTGTTTCAGAAGTTATGCAAACAAACTAATGATTGGAACTCATTGATAGATGAGTCTATTTTGAGCGACTATAAAGCGATCGTAAATGACTTGATGCATGTAGGCCGCATTGTTGTTGACAGAAATTATTTTGGAAGAAATATTGCACAGTCTGATATCGATTTTATTGAATTACATGGCTTTTGTGATGCTTCAAAAGCGAGTTATGGAGCTTGCGTTTATGTTGTTTGTCATTTGATGAGTTTTGGTGGAAGGGTCCCGAGATTTTGAGAAAAACAATCGAGTTTTGGCCTGATAAAGAAAGTTTCGAGGGTTGTAAACAAGCCAACAATGAGTTTATTGAATTTGAAGAGGTCAAGGGAAATCCCTTGAATGTGAATGTGCATTTGGTTCACGCTGAGCGTTGCAATATCAGTAACGTCATGTCTATTGAAAGGTTTAGCGATGTGAACAAACTGTACCGGACAACCGCTTACGTCCTACGGTTTGCGCATAACTTGAAGGCGCGGATTGATAAAACGAAAACAGCGCTTACGGCAGATTTGGAAACAAGTGAAATCGAAAACTTGAGAGCAAACCTAGTAAAGAAGATGAGTGCGAGATCGATGTTGTCGAAAATCGAAAATCGTTGTCGAAGCGAAGTCGCTATTTAGAGAAGCTGTTGGATCATTTTAGAGATCGATTTAGACACGAGTATTTGACCAGTTTACGAGAATTCCACGTTGGAAAACGATCGTTGACAAATAGAGTTATCAAGGTCACGTCGTTACAATACATGAAGATAAACGACCGCGTCAGTTATGGAACCTGGGACGAGTGACAAAGTTGCTTGCTGGTAAAGATGGAAACGTTCGTAGTGCAGTCGTGAGAGTTTTCAGAAAAGGAAGAGTAGCAGATTTTAGAAGACCGATCAAGAAACTTTATCCGGTTGAGGTAGCAGATGCAGAACAGAATACGGAATGCAGGAGGACAATGGTCATCAAGGAGGATGAAGAGCCTCAGATTAGAACAGTGCTGGACGAAAACGTTGGTGAGATGATTCATTGACCGTGAGTACAAAGTAGTTTAGCTTGCTGAATATTTAATCGCGTTTAGTTTATCGTAGTTATGGGTATCGTTGTGTTATCGCATTTCCTGCGCGGGGAGTGTGGAAAAAGCTGAGGACTGGACCGAGTATGTATATTAATTAGTTTTTGACGTTTTGTAGTTAGTAGTCTAGAGTTCGAGCTATGGTCGGTTTGAGCTTGGAGAGAGACGCAACGAGGCGTACTTGAAAATACTACAATCTCAGCAAAATTGGTCTGCCACAACAAAAGAAGCATTTGCCTTAGTATTAGCCGTCAGACACTGGAATGTTTACCTAGCCGGGACCAATTTCACCTTAAATTCAGATCACAACCCGTTACCATTTTAAGAACGCAGAAAGATCCCCGAGGAAAAATTGGCCGATGGATCTCCGAGCTTTAAGAATTCGATTATACAATAAGATACATAAGTGGAAAAGATAACGGCAAGGCCGCTGCATTGTCCAGGAATTACGCCGCCAGCCGTGATCAACCAGAGCCTGAGTTTGAAGACAAAGTGTATGCCACATTTGCAGAAGATATGCAGTTTAACGAACAGCTCCGTTCAGCTCAAAGTCAAGACCCAGTGTTATCCAAGGCTACTCAACACGTTTCAAAAGAAGAGCCAATCGCCAAAGGTCGCTTAAAAAGAGTACAATCACAGTTACGTATTCACGAGGGCATACTTACAAAGTCTGGCCGACCTATCGTTCCACCATCACTAAGAAAACTAGTTGTCTCCAACTATCACAACGTGGCCCATTTCGGAACTGCCAAAATTTATGCCTTACTCAAGGAGCCTTTTTACTGGTCTAATATGTACAGTTATATCCAAGCTTTTACATCGGCCTGTACTACCTGCCAGAAATCAAAGTGTGATACAGCACCGCCAAAAGCACCTCTGTTACCCATGTTTGTACCCAATGCCCCAATGAAATTCGTCTCGTTGGACATTGGCTACCTTCCTACAGACAATGGAGGTTATCAATGTTGATGGGGAGGCGATGAAAGAAATTTGTAATTCCTTGAGTATAGAAAAACGCCGTTCATCAGCGTATCACAGCCAAGGGAACGGATTTGCTGAACGAAATATTCGTACGGTTAAATATATATGTTACGTGCAGTCCTGTTACATCGTCGAAAGCAGCAAACAAAATGGCGTTCCGTCCTGCCTGAACTTGTCGCCCTCAACGCAAGCGAAAGTAAAGCTACCCATTGTGTCCCATTTGACGTAGTATTCGGACGCCATGCAGTTCTTCCCCAAGCCATCACCTTCGATCTTGATAGACCCGATCAGTATGACTAGATATCGGTTGGCGAATACCAGAATGAAGTGAGCTCCATATTAAAGGACGTGTTTGCTCAAGTTGAACAAGCAAAAGATGCAACAGCAACATAACCGAAACCTTCGTTTCATTGATTATGCAGTCGGGCAGAAGGTATGGTTGAAAGTGAAGCACTACAAAACGGGAGAAAACAGGAAGTTAGCACCCCGTCGGGGCCAGGGGCGCACATTAGGGGGGTGTGGGGGGGGGGGTGAGACACCCCCCAATAATTTCTGAGTCGGTCCAAAAATGCTCTCAAAAGGGAAAAGTCGGTCCACGACAAAATCGGATGGACCAACTTCGTGGACCGACTTTTCATGGACCGTCCAACCACGACGAAGCTCGAAAGGTCCACAATAGTTTGAATCAAAGTTGGTCCGATTTTAAATGTTTTGGGCAAAGGTCGACCAATGACGACAGTTAGAATATTCACAAGAAGTGCATGACAATAACTGGGAGAGTCGTTCTAAGCCAAAGCAGAGGATGGCATTTTAAAAAATTCTTAGATGCATTACAAAATTGCACAGGCTTCCATTTTTAGGGGCAAGCAATCATTGGCTTGTAAAAAGCGGTCTAACACAAAATGGAAGGTGTTTGTTGTGCAAAGACACTATGATCATAAGGGAAAACCATGGTAGGCCAAATGGTGCAAAATTCAAGAAAATATAATTGCATCACAATTCAATAGCTATTTTCCACGTCAAGAATTACGTTCAATATCAAGGGTAGAATTTTCAATAAAATCAACGAACGATACCACATTCAAGACCTAAGAAATTCTAATACTCGTAAATCCCATTCAACTTTAAGGGAACAATTCAACGTCAAGGGTACAATTCAACGTCAAGGGTAAAATCGCATTCAAGGGTACAATTCAACGTCAAGGGTACAATTCAACGTCAAGGGTAAAATCGCATTCAAGGGTACAATTCAACGTCAAGGTCACAATTCAACATCAAGGGTATAAATCGCATTCAAGGCTGCGATTCAATGTCAACAAACATTTTTCAACGTCAACAAATATTTTCAGTGTCAACAAACGTTTTTTATTGTCAACAAATCCCATGATGCCATGCTCTTTGTTTTTGGCGCCAAAATTGGCCACGCCTCGAGTTAGGTTTATGGTAAGATGGCCGACGAAAGAAGTTTAGAGGAGTGTGTGCGCCAGTGCGTCAGAGAGGCGTTGAGAAGATCATCTTCGGCTCAAGGGCAGCAAAGTGATCTGATACAAAGAACAAGGCAGCTCATCGCCTCGTCTGCCACTGCTGTGTCTAGGGATTTAGTGGGACGGCATTCAACAGGTCCTTCTACTTCTAGGCCAACAAGCTCGGGTGTAAATGTTAGGCCCATTACAACAGCCACAAGCAGTAACCTGCAAACTGCACCAGGATCGAAGAGAGCGAATGTTAATGTCCCTGGGCATAATTTTCGCTTCAAGAAAAGAGGGAAGGCAGCTGCCAAAACACAACTTATACCAAAAAGTGTCTACCTTCTTGCAGAAACTGAGCAGCCTCAGGATCAAGATTACACTGTAGTTGATGATATGGTTGTGCTAAAAGGACAGTTTGACTTATCATCTGACTTTACCGAAGATGATATTCGAGCTGAATTGGCTTTGTTGTTCAGTACAAAGCTGCCCCAGATCAACCAACAGGACTTTGATTTTGTCAAAAGAGAAAGGAATACAATTTCCTTGCCAGTAGTAAAGGATGACCATAAATGGGATTTCAAACATATCAAACATCTTTGTGGAAATGGAAGATTATATGTCAGGTTGAATGTTCCAAAACATACACTTGTTAGTCTCAGCGATGACGAGGAGATGGAAACAGCCCATCATAATGATGAAGATGTGCAGCCATCAAGCTTAAGAGCAGCAGAACCCCAACCAGGAACAAGTGCTGGAGAACCACTGTCAGGAACAAGTATGACTGCATCTGGATCTACATGTGTAGGAGAGTCTTCATTCATCCAAGATGGCTTACAATCACTTTCCACAATATTTCCCAACACGAGAACAGAGCTGCTTCAAGCATCTTTGATTGCTCATCAAGATGTAGAGGCAGCTGCAAACTATCTAAGTGAGCCTGGGTGTTCTGTGGGACATGATGGTAGTCCTGCAAGCAGAGATGATGAGGATGCATCCATGATTTTGCAACGGTTGAAGAGAACCATGAAACCATACATATTTGCAGAGAAAGTAAAGCTGGACAAAGAAGACCTACTCATGGATTTATTTTCTATCTACAAGAGTCCAGACTTTGAACCATGCCTCCAAATAAAGATGCAAATAAGGGGAGAGCCAGCTGTTGACACTGGAGGTGTATTACGCCAATCCTTTTCTGATGTCTTTGGGCAAATTGCAGAAGGGGAAGGGTATCTTAGATTGTTTCGTGGCCAACATGCACGACTCACACCAATTTATAGCAGTGAACATGTAATAACAGGCATCTTTGAAGTCCTTGGAAAGATGATAGCTCATAGTTTAGTGCAGGGTGGGCCAGGTTTTCCTTACCTTGCCCCTGGAATATTTTGGTACATTGCAACTGGTGACCTCAGTCAAGCTGTTGGAAGATCCTCATTTATTGATGTTGGAGATATGGAACTAGCTGCATTCCTTGAAAGGGTATGTGAAGTGCAGTATTGCTGTATATTCTTACTGCCTTGATAAACATTTACCAGCAGCAAGACCTCGTACTTTCTAAAAGTCACAATCTTTCTGGATTCATCTCATTAAACCATCCATTCAAACATCCTTTTAAAATTGGGGGACATGCCAGCAAAATCCTCTGTCATGATAGGAAGATTTGTTTTCAAAAGATACTTTGGAAGACAATGCTGTGGGTTTCCAGAACATCATACAACACCCCCACCCTCCATAAATGAATCCCTCTTGTTTACATCTCTGGAATTTCTACCACCCCCCTGACACTTTTCATCTCAATATTTAGTATCAAAGATAACTGTACACAGGTATATACTGTACAGTATGTTATAGAGAACATTAATTAAAAATTAGCCAGGACTGAAATTTTCTCACTGCCATGCAAACATGGCAAGAATTCTCAAAATTCTCAAGAATTTTCAATAATTCTTCTTGATAAGAATTTCTGAGCCATATGAAACTGTTAATTGTTAAACATTCTCATGAATTCTTGTGAATTCTTTAGGCAGAAAAATCCTTTTTAAGGAATGCGAGGCCTGTATACAATGTACAATAAATCATCACTTTTTCCAATGAGAAACATGCAAAGAAGTTGCACTGAATCCCAAGGGGGTGGGGGTACTCAGGTCTGTTTAGGCTATGGATGCTCATGTTATTTTTTTGGTCTATAATTTGGGCTACAGATATTTTTCGGTCAATCCCTCATCAAAACCAGAATGGAAAGAGTATACTTTAAGTATAACAAAAGTATAATTCATTTATACTTCCATTACATCAAGTATAAAAGGAGTATACTTCAGATATACTTCCAAAATTAGGCATTAAATGAAGTACATTAAAAAAATACAGTTATTTTTTGGGTTCCTGAAATTCTGGCTTACTTTTTTGGGTCTCAAATATGGGAAAAAGTAAAAAAATTGGGAAAAATATATTTTACAAGCGAAATTACAATCAAGTAACATCATTAAAATATGAAAAACTTCAATATCCAAATACATTATGAGAAATCTAATCAGTTTGGGGCACTTTTCTACAGATTTAAGATACTAATTGCTTAACTTTTGTGTGTGGGATCAGGAAAAATAATTATTTGGGTCTACTTTCATGCTAGCAATTATTTGTTTGGGTTGATGCGTTATACGCCCAGCCTGAGCACCCCTATCATAAATTTACCTGAGTACCCCCCCCCCCTCCTGGGCCCTGAATTACTTAGAATAGGGATTTTGAATTATTGATTATATGGAACTCCCTTCTTGCTTCATTCACATTCTCTTTATTCTGTTATATTCTCCTCCTTTCTGAATGATTTTCCCTGTTTAGAAAAAACCAATATAGTAATCATTGCATTTTTTTCAGATCAAGGATGGTGGTGCCAATGATCTTGTGCAGATTTCAGAAGATGATAGCTTCTTGCGATTCATGCAGGAGTGTGGCCAAACAAGAAAACTAAATGTATGTGTCGCACCTGTTGCATAATTTTTAGAAACATATCCTTGAACCTTTGAATATACACCTCATACATTAATCCCCTTTGAATGAGCCTCCCTCTAATCTGAGCCCCCATACAATTCCAAAGTATCACTCTGAAAAGAAGCCCTTGGGGGCGTCTTTGAGGATTGACATTTTGTCTTTTTAGATCTAAATTTTAATGACCTTTAGAAGAATGATAATGTTACTGATCTTACCAGCAGTACTAAATTTCCCAAAAGTTGCATTCTGGGAAAGTCATACACTACAGGCATTGTGCACATAAACACGTAAAGCAAGCTTAAGAATCCTGGACATCCTTATACGAAATGGAGTTAATTGGCACAGTATGCAGCATTGTAAGCTCTTATAAACAACAAGATTTTTTAAAGAAATTGAAAATATCCTTTCCAGAATTAAATGTTCCTCAAGAAAACAGATTTAATATGTATCCCGGGGGATGGGGGGAACTTGACTTAGATTTGTATGGGGGTGTGCCCACGAAAAAATGTTCTTTTACCCTGCTCCAGAATTTTTCGCTCAAAATGATAACCCATTCTTGAAAAAATTGGTGAAAAGTACACTCCAAAACATGAAAATTTGACTGAAAAATGACCCAATCTAACAAAATATCCCCTTTTGACCAGAGATGGCGCCAGGGAAGAAATGCTAGGGGGGGGGGGGCAAATACCGTCAGAGTGCCGACAGTGAGAAATTTTTTATGAACGAGTTCAATTCTAGTTCACTGAGATATGACAACGCAGCAAAGAAATCTGGAGGTGCAGGTTATGAAAATGCGGACAGTGCGTAAAAATTGTCAAAAATTTAAGTGCCGATGGGGGGGCTGAATGAAATTTTGGGGGGCTCCTGCCCCCTAGCCCTCCCCGCAGGTGCCATCCCTGCTTTTGACATGTTTTGACAACTTGCTCTAGAAAAATTGCGCCCAACTAATGATGGCATTGAGGACACGGAACACTTTTTGTTGCTCTGCCCTTCCTTTGAAGTATTACGAAGAGACCTTCTCGCTGGAGTTTCCTCTTTATTACGACCACATGGATTCACCAATCCTTCAAATGATGTTCTACTAAAGATTTTAATGTATGGTGATAACGATCTTCCAGATGATGTTAATAAAAACATACTTCTTTTAACTCTGCGTTTTATCCATAAAACTGGCCGATTTGATTAGCAAGTCCCTAAATCATACAACCACCATCCCTCTTTTAGTAAGTGCTATTTTTTTTTCTCTTTCTTCTTTTTCTTCTTTCTCTAGTTGTTACGTATTGTGCTATGTTCGTTTTTTCTGTTTTATGTTGCCATAAGGTAGTCATTGTTTTTCGCTCCTAATGGTATTGTTTTAGTAGTAGGGTATAGTATATTGTAAGTAGTGTAGTTAGTAATTCGTTTTGTAAGCTTTTAATGGAGTGTAAAAAAAAAAAAAAAAAAAATTGCCTTATTTTGATACCCTGTTCAAGAAAAAATTGGCAAAAATGATACCCTTAAAACGGCACATCCCTGTCTGACAAATATACTAAGTTCCCCCCAGGATATATGCTGTATACAGCTTGTATTGTGTCAGAAATTCGCCACCTCAATATTTTTTCTCTCCAGGATAAAAATAAAGAAGAAGTTGTTCAGTGCCTTGTCTTGCATGACACAATTATAAAGCATAAAGCTATTCTAGACCAATTCAGAGATGGATTGAAGATCATTGGTTTCCTCAAGGAATTAGAAGCAACTCCAAGTAAATTTGAACATTTTTTCATACACCAAGATGATGCTGTGTCAGCCACTTATGTGAAAGACTTACTAAAGCTTGAAGTTTCTGCAGACCACCAAGTATGTCAAGTCCAGGGATGGCTATTATTGTTTATTGAGAATGCTTCTGAACAAACACTGGCCAATTTTTTATGCTATGTAACAGGCTCTAGGTCTTGTACCTCTGTGTTTGTGCCTGGTTCTATAGCAGTTCACATTGGAAATGTGGATGCTATATATGCTTCCACGTGCACACTTGATTTAAAGCTTCCAGTTAGTTTTGCTGACTACCTGCAGTTTGAAAGTAGCATGGTTGCAGTGATGAAAGGCAAAATGTACACCACAGCATAACATTTCTTGAGTTCACTTTATTTCATGTTAGTTGCTTAATACTTAATTTGTTAGTTAATGTGAGTTAATTTCATACTATATATTATGAAATTTGATCAGTTTTGCTTGCTTCAGGCTATGAGATAATGCATTACCTCTAACATAAGTTTTATGAGGAAAAAAGTGGCTCCATTGCATTTCTGAGAAGAAAAAATTGTCAATCTCTCAAAATTGTAGTGGTATGTTCTATGCATCAAAATGTGCTGCTTATTACATACCTTGAATATAAAGTTAAGTACAGGGTGTCCCAAAAAAAATTGTTTAACGTTTGATTGAATATTAAAAAATAACGAAATACTGAACAGGCTCCATGGTAAGATAACCATATTGCTGAGATGGTAAATTAATTTTAGACAGCAGAAGCTAGAAAATCGGCTAAATATTCACAGAGTTGTGAACTTTCAGAGTTCAAGTCTGTGCGAAAGCTGGAACCAGACGCCCCTAAATTGCATATTTTGTGAAAGTAGAATCTTATTTATTCAAAGCAAATCAAATGTAATTTCAAAGCACTTTCTATAACCTAGCTTTCTGTAACATTCAATCAAGGTTATGGATGCTTGGAGGAATCCTGTTCAGCACAATTTGGAATTGCCTCATCTCTCATTGATTAAGTTTTCATCCCATGTTTTCAGATGCTTGCATTCTTAAGTAAATTTTGGCAACTTATACAAGAATTAAATGACTTTGGAAGCCCTATATGGTTTGCTCTGATATAAAATATTGGACAGTCTTCTGATACCTCGATTTTAGGACGTCTTTTAGGAAAACAAGTCATTTAAGGGCGTCTGGTTTCAGCTTTCGTACACACTTGAATTTTAAAAGCTTGTAACTCCGTGAATTCTTAGCGAATTCGCAAGATTCTGTCGTCTAAAATCAATTCAAAATCCTACAAACAGGGTTGTCTAACCAGGATCCTGTACATTTTATCGTTATTTTCTAACATTTTATCAAAGGTCGAAAAATTTTTCTAGGACACCCTGTATATTACGGGGCCGAAATTTTATATCTTCGCAGAGCAAATTTTTAATTCAGTTACTTGCCGTTTGAAAAATGTGTTTTGTTATTTAGATTACAGTTCATTTTGCTGCAAACGATGCTGACATTCTTTTTTCTGTAATAATTGGATTTACATTTAGATTGTGAATTATATTATTCTTTGATTAGAGAAATCATCAATAATAGATAGAATCTCGTATAACTTCTTCAAAACTTGAGTACTGATTGTTGATTGAGACTTTTTAGACTATCTTGAGAAGCACAACTTGAAAGGTGATCCATGCATATAGATGTGGTTCAAGCCTTTTGCAATCACATTCTAGCCTACCAGAGATCAGTATTTCCTGTTGATGTACTAGGGGCAGCCAAAAAAATCCCACTTTTGAAAATTCAGAACAACAAGAGTGCTTGATGGATTGAAATGAGCCTAATTCTGCTTGATAGCCGAAAAATAGACATATTTAACTTTAATGAAAAATGCCCTTGAATTGTTGTGCTCCCCCAAGTTTGGACTGCTTCCTACGGCCCAGGAAATAAGGCAACAATTTGGAAGGATTTGAACACATGATTCAGCAAAATTCATCAATAAATTTTCATCTTGTTCCAAACTTATGCTGCCTATCGTTAATTAGCTGATACGACTATATTCAACGCTCTCAAATAGATGTCAATTCCGAAATTGTTTGAGTTTTCGCATGGGTCAATCTCAGCTCTTAAATGTTCCAAGATATGATCAGGGAGGTTGGGGTCAGCATCCAATACTTCCACCGATGAAAGTCCATCATCATTTGGCGCTGGTGCACGAGGATCATATCCATACCACTCCACTTCACCTGAGGATGAATCAACAATATCAGAAACACCGACATTTTCATGGTTTCGAATGTCCAGGACTCCATTAACCCAAATTCGGTAGGGCGACCAGTTGCGAGCTGTGCGCATGGGATGATTGTTCCAAGATGCAACAAAACTGTTCAGAGCTATGTTTATTCTCGGAAGGAAGACAAAATGGAGAATGAATTTGTGAATCTCATCTCCTATGTTCAAGACCCCAGACTCTTCCATTGCTTGGAAGGTATAGTAAAACAGGTGGCACACCATACAAAACACATCACGCCACAAGCGCTCGATGCGCTGGTTGTGCACCGAGGACCCAGCTATGTAGCTTCTCCTGTTTGCTCCTCTAAATTCCTCCATCATTGCCCAGATACCAACGTTCTCACCCCCTTTATCAGTTCTAACTCGGGATGGCCATCCAAAATTGCGAGTAGCTCCCGAAAACAATTCGGTAACAGTATCGCTTCTATTGTTGGTAGAGCATTCCAGGTAAACGATGCATCTGGAAAACCCATCTATTGCTCCATGAATAACAAACCCCCATGTGACTAGACTATGATGACCATCTGCATGCCATAGACTATTGGGACCTGCAACCGAATATCGCCGCCGAAACACAACAACGGACCACCTCAACCTGGAACTACTTGGATCCACACGAATAATACTTGCCCTGACCCTTCGACGTTGTACCCTCAAGCCAAGAGATTTCAAATGCCCATTGATGATTGAATTGCCAACCAAAGTGCCGTGTCGTTGCATAAACTGACCGACCTTTGCATCCAGTTCTTCATCTGATATATGGGAGTATCCGGTAACGTCTTGCAAACCAAATTCAACTACTCTTCTTCTGATTGT
Organism: Aurelia coerulea; assembly: GCA_039566865.1. Taxonomy (NCBI): domain Eukaryota; kingdom Metazoa; phylum Cnidaria; class Scyphozoa; order Semaeostomeae; family Ulmaridae; genus Aurelia; species Aurelia coerulea. The sequence continues at coordinate 13,065,272 of CM076949.1, read as the reverse complement.
CCAACGAGAAACCAGCAGCATCTCAGCTATTTGCGTCCATGTAAATCCTATAGATCTGAACTGCAAAAGGACTTCTTCGCTTATCTCAAATTTTGGTCTACCAGCATTTACACTTTGAACCATAGGAGGTGCATCAAGTGAATAAATTGCAACATTGGAGCAACGATCTGAAGATACATTCCTCCAGCTGGCTAAGAGCAACCGAAAATTTCTCAATAGTGTTGCGAGGACTTGCCCAGATTCACTTTCTCCTGGCACTAGCGAGATGACTTGCTGCAAAGCACTGACTCCATCCTCTAAGTGCAGGCCTGTTATTTCTCTTTGTTGCTCAGTTGTGACATTCTCTGCTTCATCAAGTACTTGAATGAGTGATTGAAAGAAATTTTCCCAATCTTGTTCCGCCATCATTAAACCAGGGGTTCATTTAGCGCCAATTCCTAGTTTTCGCGCCAAAAACAAAGAGCATGGCATTATGGGATTTGTTGACAATGAAAAACGTTTGTTGACATTGAAAACGTTTGTTGACACTGAAAATGTTTGTTGACGTTGAAAAATGTTTGTTGACATTGAATCGCAGCCTTGAATGTGACTTATACCCTTGATGTTGAATTGTGACCTTGACGTGGAATTGTACCCTTGAATGCGATTTTACCCTTGACGTTGAATTGTACCCTTGAATGCGATTTTACCCTTGACGTTGAATTGTACCCTTGAATGCGATTTATACCCTTGATGTTGAATTGTGACCTTGACGTTGAATTGTACCCTTGAATGCGATTTTGCCCTTGACGTTGAATTGCAGCCTTGAATGCGATTTTGCCCTTGACGTTGAATTGTACCCTTGACGTTGAATTATTCCCTTGAAGTTGAAAGGGATTTACGTGTATTAGAATTTCTTAGATCTTGAATGTGGTATCGTTCGTTGATTTTATTGAAAATTCTACCCTTGATATTGAACGTAATTCTTGACGTTGAAAATAGCTATTGAATTGTGATGCAATTGTATTTTCTTGAATTTTGCACCATTTGGCCTACCATACTTAGTAGGCAGGGAAATTTCTCCAACGATCTAAGGATCTGCCTAACCTTTGATTTTATGCTTCATTCCTACTAAATCGACCATGGAGATTCAAATAAGACTTGGAAGCATTTTTGATTTTCACCGGAAGTGTCTATTTTGATAACGTCAACAACTGACACTTTTTACAACAAAAGTGGGTGTAACTCTTTGCATGCAAGTCTAATGTGATTGAAAATACTGCAGTTAGATTGCATTTGATTAGAGCTTTCGAATGATCTATAGTTCTTTGGATTTTGACGAAATTAGTAAAATTTATATGACGTCATCAATTCAATGACGTCATAGTTGAGCTTTTTTTAGAATGATTTTAGCTCAAATGCTTTCCTTGATTTGTACTAATTCGACCATGCAGATTCCGAATCTGTCATCAATAAACAATTATTTTCCTCAGAAATAAGGGTTTGGACCAGGTCATTTACCCAATGAGGCAACACAATGGGTAAATTCCAAGGTCCAAATCCTTATTTCTGAGTAAAATAATTGTTTATTGGTGACAGATTCGGAATCTGCATGGTCGAATTAGTACAAATCAAGGAAAAAATTTGAGCTAAAATAATTCTAAAAAAAGCTCAATTATGACGTCATTGAATTGATGACGTCATATAAATTTTACTAATTTCGTCAAAATCCAAAAAACTATAGATCATTCGAAAGCCCTAATCAAATTCAATCTAACTGCAGTATTTTCAATCACATTAGACTTACATGCAAATAGTTACACCCACTTTTGTTGTAAAAAGTGTCAGTTGTTGACGTCATCAAAATAGACACTTCCGGTGAAAATCAAAAATGTTTCCAAGTCTTATTTGAATCTCCATGGTCGATTTAGTAGAAATCAAGCATAAAATCAAAGGTTAGGCAGATCCTTAGATCGTTTGAGAAATTTCCCTGCCTATAGGGGTATCCAACTTCTGCAGATAAACCAGTCAGTGAGCAGGATCACAAGAGAAGATTATCTCGAGCGCGTCCTTTCCGGTGTGGTCCAAGTCAAGCAAAATTGTTTACATAAGCCTTTGTTCAACCAGATATGAAAAGTGACAAGGTAAACAAACTAGGGGGTTGCGTGAAAAAATCGATCAATTACTGTGAAATGAGATTGCATAGCCAAGCCAACCCACAGGAAGCCCAAATGGATAAATGATAGATGTCATTGTTGGCCGACTGCTGGTGTATGTGCAGCTCTATTCAATGATGATCAGTAAATTTTTCTGAATGAAGTCAAACATTATGATTTACCTTTTTAAAGCATCAATGTTGTCCACAGGGGGTCCAGGAATGTCAGTGAAGACCACTGTAGTTTTGGTTTCTTGATTCCGCGGTTCTCGGTTCCTTCGTTCCTTGGTTCGTCATGAAAATAACAGCTGTGTAATTTGATACCGATTACATCATCCTTGTGTACGGTCAGCCAGCTATTGTTACAGTAGAATATAGTATAGTAGGAAACGGATGAAACTTCGTCGAGCCGCTTCAGAAGTGGTCCTAGAACTTCGATAAGTTTCTGATGTCAGACAAGCGCTTTCGATTAACTCTGCACGATTTTACACAGACCATAGATGTATTTACCACTATCTGTAAAGTTCCTGTCGAAATTCGTTTCGTACGTGGAGAAAAAGAAGAAGTTTTTCTCGATTAGGTTTTTCGAGCAAATGAAGCGAGGTCAGGTGTATGCTACTGCATCAGTTGCATACTGTAAGTTGGTTTGATTGACGTTTTTGACCTCACGTTCTTTGTTCATAAAGTACACAAAATGACCTCTCTCTTCAACCATGGAAAGCAAAATCAAGAGGCCGAGAACTGCGTGAGTTCAACGATTTGTGGTTGCCTCCCTTGTACAAAAGCTTTGAATTTAGATTTCTGCGATTACTTTCACTTCAGTTTGCGTATTTGAATAAATTATCGCCTTCATTTAGGAACAGAGAGTTTTTACACGCTTGCACGGAGCGTTTTTAGGGGGGCCGCAAATCCAAAATGAAGGGGCAAAGCAATTTTGGAATTTACTTTTGTGAATCCGTCAAAATGGGAATTACAGTATCGCGAGAGTACACTCAAAGATAAGATAACTGACCGAATAATGAAAGAAAGTAGTGCATAATTGATTTCTCAATCCTCTTTAAATTGACATTTAGCAAAAGTAGAATTTCGCAAATTCGTTAATTACGAATATTTCGCGGGAATAAATTTTTGAGAATTTAACATTATAGGAAATTTTGAGCTATAAATTCCAGGAAAAAATTTTGGAAAATTTCATCGGCGTAGGGGGAGATAAAATTTGGGGGGCTGCCCGATAAAAAATCCATTATTTAAGAAAATGTTGCCCGACTTAAGGCAGATTTCTGCTCGATTATGGCCGATTTTTGCAAAATTCTCCGAAGTTGGGAGGGCTGCAGCCCCCCAGCCCCTGCTCCCCCTATCTCCTTTTTTCCCGCGCCTATGGCAAATTTCAGAGAAAAATGTGAAAGTTTCATTCCCTCGAAAGTTTCTTCTCTAAACCCCTATTACTGCAACCCTCCTTCCCCCTACATAAAGGTGATATGATATCCTACTCTCCCAAATAAAACATCGAGACAGTCAAGAGAAGATCCCAACAATCCACGGCTGCACTAAGAGTATATAGTAAAGTAAAATTGACCACGGTGTTCTTCCATTATCAGACGTAAAATGATCATTCTGCTTGCAATTACTTTTCATATAGAAAATTGCTAATTTGCTTTCATTCATTCCCTCAAAGCGAAGACAGATTGAAAGATCTCTGACTAACAAGCTTCATGAAGGGGACTCACCATAACTTCGACCTTAGGTTTTCCTTCATGTTTCCAGAGGGAATCCCCTGTGGCAGTAGCGTACACTTGACCCTGCTTCAGCGATCTGCTGAAGTTTCATCCCTTTCCTCTTTTCTTTCTCTTTCTTACCGTTACAAGTTACCGTTACGAGGCGCAGGATTTGAAAAACCCGCGAATTCAAACGGCAGCCAATGAGAGAAGAGCTCTCACACGACAAATGAAACAATAGCTGGCTGACCGCACACAAGGATGATGTAATCGGTATCAAATTACACAGCTGTTATTTTCATGACGAACCAAGGAACGAAGGAACCGAGAACCGCGGAATCAAGAAACCAAAACTACAGTGGTCTTCACTGACATTCCTGGACCCCCTGTGATTTCTAAATCAAGGTAACCAGCCGTACTCCATCTGAAGTCGATGCAACTATACTACGTCACATAACGCTGAAGGAAAGTTTTTCAAAGACAAAACCCGAAAATCGTTTTTATTCGGTCTGCACGCAGGCTAATATTCAGTCGTAGGGACCGTATTAAAAATTTTGTTTTTGCAACTTCAGTGGCCAGCAAGGCATTCTGAAAAGATTGAAATGTTCTTCTGTTTTTGCAATCGTTCTCATTTGTACCTAGCTTATTTAGCCTCCTGTTGAGGAACGTGGCCCCCTCGTTTGTGCATTTCCATTACAAGAACAAGTTTTGATAGCCATAGGAGGTATAAATAGTTTGACTGCTCTTACTGTTTACAGAAGATGGGCATTATGCAACTCTACCTGGTACTGCAATTAAACTGGAATTCTATCCATAAGATGACGTTGTTACAAACTTTAGATATAATCCCCTACCTTTAATTGTAGGAGATACTTTCCAAGCATCAGTGGTTTGCGGCATACGCAATATTCGGCCAACACGAGTCGAAATAGACGAGTCAACGCAGCCAACGGCAATAACCGCCCACGATTTCCCACAAGCGCAACATGGACCCATGATGTATGTGTTTTTGCGTCAAAGGATGACAATGAGACCCCGACGAGAGAGCAGCTTGACCAGTTAAAGTTGTCTGGACTTGGGAAAAAGCGATTGGTGTTCAGCAAACATGGAGACCATGACCACTTTATCAAAAAGCTTGAAGAGGAGTTCCCCAAGCTAGCTAGACTGCATGGAGGACTTGAAGTTTTACGTGCATCGATTGGTGGGGCTTGGCAAAGACCATTGACAGTTGTTCCACTTGGTCAAGGTGGTTATTGCATTCCAGAGCTGAAATGTGCATTTGCTGGAGCAGGTTTATTTGTGAGACCAATGCAGATTGACCTCGATCAGTCAGTTACGGAGACCAACACCACACCAGCCTTCACAGTAGACTGCATCCACTGTGGATCAAATGTTCCATTGAATTCCTTACGAGAGCACCAAGAATCTTCCGAATGTTTGAGTGACATTGAAGATGATGTTCTATTGGATTGTTCTATTCTTTGATCAGTTAGAAGAATGTCTGAAATTTCTTGATAGGGAAGACAAGGAAACTATTATTCTAGGCGATACAAACTGTGATTTTCTGCCTAAATATACGAAAGCCGGGATTTCAAATGACCTTCCAGCTCATTCCCTACGTCTGCTAGAAATATATAATCTATTTGGATTTCATCAATTAATTGAAAACCCTTCTCATGAGACACTGACGACTACTACTCTAATAGATCATATAGCTACGACAAACAAAAGTAATATAGTAACCTCGGGAATACATAAATCTTGCCTCAGTGATCATTACTTGGTATTTTGTGTCAGGAAATTTCGTGGTGCTTGCAAAAAATAACACAAAAATATTTCTACAAGGCAAATGAAGAACTTTGATCAAGCCGAGTGTGTCAAAGATCTTGTAGGGGTAGACTGGAGAGGCATCGTGTGGAATACAGACGATGTGAATGTTGTAGTTAACAAATGGACAAACATTTTCTCGCTTATTCTTGAAAAACATGCCCCAACCCGTAACAGGCGTGTTTCTGACAAATTCTGTCCTTTGTTGACCAATGAATTCAAACTTATGTGCAAGGCAAGAGATAAGTTAAAAAAACAAGCTATTCGCTCAAAATCCGAACTATTGATGCAGTCCTATAGACATGCACGTAATCAAGTAAATAAATTAAATAGCGAACTAAAGCGCGAGTATTTCACTCACAAGATTGCTTCCTGCGAAGGAGACCTCAAGAACACATGGAAGACTATCAATAATGTCTTAAATAAGAAATCTAAAACCACCAATATTTCATCATTAAGCATCGATGGGAAACAAATCTCTACCAGTGCCGGCATTGCAGAATCGATGAATAACTTCTTCTGTACCATAGGAGAGACACTTAGTGACAAAATTCCCGAAGCAGAAAACCCTCTCCTGATGATTACGAGGTCAATCCACGAGGTCAATCCACAAAAAACTAAGTTTAATTTTCATGTTATTGATATTCTCCAGTTACGTAAAGTTTTTGGCAAATTCAAAACCTCAAAGGGATGTGGTACTGATGGCATTGCTAGTTGTTTTCTAAAATTTGCACTTCCAGTTATTTCAGAATCTCTTTGTGATATTTTCAATCTTTCAATTGCTACTGGTTGTTTTCCAGATAGCTGGAAAATAGCCAGAGTAGCCCCAATTTTCAAAAGTGGTCAACCTGATGACCGATCTAACTACCGACCTATATCAGTCTTGCCTGTTTTAGCCAGGGTCTTTGAAAAGCTTATTTATAACCAACTTTACGATTATTTGAACAAAAACAAACATCTATTTTCTAACCAATCTGGCTTCAGAGCTCTACACTCTGTTGTCACTTGCCTTCTTAACAACACAGATGACTGGTATATGAACATGGACAATGGCAGATACACTGCAAATATTTTCATTGATCTCAAAAAAGCATTTGACACCGTAGATCATGACATTTTACTTGCTAAATTGAGGAAGTATGGTATTGATAATCTTGAACTTACTTGGTTTACGTCCTATCTAACCAATAGAAAGCAATTCTGCAAAGTAAATGGGGTAGGTTCCAAAACAGAAGATATTCGCTGTGGTGTGCAGCAGGGTTCTTGTCTTGGCCCTCTTTTGTTTTCTGATTTATATCAATGATCTTCCGTTTTCTCTGAAGAAAGGTAAAGTGACCATGTACGCTGACGATACCAGTATTTCTTACTTTTCTTCGAGCTTAGTAGATATAAACCAAACTCTGAATAGTGAACTGAATGATTTGAAGCGATGGTTGCAGGGTAATAAAATTTCTTTGAATGTTTTAAAAACTCAAGCTTTGATTGTAGGTTCCCAGCCCAAAATTAAGAAAATTACCGATAAGGCTGTTGATCATCCACTATTTTTTATCGGTGACTCTCAGGTTGAAAATGTAGACCGAACAAAGTATCTGGGTGTGATAATCGATAGAAATTTGGATTGGGAAGAACACGTTAACAATCTCCGTACTAAGGTTTCTCGTGCAATTGGATTTTTGAAATATTCCAGGAAATTTTTACCTCAAAACACGTTGAGTGCAATGTATAGGGGTATCGTCGAGCCCCATTTTCGGTTCTGTTGTTCGGTGTGGGGGTCCCGTGGGGTGACTAAACTGCAAACCCTGCAGAAGCTGCAAAGTCGAGCAGCTAGGATTGTAACTAAAAGTCGATTTGATACGCCTGCTATGGCATTAATTCGCAGTTTAAATTGGCCTACTGTAAATGATATTATTAGAAGCGAAACAGCTACCACAATGTACAAATCACTAAATGGTCTGGTCCCGGAGTACCTTTCAGATTTGTTCGAAAAAAATTCTTCTCGAAATTTCAGAAAACTGAGAAACACCGAAACTGATCTCTCGTTACCATTACGAAAAACTAACAATGGGCAGAGGGCTATATCTTTTCGTGGACCTAAGCTTTGGAATCAACTCGAAACCTGTTGCTAAACAGGCACCCTCCCTTGCCACCTTTAAGAGAAGAATCAAAAACTAGCCATGACGAGAATTCTTATTTTGTTAATTATTATGTAGTGATCTTTTAATTAGTAAATGTTTTGCCACGGCCCCCTGAAAAGCAGTTCTTATGGACTGACGGGGCTACCGTGCCTAAATAAATAAAAATGAAATGAATGAATGAATGAATGAATGAATGTAGACGCTGTACCTTCAAGGAACCCAACCTCAGAAGTCAATGACGAAGCGCCAGACCCAAGCAACGCCGCACTTTCCAGAAACCAAATCTCAGAAGTTAATGCCGAAGCGCCAGGCCCAAGCAACGCCGCACTTTCCAGAAACCAAATATCAGAAGTTAATGACGAAGCGCCAGGCCCAAGCCACGCCGTACTTTCCAGACACCAAATCTCATAATTCAATGATGAAACACCAGGCCCAAGCAGCTCAACGGATAATGCTCGTGACCTAAACAGAGAAGTTGAAATTCTGAGCGAAATGTTCCCACTCAAAAGCAAACCTCACCTTTTGGAAGTCACAAGACGTAATAGAAGTATAGATTCTGCTGTGGAAGAGCTCATTCACCAACCGAATGTAACAGCCGATACCTCGCTGACATTTCAAAACAATTCTGATGAAATTTAAAGCCTGGTTTTCACTAGAGTCATAAGGATCATAAGAATCATAAGAAGCATAATTTTCAGATCTTATGACGCTTATGATCAAGTGAAAACACCAAGAATCCTAATCGTAAACTTTTTCATCTTTACGATCCTTGCGACCGGATGTGCCGGATTAAGCCTTTGTTTCTTCAATTAGATGACGTAACTTCAGCAAATTCCACTCAAAAGTAGGGCTTCCAAGTGTATTCCTATAGGCAGAGAACTGTAATTATTTTTATAAAATGGAAGTATTTCTATTGGGAAACCATGGAAGCAACTAAAAGATGCCCAAAATCTTAGATAGCTTCAGGAAAAGTCTCATAAAATTTGCGGAATAAAGCGTGTCTCATTTCCATTTCTGTGAGACCGGTGCCTTCTTATCAGAATCTACATTCTCTGGAACATAAGAGAGAGCGATAGCAAAGGCCACACTGCATTTTCAAAGGAAGTTCTTGCCAAGCTTGCACTATTATAGCAGGATTTTAAGGAAAATTATGTTTCTTACGATCGTTATGATGCAGTGAAAACAACAAAGTCATAAGGATCGTAAGCATCATAAGATTTCAAAATTATGTTTCTTATAACTCTTATGATTCTTATGACTCTAGTGAAAACCAGGCTTAAAGGGTCTGCTGGTGAAGGGAAAGTGAAGCTCACTGTTCCTCGAGATGATGTATGGTGTGGAAAGCTTGGCTTCTACAAAAAGGCGACCAGAGATCCAGCAATTTTGAATAGAAGGATTCACACAACGTTTGACGGTGAGGACGGAATAAATCTCGGTGCTTACTACAGAATGTTTTCATTTAGCTTTGGAGGAAGTAAAGAAGCGCTTATTTCAAGGACCCATTAAAAGAGTAGTACCGGTAAAAGACAAAACACGGCAAATACTGTTCCAACTAGCAGGCCTGCTCATTGGCCATTCAATAAAACTTAATGGGCCTGGCTTTCCGTGCCTGAATCCAGCAGCATATAAGTACATTGCAGGGCAGATTGAAGAAATAGAACAACATATTTCAAAAGAAGAAATTCCTTTGACTGCAAGCTCCGAGCCAGTGTTGAACCTAATCGAAGCACTAGATGGATGCTCTTCGCAGGATCAGTTGGCATCATGCCTTGACAGTGACACAAATTGGACACTAATAGCAGCATCACACTGGCCAGATACACAGATCATAAATACTTCAAACAAAGGTAGGCTAAAAGTGATTTAAGACATTAGGGACATGTCATAAAGAATCCACTATCAGGGGCCGAAGGATATAGGTAGGAGCCACCAACAATTGAGTGCTTGCTAATGGGCCACAGAGAATATTTGAAACTTTTTACGGCCCACTAATTTTTTTTGTACAAAATCTAACCAAAAATAGTTTGCCTAATACTGCAAAGTGTAGACTTTAAAGTCCCAAAAACAATCAGTTGTCAGTCGTAATCAGAATCCAAAGAAAAATTTTCGTGGCTGGTGTAACCGGTTTGAAGTCGGCACTTATTGCCATTCCTATGATAAGATGGACATAGTTTTGCCTGCTTGAATTGTTTCGTTTTCTGATGCACATCTGGTTCGATATACATTCACATTGTTGTGCTCCTTCAATCCTTATATCCTTACGAATGGCTTCCTGGTTAACATTTTTATGTTCTATGAGAGAGTGCTGAAAGTGCCTCAAGTTGAAAGATAATCAAATATAGTTATGGAAAGAATTTTGATATCGTGATCAAAATATGCATCATGCAAACGAAGTGCAAAGAGAAGAGCATCTTTTGTTAAAGACAACCTCAAAATTATAGAGTGAAATGGGCCACAAAGATCATTCGTCTCTTCACAAGGGAGAAAGGAAATTTTTACTCCTGTTCAATCGGGCCTTTGAGAAATGTTTTTGAAAAAAGGTCAAATATCCTCCGCCCTTTGTAGTCGATCACATGTCCCTTTGTATATCATCCATATAGTATAGAGGTGCATTTTGTGTTTTGTTAAGTTCAGAGGATATACAATGCAAGCAAAATTTACCGTTCATCAGCCAAGTCCAGGATCTAGATCGTATGTTGCATTAATGAGATGAATTTTCAAGGGCATTTGAAGTAAATTTATTGCAATTTTCAAAATCTTATCTTATTTTGATGAAATTACGAATAAAGGAAGTTTGAAACGAGTCAAACCGCCTCAGAGATCTTTAAGTTTAATTTGAATATTGCTACCTTGATAAGAGCTCAAAGCACCTTGATGCAGTTTCTTACATTTGCGAAACAATACTTTTTTCACAACAAAATTACAAATCTAAAGTCGTAAAGTTTGTTGCAACCATTTTTGTCTATATGTCTATGTCTATGTCTATGTCTATGTCATAGTGTTCAGATGTTCATAATGTTCAAATTTTCATCCCTAAAAGAAAGAGCCATGTCGCTTTTTTTTCTGCACTGGTGCATCAATTGATCTCTTACTTAAAGAATAATATTTTCTTCCTTTAGCTGCTGTAGTTGCAAACCTTGTCGAACATGAATTGCTTTGGAGCAGGAAGCAAGGATTAGATGAGTTTTCCAAAGGTTTAGATCGCGCAGGGATCCTGCCGCTGCTTCACTCGCATCCAGATGCATGCGAAAAGCTATTTTGCTACAATGACAAGAAAGGCTTTGGCCCTGCAGAATTCGAGTCCTGTATAATCAGAGAGCCTCCAGCTGATCACGAGTATTCCAAGAAACAGGCATACAACTTGTTTAACAACTACATCTCAGAGAATATCGAATCAGAGAGGTTCCCTGGTGGGTCAAGATTGCGAGCTCTACTGAGATTTGCAACTGGATATCAAGATATTCCGCCAAGTGAGCGGCTGCCGCACCGCATTACAGTAGAATATCTTGAAGACGATGACAAGTACCAGCTGCCAATGAGCCAGGCATGCTTTGGAATTCTACGCATACCAACAGTGCATACAAGCCAGAAGAGATTTGAAGATATGATGGATGCCGCTTTGGCGATCGAAAGCATGGGCTTCCAGTGTATTTGACATCCAGTGTATTTGACACTCTATGGGGACGGTAGTGTTTATCGTTATGTGATATCGGTTGCAAAACTTTCTTTTGGTCTCTACAAAAGGCGGTTCAGTGTTTTGCTTGTTTTTTGTCTTAAAGGAATCCAAAATGCTACAAATAAGACAATGGGATCTTGTTCGTTAGAAGGTAAAAAGATGCCAAGCCTCTTCCTTGGGCCTAAGGAAAATATTATAGACATGTGATATTCTGATAGCTATTTCAACAACTAGATTCTGACAAAAGCCCAAACGTAGCATCGATGTCAAACTTTTGTTTATCCGAGGTTGATATATTGAAGTTGCCTCTACGATTTTCAAAAAGGTGCAAGTTTTTTATTGTTTCAAATTCGCTTTCTTATTTGGATATAAACATTAATTTGTGGTATACTTGTGATTTTAGATTTGCAGAACTGCGAGCTATCTTTTTACCTATCAAACACATTATTCAAAAATAAAACAGCTAACGCTTCATGATATATACATTTTCCAACGCTCTTTGCTGCTATTTCCATAGCTGAAATGAAGCTGTGTTGGGCATATACCCCTTGAAAAATCTTCATAGCATGCTCAACAGTCTGCACTTAAAGTAAAAATGCACAAAGTCTTCACTGTACCGGGTGTCCCAAAAAAAAAGGTAACAGATTTGATGGGGACTAGCGATGAGAGTATAAGTCGAATCGATCCCAAATAAGTTTTGAAGTACTCTTCAATAGTTAACTTGAAGATTAATACCTCGTTTGTTGATATTGGCGCATCGAGAGTTGAAATATTAATCTCCAAAACCAAAATTTGAGTGCATCTACAAACCAGAGCTTTTGGGTTTTGGCCTAAACTGCTAACGCGCTGGTTAGGGGAATCTCCTCAGTCAAAGACACTCTTGGACAAGGATCGGTCCTTTGTGTACCCGTTTGTGTAACGTAAACAACTGAAAACTAACAAACAAATTAATGAAATATAGTCACCAAGGAATATTTTTCTCCAGTCAAATGCATTTACAAAAGTATACCAAGCCAAGCACGAATGAGCATTTTTTATGTTCCCTTGGGCATATACGATTGCTTGTTTCGTAATAATTTCGTGAGAGATGATGCAAAAAATATTTCATTCAAGCAATGAAGATTGTAAGATAGTCTTGTGTTAAAGCCTATGGGACTTATTTCGCTGATGAATAACTTTTCTCAGGCAGGTGTAATTTAAAGTTTTTGTAGAATCAAGAAAGGGATCTCTTCGGGGCTAAATTCTTGAATCTGATTGTAAAGTTCAGAGTCAGATTGTCACTAAAATGTGTTCCTAAGCACGAGGTTTCTTGTTTGTACTTGGCTATGATTGAGGAGATTCCCCAGCACAGCGAGTTCACAGCTTAGGCCAAACCCCAAAAGCTCTGGTTTGGAGTAGGAGGCAAATTTGGACTTTCAAGATTAATATTCCAACTCATGATGCACCAATATCAACAAATAAGGTATCAATCTTCAAGTTAACTATCTAAGAGTACTTCAAAACTTATCAGGGTTCGATTCAAATTAAATTTTTATCGCTAGCCCCAATCAAATCTGTTACCTTTTTTTTGGGACACCCGGTATATGATCTGATACAATTGAGAGTCCAGGGCAATCATTCAGTGTTTACTCCTCGAGTTTCAAAAAAGAAAACCAGTGCTTCCTCCAGTTCTATCTGCAATGTATCGGACAGCTTGTTCGTATATATCAATTCCGAATGATGCACTTTCTTGAAGAGGATCGAATTCTGAGTGCATTTGCTCAAGTTCCTCCTGATGCGGAGGGCAGTTGATTTTGGGAGTCTCGATAGATTCTTGAATATTATCTAAGAGTGGAAGTGGTCCGTTCCAGTCAATTCCAAACAGGTCCTCTGGTCCCTAGAAATACACATGCACACATAGTTAGATATAAGATCAGGCATTTCTGTAACAAACAAAGATCATTCATCATTGCTTGCTACAATATCCATCAGGTGTAAAAACGGCAGAAATAACAATCACAGAACCGAAGTGTTTGTCTAACCTTAGTGAAGGGATAGTGCTCTTCCAGGTCTTTAATTATACGGCAACCGTTTATCGTTGGTGAAATCATTCGCTAAGTTCACGTGTTATATTAAGTATGCTTATTTGTCGGGGAGGGGGAATCTAAATAATGTTTCCCTAGACGTGCCACCAAGGTTTATGTAATTTTAGACCAATTTCTTATTCTCAATGTTTAGCAAATTTGTGAAATTTAAATTTTTCTTTAGGAATTGAGCGCTTTCCTATCAAATAGAGTACATGTCTTGGGATTTGTCTTGGAAAACAGACCTCATATGTAACGAATTTCCGGTTGAATAAGTAAACAATTTTGATGGCTTTTGAAGGATGAGGTACACCTCCCTGGCAATGTTTTTGATGCTGGATTTACGATAAAGAAATACTAGGTTTTCATATTATTGAGGTTCTTGTTGGCTTTCCATTCCCTGATGCTGTTTGGAGCAAAATAATTGCGCGTTATGCTTTAAAGATATCATTGTTTAACTGATAAAAAAACAGTTGAAGGTCAATAACCTGAAACAACTAACTGCTCTAGAATTTAGAATAATAAGGCTACTATCATTGTTACTGTTATCAACACCCTGCAAATCAAAACCTGTTTCCAGTGGCTCCTAAACTGTCTTGTAACCGTCTTCTATTCAAAACAGGACGACTACCAATGATGGTGCCGTAAATCATTCAACCCTGAATGAGTTAAGCTCCAGATGGCAATATTTTGAAGGCTAAAAGGCACTTTGCTTTTGCAAAGAGGCATTTTTGACACAGGGAAGATGTTCCAGAGATGAAAAGGGCAATTTGGAAAAATGAGGTTTATAGTGTCCCCGGATTTCAAGAGAAAGTCAAACAAGTTTTGATTGCCAGTTCCGAAATGACAACATTCTAAATGTAGGGGATTTATAGATTACGCTAATCAGCGCATCACTGAAGGTATTGGTATTAATGTAATGACCGACGATATAGCTATATAATCTAAACATAGCACAAAAGAACGGCAGCCGCCAGTTATCTTCCCATTGTTTTTATCGATCAAGAACATCAAGTACCATAGGTTATATTTAGATTACCCTAGTTCCCCTAGCTAAGTTGCTTTTAACTCAGTTTATTTACTTTAAAAAGTGCCTTTCAAATGTAAATTTTCGTGGAGTGGAAAGCCCTTAATTTTATTGCTGTTGAATTGTTGGTTTTATTTCTGATTTAATATTTATCATACTGAATTCATTTATGTTACGTTTTTCTGCCAATAATTTGCCTCTTTCTCTTCCCTGTTTTTGAGAATAGTTTGTTCGAGAGTCTCTTAAAATATGCTTACTATATTTGAAAGAATCTGTCTGAACGACCCAGCCGTTATTTGCACGCATTTTCAAACAGGCACATAGTAAGAAACTCTGGTAGGAATTTTTTTACAATGCAAGTAACTCAAATAGTGAACGTTGAACTTTAATTTAAAGAAACTTTTCAACATTTTAGGTCATTTTACCTGTTTTACTGCACTGGCTATGAGTACTTGTACAGCATATTCAACCTGATTGAGATTAAAGTGGAAGGGGATATTAAACTGGTCTAATACAGCTAGTCTGAAGCAAAAAATTCAGCAGGATATAATTAAAATCTGACCATCATTTCTTCTGCCTGCAAGTTCTCTGTTCGGGATCTTGTCATCCACAACAGAAAAGGACATTTGTTGTGCTCTGTTGACAAAGAATGCATGTCCCATCCATCGGAAAACATCTCCATGTGTCTGTTAATTCGTGGTATAAATACATAGTGCAGGGCGAACAAATGCATTTCATTGGAGATATCGAGATAGCCATGTTCTTCCAAATAGCAGAAAGCATGATAGAAAAATGTGGTGCAGCCTGCAAATAGATCCATCCACAACCTTCGATTTGCTGGTTATGGCAGCTCTTGCCTGCAATGAAACTGTTTCTGTCAGGACCCCTGAGGAGATGGTTGAGAAGGTACCAGGCAACACCCACATTCTGTCCCTTGATCACCACGCACTCTTGAGGGCAGGCCAAACCTTGCCACTGCTTCTGTAAACAGTTGAAAAACCGTTGCTGCTCTGTTGTTATCACTGCATCTCAAGAACATGATGCGTCGTGTAGTAGTAATCAGAAATGAGAGTGCCAGCTCCAGCTACATACAAGGGGTGGGTACACGTTCTATGAAAATGTGGCAAAAGTTTCTCAAGATTTAGGTAACAGGGCAAGGAGCTTTATGCACCGTTAATAGATTGAGTACATGAGCCTCCGGCTGCGTTCACGCGATGCCGGCACATTTTGAAAATGGTGAAAAATTTGACGGATGGGCCTCCCGTGCAAACGAAAACAACACATTTTTTGCCGGAAAATTTTGAACATGGTAGATTTTGAAATCGAAACTGTAACCGGCAAATTTTGAAAACGGTATTTTGCTGATATCGTTTGAATGCTGGCTCCAATGCAACATCCGTTTTCAAAATGTGGCAGCAATATGTAAACGCAGTCTCAGTTTTCCGCATTGGATTGAATGGTTGTGGCTTCAGACTGAGACTCATGACAACCACAATACATCTCTGCATGAATTCGGATAGAGCAAATTAGATCGCTACTCTCAGGAAGGTCAGACTATTTATCTATTCTTACCGCATGAATGGTTGATTAGATGACCGTTGACAGTGACACAGTGAGTGCTGTTAAATTTTTCGTTCGCCATTCGAATAATAATAATAATAATAATAATAATTAATTTCTTTAAGGTTGGCGTGGTATATAGCACTAGGCTAATTAATGCCAACCATTATCGATACAAAAGATGTGTAATAATTATAATCAACCTAAATATAACCTAAATTTACAATAAAATCCTTACATAATCTACAGTTGCATGAAAAATTCCAAAACTTAATTTCCCTTTTAAAATTCCCTACAGATCGGGACTTTTTTATATGCAATGGCAAATCTCGCCAGAGATTTTGCCCCAGGAAGCTCACAGTTTCTAGCCCATAGGCTGTAGTCCTAGGTTTGCGTGCATAGATGTTGCTCGTAACTCTTAAGTTGTAATGTATTTCTCTCTCCGCGAAAATTTCTCTCATAAAACAAGGATTTAAATACATTCTTGTTCGGTAAATTTCAGTGACAAGCAACTGTAGATTTCGTCGATGAATGGAGACTGAATGGTCTGTAATTAACAGTTCTTCAAAACTGGAGGTCCGATCATGATACGCTATTCGCAATGCCCTTTCGTGAATAGAGTTAATTTTTGCGTTAACTCGTCTATCGTGAAACATCCATATCAATGGACAGTAGCTAAACTGTGACATCACGAAAGCCCTCATGACAATCTTAATTTTTTCTTCTGGCATATACGTTGAGGCCCTTGCAAGAGCATGTAGCTTCTGGCTTGCTTTTGTGCACACCATTTTCACGTGTTGCTTAAAATTTAGCTTTTGGTCAATTACAACGCCCAGCAATTTTTCTTCTTTACTCTCTTTAATGACAGAGGAACCAACTTTTATTGACATTTCAGTTTCTTTCTCGCCAAGTACAAGGAGATGGCATTTCTCCTCGTTTAATTTCATACAGTTTTGTTCAAACCATTTGCTTAGTTCAGTAGTATCCTTTTCTAGCCTTAAAATAACTTCCCGTAACTCTTGATGAGAACAGTAAATTGTCGTATCGTCTGCATAATTACAGATTTCAGTCTCATTCAACAAAAGGAAAATATCATTGATAAATATATTAAAGAGGAGAGGCCCCAGAACTGATCCTTGGGGGACACCTAATTTCATTTCTTTCCAAGAACTGAATGAACCATTTATTTTGATAGAAGACGTTCGGGTTTCTTCAGATTTTTTGTCAGATTTATGTTTGGGCGTGATGCAGGGCCTCCGACCGAAGTATCTATCCTACGTAGAGGGTAAATTTGGGGCTATTTTTGAAGTGAATTTGGCAAGAAGGCGTAAAAAGAATTGGTAAAATTGCAAAAATCAGGATTTTTCGGGTTAAAATCCGCGCTAAGTCGAGCAAACATGTTGGTTAACAATGGAGTTTGTTTTCGGCAACCTCGCGTCTTCCCGTATGCTTGTGCATTCGTGCAACCCTTAATTGGAATATCATTCTTCTTGAGCAACATAATCATAATCAATCAATCAATCAATCAATCAATCAATCAATCAATCAATCAATCAATCAATCAATCAATCAATCAATCAATCAATATCATAATCTGACCAATGCAAAAAGCAAGATATTTTGGATAAATTTCTAGAATCTACCCAAGTTGAAAATATATTCTCACACCCAGGGTAGTGAGCAAAAACGAATCTATACCTTATTAGCTTGTGATTGTCGTCCATATGCCAGAGGGACAGTGGTCCAGCCACGGAATATGATCTCCTGTTGATGAAAGTTCTTTGGAGTGACCACAAGAGAACACCTTCGGGATCATTTCTCCTCAGCGATGCTTACACCCTCTCCCATTGGAATCGTATACCCCTGTGCAGTAAAAACCCTTGCATTCTTCTCACACAGTTTGGAAATTCATGGCAAACTGCTCCTACCACTTCGTCAAGCTCTTCAGTTCAGTTCAGTTCAGTTCAGTTTCTCATTTTAAAATTCCACTACATACAAACAATTTCAACATAAATTAACTAAGTGTAAAAAATATAAATGATAACAATAACAATGATGTAGAAAAAAAGAAAATAAATTTGTGTGCAGGGAATTTCTTAAGGAGGGGCCCTCTCAATAGATAAACTAATCGAGGAGAGAGCACAGATAATAATAATGTTTATCGAGGGATTTCTTCTCGTAGATTCAATGCTTCAATTCTTCTTTGGATAGCTCTCTGGCTGACTAAGAAAAACTGTGCTATTTCTCTCGTTTTGAAGCCGTACTCCAAGAAAAATGTGAGACTTTCTTTGTCAACGGTCGACCACGACATTCTTTGTAAAAAGCTCGAACTTTATGGCGTGCAGCAGCGAGAGCTACCTTGGTTTAGGTCCTACCTATCCAACCGCAAACAATTATGTAGGGCTAACGGTGTTGATTCAGATATCCAGGAAATAGAAGTGGGAGTCCCACAGGGGTCATGCCTTGGCCCCCTTCTCTTCCTCATCGATATCAACGATCTTCCCCAGGCTGTCCAAGATTCCTCTGTGACTATGTATGCTGATGATACCAGTCTGTGCCAACAGTCGAACGATTTGACTCAGTTGAATGAGGCTATAAACAGTGATCTTAGAAAACTGGACACTTGGCTGCAAGGCAATAAGCTGTCCTTGAATGTAGCAAAAACTCATTCAATGCCCATATCTACAAAGCAGAAACACAACTTTCTCAAAAGTCGAAACGAAGTTTTGGAACTGAAAGTACGTGACAATGAGCTCGAAGTAGTTCAAAAGACAAAGTACCTTGGAGTACACATCGATAGCTCTTTGGACTGGAAGGAGCAAATTAAGGCAGTTTCTACCAAGGTCTCCAGGGCAATCTGCTTTTTAAGACATGCTAAGTCTTTTCTACCTAAGGAGAGTTTGAAAACTCTTTGCACAGGCATTGTTGAGCCCCATTTTCGATATTGTTGTTCTGTTTGGGGTTGTGCTGGTTCTACAGACATAAACCAGTTGCAAAAGCTTCAAAATCGTGCTGCTAGAATAATTACAAATAGTAGCTTTGATACCCCAACTTATGGAGGAGTTGGGCTGGAAGACTACCGTAGAACTCATTGATGTTGAGTCTAAAATGATGGTCTTCAAGTTGCTCAATGATTTGGCTCCACAATACCTGTGTAACCTTTTTATCAAAAACTCAACAAGTTCCTTCCGCAGTCTCAGGAATAGTGAAACTGATTTAAGGTTGCAAAAGAAAAAGTCAACAAATGGGCAAAAATGCTTTTCTTTCCGGGGAGCTAAACTATGGAATAGCCTCCCAGCTGAATCTAAGGCGGTATCCTCCCTGAATGGTTTTAAAAAGTCAATAAAGGGTTAATTTTTTTTTAAATTGTAAATATTGCATAATTGTAAATAGGGTTTTAAAGTTATGTTTTTTTAGTGGTTTATTTTAACTGTATACCGGGTGAACCAGAAAAAAGTTCCCACTTTTGAAAATCCATAGCATCAAGAGTACTGGATAGATTAGAATGAATCAATATTTTCTTGACAGCCAAAAGATCAAAATATTTTTGTGATTTTTCTCGCCTTCTTACGAGCAATGGAAAAATTGGTAAATTCAAGTTTACAAAAACTTGGTGGTTGCAAAATGACTGAAAAAGGCCTAAAATACTTGATCAAATCACAAAGGACTCCTCGCTCAGAACAACAGAGGAAATGCAATTTCTCATGGGTGAGAGATATCCTCTGCACATCTATTGCCATGGGATTGAAAATCTTTAGTATCTGTTTCAGAATCTATTTTTTTTTTTTTTATATTCAATATAAAATTTTACAAGAACGAACTACTTAAGACACTACGTACAAGCTACTTTAATAAACTACGAGGACGATACCACGGAGTGCAAGAGACCGTGACAACTCCGCAGCCATTAACATAGAGAACATGTAACTAAACTAGAATTAAATATACGGCTACGAAAAATACACATAAACGATTTTTACTGATAATTACTAAGGTTCGTTTCACTTTGCATGTCGGGCTAACTTTGGGCAAGCAGGTCTTTTTACAAAATGGGTGAAATTGGAGATTCGATATCAGAATCTATTTCTTATAACTCTTGAGAGAAGTGAAACGCCTCTGTGTGAGGAGAGTCCAAACGATTGTTCTGTGTGAGGAGAGTCCTAACGATTTGATCAAGTGTTTTAGGCCCTTTTTCAGTAATTTTGCAACCATGAAATTTTTGTAAAGTTGAATTTACCTATATTTGCAGTGCTTCTAAGAAGACGAGAAAAATCACAAAAATACTTTGATCTTTTGACTTTTAACAAGAATTTGAATCGTTCAAATCCAAGAAGTACTTCTGGTGCTTTTCGAAAGTGGGAACTTTTTTCTGGCTCACCCGGTATTGTAATTAAGTTTTTATTGGAGGGCCCCTTGAAAAACAGCTCCTGCTGAAGGGCAACCCTCCTTAAAAGAAGGAAATATGAAATATAAAATATCAACCTAAAGACGTGGCCGCCCACGACTGCCCTCATTGATGATACATGGCTGCAGAGAGGCGCTGTCCAAAGGTCTGCTCAGGAGCTCTAACGCTTTTTGAAGTACGGCCAGCAATTGGTTTGAGACTGGAATCAAATATTCACCTTGAAAAATTAAGTCTATTAGGCTCTCTAGTCGTAACAAGATCACGTCGCTGTCATTCCCAGCAATGGTAAGTCGTAACAGATCTTGTAGCCGGCGCTGCACATGCCGAAAAAGCAAGTCTGCAGGTGATGTTCTGGGCACATCGTTCTCATCCACCATGTCTGCTCTTGTTTCTTTGCTTGCAATTCAATTGCATGGTTTTATTATTGAGTAAGACGGAGATAAACTAAATCCCCCTGACCAAGAGACAATTATCAAAAGCATTTCCGATATTTTCCTCTTTCCTGTATTGATTGAATACCGCCCAAAAGCCACGGGGGTAAAATTATCCTATCAGGAAAATGTGAATTTCATAGATTGAGCGATGAATTGAATTATAGACAACAAACTGAATGAATTGAATGATAGACCAAAAACAGCACTCGATCGATATTGAATTGAATGATAAACAGAAAACTGCACAATAGACCGAAAACTGCACTCGACTTATTCTTGGCATGCATGACTGACAGCAAATTGAATTACAAACAAAAAGCTCAATACAACAGATTGCCTTGGTGAATGATTGAATGATGAATTTAATCATAAACAAAAACTGCATTTACTAAATCAAAATTAGGCAGTGGTAAACCAAAAAGAGTGAATCAAAAAGAAATACATAACTGAGGAATGACATTTTGATAAAACGAGTTTGAAAACTGTCCGAATCAGGCATTTGGATTGGTCTTTCTGCATTATGGATTTTTGTCATAGATATACCCCATAGAAATGAGGTCCGAATATTCTTTGGCCTTGACCTCGTGATCATTCAATTATCATTTCATAGACAGCAGATTTCGTAAGAAGAGGAAAGAATGACAGACAATAAAACAAATTGAATAAAATAAGATGGACCAAGCCGTAAATTTATTAGCGATACTTTTCTATGCTCCCCAGTATCTCATCAATCAACCATAGAGCAGCTAGGTGGACAGAGCTCGATCCCACCAGTTGACCATGACCAAGGGTTCCGGACTCGATAAGGTCTTCGCTTGGCGCTAAAAACGGTAAATTCAGAGTCACCTTTACCTTTAACAAACATGCAAAATGTTAGCAGGTTAGTCATGGTTTTAGATCATGTTATTCCTGAATCCATTGAGCATTATGCCAATTCTTTATCTTGTTATAACAAGAAAAATGTTAAGTATATTGTATGAAATCCTCTACTTCATCTCGATTCATAATTAACAGGTTTCTTCTCTTAGAAAAAAGATTACTGCTACTCGACAGTTTTTCCACACAACCTTGCGAGAAGTCCTGACATTTGTAGAAGTGAATTTACTCCTTCAGCTACCCGCATATGTGTATACCCAATTTCCTAAGAGGTAAAAGAAGCACGTAAATAAAGCTGATCAGCTCATGTCTTTTTCATTTTCATTTCATTTTGATTGATACGGTTAAAAACAATCAATAAATTAAAAAGAAGAGAACCCAGGAATCATACGAATGTGCTGAACGTTGATTTAGAATATCAACCACTTTCATCTTTCAAACACGCTTTTAGTTACCATGGGTTAATCGAATTAAATATAGAAGACCCTAAGAAAATGTGGCCGACAATAAATAAATAAAGTCCTCGACAAAAATGTTAATACAGTTTCACTCTCAAGTTTAGAAATAGATGGTAAATATCTAACACGAGAACATGATGAAGTGGAGGCAATGAACCATCACTTTGTTTCAGTTGGTCCAAAACTGGCGGAGAAGATTATTTCTAAGCCAGGTGATGATTGCCTCCACTACATCAATTCAGAGTCAAACGAAATGGTATTCAAGTCTGTAGATGAAACTTATATGGCGAATGCTGAAGTTGAAGTTGAAGTATAAGTTGAAGTATAAGTCAGAAAGTTGAAGAATGGAAAAGCAGCAGGTCCAGATAAGGTTTCCACAACTATCATTAAAGATGTAGGGGATCTGGTATCAAAACCTCTGACAATGATTTTTAATTCATCGCTTATGGCTGGAGTCTTCCCAGATATTTGGAGAATTGCCAGAGTTACTCCTATTTTTAAGTCAGGTGCTAAGAAAGATGCTAATAATTATAGGACTATATCAGTCATTTCGGTTTTCTCGAGGATCTTGGACAGAATAGTTCATGACCAGCTTTTTGAGTTC
This sequence comes from Aurelia coerulea, assembly GCA_039566865.1. NCBI lineage: Eukaryota > Metazoa > Cnidaria > Scyphozoa > Semaeostomeae > Ulmaridae > Aurelia > Aurelia coerulea. Next base: position 13,042,358 of record CM076949.1, on the reverse strand, counting down.
CTGCCAGCTTTTTGAGTTCCTAGCCTGCTCGTATTCTAAACAATCTATCGAAAATATTCATTTGTCAATTGCGTCCCTCAAGTAGAAAACACTCTCTGTTTTCTTGAAATGTGTCTTCAAAATAAAGCAGTTCAAAAGAAAATTCACACAGTTTCTTTTAAAATGTATTTCTTTACCTTTATATATTCCAATTTCAAGTATTCCGCCATTTGCATATTTTTACAAACTCTGAAAATATTTGTAATGACGTCGACAGCTGAATAGCCCATTCGCCATAAATGTGACATGATTTTGTACGCTCCGTCTATGTCTCCATTCGTACAATGTGTGAGCATGTCCTTAACTAGCAGCGGATGTGGTTCGTCACAAACCTAAAATTGCGTACATAAAGATGAATGAAAATTACTTCAATGCTATGTTATGTTGTGTAATGAAAGGAAAAGCTATGACATAAAAAATTCTAGATACCAAAGTGCTTTACGGCTATTTGCGAACGATTGAAGGGAAGGTGCAACCAATAAAAAGGACTGTTTCAAAATTCGAATGTGAACCTTTCATCACCCAAATCGCCACAACTTCACATGAGCAGCAAGTGCATGTGTTGCCAGATATTGCGTGATATCTTGTCAGTCGTCTGCAAGCGATGAAAACCCCCCGGGGATTTCAAGAGTAAACGGTACAAAATCTTGTCATTTTCCATTCTAGTCACAGCTTCGCTTTGGTGCTCTAGACGTAGTATTCGATTTAAATAATCTTGTCCCTTGTTTCCATGTGCTCTTTGAGTTGATGATGTTATTGAAATCAGCGTGCAATCAGTGGCCTGCAATTTCAGCTATTGCTAATAAGTTTTCTGGGACGCTCTGTATCGTTAAGCCTAGACGCCAAGGGGCTTAACATGTGAATCCAAAACACTAATCTTTTTTTTTATTCAATTTATTTAAAGTCAGCTATTTACAATATACAATAGCACAAAGGTGCTAGTTTAGGTCAACTACAATTATAAAAATACAAAAAGAAATTAAATATAACCTAAGTTTTCTATATAACGCTTGCATAGTCTGCAATCACAATAGATCTGATACGGTTCAGATAGATCGGGGAAAAAAGCACTATCGGATATCATAAATATCTAGAAAATCGGATACGAAACTAGCGCAATTACATTTCCCGAACTTATTTTGGTCTTTTTTATCACCACTTCGACTTCACCTTCAATGGCATTCGAAGCTGGCAACAATTCGAGTTCGACTTTACGGCTTCACATTTTCACGGCTTCACCATTAATGTGATCATAACTAAATTCTTTAAAATGAATATGATGCGAAAATTTTTATTAATGAACAATGTCAATTCGAGTGAGCTGATTTAGAATTTCAACATTAAACTTTCCAAAACTAAAACGTTTTTAGATATAGCCATTTGAAAATCAACTTTCTGCTCAAAAAAGTGTTCGGGAGATCTGGGTCGAGTTTTGACTTGTGACGTAAAGTGTTTGGGTGGATACAAGGGCATCAAGAAACAGTACGGTCAAATAAGAGTCGGTCTCAGCAGGCTAAACTTCCACAAATTCAAGCACAATCTTAGAGAAACCGTAAACCCAATGTGCCCCACGAATTGGGTATTGAGATTACAGAGCACTGTTTGTTGCTTTGCTCTTCTTTTGACATTCAACGACGAAATCTTCTCGCTGGAGTGTCGGTAGTATTACTTGTGACCATTTGTTGAAATCAACAGCCTTTCTAACAACGATCTTGTACAAATTTTGTTGTATGTTGACAAAGACCTTTCTAATAACATTAATAAAAATATACTCAAATTAACTCTTGATTTCATACAAAACAACCGGTCGGTTTGATTAGATTTGAACCCTTGTTTTACGCCACTCAGCCACAAAGTCCCTTTTTCTTTCCTTTTTTCACTCATGTATGTCTGTTTTGCATTGGATGTTGGGTAATTTCAGTGTATATAAAATTATTGCGATTGACGTGTAACTCACACTAAAATCAAAAGCCTTGCAATGTTGCAAAGAGCAACCCCTACCTATTAGCATGGGCAAAATGTTTGGGCGGCGTTGACTCGTGGCGGGGAGCAGTGACGTCAGCAGTTTTTGTTGTTGTTGCTCTCTTGGTAGGGGTCCTGTTGTTCAGCATCATCGTCTACGGTTTCCTGACATCCAAAGTGAAACTGATTCCAGTGTTTATCAGGAGAGATTGTTTATGTGTAATTATAGTAGTAATTGTATTTAATTGTATATTTAGGTTTAATTTAGTGTCTTTATGTCAAAGCCATGGGGTAGTCATGGTATTTTGCTCCCCATGGAATCTCGTCCTTGTAGTGTAGTAAAGTAGTTTGTAAGTGTTGTTATAAGTAATCCCGTTTTTGTAAATCTTCATACTGAATAAAAAAAAGTACGGTAATCAAAGGGTATAAAAGTTTGCACGCTTGGGAAACTCCCCTTCGTGTTCCACACTGGTTAGGCTCGTCTCAGCGCTTTGAATAGATCTCCACATAAACATAAACAAGTCTCTTTTACGGTATAGGCTCTAAATCTTCGAGGACTGTACATTCTCTAATTCAATTTCAATGTAATAATGCATTCAATAACATTCCATTCGTATAAGTTTAGGTTCGAGGTTCTACAATCCTGGCCAAAAGAAGCTGGGACGCAGGCAAAATTCAGTGTCTTCATGATGTTTCCTAAAATATCGAGGAGAAAACATACGTTTAGAGTCTCCTAATCCCCCCTTCCCCCTACTTCAATGTTGAGAAGGTCGAAAGGCGTTTGATTCAAGCAACTTTGAGGAGGGGGGAGCGGGGGGCACGTAATCAAAAACCGAGGTAGTGCAATTTTATGATTTGTCCCAAATATTTTGGCCAAGATTGTCTGAAAAATTGCTATCACTACCTATCATATATGTTTCTATGAATCAAATCTGCTTGTATCAGACAATTTCGTTCACTATGAATGGATAGCCACTAACTGTGGGCTTAACTCCAGATTACTTCAGATGTTTATGTTTTCATTGTTACTGGTTCATCCATCAGAACTATGACGTCATCAAATTATGCAAAATTTTCCCATGACGTTCAGCGAAACTTCTCTTGTGCACGAAACCTGCCAATGATTTTCGTCTGAAAACATCACAGTTATCAAAGAGAACTGGAAAACAAAGTTCCTTTTGAATCAGTGCAAATTCTGCGCCTCCGCAGTGCAATTGTCAATTGCATCTTATTTCTATGTATAAGTAGTGTATCAGTTTCATGTATTGTATTGTTAGTAAGTGTAACATGTGGTTTTCTTGTGATGAACAATTTTGCCACAAACCTGGATTTCTTTTGGCTCTCCTTATTTAGAAGTTCTTTCTGAGGTCATTCAACCAAATTATCAGTGACGATACATTAAGTGGTGCATGCAAACTTCTCTCAAATTTCTGAAAGTGTTCATGTTCTCTTCCAGGATTCAGCTTAAACACTTTCTTAAATAACAAATTTTTAACTAGATTGTCAAAATCAGCCTTTTTGCTTTTAACTTTGTGATGTCCTCCAGGCTTTACCATTACTATTATTATTATTATCAATTTGTTTTACGTTGGCAAATTACATAACTAATTCAAAGCTAATTCAAGCCAACAAATTAAATACAGAAATGTATTAAAACGCAAAAAAGATCTGTGCATCGTTAAATATAGAGTAAAACACAGAAATGACTCAGAACTTCAAGTGACTACAACTTTAAAACGCTACTAGTCTGCTAGAGTCGGCGGCGGTGTCTGTCTCGCGGAAGCTGAAAAGAAATGTGTGTAAGAACCAAACCAGCAATAAAAAGATCCAAGAGCGGATGGGCAGAAAGAGATCCCTAAAGAATAGCGTGTGTCCCTAAAGAAAAGCTAAGCGCAAACATCAAAACAACAAAACAACCAAAATGCAAGCAAAAATCAAATCTATGTATCAACCTGCCTAGTGTTTAATCCCTTAGGGGCAAAGCAATCCAGCCGATATTGCCAGAAGCTTTCCCGCATCCTATTTCCCCCCGTTAGCCTATCGATTATTTTTATACTAATATCCTTCAGAAACCCGTGGTGGCCTTCTCCAGTAAAATGCCTGAAGAATTCCGCCTGGGGTACTGAGGCCCCCAAGTTAAACTTATGACTGCACGCCTTGTAATTGTTAAACCTAAGCCTAAAAGGCGTGCAGGTGCTACCAACATATTGTACACCACAAACAGTACATTCCAACAAATACACAACATTTGACGAGTCACAATTAAACGAATAGTTTATCCTAGATTCCCGGCTATCTATGTTTGAATGAAAATGTCCACTATTACTCATGACATTACACACTTGACAACGAGATTTACCACAACGAGAACATCCCTTCTTATCAGTCCCCCCATTTCCCTCACTATTGAGCCTAGCCCTAACAAGTATATCCTTAAGGTTCTTACATCTCCTAAATGCTATTAAAGGTGGCTCAGGAAACACCCCCCTATGCTCCTCAGAGTTTGTGAGCATAGGATGAAGTCTCCCGGCCACCTTTCCCAAACTATTGAGTGCTGGATGGTATGTGGCAACAAGTGGAACCCTTTCCCCCCTCCCTTGGTTATTGGTCCTATTTCCCGCATTTGCTAGAAGAGTAGTCCTATCCAACCTACGTACCCTATCTATTTGCTCATTAACTAAAGACTCTTCGTAGCCCCTGTCCTTAAGCCATCCAGCCAACTCTCCTACCCTCTCCTGAAATTGGCGATCTTCCGAACATATCCTACGAAACCTAAGAGCCTGACCATAGGGGATCGCCTTCTTAGTGTGCCAGGGGTGACAAGACTTCTTATGCAAGTACTGATGTGTATCAGTTGGCTTGCAAAACAAGTCTGTCGAAAGGACTCCCCCCTCCCCCACGCTAACCTGAACATCTAAAAAACTAATACTATCCCGTGATTGCTCGCTAGTAAACTTAATGGTTTCGTGGCTACTGTTGAGATGATTGATGAAAGACTTCAACTTTTCCTCCCCGTGCATCCAGATAAAGAAAACATCATCGATGAATCTCATCCAGATGAGCGGTTTGTCAGGTGAAGCCTCCAACAACCTCTCTTCCAACCGGGTCATAAAGAGATTGGCATAAGCCGGAGCGAACTTCGTGCCTATAGCCGTGCCCAATTTCTGCCTATAAATCCTATCATTAAATTCAAAATAATTGTTCTCCAAGACCAAGGACGCCAACCCCACTAGGGTATCAGTAGCCACGCCCGGGTTTTCCCTTCTATCCAGCGCCTCCCTGACGGCCTCTAAACCCTCCCCGTGTGGAATGCTAGGATAGAGCCCCACAACATCAACCGTACACATCAAAGCCCCCTCTGGTATTCTACCTAACTTACTTAGCCTAGACAAAAAGTGGTTGGTGTCCTTAACATATGACCTACTTTGGCTAACCAATGGATTAAGGTGGTGGTCTAGATACTCTGAAATATGTTCTGTTATAGTTCCACAATTGGAAATGACTGGTCTCCCCTTAACACTACTAAGACCCTTGTGGATCTTAGGCAACAAATAAAACCTACCTAACCTAGAATCCTTAACTTGTAAATAATCAGTCACTTCCTCTAATCCCGGGTCCTCCTCCCTCAGCTCTTTCAACCTAGAATTTATGGTCTTACCCAAATCTACCACCGTGGGGTCCACCTCTATTTCTTCATAAACCTGCCTATCGTCTAATTGTCGGTTAGCCTCACTTATGTAATCCCCCCGATCCCAAACTACAACCGCTGATCCCTTATCCGCTTCCTTGATAACTATGTTCCTATCACATTTAAGCTGTTTCAAAGAAAGTTGTTCAGAAGAAGAAAGATTACTAAAATTCTTACCCTCCGGCGAGACAGACATTACCTCCTTCTCCAACAGCGAAAGGTAGTTTTCGAGAACTGGGTCATCTTTTGGGGGCTGCCACGTGGATTTAGTTTTAAAATTAGTGTTCTTGTCAGGTACATATTCCTCGTCATTGTTTCTGAAGTGCCATCTCAATCGCATTCTTCGCTTATAGGCTTCAAGATCTTCTTTTAACTTTGCTTTGTCGATGTCAGTGGGAGTGGGTGAGAACTTCAGGCCTTTCGAAAGAAGACTTACGTCTTCCTCCGAAAGTTCCCTCCGTGATAGATTCACTACACTCCCACTCCCACATAGATAGCCGGGAATATAGGATAAACTATTCGTTTAATTGTGACTCGTCAAATGTTGTGTATTTGTTGGAATGTACTGTTTGTGGTGTACAATATGTTGGTAGCACCTGCACGCCTTTTAGGCTTAGGTTTAACAATTACAAGGCGTGCAGTCATAAGTTTAACTTGGGGGCCTCAGTACCCCAGGCGGAATTCTTCAGGCATTTTACTGGAGAAGGCCACCACGGGTTTCTGAAGGATATTAGTATAAAAATAATCGATAGGCTAACGGGGGGAAATAGGATGCGGGAAAGCTTCTGGCAATATCGGCTGGATTGCTTTGCCCCTAAGGGATTAAACACTAGGCAGGTTGATACATAGATTTGATTTTTGCTTGCATTTTGGTTGTTTTGTTGTTTTGATGTTTGCGCTTAGCTTTTCTTTAGGGACACACGCTATTCTTTAGGGATCTCTTTCTGCCCATCCGCTCTTGGATCTTTTTATTGCTGGTTTGGTTCTTACACACATTTCTTTTCAGCTTCCGCGAGACAGACACCGCCGCCGACTCTAGCAGTACTTAACACTGCGCTTTCTTTCATCTTCCTACTGCCGCCTCTGTTTACACCGGTTACTTTAACACCTTTTTATTTATCAATTGTATTTAGTAGGATCCCTTTATGCTATTGTTTTCGTAAATGGTTTTGTATTTCGAAATTGATATGTATGCGATGTTGAATTTGAGAAGTCATACTTATGAAGGCTTGCGCCGAAACGTTTAAAACGAATGTGTTTTTTTGAGTACATATATCTTTTTTATAACATATTTGCGAATGAGCTAATGAGAATATATATATATATATATATATACAAGTAAAACTAGTCAATAAAATTACAAAATTCAAATCAAATTACAATGTTCAAATCAAATTACAAAGTTCATATTAAAAAAGGTGTAAAATCATAGAAAGCCGAGTTGAGGAATGTACTGCCTGCAAAGTCTGCAGTCGCAGCCTTCATTGGTCCAGTGTTTGATTTTATTCTTAAATTGATGCACATAATTTGAATCCTTAATTTCCTGAGGAAGAGAGTGCCAAATACGCAGTCCTCTGTATCGGATTGTTTCAGTACCATGATTAACTGTATGTACCATAGGAAGTAAGAATGTATTGGTATTTCTCAAATTATATGTGAGACTTCTTTGCAGGAAAATTTCGTCCATAAAACTGGGGTTTTCAGATTCAGATTTCAAATGTTCAACGTAGAATACACTATGATTCCATATCTCAACTTTGTCAACTTCTCCAAAAACTCAATTCACAACTCAAACTGTAAATCTAACTGCAATAAGAAGCACAATGTCTAAAATCCCGAATAAAAACGGAAGAAGCGAGACAAAAAGTGTCCAGTTCTCTCTTCATTCAGCTCATTTAATGCTCGTACTATTTCTTCTATTGCACCTAGCAATTCATTTCGCTGTTTCGCTATTTCTTCATTTCGTTTCGCTATTTCACCGTTTCGTTTCGTTTCGTGATTTCGTGGTTTTGTGGTTTGCAGACACCCTTATATTGGACCTTGCTATTAGGTTGACAGCAGTTAAAAAACAATCGAATACAATAAGCAAATTTAATCCTTTTATCTTTTATCGCAAATGCTTGCATGCCGCTCTTCGTGATATGATTTCATTCAGTCAGACGCTCAGTTCGTTTCAGAGAGTGCCTCAAATCACAGATTGTAGCAAGATGAAATAAGGATCTTGGTAGTAGGCAGGGAAGGGAAGATTTCAACATGATATTGTGTGCCAAACGTTGGAGAGTCCATTCCAACTAACCTACTGCGTACTACGGTTCCAAATCTTTAAATTGGCATAAAAAGGTTGGGTGAAAAAATTCTATGACCTATTTCTTCGAGTTGAATGGCTTACAAGGAACTTTAGCTACTTACTTATAATGCTACCGTTGGACTTTTCAGTAATTTTGAATATTTTTCGAAATTACAGCGCATTTTACATTTTAAGTCATTTAAGGATGTGACATCATCCAATTTCTAAATCATAAACCAGAAGAGTGATAGGCTTTTCCTTGAAACCATATTGTAGACATTCGTAAACCATGATTTTCTTGGAAACTATTTCATGTTGCGTCAAACAGTTTGGAGAAAGTTTCTTTGAAGTCATGCAGTTCAAAGAAATAGGTAATTGAATTTTACACCAACCAGTTTAACGATTTGGAACCGATTCTCTACTGCGTTAGTTTTTCAACGAACGATGGAGAGTTTACAGGCCAGGTTTAGGCAATGCTTGTTCTGCTTGTTACAGCAATACAGTTATTTCGTATTTGTCAAAGTTTTACGAGGAGCAAAGCTGCTATGGAGAACAACGCCTTGCTTTTAGTAAGTTTCAATTTTGATGCTGATGCTATCAGCCTGCAGATCTGGGCTAAGATCCGTTTGACCACTCTTTTGGTAGTAGAAGTGAGAACCACCTACAATTATCTGTATCATAACCCCGGCCATTCTTTGTTCGCCATTGAAGGTCTTCGTCTCATGAAGGACCAAAATTGATCCCTTTATAAAGAAACAAATGTCGCAATATTTTGCAACATAGACAATTAATTGTTATTTCAAACCTTGGGCGGGCTGTGTATGGGATTGTTATAGGTTGCTGCGAGACATGATTGCGTGCCATCGTTACAAATTTGCAAATGGCCTTTAATCACATTGACGAGAGCAAAAAATGTTTAATAATATTGTAAATCTAGTTCTTGAAGTATTCAAGACACCACACCAGGAGTAAATTCTTTCGTCTTATTCGAAGAAAAGGACGAATAAACAAGCCAAACTTGACCGTTATCCAGGGTCGCATCTTGGTTTTATGTGTAAAACATTGCACGTTGTTGTCTTTATCCAAACACTTTACGTCACAGTGGTCTGGCACTCAGCGGTCTTACGGGGCAGCGTTGGGGCTGCTCAACCCCTTTTTTGATGGAATAAAAGTAAAAATTGAAACATGAAATACACCATGATGATCAGCGATGTTTATCGCACAAGATAAGACAACACACATTTTTGCGTCATATTCACTTTTTAAAGATGGTTACAAAATTAGCTCTCACGCAAGAACTAATGAGGACCAGCTATTTACATCAAAAAAGAAATTACAGCTCATAAAATATTAACGTAAAATATTCTATTTACAACATTAGCCTCATGAATAAAGATTGAGTTCATTATTTACAAATTTTGCAACGGCAGTTCTCTCCATTCAATTCTTTGTGCATGTCTTGAAGGAACAGACGGAGGCGGCAATTTTTGTATCATTTGGCAGGGAATTTCATAATATGCTGCACGAAAGATAAACTATTGTTGCCATAAGTAGTTGCTTTAGTTTGAGGCAACATCAACAGATTCTTTTATCTTAAATTATAATTGTTGTCCTTTTCGTGGGAAATATCGCACAAAAAGAAGGACTTTGTTGTAAACTGCTATAAACCTCGAGCATAAACTTTTAAAAGTTCTTTTTCTGAATAGTGCACTCTGTAACAACTCGTCAAATGAGGATGTAAAATCGTTGAAGAGAATTCAAAGCGTTCTCTTATGGGTGTGATTCAAATCATTCTTAGCAGCCTTTACATAAAACATCACTATCAACGGATGGTAATCAAACTGAGACATTATGAATCAGTTGCGCAGTGAAAGAGATTGGTTCTCATTTAGATAATTTGAGACACTAGCGAAAGCACTGATCTCGTTGTTTGCTTTTTGGTATAATTTTATCACATGTTCACGGCTTCACGGCTTCACGGCTTCACGGCTTCACGGCTTCACGGCTTCACGGCTTCACGGCTTCACGGCTTCACGGCTTCACGGCTTCACGGCTTCACGGCTTCACGTCTTCACAGCTTCATGGATAACGGCAATGCTTCACCACAAAAGTTCACGGTTAAAATATTCATGTAGCCAAAATACAACATTTTTCTTATTTCTAAATTTCGGCAAAATATTCACAAGAACCAATAAAAGTTCAGGTTTTTGCCTTCAATCGTCCAATCATGCTTAGTCTTTTACTATCGCACCATTACCATGAAACGGCAGCACTACGATTGCTAACTTATTGAACCGCTAGCTTAATGCAGTATATTGCGTCATTGTCTAATTTCAAGCGTTTCTAGCAAAACGAGTATACTAATGTTAATAAACTGTTAAAGGAAATCGACACTTGTAACACACGAAAGTTAAAAAAAAATAGATCAAACGCCATCTGATTGGACCTCGCTTTCAAAACGTCGATTCCGTTCAAGAAAGTATCGTAAACAAGTGGAAGAGTTGTCAATGAATACCTTGAAAACGTTATCACTATTCACAAATCCAAATCCTGCATAAGTTGATTGTAAATTGTTCAGAGCCTGCGACAAGGACAAAACAATTCAGTTAAAGCAAAAGTTGCCACAGTAAATAAAGTTGAAAAACGCTCTTTTTCAGAGAGTAACGTATTATTACAGTGATTCCATGAACGATAGGACACATAATGTGTATCATTGTGAAATTTTCGTCAGTAGCGAGCCACCTTAATCTGTTGTTATTTGTGTGTTTTGAACTTTTTTTACTTGGTAATGAGCAACGCTACCGCTGTTTCGTGATTGTATTTTTTTTAATCACGAAACAGCGATGAGGTGGCAAAATTACCAATTGACAATAAGAAAAGAAAATAATAGGTTAAAGCCTTCATGTTGTTATAAATATGATTTCTAGCTTCGCTTTATCAGTTGTCCTTCAACGCCATGAGAGACGGTCATCCAATCCCTTTTGTTTTCCGTGTTATGCAAAATTACAATAAACTTACATCAAAGAAAACCGCGCTAATCCCCATGACCGTCCTCTGCACAGAAATCACACGACTGAATAAATGTCTGCCATTAGCAGAGAGGCCTTTATATAGCGACATAAAAGCTTTAAGGTGGCTCGCTACTGATAAAAATTGCACACTGATATTTTCCTATTGTCACTGGGGATGTCTTCCTCCTTTCGATTCGGAAGTTTCGGAAGAGACATGGGGTGCGAAGAAGATTTCGCTGTTTGGAAGGAAGACATCCAGTGGGGCAGACCACTGATCTCCGACAGCCCGCTACTTCGCAATGACTGTTGGAATGTAAGCTGCCGGTATCACGGGGGGGGGGGTTCTTTATAGCAAAGGTATCACCTGGGGATATGCCACGAGCAAGGGTATACTTTTTCGAACATCTAGTCTAGCCAAGGGTATACTTGCAATTTTGGTCTAGTTACGGTCTAGCCAAGGGTATCATATTTGACAATATTGGTCTAGGGAACCGTCATGTATTCAGCTAAAGTAGTAGGGGCAAGGGTTTTTCATCCTGACAACCCATTTTTGTTGATAATGAACTAAATTCTCGCGAAACGAATCGTCCTTTGATATTTCCGAGTTCAAGCCAATCATTTTGAGATATCTGCTGACTCGAATGGCTTTGAAATGAATCTAGCCAAGGGTATTGTTTTTCAATATTAGTCTAGCCAAAGGGAATCATTTTGGTAGAAATTAATCTAGCCATGAGTATCATTTTTGTAGAAATTGGTCTAGCCAAGGGTACCATTTTCGAAAAAAGTTAGCCTAGCCTGCTGGAGAACATGCAGCAAAATTCTTAGCCTAAAGCTAGCGATTTCATGCTTAAAGGGTCTGTTTCATCCAGCATTCCTTGCACGTGCCGTTTGTTGATGTTCCTTTGTTGTCCGCCATTTTCATGGCCCATGAAAATGGCGGACAACAAAGGAACATCAACAAACGGCACGTGCAAGGAATGCTGGATGAAACAGACCCTTTAAAGGTGATCTGAAGAGAACATTTTTAATGATGATGAACATAACTGTTGAATAATAAAGAATGCCTTTTAAAATTGTTTGACACCTTGTTTCATTTTCGAGTTATCCACTGTTTTGTATGATTGGCTGATGACGTCATTTTGTTTGCAAAAAAATACAGACAGTACTAAAAATACTTGATTGTATATCTTTCATACAATTTCGAATAGAATATTTGCTGTGTCCTTCTATGGCGCGCCATCCCGGCAAAAATTATGTGTGGTGTGCATGCAATATCATGTGTGGCGTGCACCCAAACTTTGTGCGGTGTGTACCCAGTTTCGTGCTGTGTGTATGCAGTTTTATGGAGTGTGTATGCAGTTTTGTGCGGTGTGTATGCAGTTTTGTGTGGTGTGTGTATGCAGTTTTGTGTGGTGTGTCTATGCAGTTTTGCGTTGTGTGTGTATGCAGTTTTATGTGGTGTGTGTATGAAGTTTTGTCAGGTGTGTGTATGCAGTTTTGTGCGGTGTGTGTATGCAGTTTTGTGTGGTGTGTGTATGCAGTTTTATGTCGCGTGTGTGTATGCAGTTTTGTGTGGTGTGTGTATGCAGTTTTGTGACGCACTTTTCTGTGGTGTGTGTATGCAGTTTTAAGAAAAAAATAATGGGGGGGGGCGGTGAAGATAAAAGGGGGCTGGAAATGGTTCTATACAATAATAATCGGGGGGTTGCAAAAATCAAAGTGGTTGGAAAAATTGAGAACTGTTGATTTTCGTTTTCTTAGTTAAACACGTAGCAAACAAACAAAGGGGAATGAAATTAATAAATACAGGGTGTCCCAAAAAATTGTTCGACGTCTGATTAAATATTAAAAAATAAGGAAATACTGAAGGGGTTCCATGTTAAAATAACCGTATTGCTGAGATTGTAGATTAATTTTCTAGCAAATCGGCTAAATATTCGTGAAGTTACGAGCTTTCGAAGATCAACTTTGTGCGAAAGCTGAAGACGCCCCAAAATTGCATATTTCGTGAAAGTAGAATCTCGTTTATTCAAAGAAAATCAAATGGAAGTTCAAAAGCATTTTCGATAAACTAGCTTTCTATAACATTGAATCATGGTTATGGATGGTTGGATGAATCCTGTTCAGCAAAATTTGGAATTGCTACGTCTCTCATTGATTAAGTTTTCATTCCATGTTTTTAGATACTTGCATTTTTAAGTAAATTTTTGCAACGGTCAAGAATTAAATAACTTTGGAAGTTCTATTTGGTTTGCTATGAGATCGACGAGAGGTGAAACATTGGACAATCTTCTTTTACCTCGATTTTAGGAAGTCTTTTAGGAAAACAAACCCGTGGGGGGGGGGGGGGGGGTACTCCCATTGTGGGCTGACAGAGGGGTCCAGTCAGTGTTAAAGAGGGCCATCAAAGCAAAAAGTTTGCAAAATACTCTCAAATGGAAGTATCTTTTTGCAGAAACCCCCAAATGGTAGTTCGTGGACCTAAATTTGGGCCATTTGGTAGCATCTAGTAGTGGAATTTTTTTTGCAGTTTTTCACAATTTTCCTTATTGTAAAAACTGATTGAACAGAGCAAGAAAACTTCAAAATTCATTGATAATTATTGCTGCAACGACCATATTGCCATGCGGAGAAGCTTACTGAGTTGAAATCTTACAACTGGCTAGGAATCTTGAAATATCCCCAATTGGTAGTATTTGTTTGACAAATAGGGCGATTTTCCATTTCGTAACGCCCTCAAACCGATTGGGCCCCCCTGTTAGGCCATAATGGGAGATCCCCCCCCCCCTCGGAAAACAAGTCAGTAGTGGCGTCTGGTTTCAGCTTTCTCATAAATTGGAACTTTAAAAGCTTCTAACTCCGTGAATTCTTCGCGGATTTGCAGGATTCTGGCTTCTAAAATTAATTTAAAATGTTAGGAACAGATCTAACCAGGAGCCTGAACATTTTATCGTTAGTTTTTAACATTTAATCAAACGTCGAACAATTTGATACCCTGTGCTAGAAAAAATTGGTGAAAACGATACCCTTAAAAACGGCACATCCCCGTCGGACAAATATACTAAGTACCCCCCCCCCCCCCGGGCAAAGCACAGAGCCAAGCCAAAGGACATGAAGGATACGGCAAATTGTGGATTGGTCTCTTCCCATCAACGAAATGTTAAGAGATAGGAGAAGTGTTCGACACACAGCGAGAGCTGCCAGAATAACGTCGGCCATTTTGCTTCCCAGGCACAAGTGACCACACCTAATGCATAATCCACACATCATAATGAGATTGCACAATAAAAACTGAACACACACGACGCAAAAACTGCCTTCCCGCTTATTAATTTTTGGAAATTTTCCAACCCCCCAACTTTTATTCCAACCCCCCTTTATTAATTATTGAAAAACAATAGAAATGATGGTAAACATAATTTTCTAATAATTCCTGCCAAGCAAATGTACGTACTGTATTTATTAAATTTATTCTATAACAATTTATTGCAGACATGCAAACAACAGTTCTCAATTTTCCCAGCCACCTTGATTTTTGCAACCCCCCGATTATTATTGTATAGAACCATTTCCAACCCCCTTTATCTTCACCAGCCCCCCCCCATTATTTTTCTCTTAAAACTGCATACACACACCACTGAAAACTGCATACACACACCACACAAAACTGCATACACACACCGCACAAAACTGCATACACACATCACAGAAAACTGCATACACACACAACGCAAAACTGCATACACACACCACTGAAAACTGCATACACACACCACACAAAACTGCATACACACACCGCACAAAATTGCATACACACATCACAGAAAACTGCATACACACACAACGCAAAACTGCATACACACACCACACAAAACTGCACACACACACCGCACAAAACTGCATACACACACCACACAAAACTGCATACACACACGACGCAAAACTGCATACACACACGACACAAAACTGCATACACACCGCACAAAACTGCATACACACATCACAAAAACTGCATACACACAGTACGAAACTGGGTACACACCGCACAAAGTTTGGGTACACGCCACACATGATATTGCATACACACCACACATAATTTTTGCCGGGATGGCGCGCCATATCCTTCCCCTTTTGAGGTCATTACGGTACATTGAATGTGAATTATCAGACATTGCTTGTTGAAGATCTCTCCGTAGGAGCTAGGAATGTTGAAGTACGAGCGAAGCTAGCGCTTAACTTCCTAGTTGTAAATAAGAATAGGCAGTAAAGGGAATCAAAGCATACATAGCCAATCAGATATCAGAATTTCCGGTTGACGCAGGTCAGTTACCCAAATATGGAGCGGCACGTGTCACTGCCTAATGTTTCTGTTTCGCTATTTTCAAGGAATTTTTTTTTTTCATATATTCTCATAAAATCTACAATAACAAACAATTACAACATTACAAAACAACGGCGAAGGGAGCATGGAAATACATAACAACCCTAAAACCTAAGCTTAACATATCGACAAATATTACAAAACTACGAAAATGACTACAGTAGTGTCGCCCATTATGTCCATGTTGTCGCAAATCTGAATTTGTCCTCAAAAAGTATAATCAGAAAGCCAACTAGCTAGTATACTTGCTAATCGGCCGTAATGGGCGACCGGGCATAACAGACGACGCCACACTAAACATAAAGGAGGAAAGGTTTACACGAGAGAGTTAGAGCATAAGCATCAGATCCCCAAAAGGACCACACAAAACTGCGCAATCCCCCCAAAGACCCAACGCCCATGCTGGTTTTAGCAATTTATTGGAAGCGTTCTGAGGCCTTAATATATTTCAATGTCGCCTCAAGAATTTTTGTATTTGCATCAAAAGGTACTTGTCCGTGGCCATAAAGGAGTATTTGCAATAGTTCTTGATTTGAAAAGTTTGATAGGCCGTGAGGCCGCAATATTGCATTAACGCTGTCGAGAAGATCACGTCTGTGCACATCGTAAGAATGGCAGAGCAGCAAGAAGTGCCCCGTATCCTCAATACCATCATTTATTGGGCACAAAGGATTTAAAGTATCCCTAAAATTATGTTTGAATTTGTGAAAACTTAACTTACTGAGCCCAACACGTAGCTGTGTTAAAACAGATAAAAGTTTTGGGTCGTGGATGCCGTAGACTGGTTTAGCACCGGTTTAGAGGGTGGACGGATGAGACCTAAAAGTTGCTTTTTGAACACATTCACTGAGCAGGATTGTTGAATTTCAGGGTCAAGTTTTTCCCATTCCGACAAACAGTTTGGGTAGAAACTTGACTTGAATCTCTCTGTTCTCGCACGTATTTGACCAGTTTCTGCTTGCCTGCGAAGATTGTAGTTTGATTCCTGTCGTTCAGGCACAGGACCTCTTGTGTAATCTGGAGTTAAATGGTTGATAATCTTATAAAAGAGAACAAGACGTCTACTCCATCGACGGAGGTTGAGAGACTCCCAGCCAAGCTTGTCATATATTTTTTCACGAGATGTGCCCTTCCACGCACCAGTTACTGCTAACGCTGCAGAGTATTGAACAGCCTCAAGTTTTTCCATTTGATTTGTCAATTTAACAGTATGACTAAAATCACATATTTTATGCGGGGTGTGATATATGACGTCACCATAATCCAAGTGCGGTCTGACATACAGTTTGTACATTTCGTTGAGGGTGTGTCGCGGTAAGTATTTTGAGAGGAATCTCAACATCCCTATTCCTTGTCTCGACTTGGAAATAACTGACTTGATGTGGCTAGAAATAAAAGATTAACGCCCCAGGACCCTATAGCTTACCAGCCCCAGTCTCCTTTCCTTTGTCAGTTAGAATGGGTGTGTCGTAATATCTGCCCACTCTTTCTCTCACCGACCATTCGTTCGCATTTCTGCTCACAGTCAGTCATAAAAGTTTTTTCTCTTGATCTACAATCTTTATTGAGCTTGAACTATGGAATCGCAAAGCAAAAAGTCATCTACTGTTCGTCCAAGAGATCGAAGGGATGCCCGTCGTACTCTAGCAGGCTGGAAGAACCTTGTGTGTGTGTGTTAGGTACCATCAAGTCGCTGGCGACTTCTGGCGACCCTCTGAACAAACAATCTCCATTCTGTTCTGTTCATTGCTTTTTCATTAAGTTTATGCAAGGACATCCCAGTTAATTCTTTCAACACATCCAGCCATCTTGTTCTTTGCCTGCCTCGTCTTCTTGTCCCCTCTACCCTCCCTAACATAATATCTTTCTCCATCCCATTAGCTCGTATTGTATGTCCGAAGAAGGTCAGTGCTTGTTTTATAATCATGCCTTCTAATGAAATTTCTGGCTTTATTTCTTCCAACACAGACTTATTTGTTCTTCTTGCTGTCTATGGTATTCTCAGTATTCTACGCCAACACCATAGCTCAAACGCATCAATCTTCCTTCTTTCACTTTTCCTGATTGTCCAGCTCTCACAGCCATACATCATTACAGGGAAAACTAATGCTTTAACTAGGCGCACTTTGCCTGAGCGTGTGTGATGTGACTGAGATGTACAAAACAAAAAATAACCTGAGCCCTTCATTCATGCACGAAATTTTCAGCGAAAATGAAAGTCATTACAATTTGCGTAACAATAACGAATTCTTCCAACCTAGGGTGAGATCTGTCAACAACGGGACAGAAAGCATCCGATTTAAAGGTCCACAGCTGTGGCAAACGTTACCACCAACTATACGAAATTCAGATTCTCTTTGTCAGTTTAAAACAAAAATAAAAAATTGGAACGGAGAAAATTGTCCATGTAAATTATGCCGCGTTTTTATTCCGAACTTGGGCTTTTTATGATGATAATATTTGAATACCTGCTTTTATACACTTTTATGCCTTTATACTGTATACTTTCGATGAATTGTAAATATTTTATCCCCTTTTTTCTGATGTAACATTTGTATTTTAAAATTTTAACTAACGTTGGAATTAATTAGCTGATTACTTTTAGCTATATTTTTTATGTATCCAACTGTAAAGAAATTGATAATAAAAATAATAACTTTCGTATGCATTGATATTTCTTTGTCTTTCATGACTCTATGAAGACCTGTCATCGCCACCTTGCCCATGGCAATTCTTCTGATAATTTCTGATGTGTAACCTCCATCTCTTTCGATTTTAGCACCGAGGAATATGAAGCTATCTACGACTTCAACTGCTTCATCCTCGTCCCCAATTATAAAGTCTTCCAGCTCACTTGATGTAACCATTACTTTCGTTTTCTTAATGTTGAGCCGAAGCCCAGCTTTCTCACTTTCTTGTTTTACCCGATTTAACAGCATTTTGAGACCTTCTTCTGTTTCTGCTAGTAGCGTGGTGTCATCTGCATATCGAAGGTTGTTGATATTTCGACCGCCTATCTTAATTCCATGTTCTATCTCTTCCAGACCAGCCATCCTCATTATATTTTCACTGTACAAGTTGAACAGATACGGGGATAAGATGCAGCCTTGCCTTACTCCTTAAAGTGGGAAGAACCTTACGAAGACTGAATTGCGAAACAAGGCTGCTTTGTATGGTGTAGAGCAGATAGGAAAGAAGGAAACGATCGCGTTGCGTCTCTACAGCCTATTCGACGTCCTGGCGTCTGACAACGAATCGAGCGCCTCGGAAGCAGACCCAGCTCCAAGAACCTCAATTACTGGCGAAAGAGATGTTCACGTGCCCAACCAGCCTCGCACTTCGGAGGCGGGGACTTCGTTGGTTACCTTCAGCTTAGAAGATTTGAAAAAATTAATGCAAGAAGTAACCGAGAAGTCCAACCAGCAAGATGCAGCTAATCCTTCCTACTCTGGTGTTCTCCAACTCTCACCGACATCCACTATTTCTGCACCACCGGCCACAGATGCCCCCCAGCAAGCTGCCCAGCCACAACCACCCCCAGCTGCCATTCCAGAGCCTCCAATAACCGCCACAGCCACCGCCGTCGCTGCATTACACCAAGGTAACATTGATTCTTTGTTTCATTCACCTCTCAGTTCATTGCCCCCACTCTCCCCAAAGTTAATAAAATGTATGAAAGCAAAAGAATACATCGATTTGAACACACTACTACCAAATTCTCTCTACGACACCACCTCTGACCAATCCTATAGCCTTCAAGTCCAACCAGGGGTAGGTGGGGACGAAACTGTGTCATTGACGCAAACCCGACGCACCGCCCAAAAAATTACGAGTTTTCTCACATGGCTGGAAGCATGGAATGTTTTTATAAGAGGCATGGTGCACTTTCATCCCCACCTTGCCCCCGATTTGTTAGCGTACCAAGAATCGTTCACTGCACTAAACCGCAATTACAATTTCCAATCTTGCTACAAATATGACATAGCCTTTAGGATGAATGTGGCAAGAAACCAGTATCTCCCTTGGTCGCGGCTTGATGAGTACGCCTTCAACCGTTTTTTACGTTGCGCACTGCCCTCCCAGCCCCTATCATGTTTCAGATGTCGTATGTCTGGCCATTTTGCGGCAGAATGCCCATCTCTTAAGCAACGGGACGGTGACGCACGCCCTGGGCAGAGCTTGTCGCCCCAAGCCTATTCATTTACCAGCCAGCCGCCTTTTCGTGCTAAACAGCCCTTTTATCAAGCCCCCTGCCGACATTTCAAAGCCAACTATTGCCGCGACCAAAACTGCCGCTGGCCCCACATCTGCAACCGATGCCGCGGCCTTCACCTAGCAACAAATTGCCCAAGGGCTAAACAATAACTTCAATCCATTACCAGTTTATTCAAAAACTCCTGTCAACACAAAACATTTACGTAAGGAATTAATCTCATATCCTGACCAAGTATTCGTTGACAATTTGATTCATAGTTTCCAGCACGGTTTTTCTATTGGCTACTCAGGCCCGGAATTCTGTAATATTGCACCTAATTTGCAGAGAAACGGATGTCGGGCCCCTTTACTGGCCCGCCATTACAGAATTTTCGTACGTCACCAATTGGCGTAATCCCAAAGAAAGACAGCAATAAATTTCGTATGATCACCGACCTATCCTCACCAAAGGGTATTTCAATTAACGACTTCATAAATGACTCAGAAGCTTCCGTATCATTCAACAATTTCGATTCAGCCGTTTCCATAGTGTCCAGCCTGGGAAGGGGGGCACTCATGGCTAAATTAGACATAAAGAGCGCATTTCGTATCTGCCCAGTAAGGCAAGAGGATTGGTATTATTTAGGTTTTTCATTCCTTGGTTTCTATTTCGTCGATTTATGCCTTCCATTTGGCCTTCGCTCATCCGTGGAGCGTTTCACACAGTTATCGGACACGCTCCTTTGGATAATGAAAAACAACTGTAAAATAGCGAACTGCACTCATTACCTGGACGATATTTACTTGGCAGGACCCCCCTCTTCCCCACAGTGTGAAGATGACATGCAAAAAACAATTGCCTTGTTTAAAAACCTGGGCGTCCCACTAGCTCCTGAGAAGATCGAAGGCCCAGTAACAAATCTAACATTCCTGGGTATAGAGATAGACTCTCAAACAATGTCAATAAGGTTACCAGAAGAAAAGCTATCTGCCCTCATTTCCCTTCTGCAGAAATGGTCGGAAATGCGAAAGTGCACGAAGAGAGAACTCCTTTCACTGATAGGAAAACTTTCGTTTGCCTCAAAAGTAATCCCATCCGGTCGAGTGTTTGTAAGACGCCTCATAGACTTATCGATGACGGTCGAAAGACTGTCTCATCGAATCTCTCTCAATTCTGAAGCAAGAAAGGACATCTCGTGGTGGGCGAATTATCTGCCTGCCTGGAATGGGCGGTATAAAATTCTTGACTCGTTGACTACCCCCTGCCACCAATTGCATATCTACACTGATGCATCAGGGGAAATAGGGCTGGGTATCTACAACAATGGGAAATGGGTGTCTAAAACATGGCCCAAAGAACATAAACAAAAATCCATCCAATGGAAAGAAATCTTTCCTGTCTACGTTTGTTGTTATTTATGGGGTAAAGAATTTCAAGGAAAACGTTTACTTTTTCACTGCGATAACCTCGCTGTTGTGAACATTTGGTCCGCCCAGTCTTGCAAGTCTCCAGAAATTATGGCTGTACTGAGAAAACTTTTCTACATCGCAGCACAGCATGAATTCATGGTCCACATAAAACATATACCAGGAGTAAACATTGTCCTAGCAGACTGCCTTTCTCGTTCTCAGATAAGCAAATTTTTCACTCTGGCGCCTTTGGCGAGCTCCCATCCAACAGAAGTCCCAGACGAGCTCTGGAAAGTTTAGAACACGACAGTCGTTTCCTACAATTTATGTCTATTGCCAATTCGTCGAGAAGAACATACGAGCAAGGTCAGTCTAGCTTCAATTCATTTTGCTTCAATTTATGAATTTGTCCTTACCCTTTGACACAGCACAACCTATGCCTTTTTACGACCTATCTGGCCAGGACTCTGAGTTACTCAACAATCCATTTCATTTCATTTCATTTCATTTCATCAATAATTCAAGCTATTTATTAACAAGCAACATATCTACGGTAGCTGAAAAACATGCGCAATTTAAAATACAAACTTTTAATACTACTTTCTACCGATTTAATAATAGATGTGTAGCCTAGGACACCTAGAAAGAACTCTAATGAGCTTTCGGGCTAGGTGCCCGTTGCCTCTGTCAAGCTAAGATTCAGCGATATTGAAATTAATACGAATACATTTTTTTTATTACTAACACTAACGAAAAAAATCTAAGGAAAAAGGAAAGGAAAAAAAGAGAAACAAAAATAGAATAAAACCGTTTAGTTTCTATAATCACGGTTGAGTGGAGTTTAGTTGAATTCGGATGTTTCGTATGGAAGATTGATGGGAGAAATCGATTTTTAATTGTAGCTATCTAGTAGCCATGTTTTGTAGCTTTTTGTAAAAAGTTTCTTACTCTTAGAGACTCGTATTTCTCTCGGAGTTTCATTCCATACCTTCACTCCGTAATTTGTAATGAAATTTTGTTTGTAGTTTGTTCTGACTAGGGGCTGAGATAAGTGGCCTGCAGTTGCTTGTCTTGTTTGAATATTGTGCCGGGAGTTAACGAATTGGAAAAGCTTTTGGAAATGTTCTTCTACATTTCCTGCTGATACATCGTACATGAACTTCGCACACTCTAGCTTGTAACAGTCGTCTAGTTTTAGTAGGCCATATGATTTGAAAAGAGGTGCACTAGGTGTGTTTTGTTTTTTGAATCCCATGAGTCTCACTGCTTTTTTTAGTTTTCTTCGCACAGGGTCCTGATGCTTAGAGTAGGCTCCTCCCCAGTTAGTTATACCATAGTTGATATGGGGTGAAATGAAGGCGTTGTAGATATTTACCAAAGTATTTTCTGGTACAAAATGTCTCATTTTTGCCATAATGCCAAAATCCGCACATACTTAGCCGCTGTCCGCTTCCGAAACATAGAACTAAGGTTTTACTCAAACTTCGAACCAATGCAAAATCTGCAAATGCTACTTCGAGGGATTAAACGTGTTAAAGGTATATCTTCAAAACCCAACCGCCTCCCAGTAACGTTGAACATAATGAAAATCTTAAAATCGAACTTGCGAAAGTCACATCTTAACGAGAAAGATAAACTTATGCTGTGGGCTGCGTTCACGACAGCCTTTTTCGGCCTTTTGCGTGCTTCTGAATTCTGTTGCGATAGCAAACACACTTTTAACCCGGATGCAACATTGCTACTAAAGGATGTGACCTTAAATGAAAACGTTGCAACAATGAAAATTAATGTTTCTAAAGCTGATCCATTTCGGAATGGCCACGAAGTCCGCCTCGCGGCATCACAATCATCCGTATGCGCATTTCGAGCACTTAGTAAATACACGATGTTTTGCTCCTGCCCAGCTGCCCCATTGTTCGTTTTTAGTGACACAACGTATCTCACGAGGCAAACGGTGACAAAGACATTGCAGAGCCTGTTACGCCCAAATTTTCCTGATGTTAATCGCTACTCATCACACAGTTTCAGAATTGGCGGAGCAACGTCTGCAGCAGCGGCGGACTTACCAGACTGGCTGATATAAACTCTAGGCCGTTGGTCAAGTAACTGTTACGAACGTTATATCCGTAGTCCATCAAATATTATAGATCGTGTTCCGTATATTCTCTCTCATCGCTAGGTTAAATCGGCCCCTCCCTCCCTATTCCAGCAGGTTAATCAGCCTTGGGGCGTATTTGGGCGTATCTTGGCGGTTAGGCCACCAAATCTGGTGGCGAAATGTATTTTTGCAATCCTTATTAGGCCCTATAATCTAATAACCTAATTTAGGCCAGTTTCTATATTGTTGGTAGTCTTGTGGCTCTTTATGAGTCGCCACCTTAAAAGAAGTATTTTATCAAAGGGCCACACCTAAGTGCCTTCATTGCAGGACAAAAGAGGACCTGAGGGCGGGTAACCCCGCAGCTGGCCTCGCAAGTACCTGCGGTGGGGGACCAAAAGATGAAATAAACAAAAACAAGCTGGGGTCATTGATACCTCGGGTACTTCATGGCAGGACTAAATGTACCTCTCATGCTGACCCAGTGGATCTCGATATAATATGATAGCTTTAGTATTTTATGCCAGATACGACCCCAAGAGCTGCCAAAAATGTGTCTTATATTTCCGTGTCTTATCTGTTCTTGATCACAAAGGGGTTCGGGGACGCGAGGGGGTTAATCCGCGATTTACGGAGTAAAAGGACAATTTAGAGTCTAGTATGATTCCAAGGTGCTTTTGCTCCTGAACGCTCGTTACATGAACTCCATTAAAAACAAGGGGAGGGTGATTCAATGGAATTCTCTTTGTTGAAAAGGTCACCTCTACTGCTTGCTTATTGGGGTCAGGATTAAAGGACATCCGCCACTTGTGCGCCCAAAGCTTGATAAGATTCAGATCATGGTTCATATCAAGGGCAGCTGTATGTGGATTGTGAACAACTGTGAAGATTGATGTATCATCGGCAAATAGTTTCACATTACATTTTAAGCCATCTGTCAAATCATTGATATACATTAGAAAGAAAAGAGGACCCAGGATGGAACCCTGGGGAACACCAGCTGAGATAGAGCCCCATGTAGACGTTTTACCATTCAAAACAGTACGCTGTTTTCTATCACTGAGAAAGCTTTGCAATAATATCAATAGTTTACCAGAGACACCACACTGACGCAGTTTGTAAATAAGACCCTGATGCCAGACTCTGTCAAAGGCCTTCGAAATGTCGAGATAAACCGAACGTACTTCAAGTGTTGGATTGCAGTCAAATGCTGTAAATATGGAATTGACAATTGACAGTAACTGATTAACAGTTGAGTCTCCTGGGCGAAATCCTGATTGATTTGGGTTTAATAAACCGTTTCCGTTCAGGTGCTGATAAAGAGAGTCAAAGATAAGTTTTTCTAGAAATTCGCTAAAAATGGGAAGAAGAGAAATGGGTCGATAGTTATTCTTAAGATTCTTACTGTTCTTCTTATGGATGGGAACTACATTGGCTTGTTTCCAGACTTCAGGGAAAACACCTTGGGTCATACACGACTCAAATATTAATCTAAGGGGTAGAAGGAGTGCATCATCGCATATCTTTATCATTTGCACGGAGATATCGTCCCAGCCATGAGCTTTGTTTGGATTCAATGATCGAATGATATTCAAGATCCTCTCATCAGAAATGGAAAAGTCAGCAAGTAGTGGAGCATTGGGTACTACTGTCGGAGGAAGTTCGCTACCAGTATCGATTGTGGTGCACTGCTGTATAAAATAATCATTGAAAATTTCTGCCTTTGCAGTAAAATCCAGCAGAAATATGTCGTTTTCTAATAGAGGGAGGATTATGGGTATTTTAGCTTTCTTCAAGATTTTATTTATCAAGGACCAATAAAGCTTTTTACCTGTTTCGGGGTTCGAGAGGGTTCTACCTATTTTCGTAAAGTACTTGTCCTTAGCATCCTCAATCATTTTCGATCCCTGAGATATCATGTTGGTAATTGCCTCCAGCCTGCCCTCTGGCTGACCATTCCTGATGAATGTCTTATATGCCCTATTCTTTTTTTTGATGAAGTTTTTAATTGACTGTGTCATCCAAGGTGCCTGGCGAGACCTAACTGTGATTATTTTGTTCGGTATAAAATTTGAAAAGATATTGAGCAAGGTTTCATTCAGATATTTAACTTGCAAATTAGGGCAAACGATATCTGATAAAGTATCTTTCCAAGAAAACATTTCAATACTCTTTTTGATTGCAGTTGTATTTGCACGGTCATAAACCAAATTTTGCGTCTATACGGGGGTGGAGACAAATTTCTTACACTTAATTTACCATAGACAATCTGGTGATGACAGTTCTCATGCAAAGAGGGGTGAACACCAGATTCAAGGAAAAGATTTGGCTGATCAGTGAAAATAACATCGATGCAAGATCTTGAGTTACCTATAAAGTTCGTTGGTTCGTTGATTAATTGATGGAGGCCAAGGTCAGAAGTAAATGGTTCGAAAATTTTGCCCTCATCATTTTCGATGTCATTTTCCCACCAGTTTGTAGAACGGCAGTTAAAATCACCAGTTATAATAACACAGTAAGGATTTTCGCCAGACATCTTGGACAACATGAGTTCGAAATTATTCATGAAATCCTGAAATTCAGTTCGGCTCTGGCTGGGACTCCGGTAGAGGATAGTAAAGAAATATTGTTTCTTATCAAGCTGAACTTCGCACACAATACATTCAGGGAGGGTCACTAGGTCTGGCCGACTTGTTGCAGGAAACGAATCTTTGACGTAGAGCCCTACACCTCCTCGTTTTATATTGTTTGGGTGGTTGCTTTTAAGAAATGAGTAACCCGTGAGATCTAATCTGCTTTCTTCCACAGTGCTATCAAGGTGGGTCTCAACAATGCCTATCAGATCATAATTATAAACTGAGTTATACGCTTCGATAAGGGAGACGCGTGTAAAATTTTGTGCACAGATGCTATTTAGGTTCCAAGAACAAAAGTTGAAGGTGCTATGTTCTGGACCAGGGTTTGTCTCAATATCGCCACTTATCAGAATTGTCCTATAAGTTGTCCATTGCAAGTGAAGCGTATGACATATTAAACATATTGCATAAAAGTAGGCATATCTAACAGATAAGTGTTTCAAAGTGCGGCGATTACAAGAATGAAGGCAGAAAACAGGAAAGCGTTTAATTAGCTCAAATAGTATGTAAATTACAACTTTTGCATGCAAGTACAACCGAGCAAAAACGTCCAAGAAGCAAATGTTTGGATGAAACGAAAGATGTGCTGCGATCTGGACGATCATGGCAATTGGTAAGACAGGAATTGAAATTGCAACAACAACAGAACAGGTATAACTTGAAGATCACAAGAAATATTGAAAAGGGATGTACTTCGTGGTGAATATTTGCCTTGGTACTGAACGGAAAACGGGACGCTATTGCTGCTCTTCATTGATTTACATCAACCGGCATCACAGAACTTTAATCCCCTCGACAGAGAAACATTGTGACCTCGTAAGACCAAGATTCTAAATGCGAGTTCGCTTTTCCTCTCTCGTGTAAACAAATACTTTAACAACATTAAACTAAAAATGAACTGCAAATGCAACAATGAATAATACTGAAAAATTAGTAACACAAATATCCTCAAGGGGCACTCAAACCATACTTCTAGAAGTTGAAAACAATTCATTGGACAAAGACAAGACGATCTGAAATTTGCCAATGTAGGGCTTGTAATGAAGGACCATCTGGGAATTCTAAAGGTTGATTTGTGGATGGGTAACAGGTAATCAAAGTAGAGTAGCATCCTCCAGGGGGGAAGAAAATAAGTCCTCGCTCAAAAAACAACAACAGCATCCTCTGGAAAGGACTAAGCAAGACCTTGCTTCAAACTGGTGACTTCAAATAAAGAAGTGTTTCAAATTCCAAATTTGATAGCCTGGGATCCACTTGAAAATAAAACAATCCAGCATTGCATTTAGATTTGGCCAGCTGGCTAACTTTTAAATAAAACAATACTCAATTATAAAAACAAAGCAAGCAAGACTGCCCTGATTGCCAAGAGAACCCCGAGGCTAAAGTGAAAAGGAATTTCAAGGAATTTCATGCAATGCAATTTCACCTCGGGTAAAGGGGGCTGAAAACTCCCATGTGAACAGGCACTTTCATTTTTCTTGCAAAGTTGCTGATTGACATCTTGATTTAGTCCCAATGCGAGGAAGGGTTGAAATGCACAGAAATGATTTGAATTCAAACCTCTCCACAACTGCTTTCTTTTCCCTCCCTCTGAGGATCAAGTTGCCTTTAAAATACTGAATACATTTATATGCTGTTAAACTTTTTTATAATTTGAAGCGTTTGGTGTACAAAGATATAAGAATATATGTGTACCTGTCTCATGTCTCCTTGTGATGTAAAAATGATTGCTTCGAGCCCACCATCGTTTCTAGGTATCTGCAAATAAAGCAGCTATGAAATAAGCGATACTACAAACGGGTGCATCTGGAAAAAACGGTCGCTTTTAACCCTAATCCTACCGAGCTTTTTTTGATCTAACATAGCCGGGGGGGGGGGTGCTTTCCACCCCCCCTCTATAAATAGCCGTAGACTAATGGAAAAAAAAACATTGAAACTTGGCAAGGGCGTAGTCCTAACTATTCTTAGCCGATTGGTAGTTTTGGGTGTGGCCACCTCATTAGGTGACGTCACTATGACGTCATAATGATGGAAAATGTCAAAATATATGGTTTTCCGGCTTATTTGTTCTAAAAACGGAATAAAGGTAATCTGAATGACTTTTTCCATTCTTATTTGGCGTATTATTCATTTCCAATTCAAATATGATGCATAGAGGTGTTTTTAGACTGTTATTTGGAAGAGAATGACAAAAATTGATGACGTCATAACTAAAAACTGTGTTTTTCTGCCACAAATTGATAATAATTGGCTCAAAATGCTTTTTAAGTATTGCATAACGCAATTCTATGCATTTTTAACAAAATCTATCCGAAAAAACTTTAAAATTTGCCAAAATGAACCAAAATGGCGGCCAGAGTGACGTTATCATTTAAGAATGCTGACGTCAGCATATTCCATTGTTATTGACAACAATAGAAAGCTAATTGTTTGCTGATTCTTTTAAAGTACAATAGTCAACATTTGGAACTAATTCTGGGAGTAAAAATATCAAAATCATTAATTTTTCCAATACCTTGCTCCAAATATGGTAGTGTCACCTGTCACGTGACACCTATTGTTCAAAAATTTAATAGTCAAAATGTAGCTAATAGATAATTAGTAATTGTCTGAGAGCTTGAGGGTCATAGCTTTTGTCGTTAAAGAATGCTCTGCAAAAAAACCGACAGGGGGGGGTGGAAAACACCCCCCCGGTAGGATTAGGGTTAAACAATTCTCCCGTGGCAGCTCCTAATATCTAAGGATCCTTTGAATCAGTATTTTCGATATCCAGAAGCGTTAACTTCTTTCACTAAAATATGTAATGATATACAAATATGATATGAATGTTGGATGTGGCGATATTATTCAATGGTATTTGGGCGTGGCAGTGGAGCGTTTACACTGTATAGTGAAGTCATATTGCGACAAATTTGAGGTATGCTGACAAAAACAGTGTTGAAAAAGACGGACATCAAAGAGTAATATCTGAAGAGAGATCACCAATCTTTCAAACGATTTCCTAATGCACCTCTTATTATATGGTGACCAAGACGTATCTGAATGACCTAAATAGAAACATACTCGAACTGACTGTACGATTCATCCACAATACCGGTCGGTTTCGTTAAGATCACATCAAACTTAAGTCACATGCCATGCAATCACCAAGTTCCATAAAGTAAATTTCTTTTTGTTTGTCAATTCTGTCTCACATTAGATGTCAGGTATCCTATCCAAATAAAATGAACAGAAGAGTTTAGCTCGTGACAGTTTTTGGGTTATTACAGCCCCAACCTGACATCTAATGTTAGACAGACTACAGTTCAGTATCTATCGTTTTTCTTTTTCAATGGTATGTAGCATTTATGTAAAATTGTATGTAGTTTAGCTTTTTTTAAAGAACGTCATGGGGTAGTCATAGTATTTTGCTACTCGTGGTATCGTCCTTGTAGTATTGTAAAGTAGTTCGTAGGTAGAGTAATCCGTAGCATGTATTGCAAATTTTTAATGGAATATATATAAAAAAGAGTGCACCATCACGGTTTTTAACTAACCAACGCAAAAAAGCTCACTTTTTAGGCAGTGAAATTACATCAGATCAAGGGTCATGTGAAGAGCCAAAAGGTCCAAAGTATATCCCTTACATTCCTGTGGTCCTTGATACAGAGTCACACAAAAACACTAGAATCACTTTTCTTTGTCGATTCTTCTTCGATTTTGCTTTTCTTTTAAATGAAATAAATCCATCATGTTTCCTTTTCCAAAGTTTAAATTCAGCCCAAAGCCCAGCAGAGTAGCTGTGGCATGGCGGCCATACATAACTATAAATTGAACCAGAATGAAGCCAACGTTATTATAACATGCAATATTTCAATATGTGTGTCATCGGATGTTCAGAACCAATTAGAATCCAAAAGCACGTCACGAGATAGTACATAGTTCGTTACCTTGCAATTCGTTTTATAAAGTCTTATTGTCATTCGATGCTTACATCCAAGACACTGGGATGAAAAACCTTTTCTTAATTGGGCGTGCTGTTGCTACATTCTAAAATCGCACTTAACCACACAATCCCCATTAAATGTTGCAAGTTAACCGGACACCATTCCATATATGGAAGTAGAAGGGTTACAAGCGTTGAGATTCGAAGAACAGCCCATGACTAACCCATTTCTCTATCTCTTCGGAGATTAAGAAATGCATTGTATTGGTGAAACACACCTTCAACTTTGAATAAAATGAGTGCAGTATTTAAGAACAAACACCTGAAAGTTTAAACCAAAGTCAGAGTGTTAAAGCGTTATGAAAGTTCAGTTTTGTTGTATGGGTGTGAGGCATGGACGATCAATAAAGAAATACAGGAAGAATAGAGCCAAAAGAAATGTGGCCCTTCCGGAGAATGCTTCAAATAGCTTGGACAGATAGGGTTAATAATGATGCAGTTTAAAAAGAATAGACGTGAGAAGAAAGCTATTAAAGGTCGTTAAATTAAGGCAAATGCAGTTTTTGGGACAAGCAATGCGAGGCGTGGGGATGGAAAATTTAGTGTTAACAGGGAAAATTCACGGAAAGAGGGGCAAGGCAGACAAAAAGAGATCTTTCTAGCAGGAATGATTAAAACCGTAGTGTACGATTGATCGCGTTAAAGTGGATGGCTTCGTTGCATACCTAGTACACGTATTTTTTTTATAAGAAATTAAGGTCCGGGGCTGGTAGGCAGTTTCTTAAATTTTTGGGCCATTTTGCTGCCAAAAGTTTCTTACGTGTTTCTTATATGTTGAATGCCGGAAATGTAGTTTAATTTAGCTTTGTCAACAGGGCTCCCAAATTACTTAGTAAGATCTCAAATAGAGTAAATAACATAATTCGCACTCAGCACACACACTCAGTACACTAGTACACATAATTTTTATAAGAGATTGAGGTCCGGGCTGGTAGGCAGTTTCTTAAATTTTTGGGCCATCTTACTACCAAAAGTCTCTTACGCATTGCTTATATTTTGCATGCCAGGAGTGTAGTGTAACTTAGCTTTGTCAAGAGGGCTCCCAAATTACTTAGTAGGATCGCAAATTGAGTAAATAACATAATTCGCACTCAAAATAATCTCCAAACAGTTGCTATAACTGTACAGTGTCAAAACACTTTGAGTGCGCTGGGAAAATTAAAAGTGCTAATTACAAAAGTTTCATTGCTTTTTAAATTCAGTTAGGGTTGTTTCTTAACGTTCGAAAAATTGAGCCTAGTGTTTCCTATAAGCTATCTCTCGTAAAAAATACGTGCACAATTCTATGGTGAAGCTCAAAAGGGTGTCCCAAAAATTTGTTGATATCTTAAAAAAAAAATGAAAACAACGACAAAACAAACGGGCTTCATCGCAGCATACCGCTGTTCTTGAAGATTTTGAACTTCACAATATCGAAAATTCATTGAAAATGTGAAACCAGAAACCTTTAAATGACTGCTTGTGTAACGACCTCCAAAATCGAAGAAAACCAGCCACAGCAAATCGAATAAGATTGGGTGAATGATTTAGTATCCAAAACAACTGTCAAAGTTTCCTCAAGAATGCAAATATCTAAAAATCTTAAATGAGAACTTTATCAATAAGTCAGTTTGAAACTCTGTTGAGCAGAATTCCTCGAGGCATCCATACGCAGCTTGAAAACGTTCAGACATGCGGTCAGCAGTTGATCTGACAATTGGTGAAAAACAAAACAAAGGATAATCCCGTTTACTTTCAATTACAGATTTCATATATACTTGAACATCAACCACTTGTAACTCGGTAGATTTTAGCGCATTTGCAAATTCTTCAAGGTCTTCGGGACAGAGTAATCTTTTCGTTATTTTCTAATCTTTTAAAAAATGTAAACAATCTTGTTGGAAACACAGAATTTTTGTGATTTCTTTCAAGTGGACTCCAAGCCAGAACTTTGAAATACAAGGCAAAGCAAAGAGCTCTAACATTTGCTGCATAGAGATTGAACCCTTAAAAGACTAAGACCCTTAAAACTTACATTTTCCTTTTCACATACGTCAAGCAATCTTTCCAAAATCTGAGCATCACTTAGTTTTGTGTAACGTAGAACAGCACACCTTGACTGAATTGCCTCTAAAATAGTAAGAAAGATTTAAAACAAACAAAAGAACTTTTAACCAAGTGTTCTTAAAAGGTTTACCGATTAGAAATGTCTTCGCAGTAAATTGAATCTTTGATAGTAAACATTGAAACATCAGCCAATTGCTTACAGAACAATTTTGGTCAGAGTAGGGGAAACCATTGCAATTGTAACACTTTTTGAAAAATAAGCCAAATAGTCCAAATAATGATTTATTGCGTTCTTGGAGGTAGATGGTATTGTAGTTGGATCTCTTGGAATAAAATAGAGCTTAGTTTCCATCACGTGGAGCCAATTTTTGTGACGCCATGATTGTTTAAAATCAGTGGTTGAGTGTTACAATTGTGTCCGTAACACGGGGCAATTGTAACACATGCTTGGAGGAATTCTTACATATCTTTAAGATCATTACAAGCAATTATGGCACGACTCTGGTTTTTCCTTACACAAAATATAACACCAGGTAGCAGATTATTCATTGCTTTAAAAATGACTAATTAAAAATAAGGCATGGTATTTATTTCTTTGTAAATCTGGGTTCGTCAGTTGCAAGAAATTAAATCGATTGAGGAAAAATTGTTTTCTCTTTACAAATCTCAACTTTTAACTCTTTTAATACTGCATGGGTGCACATTGTTCGGCCAGATTAGAAACTGAATCAAAACCAAGCCATCGGCCAGCTTACACGGGACAATTCTGCAAGGCGCGAGAGCCAGTGTTACAATAGACCCATTCACAGTAAATCGAACAGGGGATTCGAATAGCGTTTTCGAGACCATGCCGCGTGAAATTTTCGATTTCAATATTTTTTTGTTATCGCTACATTTTGCAAGATTTCTTTGCGTAAACAAATTGGAATGCAATGAAAACTTAACTGGACCTACCTGAGCATCCAGGCTACGGATATTTTGTGTCCATTCTTCCTAAACTTTCTCAGAAGTGACGAGGAACCTTCGAAAACACAACGACTCTTTGCTCCTTTTACAAAACCGCCGCCTAGGCCCAGCGACCGCCCCAAACCCTATCGGCCATAAATTCCGTCCAGATGTAGCCACCCACTTGATTTCCAAAATGAAGAGTCTTTATACATCCATGATGATCCTCTGAAATTTCCACACTTCCATCTCTCTTCACTTTTGCAGAATTTCCCCTCGATTTCACTCTTTCCGTGTTTCCAAGTAGGCTCGCGGTCAGAAGCCGGTGAAAGAGAAATTGGGTTGTAGGAAGGGTTTGCAAAATCCCTTTGAACAGGGACGGGGGAACACACGGGGGTCAATAGATTACTCAACGAATTTAGCTGAACATTTCCCGCCAAATTTAAACTCGTTCTCCAAGTTATCAGCTGTTTACATTGTCTATGTATATGTTATCCGCAGTTAACGATGTTTGCAATGATTTTCGTATCTTTCATAAAGTTACACAAACTGTGATAAAATGCTGATGTTTTTTACTTTATACTGGCCAATATAATCAGCCAGTGTGCCAAATATTGGGGGGAGGGTGAAGCTATTGTTTCAGTTAAAAAGCATTGTTTGTTTCGATCGTTTTCGAACAAAAGATCTAGCCAACATGGGGGGGGGCGATCGAACCCCCTTGCCCCCCATGTGTCCGCCACTGTAATCAGCTTCAAATGCCCTTTTCTCCATCCAGTAGCTTTCAATGGGTGAGCCAGTCTAAAACTTTCCAAAATATTATTTTACTCTTTTGAAATAGCTTTCTGAGAGACATAATTTTTTTTTTTTGGTTTTCTATTTTTCTCGTAACTTACGGACGGGTCATTAATTCTTACTGGGGAGGGGGTGGAAGACATTTACAAACATTTGGTGGAATTTTCGTAGCTCCTCTCTGATTTTTCTGAAAATGTTTGTACCCCCTCAAATATTGGAGAAAATATTGTCAGCCCTCCTCCAAGTACATGCATGTATGGTAATAGTACTACACGTATTTTTATATAAGAAATTTCCCATAACAAACTCATTTCGCAGAAAGCCAAAGATTAAGAAACTCCAGTACTGGGAGAACTTTTTTTTTTGATAAAGGAAATCTTTAACCTATTTTTACCTTACTTTTAATGTTTTTCCCGTATCATATTACTCGTAGGGTACTTTAGTATTGTCTAAACATGGGAAAGGCTTAAAAACATTGTTTTGAAATGTTCACGAGGGCACAGGTAGTGAACATAAAGATTGTTGTGGAACCTCTAACTAAGAAACTCGTAAGAAACTCTGAGTACTGAAAATCTGATAATTTGAAGAAACTTTCAGAACTGGGCCAAATTCTTAGTTTCTTATAAAAAAGATACGTGTACACTGTCTTGATTTCAATTGCACAAAGATATAAATCGTCACCGCTGCTGGTAGAATGTGATCTCAAATGTGATGCGAAAAGAGCAGGCAGTTGCATTTAACAATTATGGATGAACTGGTGTCAGATAGAAGTGAACTTACTTCCTGATGAAGTAAAGTGCAACCAAAAACCATGTAGAGTAAAACTGTTTTTGGCCATGGAACTACGATTATTTTCTAAAATAATGAAACTAGATATCATGTGAAAGAGCTGAGCGAGCGGAACTTGATTCTTGCAAGCATTGTAAAATGTTGTGGGAGGGGGAGATTTAAGCCCTGGCAAAACGACTGGACTTTTGCACTGAACATTCACTGGACATTGCTGGCCTTGTTCAGAATCTGAACATCAAGAAAATTTAGGTTGTAGCAAAACGACTGAACATTGTCCAGTGAACATTTGCTGGTCAACAGAAATGCGCCAAGTTTTTTGGATCGAGAATTCAGTTTGGGAAGTTTTGGGCATACTCAACAGAGCACCAGGGAGCTAGAAATATTCTTTTGATTTTGTTTGTGGCTTTATTCACGTCGTTCATTCTGCCATCAAAATTCTGACTTTAAGATAAAAAAGTTTGTTTACATGGCTCCTGAACAAAAAGATTGCCAGCCATGGTTTTGACTTTTCTTCCAAAATAAAAACGGAAGGAAAGCCATAGAGACGAAAGGCAATGGGTAAATATACTATGAATAAATGAGAATATTTGTAAATAACATGAAAGAGTTGACAATGGAGGACAGTTTAGCTTGGAATGAAAAGCTGTGAATGAAATCGCCCACTGTTTCATTGCAATGCGCGTGCGCAAACTGGACAAATGTTCAGTGGAGTGGCAAAACGACTGAACATTTTTCCACAACATCTTAAAACAAAAGAAATTTAATATTGTCCACTGAACATTTTTGACTGCCTTCAAAATCAACTGAACAACGCTCAACATCGCTGAACATGACTGAACAAGACTGGACAATGTGGCAAAACGACGCAACATTTTACGCTGAACATTTGTCCAGTGCATGTCCAGTGCAAATGTCCAGTCGTTTTGCCGGGGCTTTAGTCTCTTGGTGATTTTACGAAATTTTTTGCTTCACAAATATTCCAAACCTCCTATACATCAATCGACAGTGCATGTCTTTACGAACAGTAATATGAAGTTAGATCTTGCATAAAATGACTAGTTTGACTGTTGCCTGCCACCAAATACACTGTGGTCAGTTGTTTGCTCCTGTACTTTCTAAAATTTGACAGAAATAACCACGACCAGGGGCTACTCTAGAGGTCACTGTTTCATAGGGAACGATTTTTACCGTATTCTACTTGCACATTCCTAATCGCAAGGCATCACAGTTTCATAGGATGCTAAATATGTTTCACAAGAAAGATAAACAAAAAACTTCAAATAATTTCCAAGGGACTGAACTCGCCTTTGAAAGATTCAAATCCCGCTCTCGGATATGTTTTAGATTATACCGAGCATGCAGTGTTTTGCAATATGATGATTCATTAAAATCGAAAACTTTTCGACGGAAAAGTTTCGGAAAAACAATTTCGGACAAAAAAACTTTCGGACGCTTTTTGGGAATTTCGTACAATTAGATTTTCGGACAAAGTGTTGTCCGAAAGTTTGATCGTGCGAAAATTTTCGATTTCAATGCAGTTCTATGACCAAAAACCATTTTACTATTCATAGTTTTGGTAGTACTTTAGCTTTTTAGAGCTCTACAGGACTTACAGTATCTCAAACTATTTTCATGCCCCCTCCCCCAAATGTGCGTTACTTTTCCTCCCCCCTCCCAGAAGTCTTCCACGCCCTCCAAAAAATAATGACCAGTCCCTTACTAAAGGCTCTTGCAGCTACACGTTTTTTCATAAGAAACCTGGATCAGCACTTGGTATTAAAAGTTTCTTAATTTCGCACGAAATTTCGATATTTTAGTAGTAAAAAAAAGTTTCGAGGGGAAATTCTGCAAAAGTGAAGAGAGATGGAAGTGTGGAAATTTCAGAGGATCATCATGGATGTCTAAAGACTCTTCATTTTGGAAATCAAGTGGGTGGCTACATCTGGACGGAATTTATGGCCGATAGGGTTTGGGGCGGTCGCTGGGCTTAGGCGGCGGTTTTGTAAAAGGAGCAAAGAGTCGTTTGTGTTTTCGAAGGTTCCTCGTCACTTCTGAGAAAGTTTAGAAAGGATGGACACAAAAGATCCGTAGCCTGGATGCTCAGGTAGGTCCAGTTAAGTTTTCATTGCATTCCAATTTGTTTACGCAAAGAAATCTTGCAAAATGTAGCGATAACAAAAAAATATTGAAATCGAAAATTTCACGCGGCGTGGTCTCGAAAACTCTATTCGAATCCCCTGTTCGATTTACTATGAATGGGTCTATTGCTCCGTGTTACAATTGTTCCCGGTCTCCCCTACTTAGCCTACATGGTGTCTCAAAAAAATTATGCCCCGTTTTCCCGAAGATTGCGACAAAACAGCAAAAGATTCTCATCAGACTTGTGTATGATGTTGCTCTACAGATATTCAATTAAAGTTTGCTACCATCCCCATAAAAATCTGTTGCAAAATGATGGAGCTATGACCCTCAGAAGACCAAATTTGCCTGATGACTGAAACAAGCGGTCGGCCATTTTGTCTTACTATTCTGCAATGATAAATAGCTTCATGGATTAAATGAAACAGCAGCCCTTCAATGTCATATCTCTTGTGAAAATTCCGATAATCATCAGAGAGTTTAACTATTTTTGATCTCACAGAAACTATTTCTTACCTCATGTGAAGCTATTTATCGCTGCAAAATAGTAAGACAAAATGGCCGACCGCTGGTTTCAGTCATTAGGCAAATTAGGTCTTCTGAATGCCATACCTCCATAACTTTTTACTTCCAGCGTACAGCTGCTACTTTTAACCTGTCTCTTGTAGCAGAAAAAGTTTGAAATCCTTCGTAAACCAGGGGAAACATTTTTCTGAAACCCTCCTGCAGCGCTAAGGAGCAGGTTTTCCCAGAATCAACGAGCTCCATTGCTCCATTGCTCAACGATGAGATTTCTATTGGATCCATGATAAATAATAATTTCTTTATTCAAGGTTGGCTTCCCGTCTAGCTGATGCTAATTAACGCCAACCAAAACTTAAATACATGTTCATAAGAACATTAAATCAACAGCTACAATGATAGAAAATATTCTACAATTACAGAAACCCTAAATTTTCGACATGTCGCTTACATAATCTATAGTTGCAATCAAAATCGTAGCTTTTAATTTTGGAAACTATTCAATGTCTGGGACTCTTATAAGGGAGATGGCATTGCATGCCCTTTCTTAGATTCAATAAAACGTGCATTTTCAATACCATACCATACCATACCATACCATACCATACCATACCATACCATACCATACCATACCATACCATACCATACCATACCATACCATACCATACCATACCATACCATACCATACCATACCATACCATACCATACCATACCATACCATACCATACCATACCATACCATACCATACCATACCATACCATACCATACCATACCATACCATACCATACCATACCATACCATACCATACCATACCATACCATACCATACCATACCATACCATACCATACCCTGTCATGTTTGATTTTGGTGCCAAAATATTTCTGCCAATACGAAGGGTGTCTCTTCAAAAATTTGATTCATGAAACTTGGATTGAGATTCCTTTGAGTTTTAAAAATGTCAGTAGCAAGCAACTGTACATTTTTGTGGGGAAGAGACCCTGTATTTGCTTTTGTCAGTAATTCCTCGAAATTTGAACTACTATCTTTCCATGCGACTCTCAAAGTTTTCTCGTTGATCTTGATTATTTTCTTATTAACTGACCTGTCATGGAACATCCAAGAATGTGAGATATAGCTAAACTGAGAAATAACGAAAACGTTCATCATAACCCTAAGTTTCTCAACATCCACATGGTTTGAAATACGTGCAAGTGAATGCAACTTCGTTCCAGCTTTTTAGATAGTGTGTTTACATGATTTTTGAAATCAAGGTTCTTATCCAGTGTTACACCCAAAAGTTTTTTCTTCAGCAGATTCTGTTATCGTAGTTGCACCAATATGCACTGATACGCAAGTGTTTTTCTCCCCAAAAAATCAAAAGATTACATTTGCCAACATTTAGCTTCACACTATTATCAAGAAGCCACTAACAGAGCCTGTTGAGCATCTGTTTCAAGGCTAGAAACAATATATTCTACTTCACGAGATAGTCGTGTCATCGGCGTAATTGCAAACGTCAGTCTCTTCCATCAAAAAGAAAAGTCGTTTATAAATACATTATTTAAGAGGGGCCCCAACACAGAGCCTTGAGGTTCGCCCTTAATTGTTTCCTGCCAGGAAATGAATGATTCATTTACCTCAACTCGCTGTTTCCTATTCGAAAGATAATCATGAACCAGTTTTAGGGCAGATCTACTGAAACCGTAAGCTTCAAGCTTTGCAATGAGTAGTTCGTGATTCAGACAATCAAAAGCCTTCGAAAGGTCCATTAGAACTGCACCTGCGAACCATTTCATATCTAAGAAAGATCTGTATTTTTCTAAATCTAAGGAGTGCATGTTGGGTGTTATAGCCTTTACAATACGAACAAAGATAGGGGGACAAGATATTTTCCATGTAATGAACAATTTGACCTGAAAATGTTCTTTTGTAAATTTTGGATAGAGCCGGTATTAGTTGTGGCAATATGATCAATCAGCGTTGAGTTGTAAGGGTTTACCTTGTACTTCTTTTGATCAACTGTTTTAAACCGAAACGATTATAAATATCGAGCAAGTTCTTCGAATATGGTTGAAGGTTTTCGGGGGAACAAGTCCTCATTTCCCAGAAAGATGAAGTTATCGTTTCGGGGGAACAAGGATATCCTTCTTCAGTACATACAGCTGGCTTGCTTTTGTAATCAAATCTTGACATTTACGAAATTAGTAAACATAAGGCAAACCTATGTTGTAGATTCAATAAAAGACTTTTCCACAGAGATCGGGAAGGCACTCATTTTTTGTGGACGATGAAAGATACTCTGCAAGAGGGGTTTACCGTTTGCAATGCAAATACTGAACTGGAGTTGCAGTTGGCAAAGTTTTGGCAAAGTTATATTTTTCATTTATCATCTTTATTTTAATTTGTTTACACACAATATCCATTCAGCAACTAAAAATATACAGTTCTATTAACTAATAATCATATGCAAACAAAAAACACTTGAGGCTAATGTTAGATACGGACAAAACGCCGACTTTGGCAAAACATCTCTCAAAGAAATGAAAATAGTTCCTTGTAACCAACTATGCTAGATATGAATAAACTTGAAGGCAGAAACACCGCAATATGACAAAAAAAAGGAAATGAGTGAATTTATTTTTTACCAATATTTCGTCCTGCCATGCCATGCAGGACTTCTTAAGGTCTGTCACATAACAGCCCTGAAGAAGTCAAGGA
Source organism: Aurelia coerulea (assembly GCA_039566865.1). Lineage (NCBI taxonomy): Eukaryota > Metazoa > Cnidaria > Scyphozoa > Semaeostomeae > Ulmaridae > Aurelia > Aurelia coerulea. The sequence continues at coordinate 13,002,716 of CM076949.1, read as the reverse complement.
CGAAATATTGGCATAAAATAAATTCACTCATTTGTTGTTGTTTTTTTGTCGTATTGCGGCGTTTCTGCCTTCAAATTTATTCATTCATTCATTCATTCATTCATTCATTCATTCATTCATTCATTCATTCGTTCGTCGCCGCAAGCATCTTCGGATCCGACGATCGACGCTGGTATCGTGGCCTTTCCTTTTTCAACTTGTTTCATGCTAGATATACTGTACTGTGGCAGGTATCCATCCATGTTCATGTTGTAAGCCTGCTATGTCCTCCATGAGCCCACTTAAATGCGATATTTTGTTGACAATTTCTCCCATTGTAGCTTCAGTTCATTGCTTGCATAGCGAAGAGGATTCTCTATTGCAGCGTATCCTCCTTCCGTCAGAAACGTTGTGCACCGTCCCAAACCTTTGCGAACAGGTCTGTTGCTGACAGCATTTATGACAAGACGGAAATAAATTCATCCTGAATGTACCATATCGACACCAAAATCTCTGTTAAAAGAGTATCTGTAACTTACAAACGACAAACAATTCCAATGCGCAGACCAGTGCCTATAAATCGAATGCAAATTAGGTTTAGCTGGGGGTAGAACCCCAACACCAAGCCAAAAATTTCCATTTCTATGAAAAATTCAATAATTGAGGAAAGTAAGGTTTGAAGTTGGCTCTTTCAGGCCCACCAAGACATTTTCATCAAAGCCAATGCTAAATCCCTATTTCAGGGGCTTCTCACATTGCCACCCTAATGAAATCTTCTTAGCAACGCCCTTAGTAACGAAATATTGCGAAAATTCAGCTTAGGCCCCCCAGCAACCAAGCAGCTCAGTTTTGTGATTGAATTGGATTGTTTGCTTAAAAGAGATGCAGTTTGGTGTTTATTACATAAAGCAATAACCTTATCCTTGTAACAAACTTCGAGGAAACTGTTTTTCAACCAGGCTGTGAGACAGATGATGGGAATTGTTTTTTCATGGTAGAAACCATAGAAGATATTGCAACCGTTTTTTGGGAGGTTTAAACAATCATTCACCTTTATGAATGTGGACTTTCAGTAACATTGAATAATCCACTCTGATTTAACTTGCCAAAGCAAGATTAGTAGTTTCCATCGAACATCCAACTAACTCGGAAAATTAGGCCATGTTCGTGAAAATTCAGAGTGAAACCCCGAAATTCTGGAAAGAGCAAGTGAGTCAGACTTTTCTGTTATTTGAAACTAATAGCTTGAAGATCTATAAGAGGGCTCAGGCATTTATTTTCTCTTGTCTGTCTTCTTCATAAACAAGCTTTTGTTATTTTCCTCCTCAAAATATCGGCTTTTGCGATTGATTGATTGATTGATTGATTGATTGATTGATTGACTGATTGATTGATTTCATATATTTAGGGAGGGTAGCCCTTCAGCAAGTGCTGATTTTGAAGGGGCCCTCCATCTATGATACAATCTTTTCATGTGCCGTCTACTCGTTGTAGGTAGGCTGCTATGAATTGTTTCCACTTTCCTCTATCCTGGGCTTTTCTTACAAGCCATCCATAATGTTTTCTTCTCACCCAATCTCCGATGTTGTCCATCCACATAGCTCTTGGTCTTCCTCTGGGGAGTCTTGATGGCATTCGACCTTCCAGATGACACGATGTAAGTTGTCCCTTCTTATCATCTGATCGAAGAATGTTAGTTTCCTTGTCATTATTATTTGCATGATGTTTCTTTTCTCTCCTATTCTTTCTAATACTGTCTCATTTTTAGTATGACTTTGCCATGAAATCCTCTGTATTTTGCGCCAAACCCACATCTCAAAGGCTCTAATTCTGTCCATCATATTTTTAGATATAGTCCATGTTTCTGCACCGTATAAGAGTGTAGACCATATGTAACAGTTAACTAGTCTTTTCCTTATTTTGATTGACAGATCTTTGGAAGTTAGTGTGTTTGACATACTCCTGAAAGCGCCTCGTGCTATTTCTATTCTTCTCTTGATTTCATCATCCGATTTCCCATTAGGTACAAGGAGTTGCCCTAGATATGTAAATATATTTACTTGATCAATTGATTCCCCATTTAACTTTAAATTCATTTGTCTATTCTCCTCATTTCTGCTCAGAATCATTGATTTTGTCTTTTCTATGTTCATTTTCATCCCGTATATCTCTCCTTCTCCGTTAACTGTTTCTAATATGTCTTGGCGGTCTTCTATTGATGTTGCTAGAAGTACCGTATCCCAGGTTTTTCTTTCAGTTTTCTAAATATTTTCTCGATATACCAATTGAACAATATTGGTGATAAGACGCAACCTTGTCTCACTCCTCTCGTTATACTTATTGGTTTTGTTGAGTTGCCATTGCCTGTTTCCACAAATGCCTTTTGGCTCCAGTATATGTTTCTTATTAATCTTATCTCTTTTGCGCATATGTCAGTTTCAGTCAGACTTCCTATGAGTTTTACGTGATCAACTCGATCAAATGCCTTTTCATAATCAATGAAGCATACGTATAAATCTATCCCTAGGTCTAGGCATCTTTCCGTAATGATTCGTATATTGAACAGCCCTTCTCGTGTTCCTTTCCCTGTCATAACTCCATTTTGTTCTTCGCTTATTTCTTGTTCTATAGATGGTCTAATTCTGTTGGTGATTATTTTAATAAAAACTTTTAGTACATGGTCCATGAGACTAATAGTACGATGTTGCGAGCATTTGGTAGCATTTTTTTTTCTTTTAATCTTTAATAATGATGAATCGTTTAGAACATCTGGTATGTGTTCACCTTCATATATGAGATTGCATAACTTCGTGATGACTTTTATTCCTACTTCATCTAATGCTTTAAGCATTTCACTTGATATCTCATCCATTCCACTAGCTTTACCATTTCTTAAGTTCTCTATAGCATGCTGCACTTCTGACTTAAGTATTACGTGACCATCATCACTTCCTATTTCTGGTTTTTCATCTCGTTCTACGTGATAAAGTTCGCCTATGTATTCATTCCATCGTTCCTCAATTTCATGGTTCTCAAATAACATGTTCCCGTCCTTATCCTCTGCGCACTCGTTTTCTCTGTTATTTTTCCTTTTTCTTGTTATTTCTTTGACTTTTTGATACATTTCCTTCGATCTTTTTTGATTATCCAATTCTTCCACTTCCTTGCACTTTTCTGCCCAATACTTTTCTTTGGCTTCTCTACATGCTTTCTGTATTTTCTTATTCCATTCTCGATATTTTATGATATCCTTTTTGTTCTCTTTTCTTTCTTTCATCATTCCTAAGATCTCATCCGTCATCCACTTTTGTTTCTTGTCATGATTCTTCTTTGGAAGCACTGTTTTGGCTGCATCATTCAACCCAGTCATTACATCTTTCCAGTAATTATCAATTTCTTCCGGTTCGTATTGGTGTGTTTCTTCTGTATTCAGGATTGCTGTTCTGTTATTAATCTCAGCTACAAATCTACTTTTGATGTTCTCTGCCTTTAGTGAGTTCATGTCTAGTTTTATTCTTGAATGCTTGTGATCTGAGCCGATGTCAGCTCCCGGGTACGTCTTGACCTGTTTTAAATTATTTCTGAATCTATGGTTTAGGAGAATGTAATCTATCTGATTTCTGTATCGATCTCCTGGACTTTTCCATGTGTATAATTCTAGGTGGATGTTTAAACCATGTGTTGGTGATTACAAAGTTGTGCTCCTGACAGAACTCAATCAGACGTTCTCCTCTGTCATTCCTATCACACAGACCATATCTTCGTACAAGGTTATCCACAGCTCCAACTCCTACCTTTGCATTGAGGTCACCCATTATGATTGCAATTTCAGAATTTGTTGTATGTTTTAATGCATTTTCGACTTCTGAGTAAAATTTATTGATAGTTTCTTCCTTGCTGTCTGCTGTTGGTGCGTATACCTGTACAATGTTAACGTCAAATGGACTAAGATAAGGCTCAAATCCTTACTGGTTGCCAGAGCATGCGGAAATCATCCAATTTCATGCTTGTCAGCCAATGAGATCACCGCTTTCTAGCCCCTGGAGACAAAATCGGTCGTTTGAGGTAAATTTTCTAGTACCCTCACTAAAACTGAAATGGATGCTAAAATACTTCAGTTATTTGCAGTTTCCTTTAATAAATCAGTTGTGGGGATGTTCGTCCAGAGTTGTTTACATGTTTAGGCACACAGCTTGTTTGGGGCCGGAGCTGCGTTCATTTTCCGGTCGAAGAATATTTACCTTCGTTGAAATATCTATAGAAATCGCTACAAATGAGATATACAGATAAGAATTTCAGCGATTATACATACTGACCTGAGCAATAACCGAAACTCTTTCACTGCTATCATATCTCAAAATTGGAGGCAATTTCTAAAGATTTCTGGTAGAGACATCATTTGGGCCCAAGCTTTTCCTCGCTTAAAACTCATTCCATTGCACTTAAAAAGTTATGGTAACATTCTTGACCAGATAATGCACTTACTCATGACTCAGGCACAAGTTTGATTTCGTTTGCCTTCTTTAATTTGGCAAATTTTTGTAAGAAACAGCCAGTTGTGCACGAATTGCAAAAACTTTCCTCGGTCCATATTTTTCTCTACACAGTCTTTCCGCTACAAACAACAAACAGTGAACTTTGACATTGTATCATAAAAAGTCTTGAATCACAGAACATTCCTTTTGGACGATTCCATGCGCTTTAGCCAGGCACTTGCGAATTGTATTCACACATTTCGTTCTTTTCGTTCCTATTTCAATCAATGCAAAACATAAAAAGAACAAAACATTATTTTGGGTTCGCTAAAAAAGATACCCGGTTTTGCACTTTTGTTTGTTTGCATTGACTGATTGAACCAAATGCGAGAAAAAAATTCAGGAGTGCCTCGCTAAAGCGCATGGAATTGTTCTATAGGAATGTTTTGTGATGCAAGATTTTTATGATACAAAGTTCACTGTTTGTTGTTTGAAGCGGAGAGACTGTGCAGAGAAAAGTTTCGTATGTATGGACCGAGGAAAGTTTTTGCAATTCGCCCACAACTGGTCGTTTCTTATAAAAATTTGCTAATGTAAAAATGGGAAACGAATTCAAACTTGTGCCTGAGTCATGGGTAAGTGCATTATTCAGCTCTAGAATTTTACCATAACTTTTTAAGTGCAATGGAATGAGTTTTAAGCGAGGACAAGCTTAGGCTGAAATGTTATCTCTGCCAGAAATCATTAGAAATTTCCTCCAATTTTGAGATATGATAGCAGTGAAGGAGTTTGGGTTATTGCTCAGGTCAGTATGCATAATTGCTGAAATTCTTATCTGTATATCTCATTTGTAGCGATTTCTATAGATATTTCAACGAAGGTAAATATTCTTCGACCGGAAAATGAACGCAGCTCCGGCCCCAAACAAGCTATGTGCCTAAACATGTAAACAACTCTGGACGAACATCCCCACAACTGATTTATCAAAAAAAATTGCAAATAACTGAAGTATTTTAGCATCCATTTTAGTTTTAGTGAGGGTACAAGAAAATATATTTCAAACGACCGAGTTTGTCTCCAGGGGCTAGAAAGCGGTGATCTCATTGGCTGGCAAGCGTGAAATTTGATGATTTCCGCATGCTCTGGCAACCAGTAAGGATTTGAGCCTTATCTTAAATGGACTAGCTGTGAGTTTTAGAAGTATGAGCCTATCTGATATAGGTAAATAACCTTTCATTGATCTACTAAACTGTTTTTCTATTATTATTCCAACTCCTCTTGCATGTTCTTTTCCTCCTGAGTAAACTAGTACGTGAGTAAACTATGATACAATACGATAATAATAATATTATACAAAGGAAAGAAAAAACCTATAACTAGCGATAACCAAAGGTCCTGAATTTTCGGAACGCTTAAAGTGCAAAAACAAGTTCAACCATTTGCAGATCGATATCTAAAAAATTATATTTGCACCATTTGTCCAAATAACGGGGGAGCGACTTCTTTAGGGGCATTATTCTTGAAAAAACGACCATGCGAATGTGTGTTCGAATGAAATTCGGGAGGAGAAATCTCGTAGGACCAAGTCGTCTAAAACAATTAATAATACGTTTGTTTTTTATTTCATGCAAAGGGAACTTTGACAGTATACAAGTTAAGTGTCTGGACAATGTTTTTAGTGATATTTAGCAAGGTTATTGCCTGGAAAGAAGGCATTAAATTCACCTGTTTCCGATTTTTCTGAAGAAATTCCAAGAAAATTGGTTTTTTCCACGAAAATCTCTTCCCAAAAATGCAAATAAGTGATAAAGCGTGAGTTTTCCAATCAGTTTACACAAATTTTCATAACTATTTGCTTCTTAAAACTCGCAGGGGAAGGACATCTTTAGGGGATATTCTCTCGTAAAATGACCATGCGAATGTGTGCTCGAGATATCATGAGCGGATATGTTGTGAAGCTAAGGTAGCATTTCTTGGAAGGCCAAACAACTACTCCGTTAAAATTTGCGTTGTTCTACATGTTTTTCCTCTCTCGTAAGTTATCATGGGCGAATATGTTGTGAAGCTGAGGTAGCATTTCTTGGAAGGCTAAACAATTACTCCTTTAAAATTTGCCTTGTTCTGCATGTTTCCCCTCTCGTAAGATATCATGAGCGGATAGGTTGTGAAGCTGAGGTAGCATTTCGTGGAAGGCTCAAGAACTACTCCGTTAAAATTTGAGAAATTAGTGGACCAAAGTAGTCATTCTAGTAGTTGCGTATAGTATTTCATAAGTAGCGCAATAAGTAACATGCGCTGTAAATTTTGAATGGAATGTTTACAAAATATACAATTTGAAAACGATATGAAATTTGACAGTACCTGAAATTTGTTGCAATTTATGACAAAAAGCCCCAAAGAGCCTGGATTTTGACGACAAAGAAATTTACCCAGGCCTTAAAAACCCCAAACAATCAATCAGCCTCGTCTGGAGCGTTGAAAATGCCACAAAAGATAGTATTCTCTTTATTATTTTTGAACACAACGCCGTTTTCAAATTGGGCCGATTAGACTTTGGGCTTAGGAGTTCTATTTTAAGTTAGTTTTAGTGAAAGTAGTCGTTGTATCTAGTTTTTGATACAGCTGTTAGAATTTGAAGTTACGAACAGAAAGTCTTGGACCTTCCTTGACAGAGAAACGTTACTTCTACGTTTATTTTGTTTTATCCCCTTTGAATGAGGAATTGAAGCTGATCCTCATTTTCTTCGCAATCATTTCACAGTTAGTTATGTAGATAATAGATAAACCAGCTTTGCTAGAACTAACCCAAATTAAAATGGACATCAACGAATAGAAAATTTAATGGCGATTCAGAAAATGTAAAATTTATTGACAATCAGTAACTTAATACTACATTTATGCCCCATAAATGTTTCTTAACACACAGGCGGAGGTTAATTAATTTACCGTTCTGCGCACGCCATTTCCCGCGGTTTGTCATCTCCCTTCCCAGCATGCATCATAGTTGGGAGCACATGCAATTCGTTCCTGATTTTTTTTAGCCTAAGAGTTTCTACTATAAAGCGCTTTTCAAGACCAAGATTACGTTCGAAACTATCTCGTTGCATCAGAAGAGAAACGACTCCATTTGAAGTTCATTTTCTCGTTGCGCAGCCATGTTGGTATGAAAGAGCAAGGAACTTTGTTGTGGTTTCTTGACACGTCTTCTAATGGTGAAATGGCCTAAGTAAGTAGGCTGTTTTCCGTCATAATGGTCGATGAAGAACAGCGAATATTCTCTCTTGCATTCTCTCATTAACGGATTTCATATCAAGTGGAACTGCGGTTTGAATCACTGGTGACCAATGATGACCAAACCGAATGAAGCTCTGAGCTTACAGAACGATATAATTATTACTCAGGTCAGTCATTCACGTTAATCTTCAACTGCACGATCATGATCATTTAACATCACACAAATGTATAGTCTGGAATGGAAATTTGAATCATGTAACCAGATGAATTCCAGCCCTTGGAAGCATGGCCAACAGGAATAAGAAATCAAGGATAGTTTGAGAGTTGATAAAACACTTTGCTATTCAGTATTACTGTTTGTTGGTATTCATTCATCATTTGCTTCCACATCCATCACCACATTGTCATTGACAAACTGTATGGTTTTTGAATGATTGAATACAAGTAAGTGGCAACATTGTTTGATGGCTGGTGAACTGCTAACCACTCAGCAACTTGCGTGATGGAATTATCCATGGCAATTCATTGGAAAAGTGAGGATCTCAAATAAAGAGGAACAAAAAGAATTTGAAAACAGAAAGGTAATGCATTGAATCCTTGTTAATAAAGTTCTTGTCTTTACAATTAACTAACTACAGGGCCTAAACCTTCTCGTCCGGCAGATCAATTGATCTAAGATGTTTCAACCTTTATCAGGAGTAATAAAACAACCAAAAAATTTCACCAAGTCTTAGATGTGGAATTCAGGCAGCTCGCATAACCCGTTTAAAATCTGAAAAATTTTGTTATTTGCTAGTTACAGTAGGAGCCGTTATAGAGATCAATCTCAGGAAGTCTTTAGTTTTACCTAACCTTGAAGCCAATAATTTTGCAGAGTGCTGCCTAGACCAATCACAAAGTATGGCCACGCTTCTATCGAGTCATTATTACCTGTTTACTGTCATGACACTTATTTTGCAATATTGTATTGTTCAAGCTACAATGTGTAACAAAAAAAGAAGGACATTATGGATATATGCCCTCTTTATACACTGTCTTTTTCCTCAGATTTATGGCCATGTTACATTCACTTAACCACTTAACCAGTATAGTATTAGCGAACAAATCCTTTGCGATGAGTTTTGTTTGTCTGTTTGTCAGCAACACAGCCATCAGCTCTTGGTGGCTGATTAATAAAGTCAAATCCTCAATAATGTTAGCACAACAATAATACAGTAGTCTACATGAGGTGTCAACCCAGGAATTCCAACTTTCTCATATTTTAGTGTTGCAGAGCATATTCTCAAACGTGTTACTTAATTAGCTTATCAATCTATGACACAATCTTAGTTCTGCAGCTGCACAAGAAACCTACACAGGTTGTCTCAGAACCTTGGGTAGTAGGACACCTATAATCTTCCAGCACAATCATGACGTGACAACGAACTTCCCTACTGCATTACCCCACCCTCATTCCTTGTGCTTCGTCTTGCCATTGTGTCACTTTCATAACCTTGATTTTGATTCATTCTAGGACAATCACAAGAAGCGTGCTAGGTGAAGCAATAATAACAACATACCTTTGTCAGTCAAAAGGTGCAATTCAACCCCACCCCCCCCCCATTTTGTCATTTTTTTCATTTTCAGGAATATTCTCAGCTAAGCTTACATGTTAGTCTAATATAACAAGATATAGTCTAATAGTCTAATATATCTACGAAAGAACGCTTGCAAGTATGAGTACACGATAAACCTTTCAAAAATTGCTGAAGAGGACAAGTGAAAATAACTCATAATAAGCTTTCGAGCCATTTGCCCTCCTTTCACCTACATCACCCCTCCTTTTGTTTCTATTGCTGGAAGTTTCAGGATTGTTTAAACGGTCATGCACAGCCTTAGGATACACACACAGACACACAGAAAAATAGAAATAATAAATTAATCATTACATCGCAGGGCTGGAGATTAGAAAGTATCATTTCAGCAATGTCAAAAACAGGAAGGGTGCTCCAATACTCAGCAATTTGTATTACACCCCATCCCCTACTCGGTAGTCCCACCACCCTTCTCTCTCTCTCTCTCTCTCTCCCTCTCTCTCTCTCTCTCTCTCTCTCTCTCTCTCTCTCTCTCTCTCTCTCTCTCTCTTTATCTCATTATCTCCAGATTCAGAAGGCTCAGACAAAAGGAATTCATCATGTACCAAAAGAATCTATCAGTATTGGTTCAGGTATAAAAGAGAGTAGCAAAAAAAAAAAAAAAAAAAACATTTAATCAAGATTAATCAATCCAAAGATTCACCATTATGCAATTCCCCCCTCCTTCTGCCTTTGTTTTTCTTGCAGGTCAAGTAGGTTCACAACTTAATCCCAAAAACAATTCTTGACCACAACAAGCAGACCAACAAACATACAAACGTACAGAAATAATGTTTTTAATTAAAAAAAAAAAAAATTCAATGCTCACCTGTCGCCACCCCTTCTTATGTATCTCTATGAGTTTTTCTGTGCAGACCAAACAGCCAACCTACTCACCTACTCTATGCAAAGCCTTGCAGGCAACAAACAAATGTTGACTTTATTACAGGAAAATGCTCACAACAAATGTCACAAATATATAACAACAACAAAATTATTATCAAATAGAACAAACCAGCTGAATCAGCCTTGCCTATGTTAATCAGGCAAAGCTTATCCAATATATCCATATTGTCCCACTCTCATTCAATTTCTTACTGATTGCAAGTAAGGTTCCTTGTTTAAGGCTAAAATTATCATTAGTATGGCATATGCTCGCTCTTTCTCTTCTTTCAACAGGTCTCCAGAGTTACATCATGCACACATAGTTCAAAATGAGGAACACCGGCAACTGTCTGTATCAGAAGGTTATACAACAACAAAATTCAACAAGAAAAAGGGACTGTACAAGGACATATGGTATACATGATGTATCTATTAATAATCGGGCGAAAGGAAAAGATGCCAAGGAAAAAAAAACATACAATCAAGCTTCAGAATTGGCGCATATGCGACAGCAGCGAACATCCCTGTCTGGCTGATAAAAGTCCTGGGGCATTGGTCCACTAACTGCTTGAGGGGTATATTAGAGCACCTAGAAATATATTATATCAAGTTCCTGACATCCTAGCAGAAAACCAGTCCCAGCATCCACGGGCTGGTCCCCATACTAAGGGACCACCTGGGAAATTAGCAATACGAATATGGTCAACTACAGTGGTAGGGTCTAGGGTGCACAAATTTGGCTATACTTTGGCGGTTTGGGCCTCACAATATGTGGCCAGGTTAACTATACTTGTTTGTCCCTTAAGATATAGGGATTTAATATGCTCCCTTAACTAGCCTCCCTATATTAACCAGTTGTTTTAGTTATTGATCTAGGTAGTTTATTGTAGTTTTAAGACAACTACTACAAGGACGACTACTACTACCTCTCGCCGACTGCGGAGGAGATGTTCTACCTCGCACTGCGGTGGAGGAGAACGACTGCTACTACCTCATGCCGACGGCGGAGGAGAAATACTACCTCGCACTGCGGAGGAGGAGAATTACTGCTACTAACTCTCGCAGACTGCGGAGGAGAGGTTCTACCTTGCACAACGGTGGAGGAGAACGAGTGCTACTACCTCATGCCGACGGCGGAGGAGAAATACTACCTCGCACTGCGGTGGAGGAGAATTACTGCTACTACCTCTCGCAGACTGCGGAGGAGAGGATCTACCTTGCACAACGGTGGAGGAGAACGACTGCTACTACCTCATGCCGACGGCGGAGGAGAAATACTACCTCGCACTGCGGTGGAGGAGAATTACTGCTACTACCTCTTGCCGACTGCGGAGGAGAAATACTACCTCGCACTGCGGTGGAGGAGAATTACTGCTACTACCTCTTGCCGCTGCAGAGGAGAATTACACCAAACTACTCGCACAAAACGTTAGTACTTACCAGTATGTGTTATGTTACATATTTTGTGATATTTCAGATAAGACCCCTAGACCGCAACTGAATTGTCTCTTTTAGAATCATTCTCCGGAGCCGCATGGGTTAAAGGTAGGATAAATCCATTTTAATGTGACGCTGTGAGTTGGCATTTTTGGCGAAATTTATTCGGAATTAGAATTTCAACCATCATGTGGATACATTTTTGTTCATAAATATATATCGAGTTGGCGTAGGTTATCGAAATGGACAAGAATGAATAGGAAATTTAATAGCGATTCAGAAAATGTATAATCTATTGACAATCAGCAAGGTTAAAGGTAGAAATTGGACAAATTCATTTCAATGTGATGCTATGATGTCACAATGTTGACGAAATTTGCTTGGAATTCGCATTTCTGCTATCTTTTGGATAAACTTTTGCTCATATATATTTATCGAGCTGGCCTACGTTATCGAAATGGACATGAATGAATAGGAAACTTAATAGCGATTCAGAAAATGTATAATCTATTGACAATCAGTAAGGTAGAAATTGGACAAATTCATTTCAATGTGATGCTGTGATTTCGCAATTTTGATGAAATTTGCTTGGAATTGGAATGTCTGCTATCTTTTGGATACACTTTTGCTCATAAATATTTATTGAGCTGGCCTACGTTATCGAAATGGACGTGAATGAAAAGGAAATTTAATAGCGATTCAGAAAATGTATAATTTATTGACAATCAGCAACTCAGAAACAGGAAAAATTCATTTCAATGTGATGCTGTGATTTCGCAAATTTGATGAAATTTGCTTGGAATTCGAAATGTCTGCTATCTTTTGGATACACTTTTGCTCATGAATATTTATTGAGCTGGCCTACGTTATCGAAATGGACATGGATGAATAGGATGTATGCTGTGATTTCGCAATTTTGATGAAATTTGCTTGGAATTCGAATGTCTGCTATCTTTTGGATACACTTTTGCTCATAAATATTTATTGAGCTGGCCTATGTTGTCGAAATGGGCATGGATGAATAGGAAATTTAATAGCAATTCAGAAAATGTATAATTTATTGACAATCAGTAACTCAGAAACAGGAAAAATTCATTTCAATGTGATGCTGTGATTTCGCAATTTAGATGAAATTTGATGGAATTCGAATTTCTACTATCTTTTGGATACACTTTTGCTCATAAATATTTATTGAGCTGGCCTATGTTGTCGAAATGGACATGGATGAATAGGACATTTAATAGCGATTCATAAAATGTATAATCTATTGACAATCAGTAACTCCGAAACAGGAAAAATACATTTCAATGTGATGCTGTTTACCTTAGGGAAGTTTTGAAAGATCTAGATCGAGATGGCAAAGAAATTATCTTTGTCGGGGATACAAACTGCGATTTCAAAAATAGTCAAAGCTCAAACGCGAAAAAATTGAAAGCAATTTACTCGGAGTACCAGCTTGAACAACTGATTAAAGGCTATACTCGAGTAGCAGTAACAACAAATGAGCGCAACGAACAAAATATCAGTAAAACGCTAATAGACCATTTCTCAACAACGAGCTCAAAATATATATTGAAGGCAGAAGTTCTAGAGTTGGGGATGGTTGACCACTATCTGGTGTATGGAATAAGGAAAGTGAATGCCTGGCGAGTCAAAAATAAGAAACCAAAAGTTTTGGAGACTCGAAGTCTGAGCAATTATGACAGGGCATCGTTTCGCAACGACTTGCAGCAGATAGATTGGGAAACCATCCTAAGCTCTTATGCTGATAATCGGGATAATATGGCTACCACTTTTCAGGAGATCTTTGAGTCGGTTTTAGATATCCATGCACCCCTGAAAAAGAGGAGAGTAGGTAACACTTCTACTCCTTGGATAACCCCAGACATTAGGAAACTAATGAAAGAGAGGGATGCAGCTAAGAAAGCGACGAAAACATCTCCTGAAAAGTGGAACACATATAAGCATCTCCGTAACAAAATAACACAAAAAAATCGAGATGCAGTACAATTGCATTATCTTGGGTTAATTGAAGAAAACAAGGGAGATCCAAAAAGAATGTGGAGGTTATTAATAAGGTACTAGACAAAGCAGCTCCTTCAACAGAAATTTCGAGCTTAGATGTTGAGCGGAAAACAATTACTAAAGAAAAGGATATAGCTGAAGCACTTAATCATCATTTTACCACTATAGGACCGAAGCTTGCTAGCAAGTTAGAGTCTAGGCCTGATGATGATTCTCTCAAGCATATCAACATTCAACAGAACAAAATTACATTTGTACCCATTGATGAAACATATGTGCTGAACGCCATAAAGCAACTGAAAAATGGCAAAGCACAAGGCCCAGAGAAGATCTCCACTATGCTAATTAAAGATGCAGCAGACTTCATTTGGAAGCCACTAACCATGGTTTTCAACTCGTTATTGAAGTATGGTGTCTTTCCAGATATCTGGAAATTAGCAAGAGTCACACCAATTTTTAAAGCAGGTTCAAAAAGGGATGGAAACAATTATAGGCCGATCTCGGTCATCTCAGTTTTTTCTAGGATGCTGGAAAAAATAGTTCACGATCAGCTCATTGATTATCTCATAACTAACAAAGTACTGACACCAAATCAATCTGCTTTTCGAAAACTGTATTCCACTGTAACATCCCTGATAAACGGTACTGATTGCTGGTATGACAATATGGATAAGATAAAGCTCAACTTGGCCATATTTCTTGATTCAAGAAAAGGCATTTGATACTGTAGATCATACAATACTGATAAAAAAGTTAGGTGCACTCGGTATCAGGGGAAGTTCAGGAGAATGGTTCACATCCTTCTTAAGCGGTACAAAACAATTCTGCTCAGTTAATGGACAACAGTCGGGGGCTAGATTGGTAACATGTGGTGTACCTCAAGGATCCTGCTTGGGACCACTCCTATTTATAATCTACCTAAATGACTTTGAAAAATGCTAAGAATTCTCTAGGGCTAGTATGTATGCAGATGACACACATGTTACATTAACATCTAGTAACGTCGATGATCTAATTACAAATGCCCACAAAGAATTAAGAAACATCTCGGAATGGATGCGGATAAACAAGTTAAGTGCAAACCCGAAAAAACTGAATACATGATCATTGGCCATCCACGGAGGACAAATAAGGTTGAAATCTCAGAACCACTGAATCTTAACAATTCAGATATTAAGCGTGTGGTGAAGACCAAATCACTGGGGGTTATTATGGATGAAAGGCTAAACTGGGATGAACAATTCAACAAAGTGAAAGGGAAGATTAGTGGCGATCTTAAGTCACTAAAAAAATTGAAAAATCTTATTTCCCAATTCCAGCTGGACCATGTGTACCGTGCACTTGTCGAAAGCCATCTGCGATACGCCAATGTTATTTGGGGGAGTCTTCCTAAATCAAAATTGAATGCCCTCCAACGTCTGCAGGACAGAGCACCTTCGACTATTGATAAGACCAGACTAAAGACACTTGGTCTCATAATTGGTTGACCGTTGAACAACTAATAAACTTTGATCGATCAGTTATGACATACAAAATAATCAACAGGCAATGTCCCGAAAGCCTGTGGGGTAAATACCATCATAGGACCCAGCATTCCAACTACAAAACAAGGAATTGCAGGGACCTACAAATCCCAAGAAATAATCTTGAATATGTCAAGAAAGGCTTTCACTATTCGGCTCTGAAAGCTTGGAACGATATACCCACCAATATCAGAGAGCTCCCTACACCATGGGCGATTTGGACACGCTAGATGTGTCTCACTACTAATTCAAATAAAATTTTATACTTACCGAGACATGGAGGATGTTTCCAACTTGCTATTTATAAACTTAAAATGAATTTGAATGCTTTCCTTCTTGTCTATTTTGTCTGCTTTTAGTGCTGAAGTTCAGCTAACTTCTATCCACAGCTTCGGTGAAATAAACATGGCGGCAAATGAGATGAGGCCTAAGCATGCGCAGTATGTTGTTTAGATTATTTCCTAATGTCATGGTTCTCAAGCAGGGTTTTCTATAAGCAACGCTGGGTCCCCTCTAAAAACTTATGGGTACGTAACTAGCCGTTTTTCCTTACGAGATCCATGGCAAGCACCGCATAACTTTTCTTCGCCCATATAATCTAACAACAATAGGTTGTTAAACAATAGATCTGAAACATCCCCTATCTAATCACGGGGGTATTGTTCTAGTCAAGGAATCTCAAATGTAACAATAGTTTGTATTTTGTGGTTTGTTGAGCTCAGGCTACTTTTTTGGGTCTAGAGTTTTGGCAAGGATTATTTTTTTGGGTCAATGATTTGTACAGCTGTTTTTTGGCTTCAAGAAATTCTTGCTTCCTTGTCTGGGTCTCAAATATGAGAAAGAGTAAAAAAATTGGGAATAATATAATTTACAATCAAAGCTAGAGTCAATTAACAGTACTAAGACCAAAAACATAAATATCCAAACAAATTGAACCTGTCCTTCTATACCATCTACTTCTGTGTTCACCTGGTAAAAGAAGCAAATGTGGTGAGAAATTGCGCACGATTGAGCTGTCCAAGATTATAGAAAAAGAACATGAAGATCATAGCCAGCTAAATTCACAAATTCACTAAGAGATTCTTCTCCAATCAGCGTGTAGGTAGCATACATGTTTTCTTCCCCCTGTAATGGTCTTTCGCGTGTTTAGATTAAAAACATCGGAGGCTTGTGGCTCAGTCTGAATCCAATTGCATTTCTATAATCGTTGATGGCATAAAATGTCTGATGGTATTGGCTAATTATGCAGAGTTCAAACCTTTAAAAAATATCTTCACTTGCAATGCATCTGTTGCTATTTGTCTGTATTGAGGAAAGGAAGTCAAAGCTTTATGGGGGTTAAATTTATACAACTACTGTTAGTGTATATATATTTAAATGGGAGGGGAAAGGAAATCTAATCAGTTGGGGAATTGTTATGCAGATGGCTCCATAACTTTTGGGTATATAAGGTTGGAAAAATTATTCTTTTGGGTCTATTTTCGTGCTAGAAATTATTTTTTCTGGGTTTATGCGTTGTACCCCAGCCTGAGCACCCCTATCCCAAACATACCAGAGTATCCCCTGGGTCTTCCTTAGCTGTACGTCACCTCTACGTGTATTCTATTTCATAAGAAACTATATATAAACTCCACTCTCTGATTGCCAGAAATTAATTTCAATATTTTCATTTTATTTCCACTTTATTTCCTGCATCATATGATGGAATCAAGTTTCTCGTATTGTAATGGCTTCAAAAAGCTTCTTTGACGATGTTGTTGTTGTTGCTACAACGCCTTCTCTTGCTTTACCTTCACCCCTATCTGTTCAAAATTTTGCTAAGTCGTTCACTAAAAAACGCCCGGGCAGGTTTCTAAATATGGGCAAAGAAAAGTTATGCGGTGCTTGCCATGGATCTCGTAAGGAAAAACGGCTAGTTACGTACCCATAAGTTTTTAGAGGGGACCCAGCGTTGCTAATAGAAAACCCTGCTTGAGAACCATGACATTAGGAAATAATTTAAACAACATACTGCGCATGCTTAGGCCTCATCTCATTTGCCGCCATGTTTATTTCACCGAAGCTGTGGATAGAAGTTAGCTGAACTTCAGCACTAAAAGCAGACAAAATAGACAAGGAGGAAAGCATTCAAATTCATTTTAAGTTTATAAATAGCAAGTTGGAAACATCCTCCATGTCTCGGTAAGTATAAAATTTTATTTGAATTAGTAGTGAGACACATCTAGCGTGTCCAAATCGCCCATGCCTACACTTAGTAGATTGAAAAAACAATTGAAAAGTTATTATATGAGCTGAACACAACCTAAAACAGGACGCCCTGGAAGAGCAGCTGCTATTAGATAGATTACTGTACATAACTTTGCTTTAACTGTATATAGATTATATCAATGTAATTAGGATATTTATTTTCTTATCTAAGTATTGCGTTAGTAAGCTGAACGGTTTTTGTGTGTAAATAATTTAAAATTAAAATGAAATGAAATGCTGTGATTTCGCAATTTTTATGAAATTTTCTTGGAATTCGAATGTCTGCTATCATCTGGATACATTTTTGCTCATAAATATTTATTGAGCTGGCCTATGTCGTCGAAATGGACATGAATGAAAAGGAAATTTAATAGCGATTCAGAAAATGTATAATTTGTTGACAATCAGTAACTCAGAAACAGGAAAAATTCATTTCAATGTGATGCTGTGATTTCGCAAATTTGATGAAATTTGCTTGGAATTCGAATGGCTGCTATCTTTTGGATACACTTTTGCTCATAAATATTTATCGAGCTGGCCTACGTTATCGAAATGGACATGGATGAATAGGAAATTTAATAGCGATTCAGAAAATTTGTAATTTTCCTCAGAGACATGGACTACGTATGCTAGGAACATTAAAAGGGTAAATAGTTTTCACATGAGGTGCTTACGGAAGTTGCTGAAAATAAAATGGCAAGACAAGATACCCGATACAGAGGACCTAAAGCGATCGGGGCTAACACACTTGGGAACTATGATAATGCAGAAATGGTTGAGATGGCTAGGGCATGTCAAAAGGATGGATGATAGTCGTATTCCCAAGACAATTCTTTTCAGTGAAGCTCGTGATAGCTCTAGGAAACAAGGACGCCCGTTGTTAAGATATCATGATAATTGCAAAAGTGACATGAAATCGTTTGATATGAATGTAGATAGCTGGGAGGTTTGCGCAACACAACGTTCATCTTGGAAAGAAAATGTGACCATGGGAGCAAGAAGTTATGAACAAGCCCTTATGCAGAGAAAAGAGGAGAGCAGGAAAAGAAGAAAGCAGCCCTTAACAAACTTGGATGCGAACGATGATGCATTTATTTGCGAACATTGTAACAAGCGCTGCCATTCAAGAATTGGATTGTTTAGTCATATCCGGACTCATCAGGACTAAGACTTTATTTAATGCGTACAACCATGATCTTTAAGATCGAAGGTTGCCTATTAACTCAGAAACAGAAAAAATTCATTTCAATGTGATGCTGTGATTTCGCAATTTTGATGAAATTTTCTTGGAATTCGAATGTCTGATATGTTTTGGATACACTTTTGCTCATAAATATTTATTGAGCTGGCCTACGTTATCGAAATGGACATGGATGAATAGGAAATTTAATAGCGATTCAGAAAATGTATAATTTATTGACAAGCAGTTACTCAGAAACAGGAAAAATTAATTTCAATGTGATGCTGTGATTTCGCAAATTTGATGATTTGCTTGGAATTCAAATTTCTGCTATCTTTAGGATACACTTTTGCTCATAAACATTCATTGAGCTGGCCTACGTTATCGATATGGACATGAATGAATAGGAAACTTAATGGCGATTCAGAAAATGTATAGCTTTGTATGATTACGCACTTTCCTGCCTGAAATAATAGACTCAACTCCGAAAAATTTATGAAACTAATACAAAGGCATTCTTTGTGCACGGTGTGACGGCTGTCAACGAGCAAAAATTTTTGTCACCAAGCAGAAAGTCTTTCGGTCACAAAGCACCAAGGCCTAAGTGCTTCTTCCGTGTGCGACGTGCGTCCTCCTCTTAGGCCCATCATATGATCAATCATCAAACAAGTCACAACAAGTCACAAAAAGCCACAACAACATTTACTGTAGTTGGATGTTAAAGCCAAAAAATCAATGGACCATTTGCCAATTAAGAAAACGGGATTGAGGCGAGCGCGGCCAATTCCGACAGCCCTGGTAACATCGGGGAATCCTCTCCACTTCAGAATATTTTATTCGATAATTTCCCACGATCGATTTGTAGAGTAGGGTGCATAAACAAACGATCAGCTGATTTTGACCCCTTACTTCAAATGTAATAAGTCCAAAACTTGGGAGAACATTTTGAAAAATCAACGAAAACTGGCCGATCGTCTTGGGCTGATTCTGGAGTGGATAAATCGAGAAACTGAAAAAAAATTTTGGAGGACATTGTTTCAACCCTTTCTAAGGTATTTAATCATTGATCTGGAGTTAGCAAGTGCATTTAGTAGGAAAACGAGCACGATCTATTTGGGAGGAAAAAGGGCCTAAGTAGAAATTTTCGGGATTTTCCCCGCAGCTTTGAAAAAAGAAAGGCTCATTATTCTGCGAATTTTAGAGATAAATTCGAGATTAAAAGTGTTGTAGTGAAAGAAGACGGTTTCCCGTCTATTTTTGACATTCCGAGGCCGTTTACCCCTCGCAAAACGGAGTTACGGCCAAAAATGGGGTAGGCCAAAATTTTTCCCAATTTTTGCGGCCCCCGCCCTCCGCCCCTGGGGGCAATATTGAACCCCAAATTCGTGATAAGACTCACAAACGAGTTATCTCTTGTACATTTTTTTCTGTTTTGAAATTAGTTGAGTAACCATCGAGCATCGGCTCCAAATGCAGCTTCTGGTCAGAAAATCGGGCCGGGTCGGGAGGACTCCCCGGATTTCCGACTGTTACTAGGGCTGCCGGAATTGGCCGCGCTCGCGCCAATCCCTTTTTTTGTAATTGGCAAATGGTCTATTAATGAACTTTACTTGATCTACAGAATGGTTTCTGATGTGACACAACACATTGGTACGGTGTGAATATCACAAGAAAGAATGTACTTTTTGAAAGATCGTGTTTGTTGTTGGCATTTCAAATTTTGGCCTAAATACAAAGTAAAAAGCTCCTGGAATGCAAATGGGCAGTGTGATTTGAAAAATGGAATACGCTATGATTTATAGTATTGCAACGTTGAAGGCAGAAGGAGTACATTGCAAATCGGAAAGAATGAAGAATGACCTAAGTGCATTACAGGCCACCCTGCCCAGCTGCACAAAGTAATTTGCGCCCTTAAGGACAAGGGTAATTCTGTTGCTCTTCAGAAGGAAAAGTAAACACAATCAAGATTAGAATCCTAGTGGCCTTACAGATTTATTTGATCTGATTAGAAACTTTATCCAAATGTCCAAACTCCTATACGGCGAATCCCTAGAAACCATTGTAATACAAGATTGGGAAATGTCACAAAAATTGGTTTTTGGAAGGTAAAGGCAGAAATGTATGTCCTGCAAGTACTGTAACTCCCTGGTGTGATAGCATGCTATCAATAATATATATACTAAAACTAGATATAACAACAGTCAGCGAGTGATGCCGATTAGTATTTGTACCAAATGCGACTGTAGCGAGGTCAATTTTATAGAAATTAATTGAATGATTATCGCTAAGGAAACGTGTACTATGCTTGAATTTACAGTTGGGTAATGGTTCAAGAATATTCATTTACTCTCCTCCGCCGGTTTCTAGTTCCTGAGTCGAAGGCTCTTGGTTCCGTAGTTCTGTAGTCCATGGTTCCGTGGTCCGTAATATTGAGTTCTGCATTGTCAGAAATAAACCTTTGTCGTCAATTAGAACTTCGTTGTTTGTTGGATAAATGCTCACAAGCCGCGAGCCCGCGAACCGCAGCCGTGAGCTGGCCCGTCTCTACATAGCCAAACAGAGACAGGCTAATTTCGCTCGCTGATTGAAGCAGACTGTAGCGAGGTCAATTTTATAGAAATTAATTGAATGATTATCGCTAAGGAAACGTGTATTATGTTTGAATTTACACCCGGGGGGGGGGGGGGTCACTTCAATAGGCGGATAACGGGGGTGTGCCATTTTCAATTGTAAAATCATACCCTAAAATTTATGAATTTTTTCAATAACCATACCCCAAAATTTACGGGCCTTTCAAAAAAGATACCCTAAAATTGTGACCAAAATTCGAAATTCTAACCAAGTACCTGAAATCAGATTAAATTCAATACCCTCAAGCATTTTTCTTCCAAAATGACGCCCCAAAATTTATGTTCATTTGTGATGTTACCAAAAGTGACACCCTAAAATTTATTTTCAGCCTGAAAAAAGGTACCCCAAAAAATGGTACACCCCGTACTGGTACATATGGTAGTGACTATAGAAATAGAAGGACTAGAATGCGTGGTAGGTCACGTGATGCGTAACAACCATGGGGAACCAAAATGGTAGCACCACGTTGGCAAAAAGCCGCGGGAAATCCAGGCTAACAGTGGATCGCAGTGGACTCTCCGAATTCCTCGACAAGTTATTGGGCATTTCTAGCTTTAATTTGAGAGATTGTCGAACTAATTTGAAAAATGGTTGTCTCTTTCACTGAATTTGGCTGCAAAAAGCGTTGGATTCCGGAGAAAGAGCTGCGTCCTGGCCAGAAAAACATTTCGTTTCACCAGTAAGTTTTAGACTAGGCCCGTTTCGTGGATGGGTCGAGGATCACAGTCCTTTTGTAAGAGATAACGACTTCTTATTCTGAAACCGTAGTTCTAGAATTTGCATTCATTATATATGATTTTTAATATTTCAATATCTGTCCTTTAAAGGAGTCACAGTGGCCAAAGTCGGGCCAAAATGAAAGACTGATTTTTAGGCCCATCAACATAACAAATAAAAAGCATTTGAAGAAACTAACTGTTGTGGTCCAAATCCAATCTCTCTTTAAATTTTGCTTTCAAATTTCTTTACGAGTTTCTCAAAAATTTACCTCTTGAAATGTAAGCTTCATCATATTTTGTTGAAAAGGTACCCAAAGTACCTATGAAGATCTCAAAACAACTATTACACCCAAAGCAGCATGATGTCAACAAACAATTTTCTTATATTAGAAACCTGGATCAGCTAATAGTGCTAAAAGTTTCATAAATATCCCACATGAAAATTTCTGCTTCTTAGTGTAAAAATTTTCTTAATTTGTTTCATATTTTTAGCTGCATGAATTGTGATATAGTTTTCACCACTGCCACTCATTTTTCCTTGACATGCAGCATGATGTTCAGCAAGGAAAAGAGTTGCAGTGTGCTCAATGAAGACATAACTTTCGTGAATATTACTCAAAAATAAAGGGTCAACAACAGTGTTATCAAGATGTTCTTGAATGTTGCTTTTAAAAGTTTCCTAGTGCTTCTCAAACACAATTATGTAGTTTCTTACATTTTTGGCTATCCTAAGACTAGTTTACTATATGTTGCAAACATTTTCTACATTTTCGAGTAAACTAGGAAAATTGAGGCTGCAAATCACAAAACACTCTTAGCATTTTCAATGCAGGTAGCATGGTTTCTCAGCCTTTAAAAAGTGAGCATACTGTTTCTTAGGTTCCTTATAAAAAATGAGTGTGGTCCCAGTAAAGATACTTTTCTCTATTCTCCCAGAGCAGATTATCATTGCTAACTGATGGAGTTATTGATACTGAAGTTTGTTTTGGCCAAACCATTACACTTTCAAATCTTGTCTGAGATCATAGAGAAATTTCCATGGAAAACCCCAGGCCGACCAGTAAACAAGGCAAAAGTTTTGTATACTTTTCACTCTTTCCAGGGATTTAAAAATTATTAAGCAGAATTCCAAGATAAACGAAACTTAAGATTCAAAATTACAGACACAATTCAAAACTACTGTTATTTCAACTTTCAATATCTCACTGATTTAACTCTGCTATAAAAGATCGATAGGTAAATAGCTAAATTACAGTGCATCACAACAACTGGCATCAATTAGCATAACAACAAATTTGTGAGAACCATTTCCTCCCTTTGATTACAGCTGACCTCCTTCTCTGCCAAAGTCTGATTCTCTAGTTAAAAATATTCACAAAAAGATGCTGTCTACTATGTATCTAGTGTCCAGAACATCTTTAAGAAACTAAGTCCAAAGATATAGACCACTCTCAAAAGGTTGTCCAATCCTGCTCCTCCTGAAACTTTTCCTGCCTTGGATCCAGAACATGTAAAATCGGACCACACATTTGCATCAAAGATTTCATCTGAAAAAAGAAAGCAAATTATAAGGAAAAGCTCAAGAATACAAATAGACATACTTAGGCTCAAAAACCTTAAGAAGGGTAAATATCCCAAGTTTCACTTTACAGTTGAAAAAATGAATTAATTCTCAGCAGAAAAAGACGAATTACTTGCAGATAACTATGCCCAAATTGCTACAGCACAGTTCAGGAAAGGGGCAAAGAATTGCAATAAATTGTCTGGCTTCAAATGTATTCTGAGGAAATGAAGAAATTTGCAACTTTCCCTTCATTTTTATAGCCCAAGGGCATATAACTTTTGCCAGGAAGTCCCTGAATTTGCCCCATACAAACAATAAGATCTTGGTCTGTAAATATTTAATGTGAACCAGGAAAAAGAAATCACTACGGACCAAGAAGATTGTTTATTGATGCTAGATGACATGTTAATTAAAGAGCAACACCCAATGTAACAATAAATAACCAAAGTTGTTGGAAATGCTGACTATCCCATTCTTAAAGCCGAAGCCCATGACGCAGTTGCCACCAGCACTTTCCTGTGTTACTTCCAAAAACCAGCAAAACCATGGTATGTTCCCCTTCCACACATCTAGACGAATAGTGAGGGGGCATTCTAAAACCGTTGATTTATGAAAACATATCCTGTTTCCCAGGGAACGGGCACAGGTTTGTGCAGTCTTATTGAGGTTGCCTCAAACATATATAATATCTTGTTGCAAGTAAATCTAAATCAAAGTGCATCCAGTGAGTGGCAACTTCATCACTGAACTAAAGTTAGAGTTGCAGCCCTTCACCTTTCATCCTCATCTAGAGTGCTGTTGCGTTTTTGATGCTTCAAATTGACAAAATTGTTTACTTGTGTTATTAATGGAGGGTAATTTGAAAATTGTCGAGTTTATCAAATTAAAACTTTCGATTGTTGTTGCCACTGACAAACCACAAAAATTAAGTATGTAGGGCCTAAAGTTAGTTGATAGGTCTATAGCCTTACAACGCAAAAGTTTCGTCAATTCTCTCTTTTCGTTGATGCTTAAACTTCATTCTAAAGATGTAAATGATCAGAGATGAAATGTAGATTGCAATGAAAATACGTTTCATATGTTAAAACATAAATATTGGCAGGTATGTTGCCTTTAAAGCACGTCAATTAACTTCCAGTGGGCTGATCTGAAAAACTTCGGCCTAAGTTGCTACGATCTAAGGTCGATATCAATGACTAAAACGACCAAAAGTGGCTCATAATTGATCAAAATTAAATGCTGTGGCACTACTTACTTCAAAATGACTCGTTCTCGATATTTCGTTGCCTTTCTGCAAGCCAGAAGCACCAAAACAGAAGAGCGGTGAAGGCCTTCCCACTGTGGGTCCTTTGTTTATCCAAATCTTTTGCCAACGTGGTGCTACCATCTTTGCTCTCCATGCGCATTACGCACTAAACAAAAGCGAAACAATAGACCGCGCATTCTAGTTCTTTTATTTCTATGGTAGTGATCCCCCCCCCCCCGGGAATTTACAGTTGGGTAATGGTTCAAAAGGTAAATGATTTAGAATATTGAATTACTCTCCTCCGCCGGTTTCTAATTCCTGAGTCCAAGGCTCTTGGTTCCGTAGCTCTGTAGTCCATGGTTTCGTTGTCCGTAATATTGAGCTCTGCATTGTCAGAAATAAACCTTTGTCGTCCAGTCGTCCATTGACGTAAGTAGGTAGGAAGAAGTCATTATCTTTTGTTGGTTGTTCAATAAATGCTCACAAGCCGCGAGCCCGCAAACCGCAGCCGTGAGTGGCCCTGTCTACATAGTCCGACGACGGCAGACTAATTTCGCTAAATGAAACTAACTATGCTAAATATCTTGGAGTTCTAATCGACAATAACCTTACTTGGAAACAGCATATCCAACATGTTAACACTAAAGTTGCAAAAAGCATTGGTATCTTAGCTAAAATGAGGCACTTTGTTCCAAACAATATCCTGCGAAATATATATAATGCCTTTATTTCTCCACATATTAACTATGCTATCATAAACTGGGGAGGAGCGTATCAAAACTCACTAGATCCTTTAAGTAAAAACCAAAAAAAGGCAGCCAGGATAATGTTCTTCAAAAAACGAAATGAACATAGCCAACCACTGTTCAAGACACTAAACTCATTAAACCTGCAAGACACCTATAAGCTAGAATGTGCCAAATTCATGTACGACATCTCCAAGGAAAACTGTGAACAATTTTTCAGTGATCTTTTCCAACTAACTAGTCAAAGACACCACATTCAGACCAGACAAGCAACTTCTGGAAATTTTGTCCCCCCAGTAGCCAGAACTAATTACAAAAGTAGACTCATAACCAACTTTGGTGTAAAAATCTGGAACAAAATTCCAGATAACATTAGGACTTCTCATTCAAAAAAGATTTTCGGAAAGCGGTACAAGCAACTTTTACTGCAGACTTATTAATCATTAAAAAGCCATTGGTTTATAAACTCTCTCCCGGTTCTTTTCTTTATCATTTTTCTCTTCCTCCCTCTATCCTCAGTCTGCCTCTATTTTTTGTATATCGTTATTTGTAGCCAAAAGTATTTCCAATAGCATGATTGTATAATTAAAATTTCTCGTATTTAAATAAATGTTATCGCTCGCTATAAACCACGTAACCGAGGGCATATAGCTCGAAAGCTCTACCAGAGTTCTTTCTATATGTCCTCTTCAGCTCCACTGATTTAGATGCATTACGTAAATTATATTTCACGCGTTTCTCATTATCTGTATAATTTAGCATCATATTATATTAGTTTAACATGTAGCTTTTAGCTGAGAATATACATGAAATTGAAATTGAAAAAAAATTGCTTTTTCATTGATCAAGAATAGTAAGGCTGACTACGTCAGCAAAGAGGCTTGGAATAGTGAAGAGCCAAAAGGATGGCAAGAATATTGCAAAGTGACTAAACTCAACCAGCAGTCACATGGATATATGCATTGAACAAAAGTGAAAAGACTACATGAACATTGAAAAACCATCAGGTTACTGCTTTTGGATTTGGACAAAAAGCAAAAGGAAGACTTATGAATCTAGTGAACTTTGAGGGATAATAGCAGTTAACATAGACGTTATTTCTATGGTTCATTTTCAAAGCCATTTTCCAGCATTTCGCGAAAACCAACAAATTCCAATGCATGTGACAATGTATTTCAGTCATCCTTTGGTCGATTTTCATGAAATTTTCAGGACATACTCATTTCACCTTGCTCTAGAAAATGAAAAGATTTAGAGCTGGCTATACCTCAGAGAAAAAATGTAATGCTGCCTTGAAAATTATTAGCAATGCAATTTTTCCGGATCTCAAATTAACTTCAAAATTTCTCTGTAAGTCAAATGACAATCAAGTTGAAATGTTTTTATTCTGTAGCTTTTCATATTAATGAGTGCTTGAAAAAAGTTTCAGTCCCTTATCATTAATTTTGTGGAAATTGCATTGTTACAAGCAAGCAGCACTTTTGACCATTGTTATTGCCGCCATTTTGCCTACAATGCATATTTGATTGGAAGACCAAAATTTTTCATTGAAGGTCTGTTATCTCTATATTCTGTCTAAGTCTGGAGAGAATATCTCTAAAATTGACAAAATTTTGTCCCCTGGGGGTCTACCCCCTTAACTCAAAAAATCCTCACCAATTATCTTGCTTGATTGATTACACGCCAGAGCAAATCGTGTTGTTTTTGAGTAAATTTCCATTGTTCTTCGCAGTGCTTGTTGAGCACCATCAGTCATACTGTCAAAAGAAAACAGATGCTCGTTAAATATTCTTCCTTACCAGAGTATTTCCCCCATACCCCCTCAAAAATCAAGAGCGTACTCTATGGCTTACCTTTAAAGAATGGGAGATGATCCATTTTTTCAGTCAGGTCTATATGGATATGCATAGCATGCGAGTTTCCAAAACTTCAAATAGACCACTAATCTCTGATTTTACATGACCGAGATGGACACCTTTTCTGACTTTTAGAGAATGGATGACCCTTTTCACCGAAAATGAAATGTTTCTCTTGCAAAATCGTTTAACTCTCTGTGTCAACAAGCAACTTTTATAACCGCTGCATTCCAAATATTACCCTTTACATAGCATTGTATGTCACAAAGAGGCCATTAATGTCAATTGTAACATATATTAAAATACAGTTGTTGTAATTTCTTTACTGTGGATTATGAATCATGATGTGATTTTATTTTGATTTGATTTTATCTTTTTTACCCATGGTAGCGCATAATAACTGATTTACAGGGGGCCATGTTTAAATCTAAGAAATATTTAGCTACCGAAAAGCTCTGCATTCAGTACCATGGATTGATACCCTTATTTTGGAATTCTCCGACTTTCCATGAATAAATTCCCGACTTTTAAGAATCTATGTCCTATAGTACGCTTTTTTTATACAGTAAGTCCCCGCATATAAGAAACTCAACTGTTCAAATCAGGCTGTCTGGTTTCTTATATACAAGAAAATATGTTCAAATGAGGCTGGCAGATTTCTTATATGTCCATTAAGAAACTTTCTTTCGCGTATTGCTTTCTTGTCAAAAAACCATTTTCAAATTAAAGGATACTGCTGCATAGTAAATAAGAATGCCCCGCCCCAAGAAATGAACATATTTTACAAATCTAATACTGAAGCTACACAGAAAGACGGCAGTGTGGTTGAGTATTTTTTCAACTTTGCATCATTTATAAGAAACTGGACAAAATCAGGCTGCCTGGTTTCTTATAAAGGAGAAAATATTCTCTATGCTGGCAGGCTGCAGTTTCTTATATGTCTGTTTCTTATATGCGGGGACTTACTGTATATATCATCATAAAATATTAAAATATACAAAGCAACGACAACAGTTAAACTAGAATTGAGAAAAGAAAAAAAATTATGTCGTTCGTAGCGAGAAAGGACACAAAGTCATCTAGTTCTCACTACGAACGACACTTACAACAGTTCAATACAACGACAGTATCTTGTCTAACAAAAAAAAACAACGTTACAAAAATTAAGGTGTTCCAGGTGCGTCAAAGAAATATATCTCT
Source organism: Aurelia coerulea (assembly GCA_039566865.1). Taxonomy (NCBI): domain Eukaryota; kingdom Metazoa; phylum Cnidaria; class Scyphozoa; order Semaeostomeae; family Ulmaridae; genus Aurelia; species Aurelia coerulea. The sequence goes on along the minus strand of CM076949.1, from coordinate 12,974,156 downwards.
GACTCGCCTGTTGGGGTGCGCTGTGATTTGATGGTTTTATTTCTAGCCTAATCGCTGTGTTGATTTGATGAAGGAAATGGTCGCTTCCAGAATTATTCTGTTCACAATCGCATTTACGTTTGGGCTACCAAATAGTAGTAATTCGCAAATAGTCCTACTATCCAAACTCTCCATGTCAATGCCAGGAAGGTACCCGAGCTGACCAAGGAGATCTCTACACTGTAATTCAAAGAGAGGGTAATGCAGGAGAAAGTGCTCGTTATCTTCTTTGCCTGTGCCCCAAGCACAGATAGGGTCCAGACATTCAAAATTATGCCTAAATTTGTGTTCTTTTAAGGCACTAAAATTCAAACGAAGCTTGGCCAGAAGTCTAATACCTGCTTTATCATGTATATTATAAGTAGGCTTTTGAGCAGGCCTTATGATTCCCAGCAATTTACGCTTGAACTCAGCAATTGATGTAGAATTTCTAATATCAAGAGTGAGCGAGTTCCATTCAGAAAAGGTATTCTGGAAGTAGGTGTTTGAGAACCGGACAGTCCTACCTATGTTTTGTTCATACAGACGTGCACTTCTGAGGTTGTACATGACTTGACGCTCAGGAGGAATTTCTGCATACAAATACTCAGGATGGTGTGAGTTCTTTAATTAAAAAAATGGCACAAGCGTCTATACCATCTCCTCTGATAGAGACTTTCCCACCCCAGTTCCTCATACAGCCTTTTCCTATTTGTACCTCTCCATGCACCAGTCACCGCCAAGGCAGCCAAATATTGAGTTTGTTCTATCTTACGCGTGAAGCTTTGGAGCATCTCAGGGTCATGCCTGTGGTAGACAATGTCACCATAATCTAAATGAGGTCTAACATAAAGCTTGTACATTTGATTAAGAAAGTCCCTAGAAACATAATTAGAAATATGTCGTATTAATCCAATTCCTCGTCTTGCCTAAGATAGCTTCCTTGATATGACTCTGGAAATCCAGCTTGGGATCCAGAATCATGCCAAGGTGCATATGCTCTGCCTTTTCTGTTACCACATCATTTCCTAACATTAGAGGGGGATGAAAGGGTTTAACTCTTTTTGTGGAGAAGATGAGTTCGACAGTTTTGTCAGCATTAAACTGCATTTTCCATTGCCATGCCCACATATTAACTGTCTCTAAATCACTGTTTAGTTCTTCGGCAGTCCTGGCTACATCATTCACAACAGAAAATAGAGATGTGAAAGTACGCTTGGTTCTAGGATACCCTTGCTCAGAGATTTTGGGAACTCACATGATATGCATATGCATATCGAAATGACCCCGCTGGGGGCTTTCCGGAAATGTCACCAAGAGATCAAAACAAGAGATCAAAGTCCAGCAATATAGATTGCATTAACCCTAATCCGCATGGGGGGGGGTGGATTCCACCCCCCTCAAGGTTTTATTTGCCGCGTTTTTAAACGACATTTGATATGTCCCCCAGCCTCCCTGACTTTTACTAATTATCTATTATCCACATTTTGGTGGAAAAATTTTTGAACAATAGGACTCATAGGTCACGTGACATGCCCATATTTGGAAGGAGGTAGCAGCAAAATCATTGTTTTAAATGATTTCAATAAAATTATTTGATTGAATTATGAAGTATTATACAGCAAATGAATCAGCAAACAAAGGCCTTCAATTTGATACCGGAATTTCTGGAATTTGATGATGTCAGCATTTTTTGATAATAACGTCATTTTGGCCGCCATTTTGGACTAATTATCAATTTTTTCAAGCTTTTTCGAGCTTTTTCAATGAAAAACACTCTAAGGATACATTTGATATAGATAATCACCATTTTTCAGGTTCTTTTGGTCTCTTTTAACATAGAATAAAGTAATCGCACAAATGACGTCATAAGAATCGGCTAATTTCTGCCAAAATATCGCTCCAAAATCGCTATTTTCAATAAAATAATATTTTATCACCAAATATGTTGACAAACTGAACCAAAAACTGCATAAAGTTCAAGCAAAATCTTCATTAAACTTGAATTCAACTTGGAAGCCTGATTTTCACAGATTTTCAGCTTTGTGACGTCACTGTGACGTCACAAGGTGTGGCAGCCACACCCAAATTACGCTACGAGCTACATATAACTTTGCCAAGTTCTATTGAATTCGAATGGGTCTAAGGCAGTTTTCAGAGGGGGGGGGGTGGAAAGCACCCCCCCCCCATAAAGGGTAGCTCGAAAAAAGCCCATATGGATTAGGGTTAAAGAGTCTGGTTCAGAAACTGTTCACAAAAAAGGTATTACTAATGCACTGAACAGTGTTTTGCTCCGTAGGTAAGGATCTTGCTGACAAAATAGATCCAGCCCCAAATTCAGTGGCGGACACTTGGCCAAATATTTGGGGATGGGCGAAGCTATTGTTTCAGTTAAAAAGCATAGTTTATTTCTATTGATTTCGGACAAAAGATCTTTGTTCTAGCCAACATTGGGGGGCGATCGCACCCCCTCATCCCCCCAAGTGTCCGCCACTGCCCAAATCCCCTTCTTGTCGGTGACTATGAAATGAACAAACACAAGGCAACATTCCGCTTCAGGACTATTGACGTGCAGGAGATCAGGGATGCTTTTGCCATGGTTAAGACAGCAAAGAGCTTTGGGACTGACAACATCTCTCGCTACTTTCTGAAGCTAGCGCTGCCTTTTATTGAAAACTCGCTTGCTTTCTTGTTTAATACCTCTATTAAAACAAGTCGTTTTCCCGACTCATAGAAAGTTGCTAGAGTTACTCCAATTTTCAAAGATGGAGATAAGACTGAGAAGTCTAACTATCGACCAATATCAGTCTTGCCTGTCATCTCAATGCTCTTTGAAAAATTAGTAATAAACCAGCTGTACCAGTATATGAATGATGACGGTCATTTTTCATCTGGCCAATCCGGCTTTTTGCGCTTTCATTCAACAGTAACATGCTTACTTAAAAATGATGACAACTGGTACAGCGATTTGGACCTTGGTAAGCTTTTGGGTCTAGTGTTCATTGACCTCAAAAAGGCGTTTGATACTGTAGATCACAAAACTCTCTACAAAAAGCTCGAGCATTACGGTGTACATCAACGTGAGCTTGCTTGGTTTAAATCCTACCTATCCAACAGTAAACAATTTTGTAGGGTTAATGGCGTTGATACAAATATTGGGGACATATAAGTTGGTGTGCCACAAGGTTCGTGTCTTGGCCGTCTTCTCTTCCTCATCTACATCAATGATCTCCCACAGGCTGTCCAAGATTCTAGCGTGTCCATCTAGCCACTATGTGCCCAGGATCTCATTTTCGGGAAGCAATTCATAACTTTTTCAAAAATTGTCATATATATCCAGGGAAGGGATCATTAGATGCGCAATTGCAGGCCCGATTCAGCTGTGTTCTAAAATTTCAGTTTTGAGGCGATCTTGGGAGACTGGGTCCTAATCTCGGAAGGAGGTAGCAGCAAAATCATTATTTTCAATGATTTCAATGAAAAGATTTGATTGAATTATGAAGTATTATATGGCAAATGAATCAGCAAACAAAGGGCTTCAATTTGATACCCGAATTTCTGGAATTTGATGACATCACCATTTTTTTATAATGACGTCATTTTGGCTGCCATTTTGAACTAATTACCTATTTTTTTGAATTAAACTTTTTCAATAAAAACACTGTAATGATACATTTGTAATAGTTTATCACCATTTTGCAGGTTCTTTTGGTCTCTTATTACATAGCACAAATTAGCAGCACAAATGACGTCATCAGAATTGGTTAATTTCTGCTAAAATATCGGTCCAAAATCGCCATTTTCAATAAAATAACATTCTATCACCAAATATGTTGAAAAATTGAGCCAAAAACTGCTTAAAGTTCATGCAAAATCTTCTTTCAACATTAATTTAACTTTGAAGCCTGATTTTCAGAGATTTTCAACTTTGTGTAGTAGAGAGTAGAGAGGAAACTCTTCTCGGTATAACCTTTGATCGATCACTATCTTTCAAAGGACATGTGAAGACCCTATGTAGAAAGGCCGGCCAGAAACTCCATGCTCTTGCCCGTATATCCTGCTACATGGACACTGACAAATTGCAGCAGCTAATTAGAGCATTTGTGTTATCGCACTTTAGCTACTGTCCACTTGTTTGCATGTTTTATGACAGAACTTTAAACCATAGAATAAATCATGTTCACGAAAGGGCACTGCGCATTGCGTACAAGGATCACGGAAGTGATTTTGGTTCTCTCCTGGAACAGAGCAATTCGGTGCCCATCCATGTAAGAAACCTACAGTTGCTTATGACGGAAATTTTTAAAACAAAGTCTGATCTAAATCCACCTTTCATGAAGGATATTTTTATGGAGAGAGGTATTAGCTGCAACCTAAGGCATGGCAATGACGCTCAAATTCCAAAGGTGCGAACCACGTCCTTTGGAGTTGAGACCATAGCCTACCTTGGAAATAAACTTTGGCAGTTTTTACCGCACGAAATAAAACGATCAAGCACCCTTCCTATTTTCAAAAAACGAATTAGATGTTGGAATGGCGAAAAATGCAACTGTAGGCTCTGCAAAACATACATTCCAAGAGTTGGGTTTCTAACATGATAAACATTTCTTGGGCCTTCTCGCGAGGATGGGGGCGGTGCGCTGCTTCCCGGTGGGATGGGGGATGTGCTGTGCGGGATGTGAGGTCCCCTTCACGATGCAGGCACTGGGCTGCGGTTGAACTGGGGAATTGTTCCCTAGCGGCGACCGCAGCTTAGGATATGCGTGTGGGGGTTCCCTCGCGCGGTGTGTCCGCCGTCTCTCTGGGAGGTGCGCGTCGCTCCGCACCTCGTAGGGAAGGCATGCTTTTATCTTGTATATAATCCACTAAATGTTTTTATTGATTAGCTTTAGGAATTAATTTGTAAATTTTGTAAATTTTTGTAAAGTAGGCCTAAATTAGCTGTAATTTAGCTATTCTTTTTATTTTATTTAGCCTACATTAAATAAATTATTGATGATGATGATGATGATGATGATGTGATGTCACTGTGACGTCACAAGGCGTGGCAACCACACTCAAATTACGCTACAAGTAACAAATTACTTGTTTTGTAACTGTGCCAAGTTGTATTGAGTTCTGGAGAGTCTAAGACAGTTTTCAGAGGGGGTGGAAAGCGTCCCCCAGTCCCCCATAAATGGTAGCTCGAAAAAGCCCATATGATTTAGGGTAGCAAATCATATAATCCACGTTTTCGCACGTTTTTGCACGTGAAACTCATTAATTTTCCTATTCTTGAATGATTATACTTAGAGGAAAATCTATCGGCTTTGGTGTGAAACACTGTGAACTTTTTAAAAACAGTATTTTAGATGCATCAATTAAAACATGAAAATCAAAAGTAGTGTTTTTATGAAATAATCATAATATTGTAAAAAATCACATTTAATTCCTTAAGCTCGTCTTAAATTCCTTTCCAGTAAAAGAAGCTATTTTCTTTCAGATAAGCCATAGTATAAATGGCTTGGACAAGTATGACAGTTTCAATTGATTTAATAGAAATGAGTAGTTTTTCAGGAGCAGCTGGATCACATATTGGATTCAAAACTGCAGATTTTCACAACTTTGTAAATTCACAGAAAAAAACCATAAGACAAAGAAAAAAATGGTTTTCAGTTTCAGGGAGTTCAGCGCATTGTTAATAAGAGAAAAATTACAGGAATCGTTTTCGAAAAAACCGATTTTTTAATTGTTTCCAGGTCTTGGCACACAGTGTAGCGTGTTCATGTATGCTGATGACACCAGTTTGTGCTACTAGTCTCATGATGTGACTCGGCTAAATGAGGCTATTAACAGTGATCTCAAAAAATTGGATACTTGGTTACAAGGCAACAAGCTTTCCTTGAATGTTGCAAAAACTCATCCCATGCTTATTTCCACAAAGCAGAAACAGAACGTTCTCAAAGGTCAAAATAAAGAATTGGCATTGAAAATACCCCATAATGAGCTCGAAGACGTCAAAAAGACAAAATATCTCGGTTTGCAAATTGATTGTGTAGCCCTCGGTATTTATGGTAATTATACTCCATACGCAGGTCCGATAGAAGTCATGGAATACTCAAAACTTTATGCAAAGCTCCATCTTTCTTTCACTCAATTCACAAAACTACACGATCGCGTGTTCTCACAACGATATACGACTACTTCTGTCGACAATGGTTATGTTTATTTGTTTATTATAAAACACAGTAGGGATTAGGTGATGTGTTGTGCAACCCTAAACTTAGAATACAAAGGACAATAGTGCAATACTTCCTACTAGTGTTCTCTGTTGGCATCATTAAAATCTTACTACAAAGGTTAGAGGTCACGTCCTTACACTCTCCCCTACTAAAAGGAATGTCGTCCCTGACATAAAAGAAACATAAAACGGTTCCTTCAAGATCTTCGTCTTGTACAAAGTTTTGTTAAGCATCTCCTTCGGTCTTCCACAATAACAAATCAAAGCTCTGTAGTTCTTCAACTGAAAAGGAGATTGACTCCTAGCAAACTGACAAAATGTTCTTCACTGAACTGTGAACTTTCGGAAACGAATCAAATTCAAGTCTGGTCTGTGACGTCACGTCTGACTTCAACAATCCTAAAGACAATGTTTGATTGAAAGTTCTCTCCATCACAACAACAATTGTTACATGATTACACTGCAGCTGTAATCCAATACTAAATATGTAACAAAACTCAACTGTTGGCCAGTGTCAGTTCTTTAAATAGACATCGCTATTTTGGTAAAATTCCATGAAATTCTTTCATAGTAAGTTAAAGTAGAGAGCACTTGCATGAATGTTTTTTTCTTTGCTGCAATGAAATATATACAAAACAAATGATAAAAAATAGTTAAATGTAAATCGGTCTTTGAATAACGAACTGCTGTGGTACAAAGTTCTGTATCGGCTGGCGACACGACGGCGTGATGAATGGCATCGGCGGATGCACAAACTGAGTCATTACTGGATTATTCAATGGAACACGAACGAGTATAGGGTGATTATTGATAAACGGTCTATTATTTACAGTATGCAAAGGCGAAGCTTGCACCGAATATGCTTGTCCTGGCGCATAGTACGATAAACGATTCGGTACTTGACGTAAACGAACTGGTCGTTCCGAATATACGATAGGTTCTTCCGTTGCGTCACTAATGAGGGACTCTTCGTTTACGACGTTTTCTGGAATGTTCGGTAATGACGGTGTTAATGGTGCTGATTCACGATTTTCGATTGGATGGTCTTCGATTCTGTTCTCTGGCTGTTCATCCTCAAGAAGCTCTGCGTTTTCGTTAGGCGGAATTTCATTTTCTGCTATCATAGGGATATTGTTCTCTACATCGATTTCAGCTTCTGTTGACGGCAAACGATTTGGTAATAACACGATGTCTTCTTCTTCGGAACTATTCTCACTGTTTTCATCGGTTGGGCGACTATTTTCACGAGTTGAAAGACGTGTACGGCGACGTTTAGACTTTCGAATTGGGCGAGTAGCGCGTTGTGGAGGCGTATCATCTACTGGTAACTCGTTACATGATAGCAAAAGATTGCGATGCAGGATTCGTGTTGATGCGCTATCTCCATTTTCTGGTTTCACCTCGTAAACTGGAGACTCGGGATCTTTACGGCGAACAACGATATGTATTTGCTTCTCCCAAAAAGATCTAAGTTTTCCTGGGCCTCCCCTCTCCGACAAATTTCTGACGAGGACCCTATCGTCTGGCTGTAAATCGATAGATTGTGCGTGATTGTCGTAACGCTTCTTATTCCGTTCTCCAGCACTTAAAGATCTTTTGTTTGCAATAGCATATGCTTCATTCATGGCTGTTTTCCATTTGTTTACATATTCAACTTTACTACGCGATTGAGACTTTGAAGTCGCTTCGAAGATCATGTCTATTGGTAGACGTGGGTGTCGACCGAAAAGTAAATAAAAGGGAGCGTATCCTGTTGAATCATTTCGGGTGCAATTATATGCGTGTACGACTTTGTTCAAATGTTCATTCCATCGACTTTTGTAACATTCGGGTAAACAGCGCAACATTTGTAGTAATGTTCGATTAAAACGTTCGACTTGTCCGTTTCCTTGGGGGTGATAGGGCGTGGTACGGGAGTGTTTAATGTCACATAGCTTCTCAAGATGATCAAATAAGTTATTTTCGAATTCTCCTCCCTGGTCATGGTGAATTTTTCCGGGAAATCCAAATCGTAAAATAAAATCATTGTAAAGTTTATCAGCAACTGTCTTAGCTGACTTATTACGTGTTGCGTAGGCTTGAGCGAATCTCGTAAAATGGTCCATTATAACTAGAATATACTCGTATCCTCCAGAACTTTTCTCTAAATGAAGGAAATCGATGGATATCATTTCGAACGGGAATGTTGTTACAATTGGTTTCATAGGCGCTCTGTGATTAACAGTAGGGCGTTTTTGTCTCAAACAGCTACACACGTTCTTAATGAAAAAGGTAATGTCTTTTTGCATTCCTGGCCAAAAGAATCTTTGACGCACGAGCTCTAATACTCTTTCGGCGCCTAAATGACCCATTTTTTCATGTAATTCACGAATTACTAGCCGATGATATGTGGCTGGCAAAACAATTTGGGTATTAGACTTTGTGACACGTTGTAGAGTACCGTTTTCAGAAACGTCTAACTTGCTCCAATCATAAAGTAATCTTCTCACGCTTGGTTGTTCGGATGAAAGCTCTTTTGTGGTTGGCTTTTTACCATTTTTGACATAAGAAAGTACTCGATTGATAACGCTATCATTTTCTTGAGCACGACGTAAATCATCGCTACTAATGGTAAAGGGTGAACTTGATGGAAGTTCATCTGTATCAATTGTTAGAGCAGAAGGATTTGTGGTTATCGACATGGCCCAGTTTATTTCTCCTTTACTAGCAAGATTGGCTGCACAGGTTGCAGCTTGTCTCGTGTCAGTGCTTATTTCTTCCGTGCAAGAATTCATGTACGACTCGAAATCTAGTGGAACTCGAGAAAGAGTATCTGCATCTTGGTTTACTTTTCCAGGCCTGTATTTTATATCAAAGTTAAAATCAGACAGTTCACTAACCCAACGTAAACCAGTGGCATTAAGTTTTGCAGACGATAAGACGTACGTTAGAGGGTTATTATCAGTGTATACTCGAAACGAAGGAGCATAATACAAATAGTCGCGGAAATGGTCACAGATTGCCCATTTTAATGCCAAAAATTCGAGTTTACCGGAGTGAAGATTGTATCTTTTCTCGGCGGGGCTAAGTGTTCGTGATCCGTAGGCGATTACTCGTAGAGTCCCCTTTTGTCGCTGGTAGAGTACTGCACCTAATCCAACCTCAGATGCGTCCGTATGTAACACGAAAGGTTCTTCAAAATTCGGATAGGCCATGACTGGCGGTGTGATTAAATGAGAGATTAATACGTTTAAAATACTTTGATGTTCGTCAGTCCAATTTATCGGGTAATTAGATGGTACTGAATGATTAGATTGCTTTCTTGTTTTTAAGTCTTGCTTCTCTTTTGTAGCTAAAAGGTCGTAGATAGGTTTAGCGATTTGCGAAAAATTCTGAATGTATCTTCGATAGTAACCTAATAGACCGAGTAACTTCCTGACATCACCGACAGTTTTAGGTGTGGTTTTCTGCAAATGAACAATCGGGGCTGTGCTACCAAGGTCTAATTTGTAGCCTTCTGATGAAACAATACGTCCTAGAAAGTTAACTTGCCGTTTAAACATTTTACACTTTCGTGGTTTTAGTTTTACTCCGTGTTCCTTCAAACGACGTAGAACTTTCTTAAGGTTGTCGAGATGTCCTTCAAATGTTGAACTAAAAACTATGAAATCGTCCAAATACGGTATGCAGATTTCATCCCTCAAATCTCCTAAACAATTCTCCATGAAGCGCTGGAAGGCGCCAGGAGCATTCCGTAAGCCAAACGGTATCCTAATCCACTCATAAAGCCCCCACGGTGTTATGAATGCAGTTAGCGGCTGACTTTCTACACCCATGTATCCTTGATGGTAAGCTTTGCCTTGATCAAGAACCGTAAACCATTCCTGACCTCCAAGACTGTCTAAACTCTCTTGTATCCTAGGAAAAGGGTGGCGGTCGGGTACTGTCTTTTGATTCAGAGCACGAAAGTCTACACATAATCGAAAGGATTGGTCCTTCTTCCGAACGCAAACAACTGGAGAGCTGTATGGGGACTTCGACTTTCGAATGAAACTACGATTTAGGAGATCTTCAATATATGCTTTGACTTCTGGATATAGGGGTCTTGGGACGGCTACGTAATTCTTTTGGACAGGTGTTTGGTCTGTTAACTTGATATCTAATTTCAGATCGGGTAGACAACCGATTTCAGTATCATCTTTGGAGAAAGATTCCTGCTCTTCACTTAAAAGTCTCAGAGCTGCTTGTTTTTGTTCATCGGTTAAACCATCTAAATCAATTTCTCGAATATGTTTTGGGATCTCCTGGTCAGAAACCTCACCAACTGGGTTAAAAGCACTATTGCTAGTCGACGGCTCTGTTTTGTCACTTAACTTTACATCCAGAGGTGTAACAGATTGGACAAGCTGGATACGGCCTAGGCAGGTGCGCTTGGGCACAACGATATCGTGTTTTGAAGTGTTTTCAATTTCAAAAGCAATTTTGGTAGCTTTACCAGGTTTAATGGTCAAAAGACGATCATGAATCGACAGTCCTGTCGGCAAATGAGAATTTTCTTCAGGTTCAAAAAGAACTGGGGTATCACTGTCTATAGTACCATGATTTAGTCTACAAGAAACCTTCAACGTTTGTCCTTTCTTAACTGTATGATCATGTTTATCGGTTTTAACAACACACAGCTCTGCATCTTTATTGTGGGATATGATTTCGATCAAACTATTTACACTGGCAGAAGAAACACGAGGAAATACACTTGTTAGTTCTTGCTCGGTTAGGCCATTCTTAATGCATTCCTCAATAACGTTATAACCAATTAGAGGCAAGTCGATATTTTCTTTGGTCACGAGAAAAGGAACAACAAGAGAGGTACAATCGTTTCTCAATTTAAATGTAATTTCAACCCATCCGTTGTACGGGATATTTTCACCGTTTGCAGCAGTTACTGTTAACTCACTATCAATCAATTCCGAAATATGACGAAGTTTTGTACCTGGAAAGTTTCTTTCAACAAAATCTTCTGACATTATAGAGACCTGGGCACCAGTGTCCCATAAGGCTACGAATTGTTTATCGTTCAAAAGACAATTAATTGTACAGCGTTTTCCCACAAGTTTAGCAATATTCGAAACTTGTTTCGGTGTAAGGTGACTAACGAAACGATTGTTTTGTTCAGGTTGGTCTGCATTTTGTGAGAGACTCTGCAGAGCATTACAAAGAACTTTATGACTGTTCCAATGTTTCTTTTGACATTCTTTGTTACAATAATTCACAACCTTACATGCGTTACATTGCCAAACTTGAGATGTACTTGGATTTTTACCGCAAAAATTACAAGGATGGGACATAGTTTCATTATCGGTTACTCCTCGCCCCCCTGGAATAACCGTTGGGCGTTTCCCTCCTGGTTTTGCACTGTGGTAGGGCACTGTGATCGGAGATGCCCACTTTCACCACATTTGAAACAATGGCGGCACGAATCTCCCCAACCATTGCTGCGACAATCACGGCAGCCTCGAGAACGGTAACCAGTGTTCCGATAATTGTAACGACCACGCCCCCTTCCTTGACCACGGTTTTGAAATCGAGGGGGTGTAGGGGCAACCTGGTTACTTCCATCTATGCTACGTTTTAAGTCAGCAAGATTTGTTTTGAGTTCTTTGATTTCCGCAAAGAGTTGCTTGGTTTCATTCTCAGTACCCCCAGGCTGTTTTTTTCGGGTTGATGGGGAACCTTGGGGCTGGTCATTTTCAGTGACGCTCGCAGCATTTGCTTTCGCCGCACGTTGGCGCTCAGCTGAAAAAACGATCTTTGCTTTCCTTTCTGCCTGTTTCGTTGCAAGTTCATTCAAGTTTTGCATCAAGGCTTCATCTGTGAGTCCAGGAGGACGTAAAAACGGGCGAAAATTGGTCACCAGATTTTCATCTCTCAGGCCAGTTTCCATCGTTTTCAGAAAGGTATTCTGCACCAGTTGTTGGCTGTACTCCCCCTGAGAACTTTCCTCATGTGCAGCAAAAAATACTTTGTTGCGGGCATCGAGTGCTCTTAGCAGAAATTGCTGAGGCGTTTCTTTTTGCTCTTGTGATGCTGTCACCAATTTCTGATACAGATCAGATGCCGTCTTTTGTTGAAAAAATACGCGCAAAATAGATCGCAATTTGCTCAAAGATCGATCTGGCATTGTGAGCACATAATTTCGCAGACTACTTTGTGGTGAAATCGATTTTATTACTGCATCACAAATTTCACTTTCGCAATAACCCTTAGAAACTCCAGAGTCAATTTGGTGTGTCAAGGACACGTACGTAAGCTTATCTGTTTGTGCAGGCTCTCCTATTTGGCCAGAAATCTTAAATTCACGACGCAAAATTGATGCTGTTGCAGCCAAATTTTTCTGTTCAATTTCGGATTTTGCAGACCCTGAAATGGCCGTTATATCCCCTGAAACTTTCTTTTTTGCTTCCTCTAGCTCCTCTAAAACTGATTTTAGCTGTGTTTCTTGTTGCAATTTTAGTTCTTGCAAGGTTTTTTGAAGCCTCGCCAGCTCTTCCTCCTCTGCAGTTTTCTCGAGGGGTGGTGGTTTATCTGTTACATATGCAACCAAATCGCGGAGAAATAAATCTAAATCAGTAGTATTTGGATCGGCCATAACTTTATCAAGGTGTTTTCGCACTATTCTAACAATTTCAAGTCTACTTTTATCTTTCACAGTGTCAGAAATCTTCATGTACGATACTAGTTTTGTCAACTGCTCAGGCGTTTGTTGACATAACAAAGAGTCAAACTGCAACTGCAGTGTTTCGAGTTCAGATGTGGACATCGTAAACTTAGAAAAACTTGCAAAATCCGTTTATATTTATTTCCGCTACACAGAAATTATCACACGTAAACATAAACAAAGTCTCGGCTCTGAAATCGAATCATGAACTTCTCTGCAACTTCCGTGTTAAGATAAAATAAACATATTCAGTAGTCTTTGAAAATCACACACATAACCTCTCCCCCGTTAGAAGAAAATCGCTACCAGTCTTGCAAATACATAAAGAAGGTATTAAAGCGGAAAAACGAAGTGAAACAACATGGAGAGAGAAACTGCAACTTAGCTGAAACTCCCTTGAACTGTCTGTGTAACAGCAGGACTCTGTGTGGTTGCATCTTTGTTGGTCTTTGCACGATCACGATGAGTAGGACTTCTTGCACACTGGACACCAAATGTAGCCCTCGGTATTTATGGTAATTATACTCCATACGCAGGTCCGATAGAAGTCATGGAATACTCAAAACTTTATGCAAAGCTCCATCTTTCTTTCACTCAATTCACAAAACTACACGATCGCGTGTTCTCACAACGATATACGACTACTTCTGTCGACAATGGTTATGTTTATTTGTTTATTATAAAACACAGTAGGGATTAGGTGATGTGTTGTGCAACCCTAAACTTAGAATACAAAGGACAATAGTGCAATACTTCCTACTAGTGTTCTCTGTTGGCATCATTAAAATCTTACTACAAAGGTTAGAGGTCACGTCCTTACAATTGCTCTTTGGATTGGAAAGAACAAATGAAAGCAGTCTCTACCAAGGTCTCCAGGGCAGTTGGTTTTTGAAACATGCCAAGTCTTTTGTACCGAAAGAAACTTTGCAAACCCTCTACAGAGGTATTTTTGAGCCGTATTTTCGATACTGTCGTTCTGTTTGGGGCTGTGCCGGTTTCACTGAAATTAATCAGTTGCAAAAACTTCAAAACCATGTTGGTAGGATTATTACGAATAGCAGCCTTGACGCCCCAAGCAGACCTCTAATTGAAGGGCTGGGATGGAAGACCGTGGGCGAATTGATTGCTGGTGAATCTAATACAATGGTCTTCAAGTCCCTGAATGAGCTGGCTCCACAATACCTCTGTGACCTCTTTACCCGCAATTCGCCAATGCTCATCATATAGCCTTCGAAATACGGAGACCGACTTGAGATTACCGATGAAAAAAGGTCAGCAAATGGCCAGAGATGTTAATCGTATAGAGGTGCAAAGCTGTGGAATGGCTTCTCAGCCCAGTCAAAGCAGGCACCTTCTCTGTATAGTTTTAAGAAAACTATCTAAAAACAGGGGTATTTTTTTATTTTAACCCTTTGTTTGCCACCATGATAAAATGTTCACATGCTCATCTTAGCTTGAAAATGCATTCATTAAGATAATTTTGTGAAAAAGAAATGAAAAGGGGTAATTTACTTTGAAATTTGGGGCTGGGACTTATAAGTCCCGACGTTTGATATTATACCAATTTTTCTAAAATACGAATTTTGCTGCTTTTCAAATTTTTTACTTTCTTGAAGCGCAAATTCTGTCCAATCAACCTGTTAATATTAATTTTGTTGGTTAGAAGAACAGTAGAACGCGAAATACAAGGCTGCTCCATTTGATAACTAAAACTAAAAGTTTCGAAAATTTCAACCAAAAATGCTGGAACTGCCAAAACCACAAATTGATGGCTATTTCATTATGAATCAATTGTCAAATCTCTTTATTCTTGTTTCAAATATTTAAAAGGGTAACGTTGCAAAAACGTACCTACTGCGTACTTACGAATTAATGCATCTTACAGAACCCGGAAGTATGATTGTTTACAATTCTGGCATGGCCCTAAGTCGGCCTAAAAGGGCCTAATAATGCACAATGGGACTTATAAAACCCGCGCAAATACGAGCCAAAAACCTAAATAAGGTAAACTTATATTCACTATCTCGAACAATAACTTTGTTCTTTATATGCCAAATAAGTATTCAAAAATTATTCACAATAATATCTTTACGAGAAACGCAAGTAAAATGTTACACACCTTGTTGGTGTCTTCAGAGCCGCCATTAGCCAAAAGAGTGTGTTTGTTGCTAAGAGAAACATATATTCTGAGGGCTGTTCTCGTTTTAAAACAATCATTTATTCTGTACTTCCTGGGTCCCTGTGGTTTTCAAGAAAAGATTGCTAACAGGGTCCATGTTCTTGGCCTTCTTCTCTTCCTAATTTACATCAAGGATTTACCACTATCATCCTCAAAACTAACATTCTATTTATTTGCTGACGATACTAACATTTACTATGAAGCTGAACTTGTCTTTCTTCACTGTGGGGAATGACGTAGTTACATAGAAACGAGAACAATAAGCTTTTGAGTGTAAGGCGGACTCATTGAGCCGTGAGGAAATTGAACAATGACATGTTGTAAACAGAAGAGATCGAGAGAACGTTTACGTGAGACATTATCAAACCGTGAGAAATATTATCGAGAGAAACGAAGCCAGAAGAGATTGCGGGAGTGACCCGTTACAGACTTACGTGAGATCGTTCATTTATTTACTTCTTGTTGTGCATTTATTTGGGTTGCTGGAACTTTGCTGAATATGTTTATGTTGGGAAAGTCTGCGTTTTTATTTGTTTACAGGCTTTGTATTCGCTTTTGTTGAGCACTGCGACGTGATTTTATTCCTTTATCGCGCTATATCGATTTATTCCGTAAGGTTTGTGGGATTCCAGCTTAATTCACCACAAAAGTGGCACCTCCGACGGGACTGTTTACTTGCGAGACTGTGATTTAATCAAACTTCTAGGTTTTACGGAATATATCTGCGAATTTTATCATGTCCGTGACGAGAGGGAAAACGAAGGATCTTGAAGCGAATAGGCAAGAGGGTGGAAGTGAAGCTGCTGACAATAAATCTGAACTTGCATCGAAGCAGTCTTCCTTCCAGTCTGCCTTAAAGAAATTAGCTTATTTTGATAAATCTACCAAGACTATTTTGCGAGATGGGGGACAGGGGAAAGTTGATCGCCAACGAAAACTTTTAGGAACTAAAATAGACGAATGTTTTGACCTGATTCAGGACATTCAGGGCATTTTTATCGATTTAGACGAGCAGGAAGAGGCCATAGATAGCTGGACAAACAAAGCAAAGGAATCTCTAGAGCCATATGAACGTTCCATTGATAATCTTGATTCGAAATTATCAGTATGCGAAGAGCAAATGAGAGAAAATCAGAGAGTAGAGCAACTAGAACGTGAGGCTAGGATGAAAGCGAGGTTGAGAAAGGAAGAGGAAGAAGCTGAGGTGGCAAGACAGGTTAGACAGGAAAAATTTGCGCTGGAGCTTGAAAAGAAAAAGCTGGATTTGGCTGAGACAAAGCGAGTTCAAACAAAGCTTCCAGGTTTGCAAATCTCAAAGTTTCAGGGCACTCATTTAGACTGGGTAAGATTCTGGAGCCTCTTTCACACTCAAATTGATAAAGCTCCAATCAATGATGAAGCCAAGTTTTCATATCTTAAGGAGTTTGTGATTCCTAAAGTTCGATCAACAATTGAAAAACTTCCAGTTGACAGTGGGGGGTATGAACGAGCCAAAACAATTTTGCTACAGAGATATGGAGATTCTGCAGAAGTTGTGAATGCACATATACAGCAGATTTTTGCCTTGCCAACCATTCATGGAACATCTCGTCCCAAAATCCATGAATTTTATGATCAACTCCTTTGTCATGTTCAAGCTTTAGACACACTAGGCAAACTAGGGAATGTAGCAGGAAATGTGCGCATGACTTTAGACAAACTTGAGGGTATCCGTTCAGACATCACCAGAATGGATCCAGAGTGGAAAAACTGGGGCTTTCGTGAGCTACTTGAGGCACTCAGGGGGTGGATAGACAGAAACCCTTTGCAAATTGGAGAAACACAAACACAAACAAGAACACAATCAAGAGATTTTAAGAGAGAGAAAACGTTTTCAACAAGGGATCAAACCAAACCACGATCATGCATCTATTGTGATAAGAGTGACCACAAAGCTTCAGACTGTGAGTCAGTGAAAACTGTGGAGGAGAGACGAAAGATTTTGAGTAGCAAGCGACTTTGCTTTAACTGTACTGGGGAGAAGCACAGAGCAAGTGACTGCAGAAGCAAAACAAATTGTCAAGTCTGTCATAAGAGACACCACACTTCAATATGTGACAACAAGCAAAGAGAGCCGGGAATGACAGCAGCTAACAACAACACTGTGATACATCCAGTGGTTGTAATCAAGGTTGAGGGAGTAAAGTGTAGGGCGCTCCTTGACACAGGATCGAGCAGTAACTACATGTCTTCCACGCTACTGGATTTGATCAAAAAGAATCCTGTGAGACAAGAGCACAAATCAATTGAAACATTATTAGGGACATCAGTTAGAAACATAAACGTATATGAGATAGAAATCAGTGATGTTGCAGAGAAATTCAGTATAAAATCAGAGGTGAATGGAGTCGACAGAAAGGTTCTCCTCAACTTGCCAAATCCGAGATATCAGGAAGTTATTGATGCAACTGCACATCTCAAAGGAGTGAAAATGGAGGATGATGACAGGAAAGAAATTTTGCCAGTTCATGTCATTTTAGGGGCAAGCAGTTATTCAATAATCAAAACATCAACACCAACAAGAGTGGGGGAGGCTGGAGAACCTATAGCAGAGAAAACTAGCTTTGGGTGGGTGATAATGTCCCCAGGCAGGGAAGGAAAAAATTCAGCCCTCATGTACACTAGAAGCTCTCATGATGACTACATGCAACTGTGCAGTCTTGATGTGCTCGGAGTTGAGGATAGACCAGAAGGCGACCAGCAGAGTGTTTATGAAGAATTCAAGGAACAACTTGTGCAAAGAGAGGATGGGAGGTACGAAACATCACTTCCATGGAAGGCAACACATCCAGCATTGCCAACAAATGAGACAGTTGCGAAAGCAAGATTCAATTCATTGATGCGACGTTTAGAAAAACAACCACAGCTACTGCAAGCGTATCATGCAATCATTCAAGAACAATTGAGAGAAGGGATTGTGGAAGTTGCACCAGAGACACCAGAGGGGCCAGAACATTACATTCCACACAAACCAGTGGTGAGGGAAAACGCGCAGTCCACCAAAGTACGTATAGTATACGACGCATCAGCCAAAGCAGATTCTGAGTCTCCATCACTTAATGAATGTCTAGACATAGGCCCACCGTTACAACAAAAGATTCTAGATATCCTTTTGCGAGTTAGATTCAAGCCAGTGTTTCTAACAGGAGACATGAAACAAGCGTTTCTCCAAGTTGTGATCAGAGAAACTGAGAGAGATGTTCTACGATTCTTTTGGGTTGAAGATTTAGAAAGCATGAAGCCGGTTGTTTACAGAGTAACAAGAGCTTTGTTTGGATTAGGTCCCAGTCCCTTTTTACTAGGGGGAACGCTGGAACAGCATTTGGATAAGTTTGCAACACAATACCCAAGCCAAGTGAAAGAGATTAGAGAGGGAATCTACGTTGACGACATTAACATGGGGGGAAACAACGTAGAAGAGATCAAAGATTTGAAAGAAACTGCAGTCAACATATTCAAAGCTGGAGGATTTGAGCTCCATAAATGGCACTCCAATGAAATTCAATTAGATGGAGAAGCAACTAATGATGATGAGTCGACCTTTGCCAAAGAAAGCCTCGGAACGAAAACATCCGAGACGAAACTTCTTGGAATAGGATGGGACAAAATGTATGATAATCTTTCAGTCTCATTTCCAGAAAGTGAGCCAACTGCAACCAAACGTATAGTGTTGCGCACCATAGCCAAGATATATGATCCCATGGGAATTGCATCACCTATGCTGTTGACAGCCAAATTAATCTTTCGTGACCTCTGTGAAAGAAAGATTCCATGGGACAGTGAGCTTCCAGATGATCTAAAGAAGCGATGGGAGAAATGGCTTAAAACTTTGCCATCAGAAATAGTGATACCAAGATGCATTCCACAAAGAAAGGAAGAAATAACCTCCATAGAGCTACATGGATTTTCTGACGCCAGTATCTCAGGATGCTGTGCTACAGTGTATCCGGTTGTAAAGCAAGGGGAAGAAGTCACTCAAGGTTTACTTGTAGCCAAGTCAAGGCTTGCAAAACGTGATCTTACCATCCCAAGATTAGAACTTGTGGGATGTCATATGACTAGCAATTTGTTGGAAAACACAGCAAAAGCCCTTGCACAGTACCCAGTGACAGCAATTTATGCATGGACCGATTCAACTGTTTGTTTGCATTGGCTTCGAGAGGGGGTAAAATACAAGCAATTTGTATCAAACAGAGTGAAGAAGATAAACGAGAAAAACTACACATGGAGGTATGTCCCCACTGATGAGAATCTGACAGGAAGTCGAGGAGGAAGTAATTTGCAAGCAAACGAGAAGTGGATGAGAGGACCAACCTGGTTAAGCACACCAGAATTGTGGCCAACTATGATTGTGACCAAGCCAAGTGATGATTCAGATTCAGAGAAACAGCTTGTGAAAGAAATTATGCAAGTATCTGTTGAGAGAGAAGCAGACACAATCGATGCCTTACTTGAAAGAAAAACCTGGTGGACCACCATTAGAATCTTAGCTTGGATGAAGAGATTCATCAACAATTCGAAGAACAGTCAGAGAGTCAGAGGCCCTTTAACAACATTAGAGATCCAAGAGCAAATCAATTTCATGATAAAGAGGGCGCAAAGAGACGTTGAAGAGACAAGCCAATTCAAGAACGATTGTCAGCGACTAAACTTAGTCAAGAATGAAGAGGGTGTCTACGAATGTAGAGGACGCATACAAGGAGTTTACCCTGTTTACCTGCCTTTTAGACATCTTATCTCGGAGAAACTGGTGGAAAATGCACACCTGCAGACATTGCATGGGGGAGTTTCACTTACCATGTCCAAAGTTCGAGACAACTACTGGATACCAAAGCTGAGAAGCATTACAAAGAGAGTCTTAGCGAAATGCTCTGGATGCAAGAGATTTCATGCCACAAATGCACCAGCTCCTCCGCAAGGGAATTTGCCTCGAGAAAGATCTGAAGGAAGCATACCATTCGATGTGGTGGGAGTAGATTTCGCAGGTCCAATCACAGTGAAGACAGGGAACAAAGCTACAAGCAAAGCATACATCATCCTTTACACGTGCAGTCTAACCAGAGGTCTGCATTTAGAACTGTTGCCAAACATGACATGCGAGGAAGTTCTATCTAGTTTCAAACGATTCATTGCAGCAAGAGGGAGACCATCAAAGATTATATCGGATAACGGAAGCACATTTATCGCTGCATCCAAGTGGATAAAGAAAGTCAGGAAGAGTGAAAAGATTCAAGAGTATCTCGCACAGCAGGGAATAATATGGCAATTCAACCTCAGCCGTGCCAGCTGGTGGGGTGGGATGTTTGAAAGGATGGTGAGCATCGTGAAAGCAGCAATGTGCAAGGTCATAGGAGCAGCAAAACTTTCGTTCAAAGAGATGCAAGAAGTTCTTCTAGACATTCAAATCGTGCTTAACAACAGACCGTTAACCTACTGTGAAGATGATGTAGAGATGCCCGTACTAACACCGAACATGCTCATTTTCGGGAAGGCCAATTACTTGCCAGAGGAAGAACCACCGGATATTCAAGATAGAGATCTGAGAAAGAGAGCAAAGTACTTGAGTAAATGCAAGGACGTTCTCTGGAAGAGATGGGAATCAGAGTATGTAAGAGCTCTCAGAGAAAGGCACAATGCTATCCATTCTGGGAAACAGGCACATCTAGAGATAGGAGATGTAGTCATGATCAAAGGCGAAGAGAAGAATTGCGCACTCTGGAAGATAGGAATAATCACAGATTTGATACCAGGAAGAGACAACATCGTGCGAGCAGTGAGATTGCGAGCCGGTAAATCATTCATGGAGAGACCAGTTCAGTTCCTATATCCACTCGAACTGCACTGCAGCAGACGCAAGGAGAAGCAGGATAAGAAGTTAGATGCCGAAGCAAGAGAATTTCGACCAAAAAGGAAAGCGGCCATCGATGCTACAGCCAATGTTCAAGGAACACTTGATTATGAAGAAGAGAATGACATTTGAACTTGACTTTATATTTGACATCCTTTAGATTCAAAGAGGGGGAGTGTGTGGGGAATGACGTAGTTACATAGAAACGAGAACAATAAGCTTTTGAGTGTAAGGCGGACTCATTGAGCCGTGAGGAAATTGAACAATGACATGTTGTAAACAGAAGAGATCGAGAGAAGGTTTACGTGAGACATTATCAAACCGTGAGAAATATTATCGAGAGAAACGAAGCCAGAAGAGATTGCGGGAGTGACCCGTTACAGACTTACGTGAGATCGTTCATTTATTTACTTCTTGTTGTGCATTTATTTGGGTTGCTGGAACTTTGCTGAATTTGTTTATGTTGGGAAAGTCTGCGTTTTTATTTGTTTACAGGCTTTGTATTCGCTTTTGTTGAGCACTGCGACGTGATTTTATTCCTTTATCGCGCTATATCGATTTATTCCGTAAGGTTTGTGGGATTCCAGCTTAATTCACCACATCACTGACATCTTCTCCACTTTCTCAAATTATTAATGAGTCATTTTAATCCGGGGTCTTCCCTGACAAGTTGAAGTTTGCCAAAGTAATTCCTCTTTTCAATAATTGATTGTTCAACAATTTAACAACATCGGGATTGGTGTTTTCGAATTTGCTCAAATGCTCGTTGATGACGAAGCCTAATGTGCTCGGACTGGTTTTTAGGCCAAATACCAACCTCCGGAAGCGGAGATGTAACAATTTCGGAGCCTTTGCATCATCAGAAGCTTTGTACCATAAGAACCGCAATGCATCTCGGTCCTTTTCGGAAATAGAAATTTGCAGAAAGGCTTTCTCGATATCTGCAACCATGGCGATCGGTTTTGAACGAAATTTGGCTAACACATCAAAAAATGGGCGGTATGGAGTTAGGTCCATTTTCAAGATAATCATTCAACGATAAATCATTTTCCTGTGATTTGGCTGATCCATCGAAAACATTCTCAATTTAGTTGTTTCTCTGTCTTTCCTCGTTACGCCAAAATGAGGAAGATAATGTGTCTCATTTTGTTCGATAAACTCGCTTGTTTGTTCAGATTCTGGCACTAGTTCAATTATGCCTAACTTCAATGCTCATCAATGATTTTATCATATTCCTGCAAAACCTCTTTGTCTCTTTCGAGACGCGAATACAACGAATTTAATCTATTCAATGCTTGGTCGAGGTCAGCGGGTAGGGGCTCGGGTTCTGAGCCTTTTCTGGGGAGCTCTACTTGATATCTTTCACCATCATGCCTGATTTCTTTCAAAAACGGATGGGTTTCGTTTTCTTTTTCTTCGTAAATACCCAAAGATTCGGTGTCCCAAAATCGTTTTAATTCATCTGCCAAAATGTCGTTTTCGCTTTTCAGGGGGGATTGTTCTTCTATACACAGATTTGATATTGTGCTGTTTATTTCCTTATCGTTAGCGGGGGCATGTACAGGCCCTGACAAAAGCCAACCAAATTTGCTTCTTACTGCTATGCGGCCTTCTGTACCCTTAATTACTTCACCAGATACCAAATCCCAATATCTATCTGAGCAAATCAAAATGTCTATTAGTTCTTTATCGTTTTCGGAATCAAGGGTGTCAGCAAAATCGAGGTTTTCTAAATGGGGGTATTGTGTTAAATCTACCCTCGCGGGTAAATTTGTGCATAGGGTGGGAAAACTCAGGGCTGTTAATTCAACACTTTCATCACTAACCCCTCTCAATTTAAGCTTAACTAAACTGCAAACACTCTTCGAGAATTTCTCACCCCCAAACGTGTTCAGATGAACTGTCTCTTTCTTCATCGGTTTCAGGTTTAACCTTCTTCTCAAATTTTCAGTTATGTATGTTCGCTGACTTCCATTATCGAATAATATGCGTACAGGAACTCCCGTCGATTCTCCTTCATTGTAGGCCATCGTTTTCGCTGTCTGGAGTAAAACTCTTCGTGATTCATTTCGTGATGATGCGGAAGCACTCGTCGTTGTGTTTTCGCTCGAAGCCTGTCTCGTTTCGTTTCTCGTATTGTTCATCGGCGCATCTCTTCTTGTTTCGTTTTCAGACTTCGTCGTCTCATCGCAAATCGATTGGTGGTGTCGTTTGTTGCATCGTCGACAATTTCTCGTTGTGTAATTACAATTTCGTACTCGGTGATTTGGTCGAAGACACAAAAAGCACCGTCCTTGCGTTTTAAGAATCTGCTTTCGTTCATTAATATCCTCCACTTTGTTGCACGAGGCTGAATAGTGTTCACCTTTACAGTACATGCATCTGATATTCGAATTTCTTCTTTCGCTTTCATTAAACAGAACTGAGACTGTAGATCTCGTGTTTTGGTTCCAATTATTCGGGCTCGATACATGTGATCTCGTTTGACTCGTTGTTTCGCTAATTTTCGCTGCTTCTCCGATTTCTCTCGCTTCCACTTCTCGCTCCAGCATCTCTAACAGCTCATTCATTGACCAAATTTCTCGGGATATCAATCGTGATACTTGCACTCGTACGTCTGTCGGTAATTTTCCCATTACAATCGGGATCCATGTCGCTCCATGTGTTTCGCTAGATAGGCCCATATTTTCAAGCCCTCTGATACTAATGCTGATCTTATCGTACAAATACCTCAGTTGTCCTGGTTTGTCGCCACTGCATGGTTTAAGCTTGATCAGTTCATCGGTAATTGTTGCGATTGTCAGTTGTTTCCTCCGGAATCGCTTTCGAATTCTTTCTTTAGCTTCTTCGTAATTTGCTTCGGTTATTTGCAAACCTTCTATCACCCTTGCTGCTGGCCCTTCCAAATAATACTGTAAATAGTTGAATTTCTCCACGGTTGGGATTTCGTCGTTACTGTCAATCGCTGTTTCAAATCTATCCCAAAATCCTGCAAATTTGAGCAAATCTCCATTGTACATTTGCAGATCTAGTTTCGGTAATCTCGCTCGGCTTCTGGTCGCATTCGCTGTTGAATTAATGCTTGTGTTAGGACTCATTTCTCGTTCGTTTCGTCTCCGATTTTGAGTTAAAGTATTCTCAATCTTGGTCATCGCTTCTGTTATCTTGTAACTTATTTCTTCGCTTTCGTCAATTTCTTTTTCAATGTTGGCAACGTCGCATATCGCTAATATTTCGTTATCAATATTTTCCAAGGTTCCTCTTTTCTGTTCCAATCGTGTGTTCAAGTTCTTAATCGTTAATTGTCCATCGCTCGATATATTTCCTGTATCTATGATATCGTTGATTTCGTTTATATATTGTGTGATTTTTCCTCGATGCGCTTTTCTTGACGCTTTCAATCTTATTATTTTCTCGTCGGTTTCCTTGCCCATGGTTGTTATCACGTAATCGCTTCGTTCGGGTTCTATTCTAGGTTCGTTTGTGCCCCACGTTGGGCGCCAATTATATCGAAAAGTACTCTCAAAATCTCGGGCACAACGATCCCTCTATCGAATCAACCATAAACAATCTAAGCATCAAAAAAAGCGTCCTAATTCCAGGGCTTGAAAATGTCAGGCAGCGCCGGCAGCGGCGCTGCCAGGAAATTTTTGATGAAAATGTCTCGCAGGAAATTTGTCACTTTATCGCAGGAAATTTCTGGCATTTTCCTCATTGTCAAGTTATTTAATTTGCAACTAAATTTTTGTGATAGTTTTTGTTTGAATGACGTCTTGCCACTATTTCAAACTACTTATACAATACAAATGCCGGGTGACCCAAGAAAACTTCGAGAGCTAGATCATAGCTAGCTTTCTGAAAACAAACGTTATTGAAAAAGGTTTGCACCACCGTTTATTCAAAAGGCTTAGCTATCTTTTGAGTTGCTGCATAGGCTTTTCAAGCTATGATTACTGTTCGAAAAAAGAGATACAGAAAATTTCGAATCCTTTATTTCTCATTTGCAGTGAAATAATCAAGACTCATTTTCCAGTCAACGTTTTGTGAAAACATAAGTTAAGAGGTGGACTTGAAGTCATCTGGGAAATTTGTTGTTTGAAAAACGATCGATATCTGTTCCTTATTCAAAATCGTGCTACAATCCAAAATTTGGAATTCGGCTTTGTTCTGTCATCCAAAACATGGACGGGAGAAGGAGGGAAGATTCCATGAAATGGCTCAATCAGCATATTATAGGACTGGTTTTTCAGAGGGTAGTCTTAAGCTAACAAGCAATATCTCAAAAATAGCTTAGCCTTTCAGCTACAGGCTGACACCTTGTTTGTGTTCATAACATTTGCTTTCAAAAACCTAGATGTGATCCAGCTTGTGAAGCCTATTTCTGGGTCAACCGGTGCCCCTTTTCAAAGGACTCTTTGTGGGAAACGCAACTCTCGGATCGCCAAAAGCATTAGGAAACTCAAATACTGGAAAAATGTCAGTTAAGAAGCAATTTCATTGAAGCTTGCTTCTGCTTTTTTTTCTACTTTCTTACATGGATATAAACAGAGGCGTAGTTTTATACAATTGGCTATGATGTATTCACGAAGGTGTAAGAGATCTCCAACAAATAAATACAGCATCAATTTTAAGCGGCCTTATGAAACCGAAACTTTGAGCACTCAAAATCTGCTAGAATCAACAAACTTTCAGTACTGGGTCCATTCTTATCTTCTTATGAAAAACACGTGTAAGGGTGGAATCAGTGGCTAAATCACTAACTGAGAGTCTGAAATTCATTTCAATAAATTTTTTGCAATCTGCATTTAATGAATGACCGTCAATGTGACTTTTCCTCTGCCACGTAAATCGGGTTGAGATGGCACCAACGAAAACAAATGTTGAAGGAAAATATAGGATCAATGTGTAAGGAGATCCAACGAAACTGTTTCATCTTGATAATATTTCATGAGCCAAACATTTGGCAATAATCGAGGCCTTTGATAATTTAAGGTTTGAACCCCTGATGAAGAAAGGAAGTATCATTTCATTTATTAAAAACCTTTTTTTTGACCATCAAAACACAAAATAAATCTTTTATCCATGTGATTGAGTCGCGCATGAGATCCTCAAATGGAACAGCAACCATGAACTCAAAGCAAATAGATGGTTCACTAAACATTAGCTGGGTTTGTAGCTATGTAAGATTAAGTTTACCCGCCGAAGAACTAGATGTGTGGTCAAAAGACTTTCCATGACCATGCTATACCATTCAATGTAAATAGTCACCTTGTTTTCAAGTAACATTTTAATTCGATGGGCTGTTTTTCAAGTACATGTTCGTACCTTAGTTCATTCTGGTCAAAATTCAGGGATTCTGCTTGAACCAGCTTATAATCTTACTTGCAGGAAATTTCGGCTAGATGTCGCAGGAAATCCTGATTTTTGAATTTTGCTCCCAGGAAAAAAAACCTTTTTTCCAGCCCTGCCTAATTCTCTGATCTACGATTCTACTCTCCTCTCTAAACATAAACGTCGATAATCTAATAAGTGTCAATTAACATAACGACAGCTAAGCGAAGCGCGGTCTCTTTACAACAACAACAAAATTGCCATTTACTTAGGCTCCAGGGGGGGGTGGGGCGGGGAGCTATGATCAAATCGCATCATATCGGATTTTCACCGTAATTGGTAGTAACATGGGCCAATGTAAATAATGTTCCAAACGTTAATAAAGATAAATACATAGTCTGTTTCTCCGATTGCGGAAATTGTTGAGATCAAGGTGAGAGAAATTTCCCAACACTGTTCAACAACATCAATTCTATTGAAATTACAACTAGTTCTTGCAAAAATATGTACTATTTCTTCTTTGCAGATGGAAATTGTTGTTGACGGTGAGTTATCAAACTCTTTGCGAATTCATGAAGGTCATCGACCATAATTTTCAGGTCATCGTGCTATGTTCACATATATATTGTATGACACGAACGGTGTGTGCTGATGTTAGTGCAATCTCAAGTGTCGGCCCCAATTAATATGTTGTCTTTGAAATTGTTATTGTCTATTGCAACGTATTATTATTATTTATTATTATCAATTTATTTAAAGTAGGCATTACATATAAAATAGCTATAAAATAAGAGCTAATTCAAGCCTACTATCTAAGTAAAATTTGTGCAAAAGAAATAAAATACAGAATAATTAGTTACAAATACATTAATTTACAGATTTTTACAATGTTTTTATTATTTACAATGCTTTCTTTTTCCAGAAAAATAATATCAGTTCAAGAACCCAACCTGAGCCACGAAAGGTCTACATAGTCTACAACTGCATTGTTCTCCTCTCCAGATTTTGAATTTCCTTTTAAAGCTGGAGAGGGTTTCTGGCTGCTTTATATCTTTGGGAAGTGCCTGCCATAGTCTACACCCACGAAACGATACCGTCTCCAAGCCATTGCACACAGTGCGCGCTTGTGGCAATAGTAGACCATGGCAGCCTCTTAACCCATAAGGACTGTGTTTTTCAACAAAGATCTCCTTCATGAAACTAGGATTAAGCTCCCATTTTGTTTTATAGATCTCAGTCATCAGCAATTGTAAATTCCTTATGTGGATTGGGACCGCATTGTCTCAATGAGTAACATTGTATCATAATCTGATCTCATATCTTTGTAGGTTATCCGTAATGCCCGTTCGTGAATACGGTTAATTTTATTGTTCAGTGTTCTATCACAGAACATCCAAACAAGAGGACAGTAGTTTAACTGGGACAAGATAAATGCCTTCATTATTCGTTTGAGTTGATCAGTATCAAGAAAGTAAGAAATTCTTGAGAGTGCATGAAGCTTTTGACCAGCCTTTTTGCAAATAGACTTTACTTGCTGTTTAAAGCATAATTTTTTGTCAAGAATCACTCCAAGCAACTTTTCTTCTGTACTCTTTCTTATCGTTATCCTTCCGATATTTAATGAAACATCATTACTTTTGTCTCCAAATACCATTAGGTGGCATTTGTCCTCGTTCAACTTCATACAATTGTTTGGAAACCATTCTGCAACTGTAAGGGCATCGCTCTCTAATGTTGAGATAACACTTTCAATATTGCTATCGCAAGCATAGATCGTTGTGTCATCTGCATAGTTACATATCTGAGCATCTTTCACAAACATAAAG
The DNA here is from genome assembly GCA_039566865.1 of Aurelia coerulea. Lineage (NCBI taxonomy): Eukaryota > Metazoa > Cnidaria > Scyphozoa > Semaeostomeae > Ulmaridae > Aurelia > Aurelia coerulea. The sequence goes on along the minus strand of CM076949.1, from coordinate 12,946,001 downwards.
AGATCATTGATGTATATATATTAAACAGAAGAGGCCCCAAGACTGAACCTTGTGGTACACCTATCATTGTTTCTCTCCATGCACTGAATGAGCCATTTATCTTTACCCTCTGCTTCCTCTCACTGAGAAAGCTATGAATTAACCGCAATGCACTTGGACTGAAACCATAAGCACTTAATTTTGCAATCAAAAGCTCGTGATTTAAACAATCAAAAGCCTTTGAAAGATCCATGAGTAGCGCTCCAGCAAAACCCCAACCCCGACTCAGGTATCAGGATGGAGGGCTACAAGGACTAAACTAAGAAGCTGAATTCTTCGTATCTATACAAATGAACAAATTCATCAAACTAGAAGGCTATGGGCAGATTAGCTAACTACAGACTTCTAACAGTCTCAGCTTACATTTGCGATTCAAAGATCTAGTACTTTAGGTAAATGCTGCCTGATGCACTTGGCTCTATCAACATCACTAAGATTTAGGCTCCAGAACATAATGAGTCGGTTGTTGATGATGCCATTAATGATGAAGGAGAAATTACAATAATAAGATTGAAAAAGAACGCGCAAATATTAATGAAGATAAAGATGAGGAAGTTGATGATTATTGAATGATTAATCAACGATGGAGGCAAGGAAAATCAGGCCAATTTTTTGTTATTTTCCTACCAATAGCCAATAATGCAACACCAACAATTAATCATCATCATGAACCAATCTTAATGCTTAGAAACTCTCTTGTCTTGACCCCCTGACTGCACTGGAAACATTCTAGCGGCAAGAAATGCAGAAAATTCATTTTTTTCGCCTCTGCGGAGGAGCATATGCTTTTTTGCTCTGTTAAAAGCCATTAATACCGGTTTTATCCCCTCTCTGATGTTCAAAATGGATTTCTTTCCATTTACTACATGCAGAAGAATACGTTTATTTAACTAATTTTTGACACCTGATATTTTACAGAATAAACATAATCTACAAAAACCTATTGGAAATTCTAATTTAGATCACTTTTACGAATCATTTTTGGCATTGAAAAGATTCATGGGTGTGGTTCTTTCAAAGCTACGCCCATTTCTTTGACCACACCTTTTTGCGAAAGTCAAAAAGTGCCCTCATGCTGGAACTGATTACTCAGCAAGCAAAAAAGCTAGAGCTTCCAAATTTTCAATACTTCCTAACCACACACAGAGGTATGAAACTCACTATTTTGGACCAAATCAGGGGTACCATTGAATATTTTCTCATCCTGTCAAAATTTGGCTGAAAATTTACAATTTTGCACAAAATTGAATACATGTTGTTACAGCATAAGACCTATGTGGTGGCTGATTCTAGCAGGTTTCACTGCTCAAAGTCTAATGAAGCTGCTGTGAAAATTTCACAGGGATATCTTGTATGGTTTTAGAAAAATTAAATTTTAGCTACTACAAAAGGACGGAAATTGCAGTTTGCGGCAAATCACGATTAAAGTTCATCATGTTGTTTTTAGTCTTTTTATGTCCATAAACATGTCTAAAATGCTCCAGCTTCATATTGGAGTCCTTCTGCAGCTTCTAGAGCCTCTGCAAATCCCTTTTTCTTGTTCCTTATTACTCTCCTTCTCTTTTTTGCCTTCTCTGAACTCTTATATACTGAATGGTACAGTCGCTCTCTATCAAGTTTCTTGCATGCGTTTACACAGTGAACCCCTGGCTGAATTCCTAGCTCCTCAAGAACACCAAGCAAAGATCCTGCACCATCATTAAAAATGCCAACAGCAAGGTAGGTAGCCAATTCTACAGTTTGTAATCCAGAATGGGTGATCTTTGGTGCCCGCTGCCAAATAAGACCATTGAAGGACTCATTTTGATTTTGAGTCCCTCCGTGCAAACAAGCAGACAATAGTGACTCTTCACTCAGGGCATGAAAAATATCTTTGATCTTTTCTGCAACAGCAGCAGGCAGTGGATGATCATGCTGATGCAGATGTGTTTTCTTGGCAACATCTCTTTGAAACCCACACCAGGAATCTGTTCCATTTGGGCATAAATGATGCTGTGGGCTGTCATCGGTGGAACGAATGTGGTGCCATATTGCCATTATTGCTTTCTCCATCTCTTCAATGCTATGTAGGTTGTGTCTGATTGCCTTCCCGTAATAAACTTGAAGGCTATCAATAAGTTTATCAGTTAGCCTTCCTTTGCCACCTATTGATTTTCCATCATCGATTGGCTCTTTCCCACACCTCTTCTTCAATGATCGAAGACGGGAGCCCATTCGTTTTTGAATATGGCCTACACACTCTAATTTTGTGACAGGTTTATCCCCATAAACTTTTTTCTCCAGCAGCTGTTTATGGGCCTTGCTGTCACCATCACCAAGGAATTCAGTATATCTTACTGAATGCTTCTCCTCAGATCTTTGGAACATTTCTAGGCATCCAGTCGCATCCATACCACCTGAAGATCCAGTAAAGTTTATCTGGCAAACATCCTTGTGGCTATCCCACCAATCTTTGTATTCTTGTGAGCCCTCCTTTCTGGTGTTGAGAAGGCAAGCTCTGCACTCCTTTGACATTATCTCCACATCAAGCACCTTTCCTGTCACTATGGACATCACCGAGACAACTCCAGTCGAAGATTTGAATCCCCTCTTTCTCCATGTCCCATCCCCAGAGACGCCAATGTCAACATCACCATTGTCATCTGCATCATAAAACTTTTTTGTTTGTGATGCTGCTTCAGACATGCTTTTCGTAACAACTTCCTTTGCAGCCTTGTGTACAATTTTTGTGGTATCCCTATAGGAATTCTTGCTCATTGGCTGTGGCATATTCATCACACCTGCAAACTTCGACAATCCCTTGTGACCAACTCCTATATTTCTTGCTGCAAGAACAGCTCTCCTGTTCACTTCATACGAATGTCCAACCTTGCTTGATGTGCAAAATGAGGCAGAGAAGTTGCACCTTTCTTTTTTACATGCAACTGTTATTGTTGAGGCAAACCCCATCTTCATGCTTTCCTCTTCAATTGTGATATTACCTGCTTTGCATTTTGGGCAAAGCAGCATCTGAAATACCTCAGTCAGCATGGAAATATCTACTAATCTGAATCCAGTTATCAGTGATAAATTGTCCAGTGAGTCAGTGGATTCTGAGGTTGATATGTTACTGTCTTCGCTCATCTCTTGGGTCAACTTACGAACTGAGGCAGGCAGTCGTGTCTTTGGTGTTGTCAAATTTTCAGTCGGAAGTAGTTCATCAGCCATTTCCTCATCTGATGAGGGTGAATTGGGCCTAACAACACCGATACTGGTGTCAACATCATTACTGCTTGAATTAGGCAGCAGAATATCTTCTTCGTCCTGCTCCTTCCTCTTCGTAAATCTATTTCCATGAAACTTTCTCTTCTTTCTCTTGATACTCCGAACTTTTATTTTTGGTGGCATAATTTCGTTGCTTCACAATCTGTTTTCAACGGACTACGGTAGTGAAACACAAACTTGAACTGCCTAGCAACAGAAGACCTCTTTCTGATGCAATTGACCTCTCTATCATCTGGGCATGGATTGGACTCTAGAAGCGAGGGTTGTGGACTTCAGGGACATTTTTTTTTCAAAAAAAAAAATGATTTTTTCATCCGTTGCCATGGTAACCAAAGCTGTTACCAAGAGTAGAGTATATAAATGGGCATTTTTCTCAAGAAAGGGGCACAAGTTCTTAAAAACAGTTATCATACATGAAAGAGCATACCTTCAACTTATAAAATTCCAGCATTGAAATTTTTATAAAATTTGAAAAATTACAACCTATTCTTCTACCTTAATGACATGATTTACTCACCTTTTTGTTATAATGGCGTCAAATTGCGCATTTGACGTTATATGAGGCGCAGCCTAGCTATTTGGGCCACTGTGGAGGTGTTCCTGGCATTTTCAAGAGGGACCCCCAATTTTATTTTAATCTTCTATGTGTTCTGATGTCAAAACAAGTGCCAAACCAAAGTCCCGGCGATTTGGTCACGGATTCTTAACAATTTTCCCTTACTATGAGGAGATATTGATATTCTGTTCTCTCTTGAGGGTGATGACCCACCGGTGTTAAGGGTCTTATCACACATTGGTACTTAATGGTCATAGGGTCTCGTTTTTACGGTATGCCCACACGGAGGCGTACGTAACTGCAAAAGGACCCTATTGATGTCGACAATTGAGATTAAATTGAGATAAACTTTAACCTTTTTATTGTTTGTTAGACACAAAGAGTGGATCGAGAAGAATGGGTTGTACTAGAGTGTGGGAGTGAGCTTCCGTTGTTGTCTTTTTTTATGTTTTTGCTGTACGATTTGTTTGGGAAAATTGATGGAGATGGAAAATCAAACCTTGTGAGTTTTTGTTGTCGTGCTTCACTCAGTTAGCGACAGAAAATAATTCAAATAAAATAAAGCACAAATCGAGAAGTAGCATGCCATAAAAAATTTGAAAAACAGTTGCAAGGCATACAGGCCCGACACCAGCCTCGAATTCATAGGGGGGCGAAGAACCAAAATTTTCCGATGCCAAAATCAACAACAACAACAGCAACAACCCCAATTTTAGGTATCATGCACGAAAGGACTGATGTGCTCCTTTAATGACTAGATTTTGGAAATATTTTCCAGTTTCAACGTTGGAGCCTTCAAAAGTAGTGAATATAAAGCTAAACTAGTAATAGCTGCTGCTAAAGTGCCCACGCTTTTGAAAAAGATTAGTAAAATTCATCACATTGAAAACCCCAGGAAAGTCTCGCATCAGGAAGAAACGCAAGCAACAAATAGGCCTAGAAGTTTGCCAGTGGAATCCTCAAGTACCCAGAAAAATAGCTTGGGTTTCAGACAGGCCTAAACGCCTCGTATTCTCTTCAGAAAAAAATACAATGTAGCCAATTTCTATGATGTAGCCTATCTAACATCAGCCACTCCACAGTTTCCACGACTTCTTAGTGATTACAAGAAACGTACAGAAAATTTTGGCCCATTCAACGATCAAAATATGTCACTGATCAATGAAAGGGCCCTGGTCAACATCGATGCTTGCGGCCCTCGGCTATTATCAAGATTATCTATGATTGCAGCGCAATATCCAACATATTGTTGGATGGCGTATATGGCAAGCGAAAGTCACCACAATTAGATAAACCCGGTTTATCACCAGATAAACCCAGTTTATTTCAGATAAACCCAGTTTATCTGTGATAAACCCACTTTATCACCAGATAAACCCAGTTTATCTGGAAAAGTCACTATTTATTCTGATAATCCCAGTTTATCACAGATAAACCCAGTTTATCTCATGATAAACCCAGTTTATCTGCTGATAAACCCGGTTTATCTGTTGATAATCCCAGTTTATCTCAGATAAACCAACTTTATCACCAGATATGTCACCACAACTAGATAAACCCAGTTTATCAGCAGATAAACCCAGTTTATCTCAGACAAGCCCAAATTATCTGAGAATGTCGTCAAACATGCTGCCAAAATGGCGGAATCAGACTTGTAGCCCAATGATTTTGACAATCTTTTGGCAAATGCCATATCAAGCGTCAGCATTCTGCATTTTAAAAAAGAACTGCCTTTCGACTATTGACTGCACCCTGTAAGGGTTTCTCTGTAGTTCTCTGAGACATCTCCTGGCAGTTGTGAAACTTATTGATGTAGCAGTGAATAAAATCATTTGCACACCTCTCAAACCATTGCCTCCACATTACAGTATACTACACCCTCCAGTATTAAACCCGCTGAAACGATGCCCTACCAAGGTAAAAAGATGACACTCCAAGAAAATTTGTTTCGTCGCCATACTTGAGTTTAAACATTTTCCCTGCCTTGTTTCTGTTATTTCCCTGTTGAAAGTTTGATTTCCCGGTCGAAAATTATGCAAGTTCCATTGATGATTTCCAACATTTTTCCTTTCCCCGTCATAATAGTTGTAATCCCGGCGAAAATGTATGATTTCAAATTTTCCCCGTTGCATTTTTTATGTCCGACGGATTTCTTTTGGATACTGTTGCCACTGATGCCCTCTCAACTCGATTTGGATGGGGAGAAACAACAATTTCAATGGATACAAACAGCAGCAAGAGCAAAACAATAGAAATAGAAGTCATTTTGAAAATGATATGGCATGCCTGCCTTTCAGATAAACTGGGATCATCTGCTCTGATAAACTGGGTTTATCTGCTTATGTTTAATTGTGGTGACTTTCGCGTGCCATACCTTCTGATAAACTAGGTTTATCTGGTGATAAATTGGGTTTATCTCAGATAAACTGGGTTTATCTTTGATAAACTTGGTTTATCAGCAGATAAAGTCGGTTTTCGTGATAAAGTGGGTTGATCTGAGATAAAGTGGGTTTATCTGAGATAAACTGGGTTTATCTGGTGATAAAGTGGGTTTATCACAGATAAACTGGGTTTATCACAGATAAACTGGGTTTATCACAGATAAACTGGGTTTATCACAGATAAACTGGGTTTATCACAGATAAACTGGGTTTATCACAGATAAACTGGGTTTATCTGGTGATAAACCGGGTTTATCTAATTGTGGTGACTTTCGCGTGCCATAGGCGTAGCGGTAAGCATCTACTCCACTGACCGCAAAGTCGGAGTTCCAATCCTCATGGTGACTCACTATTTTCTATATTTTCATATTTTTTCTTAAAGTCCCTGCTGGTTCTGCTAGTGCAATCTAGTATCCACATCAAATATTCGGAGAAATGGAAATCGTTGATATATATATAAAATTGTTTGAAAACGACGGAATTGAGGATACGGAACACTTTTTGTTGCTTTGCCCTGCATTTGACACTTTACGACGAGATCTTCTCGCTGGAGTTTCAAATTTATTACGACCATTTGCCCAAATCAACGGCCTTTCAAACGACGTTCTGACGCAACTTTTATTGTATGGCGATAAAGACCTTTCAAATGACGTCAACCAAAGTGTACTCAAACTGACTCTAATTTCATCCATAGAACTGGTCGGTTCAATTAAGATAATTTCAGACCTGGTACACACCACATATATACTAAGTCATATTCTCCTTAATTTTTTCTTTTTCTTAATGCTTGTAAGTCTGATTCACATTGGATGTGAGGCGTCTATTAGTGTGAATGACAACTCATCCACACAAACCCAAATTTTCAAATCCACAATATTGCGAACTATGAACCTCGAACCGACAGCACATGCGCAATGTTTTTGAGCGGTGGAGACCCTGGGGGCAAACAGCAGCGGCGGCAGTTGTTGTCGGTGGTGTTTTCTCGGTCGGGGTTCCTGCTGTTCAGCGTTATCGCCTGTGCTAGCCATGACCTCCAATGTGAAACAGATCCTAGTATGTATCCGTATTTGGTAGCTTTTGTGTAGCTCTTTGTAAACGTATATTTTATAGTATTTAGTTGTATGATGTTTTTTTTTACGGAATGGCCAGGGAGTTGTCATGGTATTTTGCTCTCCCTGGCATCGTCCTCGTAGTGTTGTACAGTAGCTCATATGTAATGTCTTAGGTACCTTCTGTATGTAAACTTTTTTTACTGATTATATAAAAAAGAAATTGTTTGAAAAAAACCACACAGGTCAGTTGAAAAAATACGAAACTACGAATAATACGATGTCGATACCCTGCTGTGGTGGTGGTTTCAGAGTTCATAAGTATTATTGTGTGTGAAGCGATCAAAGATAGGCCTAGCGGAAATAAAAGTTTATTTTCAACTGTGCATGAACCACCGAGATCAGTGTTGAGAACAGAAGATTTTTCAGCACCAGGCTTCTTTCGACCCAGACCTCCAAATCGCCGCCATTTTTGTTGACGAATTCTGCTGACTCATCATTGGAAAACTAAAATCAAGCTCCTAACAAAATCTTGTGCACGCATAGCCAATTAGAAGCCACTGCTTCGCGCGCTCCGGCGCGGGCAAATACGCTGGAGATTCAAAATTCATGTCAGAATTTATCCTTGACAGTCTATAAATGCATGTTTTATGCATCATTCTCCCAATAAAATCGTCTAAATGTGGCCCTGTAACCACACAAAAATCCGACAGGAAGAGTAAAATTTCCGTCAAAAAAAGCCTTCTGGGGTGGGCGCTCCCTCCCCCCCCCCCCTCAGCCCCATACTGACTTCGGCCCTGAAGGCATAGTTTAGAAGGGTGGGCGGGCGCTCATAAACTTTCCCATAGTATAACATCACACTCGTGGATAGGTTTCAGTCGGATGCCTAGTGCGCATGCAACAGAGCATGCGAACAAGGCGCGCCGACTGACACTACTTCAAATGGAGGACGTCCTTGACACTTTAAACGTTGACTTGTGAAATACAAACTGCAATTTTGGAAAAATTTCTTGAAAACATACCCTTTCCCGTGTCACATTGAATTGCTCATGCCCAAGGACCCCTAATGGCTGAAAGGTCAGTTTACTAAAATCTTGGACATTGCCAGTGTGATTTTTTTTTTTTTTTTTTTTTTTTATATTCAATATAAAAATTTACAACAAAATTACCTAAACACTACCTACAATCTACTATACCACACTACAAGAACGGGGACCAGGAGGAGCAAAATGTCATGTCTACCCCCTGGAATTAATATAAACTAAAATACAACTAATACAAACTACTATACATACGCTACAACTAATACAGATAGATATTCTAATTATAAAAACATTTTACAAATAAATATTTGAGCCGGTTTCACATTAGATGTCAGGCCAAAATATAATAGTGAACAATCGGTACGCCGGCCGAGGAAACAACAACGACAACAACTGTCCCCGTCACTGCTCCCCACCCAAGGTCCCCATCGCTCGAGACACCGCTATCGTGTCTGGATTTCTAATATAAGCCTAACATCCAATGTGAAACAGGCTTGCAAAGGAATATATGGACAGGACTCTACGACAAGAAACTTTACGAAAATGGACTTAGTGATTTGGTGACGTTTAACTAGATTTACGGTGATCTCAACTGAAGCGACCAGTTGCGTGGATGTAATGTAGAGTCAACTCGAGTATATTTCTGTTGAGGTCCTTTGGAAGGTCTTTATCGCCATATAGTAAAAGTTGCGTCAAAACCTCATTTGAAAGATCGATATGTCCAAATGGTCGCAGCAAATCAAACACTCTAGCGAGAAGATTTCGACGTTCAACCTCAAAGGAGGGGCAGAGCAACAAAAAGTGTTCCGTAGTCTCGATACCATCGTTTGTAGGACACATTGGATTTATGGAATCCCTAAAATTGTGCTTGAATTTGTGAAAGCATAACTTACTAAGACCCACTCTAAGTTGAGTCAGATAGGATAATCCTATTGGATCATGAATCCCAAAGACAGATTTAGCAGGGGGGCGGATAATTGAAATCAGCTTTCTCTTAAAGATAGCGACCGATGGTGCAAGTCTAACCTCCGGATCTAGTTCATTCCATTCTGACAGGCAATTGGGATAAAAGCTAAATTTGAATTTTTCTGTCCTTGCCCTTATTCGCCCAATGACATCCTGATTGCGAAGAGAGTAATGCGACTGCTGAAGTTGAGGGATTGGATCAGCTGTATATTCAGGCATCAGATTATGTATCATTTTGTAAAACAACGTAAGGCGTCTACTCCATCTTCGGGAACTCAATGATTCCCAACCAAGTTCTGCGTACAACTTCTCTCGCGATGTCCCCCTCCACGTTCCTGTAACGGCTAGAGCAGCAGAATACTGAACTGACTCCAACTTTTCCATCAAACTTGACAAAGTAGTGTTACCGCTAAATTCACATACTTTGGCCGGAATATGATAGATAACATCTCCGTATTCCAGGTGGGGCCGCACATAGAGCTTGAATAATTCGTTTAGGGTATGTCTGGGTAGGTACTTGGAGAGATATTTCAGCAAACCGACACCCTTCCTTGTCTTAGAGATAGCTGCCTGGATATGAGCCGAAAAAGAAAGCTTTGAGTCCAGGATAATTCCTAAATGTTTATGTTTATCCACTTTCATCACTGGAATATTATTAAAACGAATTTCTGGATGATTGATTTCAATTCTTTTCGTAGAAAATAACAGTTCAACAGCTTGTTTTTGAGTGTGATTTGGAGAGAAGGAGACTGCTATCGAGCTCCTTCCCCGTCTTGTGTTCGTCTGCTAAGTTCTTTGACTCGTTACGAAGATTTTGATTAAACTATCATTGCAGAAGAGTTTTATGTAAAAAAGTATACCATTTATGCAATTATGGTCGAATTGACAACCCTAAACGCGAGCCCATGCCCACATTAGAGAAAAGGCACCCTTCCCACCAGCGCTTGTGATGCGAGTATGAAAATATATCAGGTATCAGGTGCTACCCAGTAAGTAATTCATCATTGCGTGCTAAAAGTGGATTCTTTCTAAGTCTGGTATCATATCAATCATAAAACTGCAGAACGGAGCATTGGTACAGAATCTAAACTTTACTCCAAACGGCTCGTTCAAAGAAAAAGCATTCTTAAAATCATTTAGGCAAAAAGTCATATGATGATCATATTCATTCACAAATCAGCTAAAACTAAATACTTACTGATTTTTACGGCCTAGAAAAGCGGCCCCCCAATAAGGGCTGTGAATCACGAATTCACGGTGCATATTTTTAAAATTCACGTTTTCACGCAAACTTTTCTCGGAAATCACGTTCACGTTAATCTGATCTGGAAAGTAAAAGTCGGCAAATTTCTTTTTCTGACGGTTGGTGGAAGCGGAGCGGACCTGCCTAGCTATCTCGATCGGTGGCGTCGTGGATGGCACCGCCGAAGAATATTCATTGAGAGTTAAAAAAGACAGGACCGGGACCCCAGAAAATTTCCTTTGCAGCACACCCTCTATGTTGGCTATGAATACGACAAACGCCCTTTTTATTAGCATGCGTGCAGACTCTACTGATTTCTTTGCAGAGAGGTTCTCCTCCAGTAGAACCTACTAGAGGAGAACATCTCTGAAATGAAAAGAAATCAGTAGAGTCTGCACGCAGGCTACCTTTTTATACACTAACATGGTGATCAATGAATCTGTTGAGATAGCAACACAACGCGAGTAAAGTAGCACGATCAGAAAATAACGTCCTTTCGACGACCGAATGAACTAACTTTCGGATCCCTAAAACTTTCCGCGACCAATCTAGTACAGTAAATCCCCGCATAAAAGAACCTACTTTTTTGAGGGCCAGGCTGAATTAGGTTCTTAGTTAAAAGGTATTTAGGTTTATTTCAGGGTATAAAGGTTCTTAATGGTTCTTATTTAAAGCCTCATTTCTGCAAATTTATAATCAAAAGATCACCAAAGGAGTCGTCACCACGAGATTATAAAACATTTCATTTGTTTTGGCAATGTTACTATCAAGCATATATCTACTCTTAGGCTTACAAATAGCAAGGAAGGAGGTCCAAACTTTAACAGCCAATCAAAAATGAACTGTATTGCCCTTGTGATAAACATATTAGTTTATCAAGCTGAAACAGGTTCTTAATTAGAAGGTGCATAATTCAGCAAATACAGACTGCACGTTCTTATTCTTGTAGGCTCCTTTACGCGGGGATTTACTGTACGTCATTCAGGAATAGAATTGTCGAAGAGATGTCAGGTTCTGTCAGATTTAGAAATCTTAAGTTTATGTGCATGGTTTGTACAAAAGGGCGTGTCAGGCTCAGCAGAAACCAGGGAGCGTCAACAAACTAATCAAGCCAATCAAAGCTGCCGACGGCTTGGCAATGATAAATCAAGTGGAAAGGTATGAAAACGAGGGGGTTTAGGGGCAAAGCCCCAAAGAAAATTTTCGATGACACGCACTTTACTTAGGCTTAGAACACTCCTACCGATCCCATGTTAGCCGGTGCTAAAATAAAATTGATCACTTCGTAATGGTTGTTTTATTGATTAACATCCCCAGGAAGTTTTTGAGGAACACAATTTCCTTTGGCTTAAAATGCCTATCTTCATCCCAAACTACCAAATTTGAGACTTTTCTCTAATTTTTCTATTTTTTCTTCTAAATTTTGATTAAAATACCTGTCTGCTTCATCCAAAATGATGATTTTGTGTCTTCCTTTCGGCAACGTCACTTTCTGTTGTGCGAACATCTTTATTTTGTTTCTCACCACATCTATGCCTCTGTTTAAGAATAAAGATATCATAAAGAACAGTGAGCTGCAGAGCTACAGTAAAGTCCTATCTTTCAGAAACTACTTTATATCAAATTGAGTCCCTAGATTTTTGTTAGAACCATAGGACAACAATAGGATAATTAAGGAAGAGAAATAGGCTGACATCAAATAATGGATGGGACTTTACTGAACTGCATGTTGTCAAAAAACCGTCCATAAACATAATTTTAAGCAACAAATGAGTGTGTGGCGTTAATAAGACCCAGAAAATTGACATTAACTTACTTTATTTGAAATTTTGGCCACCATTGTTGCTTTAAACAAAGAGATCCGTTTCATCAGAAGGGGTGATGATAACAATTTCCAAGAATTCTGACTACGTCATTAATTATACATGCGGCAAACAACAATACGCGTTTCTTTCGCTTTCCTTCTCTCCTTCCCTTATTCGCAGGGGAATCGCTACTTCTTTCTCCCTGTCTCCTTTGTAGGGGTGATTTTTGTTAAGTTCGTTGAGTTTTACGGTTTAGGTAAATTAAAGAACCTTTGCAGCAAGTCCACAAATACCTGAAAAGTTCATCATATCAATGAGTTCATTAAACTTGCAGCTCAGACTTCATAGAAGTCAAGCTTTTTGACAAATTCCAACAGCAAGGAGCTGGAGTTCCACGAGAATGAACCCAGGCAGATTTTGTGACTGTAAAAACATTATTTTGATTGATGTTCGAAGGGAATACAAGCTTCCTGAGACAAGGTCAACTGGTCTGCACTCAACAAATTGCTGAGTTAGAAAAACCAGTTTATCAAAATGAAGAGCATTCGTGTGCTCTTCATGCCTACAGGGTGCGCCAAAATAAACTATGCACGTTTGGCAGGCCATGATAAATGGTATACTGGACCGATTTTGAAGATTCATGACTTGATCTTTAGCAGAAAGCCTGAATTAGATTCTAGGACTTTTTGCAATTTTTTACGTATTCAGTTTTTAGAGCTGGAAGTTCTTTCTTAAATTTCTTAAAATGTTCTTTTTCGAAAACATTGAGAACGGTCAAAAAACGTCGATCAAGTTTTAAAAGATTTAACATGAATGAACAAAGAGAAAACGTTTTCAGGGGGATTTGGGGGTTCAGTGCGAACTCTCGGACAGCTGATTATAATAGACCATTTGCCAATTAAGAAAAAGAGATTGGCGCGAGCGCGGCCAATTCCGACAGCCCTGGTAACAGTCGGAAATCCGGGGAATCCTCTCCATTACAGTTTTCATTTTTTTTTTCATTTAATATTATTTATACACAAATTAACCCTTCAGCAAATTAAAATATATAACATCTATTTACAATGATGAAACCTTATGAATAAAAACCTAAAGCCCTATAAAACTTAATCCTTGCTGTTCTTCCAGGGAGTTGTGTTTGGCTTGAGAGTCTAGCTCTTTAGATGCGTTTTAAGTTGTTCTTTAAAACGATCAAGTGTCGGTAACTCGCAAATTTCGGCAGGTGTATCGTTCCATGACTTGAGAGCTGCGTAATGAAAGCCCTTTTTTGCAAATTCAGTCCTATATCTAGGGATCTGGATATCCTTACAGTGCCTCGTATTGTAGGTCGAGTGAAAAGATCTTGGCTTGAATTTATCCCAGAGGTTTTCAGGGCATAGTCTGTTCATAATCTTGTAAGTCATGACATTCCTATCGTAACGGAAAAGATTTTCTACGTTTAACCAGGATGCCGACCAGCCATCTTTTATTCTTGCGTTTGCAATTATCGAATACGCCCGGTCTTGAAGGCGTTGGAGAGCAGCTACTTTTGTTTTTGAAAGACTACCCCAGATAACATCGGCATAACGCAGGTGACTCTCGACTAACGCATAATATACATTACACAATTGCGATTGTGGAACGACATTTTTCAATTTTCTCAAAGCTGCAAGACCTCCACTTAGTTTGCCTTTGGTGCGCTTAAACTGTTCATCCCAACTTAGTTTTTCATCAACTATTACTCCGAGGGATTTCGTCTTTTCAACTCTTTTGATATCAGAGTTATTTAGTTTAAGCACTTCTGGCAGGTTTAAATTTTTGGTTTTAAGTGGATGCCCTATGACCATGAACTCAGTTTTTTTGGGATTTGGGCTAAGTTTGTTCACCCTCATCCACTCAGAGAGATTGGAAAGCTCTTGATGTGCGTCCTCAATTAGTTTCGCTACATCGTTCGATGCAATCGTTATAATGGTATCGTCAGCATAAATGCTAGCCTTGGAGAATTTAAGACACTTTTCCAAGTCATTCAAGTAAATGATGAAAAGAAGAGGGCCTAAACAAGAACCTTGGGGAATACCACAGGTTACATCTCTGGCTTTAGAATGCTGACCGTTCAGAGAGCAGAACTGTTTTCTATTATTTAAGTAGGATTCAAACCAATTCCCAGTTTTGCCTCTTATTCCATATGCACGTAATTTTTTGAGTAATATATCGTGATCAACCGTATCGAAGGCTTTCTTAAGGTCGAGAAAAATAGTGAGATTTACATTGCTGCGATCTACGTTTTCGTACCAGAAGTCTGTGCAAATGTGTAATCGGCAAGCCGACCCGGCCCGATTTTCTGACCCGAAGCTGCATTTGGAGCCGATGCTCGATGGTTACTCAACTAATTTCAAAACAGAAAAAAATTTACAAGAAATAAGTCGTTTGTGAGTCTCATCACAAATTTGGGGTTCAATATTGCCCCCAGGGGCGGAGGGCGGGTGCCGCGAAAATTGGGGAAAATTTTGGCCTACCCCATTTAGGGTCGTAAGTCCGCTTTGCGAGGGGTAAACGGCCTCGGCATGTCAAAAATCAACGGGAAACCGTATTCTTTCACTAAAGCACTTTTAATCTCGAATTTATCTCTAAAATTCGCAGAATAACGAGCCTTCCTTTTTTCAAAGCTGTGGGGAAAATCCCGAAAATTTCTACTTAGGCCCTTTTTCCTCCCAAATGGATCGTGCTCGTTTTCCTACTAAATGCACTTGCTAACTCCAGATTAATGATTAAATACCTTAAAAAGGGTTGAAATAAGGTCCTCCAAAAGTTTGTTTTCAGTTTCTCGATTTATCCACTTCAGAATCAGCCCAAGACGATCGGCCAATTTTCGTTGATCTTTAAAAATTTTCTCCCAAGTTTTGGACTTATTACATTTGAAGTGAGGGGTCAAAATCAGCTGATCGTTTGTTTATGTGCCTACTATACAAATCGATCGTGGGAAATACATCGAATGAGATATTCTGAAGTGGAGAGGATTCCCCGATGTTACTAGGGCTGTCGGAACTGGCCTCGCTCGTTTTCTTAATGGCAAATGGTCTATTGGTCGATGTCTAAATCGCAAATCAACACGAACAAGTTCTCTTTTTGTCCATTCGTGTCGATTCTTAAGAAAACTTGATCGATGTTTTTGATCGTTTTCAGTGTTTCCGAAAACTAAAATCTTAGGAAACTCGCTTCTAGCTCAAAAAAACTGAAAATGAAAAAACATTGCAAAAAAATCCCAGTATCTAATTCAGGCTTTTTGCGAACGATTAAGTAATAAATCGTCAAAATCTGTCCAGTGTACGATTTATTGTGGCCTGCCAAACGTGCATAGTTTATTATGGCGCACCCGGTACAATGTAAAACATAAAACATACCTTTATTGCGAGATCATTTACCCTTTCGAGGGTTTCCAGCTGAATGTTTACGGACAATCCATGTTTGTGAGGCTTTTTAATAGGCAAAGAAATTGCAAAAAAAAAATATTTGGATCAAAGTCAGCACTTAAAGGGGCTCCGTCGTCAAAATGTAAACAAAACGATGATTATTGCAGTTTTTTGAAAGGTGATATCACACAGAATTTTCGTATTTTTTTCAAAATGAAAGTTGCTGTATGGACATTCATCATTGTACTTCACTAAGGAACAAACCAAACATTTATATCTTCTACGATTGCTCGAATATAAGTGGATTTTTAACGGTCACTTTTTGGTGGCTTGGGTGAAGCCACCAAACAAACTTCAGAAAACAATGGAAGAACAATGGATACTTGGTGACACGTGCGAGTTTACGGATTTGTTTACTGTTTGAAGACTGGAGCTCAAATTGCTCAACACAATAACAACGGTTGTTTTTATCACTTTGTTTCGGGACATCTGGCAAGTCTCAAAGAACTCTCTGGCGCAATCTTATTGTATCGAAGAATGTAAATTAAAATAACCTGTTTCGCAAGTTTTCACAACAACTTAAAGTAATCAAGATTATTTCCCGTCCATCTTGCTTGTCTCCAAGAGACATTTTCCCATAAAAATTCATTTTAGAGTTGTGCACTTTTGCATTGCTCAATTTTAAGCATAGGCCTTGTAATAAAGTGTATATAGAATCATAGTCACGTGATAGACTGTATGAACTGGATATGGACTGCCTGTGCAGCCAAGACCTTTTGTTATATTCTTAATGTTGTTTTGTTATGGTTGTGATGCGTAAGCGAGAAGGCGTGTTTTTATTTAGCGGTTCCTCTCACGTTCTATAAGATGAATTAGGGGAATATGACATTGGCGACGAGGATAAATACAACATGGCCTTAAACCTCAAACCGTTACCGGAATTCAACCCTGATGGCGAGGTTGGATCGAGTTTGTCAGCACGATGGCGTCTCTGGTTGAGAGACTTCGATACATTTCTCATTGCAAGTGGAATACGCGATGCTACACGAAAGAGGGCATTACTTTTATACCAAGCAGGCTCTCGTGTTCGAGAAATTTTTCACCAACTTGACGATGTTGGAACTGATGCTGAGTACGACACAGCACGGGACAAACTTACCGCTTACTTCGAGCCTCAGAAAAATCAACGATATGAGGTATACAAATTTCGCCAAACCCGTCAGGAGGAGGGAAAGACACTGGATAAATTTCATACCAGATTACGAAACCGCTCTTCAAATTGTGAATTTACAAATGCTGATTTTGAAATCGAGCAACAGATTCTGACTGGTGGTTCTTCTTCTAAAATACGAAGACGTGCTCGGAGAGATCCAGATTACGAGTTGAAAGACATGTTAATAGATGGTCGTCGAGACGAAATGAGTTCATATCAAGCAAAGGATATAGAATCCAAAGAAAAAACAGTCTCTGAAACAAATAGAATGGAAACCAGGACAGTTTCCAAATGTTATTCGTGTGGGAGAGCCTACCCTCATAACGGTCCATGCCCTGCGCAAGGAAAAGAATGCAACCATTATGGTAAAAAGAATCATTTTTCCAATGTTTGCAGAGACAAGAAAAAGCAGAATCATAAGCCAGAACGACGAATAAAAGACAGGAAGAAAGCTGTTCACCCTCTCAATACTGAAGACACTGAAGAAAGCTCCAGTTTATCTGCAGATGATTACATTTACGCAGTGAACAATAAGAACAATAAAAGCCCTACAGTACATGTCACGGTTCGCGATCATGCATTTAAAATGACTGTAGACACTGGTGCGACGATTAAAGTCATAGATCAGAATACCTATGCAAAGATGAAAGAAGCTGATTTGAAAACAACAAGCATAAAAGCTTTTGCATACAATAGTCCAAAGCCTGTAAAGTTCCTTGGAAAATTCGATGCTGTCGTCGAGACAAAGAAACGTATTGCGCTAGCAACTTTTTATGTAGTCAAGGGAACAAACAGTGGGAATCTATTGTCACTGTCAACAGCTCAGGATCTTGGTTTGATTAGCCTGCATTTGCATAAATTGTCGACAAAGGACAATGGTCTATCTAAGATAATCAACAAGCATGCATCAGTATTTACTGGGATGGGAAAATTGAAAGGATCGAAAGTCACGCTGAGTATCGATGAAACAAAATCGCCCAAACCGCAGCCTCAACGGAGGATTCCGTACCACGTACGACAAAAAGTAAAAGAAGCCCTAGCACAGCTAGAAAAGGAGGATATTATCGAAAGGGTGCCTGAAAATGAAGGAACACCTTGGGTATCCCCGATTGTCGTGGTTCCTAAAAAAGACGGAGGAGTCCGAATTTGCGTGGACATGAGAGTTGCAAACGAGGCTATACAGCGTGTACGTCACCCCATACCAACCGTTGATGACGTCAGTTTCGAGTTAAATGGCGCAAAATATTTTACAAAACTCGATTTATCGCAAGCGTATCATCAACTGGAATTGGATGAAAACAGTCGTTACATAACTACGTTTAGTACGCACGTTGGCTTATATCGTTACAAGCGTTTGAATTATGGTACCAATGCATCGGCTGAGATTTTTCAGTATATGTTACAGACGCAATTACATGGATTAAAAGGAGTTAAAAACATTGCAGATGACATTATAGTGTACGGTACAACACGCAAGGAGGACGATGAAAATCTCGACAAATGTCTTACTCGTCTAAAGCAAAGAGGCCTTACTTTAAACCAGAGCAAATGCAAGTTTCTTAGCAATACTCTTGAATTCTTTGGACAAATATTTTCCGAAGATGGCACAAGGCCAGATCCGAAGCGTGTGAAGGATTTACTAAATGCACAAGTACCTAAAGATGTTCGTGATGTACGCAGTTTGTTAGGAATGGCAAATTACAGTAGCAAGTACATTGAAAACTTTGCAACAATTACTGCACCACTACGCGAGTTAACGAAAAAGAACGCTCGTTTTGAATGGAAACAGATTCATCAAGAAGCATTTAATAAGCTTACTAAAGCCTTATCTACCGCACCATGCATGTCATACTTTGATAAGAACAAGGACACGTATGTTCTAGTCGATGCAAGTCCAGTAGGACTGTGTGCAATTTTGTCACAGAAATCACAGGGATCTGAGGATCAGAAAGTTGTAGCGTATGCGAGCCGAGCTTTAACAGATGTGGAAAAGCGGTATTCGCAAACTGAAAAGGAGGCCTTGGCCATTGTATGGTCAGTTGAACATTTCCATTTACATTTGTACGGAAATAAGTTTACGTTAGTCAATGATCACAAGCCGCTCGAAGTAATATACGGCAATCGAAATTCAAAGCCTTCAGCCCGCATAGAGCGTTGGGTGTTACGTCTACAACCGTATACTTTTCAAGTTATCTACAAGTCGGGAGCAGAAAACCCCGCTGATTATCTTTCGAGGCATCCGACATCCGAAAGTATAAAGAAACAGGAGAAAATGACAGAACAATATGTTAATTTCATTGTTGATAACAGTGTTCCGAAAGCCATGACACTGAAAGAAATTGCTGAAGAAACAAGTAAAGATCGAGAATTACAAGCGTTACGTGCAGCAATTCGTTTAAATTTGTGGGATCCGGACAGCGTCCGACCATATCGAGTTTTCAAAGAAGAATTAGCAGTTGGAGAACAGAACGTGATAATTCGTGGATCAAGAATTGTCATACCAAAATCGTTGCAGCAAAAAGCAATTGATATCGCCCACGAAAGCCATCAAGGTTTGTCTAAAACCAAGGCATTACTGAGAGAAAAGATTTGGTTTTTAGGAATCGACGAATTAGTGAAGAAGACAATCGATTCATGCTTAGCCTGTCAAGCTGTCGGTAAATCTGCACCACCAGAGCCGATAAAGCAAGGTGAAATGCCCAAAGGACCATGGGAGACTTTGCACATTGACTTTTGTGGACCTTTGCCGTCAAATGAATATTTACTGGTTTTAATCGATCGTTATTCTCGTTATCCAGAAGTGGAAATCGTACGTTCAACCAAAGCTGCCTGCGTGATTCCAAAGCTCGATAAGATATTTACGGTTCATGGTATTCCATACAAGATTGTTTCAGACAATGGATCACCATTTCATGGAGATGAGTTTGATAGATACATGAAAGCTTTAGGCATTGTACACGACCCGGTTACACCTTATTGGCCACAAGCGAATGGTGAGGTGGAACGTTTTAACCAGCCGTTAGAGAAAATGTTACAAGCTGCAGTTGTTGAAGGGAAGGTGTGGAGACAAGAATTGAACAGATTTTTGTTACAGTATCGTACTACCCCACATTGCACTACTAAAGTAGCACCAAGTGAACTACTATTTAATCGGAAAATACGCGGTAAATTACCATCAATCGAGAAGAAGCTAGTCGTAAACAGACATAAAGAAGCACGCGAAAATGAAAAGAAAAGTCAAGCATATCACAAGATGTACGCAGATAATCGTAGAAATGCTAAAGAAAGTAGTATCAAAGTAGGAGATACTGTTCTTGTTAAACAGAAGCGTCAGAACAAGCTTACATCTCGTTTTAACAAAACGCCTTATACCGTGGTTTATCGCAAAGGAACGCAAGTAATTGCAGAGAACAATCAGAAACATCGAGTGAAAAGAAATGTTTCTCATTTCAAGAAGTTTGAGAACACCGTCGGTCGTTCAGAGGAAACAGAGAGTGAATTGGAAGACGAACTTGTCGGAAATAGTAACGAGCTCGAGAACGAACACGAACACGAACGTGAACACGAACCAGAACGAAGAGGTAATCGTTGGCCACAAAGAGCATGTAGACCGCCTGTACGTTTTGGACATTCCGTTCCATCGAATATCATTCCTTGAAGACATTATTCAAAAAGGGGAGTGATGTAATAAAGTGTAATAGAACCATAGTCACGTGATAGACTGTATGAACTGGATATGGACTGCCTGTGCAGCCAAGACCTTTTGTTATATTCTTAATGTTGTTTTGTTATGGTTGTGATGCGTAAGCGAGAAGGCGTGTTTTTATTTAGCGGTTCCTCTCACGTTCTATAAGATGAATTAGGGGAATATGACAGGCCTACTTCCAATGAGTTTGAAGACAATTCTATTTTAGATTTTGCAATATCTCAACATTGCTCTTGTGTGAAACTTTGCCATCTAAATTGCCATCTAAAAAGAACTGAACAATTCTTCAACGATCACAGAGTTTAAGCGCATGTTACTCGCACGTGTAAGACCAGAGGGAAATCAAATTTATGGCGTTGCTAACTTGCACGGAATCCGATTATCAACGAAATCTCGTCTCGAATTTAGCAGCCTTAATGAACACAAATTTCGGCATAACTTTGATTGTCTTAACCCGTTTTGCAATTGTGGCATGGCTAAAGAAGACAAAGAGCACTTCTTCTTGCACTGCCCACTTTTTAACGAGTTGCGTCAAGATCTCCTCGGTCAGCTCTGACAAATATCAAATAAAGATGCAATGAATATTGATCCCAAGGAACTATGTCATCTGATGTTGTATGGAAGCCTTTCCCTTCCAGTGATAGATAATAGAATGATAATAGAAGCAACCATCCAATATATTGAGAAATCCGAGCGTTTTATATAGAAGAGGCTGTTTGCGGAATGGTTGATCGATCGTCTGTCCGACTTGGAGGAGTGAGATTTCATAATAACGAAATGTATGGATTGGGTAGTTGGTCCTGCTGGACAACCATGTCCATTCAGCCAGACGTTGCTATTTGGCAACTGTAAGAATATATAGGACCTTCTCTTCAGTTCAAGGGATCCATGTCGGACCAGCCTCCGGTCAGCCGTTTTCTCAAGCAGCCTCTGCTCAGCGATCAGGCTTTTCGTTTTTTGTTCCTTTCAATGGTAATTTTTCTTTTGCGTTTAATTCCTTAGTTAATTGTAAGTTTCACTCATTGTAGAAACTCGCTGACTACGTATCATTTCTTGCAATGAGTGACACAGTAGTTGTATTGTTGCATGTTTTCTGTTTAAATTGATATAAAAAGAAAAAAATTCGACTTCAAACGTATAGTCTGGGTCACTATGTCATCCCGTGCAATTTTCGTGTTAAAATTGATTTTTCAACGGATTCTTATGTAACTTTTGATGCTGAATCCGAAAATCAATGTTCCCAAGCCAAAGAATGCCAGGAAACATCATTTTTTGGCATGCTTAAATGCATTTGATGCCATATTGGTATTAAAATCATAAAATATATTATATTTACTTTAAGATGCAGTTTTTAAAGCGTAAATACTATATTTGAGGTGCTGAATCCGAAAAAAATGTTGTGAAGCAAAACAATTCCAGGAAGCATCGATTTCCGGCATGCATTGATGCCATTGATGACATTATTGTATCAAAATCATAAAAATCTTTTATTTTGACTTTATAGTGTAGGTTTCACAGGGTAAGTACCATATTTGAGGTGCTGAATCCGAAAAACAATGTTCCAGAGCCAGAAAAGGCCCGGAAACATCAATTTCCGGCATGTTTCAATGCCTTTTATGCCACAATAGTATCCAAATCATAAACATATTCAATGTTTACTTTGTAGCGCTGTTTAGAGAGCGTAAATGCTATATTTGAGGTGCTGAATCCGAAAAACAATGTTCCAGAGCCAAAAAATTCCAGGAAGCATTATTTTCCGGCATGCATCGATGCCTTTGATGCCATAATAGTATCAAATCATAAAACCTTTCATTTTTCTTTTAAGATGCAGGTATTGGAGCGAAAATACTATATTCGAGGTGCTAAATCTAAAAATCAATGTCGCAGAGCCAAAAAGTGCCAGGAAACATCAATTTCCGGCATATTTCGATGCCTTTGATGCCATAATAGTATCAAAAAACATAAAAATCGTCTATGTTTACTTTGTAGCGCTGTTTAGAGAGCGTAAATGCTATATTTGAGGTGCTGAAACCGAAAAACAATGTTCCAGAGCCAAAAAAATTCCAGGAAACATCAATTTCCGGCATGTTTCGATGCCTTTGATGCCACAATAGCATCAAAATCATAAAAATCTGCTATGTTTACCTTATAACGTAATTTAGAGAGCGTAAAGGCTTCATTTGAGGTGCTGAATTCGAAAAACAATGTTCCAAAGCCAAAAAATTCCAGGAAGCATCAATTTCCGGCATGTTTCCATGCCTTTGATGCCACAATAGTATCAAAATTATAAAAATCTGCTATGTTTACCTTATAACGTAATTTAGAGAGCGTAAATGCTTCATATGAGGTGCTGAGTCCGAAAAACAATGTTCCAGAGCCAAAAAAATCCAGGAAGCATCAATTTCCGGCATGTTTCCATGCCTTTGATGCCATATAATAGTATTTAAATTCTAAAAATCTTCTATGTTTACCTTATAAGGTAGTTTAGAGAGCGTAAATGCTATATTTGAGGTGCTGAAACCGAAAAACAATGTTCCAGAGCCAAAAAAATCCAGGAAGCATCAATTTCCGGCATGCATCGATGCTTTTGATGCTTGAATAAAGGTGAATTTTCCTTCTGGATAGCAAAAATACAACGAGGATGAAAAATTGCAGGAAAAAACTTCCTTGGCATTATTGAAGGCCACCAATTACGCCATAGCCCAATTTAACCAGCTTCCTTGTTGCAGTACATTGGAATGAGAAAGACGTAGCTTAAGGAATCAAAATAGATTTTTACAATCAGAATAAAGCCTCAATCTGTATCAAGTGGTCCAAACAGTAATAAACTCAAGATTCGAGTAGATTAAACTGATCAACTTCAGCTCATCATCAAAGCTCAAAACGACAACCAAGGCAGGGCAAAGTCCAGCCTAACCTAACTACCCATTACGAGGCTAATTAAAGATGGTATCATAACATCCCCATATCATTAAAGTAGATAAAAATAATATGGATTGACTCAAACGCCCTCTAATGTTCTGTAGGGCACAAAACACCCTCTAATGTTCTGTAGGGTATAACAGAAATAAAAATAAAATAAAGGCCCTCTAATGTTCTGTAGGGACACAACACCCTCTAATGTTCTGTAGGGTAAAACGCAAAACCCCCTCTAATGTTCTGTAGGGTATAACGTGAATAAAATAAAATAAAGGCCATCTAATGTTCTGTAGGGCTACCATATCGTTGAGGTGGTTTAACAGTTCTTTGTGATCGTCTGAGCACTACACTTTCCTCAGGTGGCTCCTTCTGCTCAATTTCTTCTTTTCTTTCTTTGGGTATGATCTCTATTTCTTTTTCCTGTACCCTTTCATTTGATACATTCTCGACTCTAGGAGGTATTTCAGATGTTTTTTTTAGATCAACTCGGTTTCTCCTGTATGTATTAGTGTCTGTTTCAACATCATAAGATCTCTCGTCAAGTCTCCTCAGCACAACACCTTTCTGCCATGATTTGTCCCCTATCTTGTAGGGTCTCAGTCTTACTACATCTCCCTCAACTAAAGATGGCAAGTCCTTGCTCTTCTTATTGTAATACATACCCTGCCTTTCTTGATTACGTTTCAATTGTAGTTTAACAAGTTCTTTGTCATTTTGCTTCAAAAGAGAACCCGACGTTGGAATAAGTGTTTTTGTCCTTCTCCCCAACATTCTTTGAGCAGGGCTTCTATCTATTCCTTGGGAAGGTGTATTTCTGTGGTAGAGAATTGCTAAATAAGGATCCTGCTTAGATTCCTGTGCCTTCCTAAGTAATCTTTTTGCTGTCTTTACAGCAGACTCTACTTTTCCATTGGCATTGCTGTGATGGGGAGAACAAGGAATATGATCAAATCCCCATGTTTTTGCAAACTCTGTAAATTCATGAGACACAAACTCATTATCACTGATAATTTGATCAGGGCATCCATATCTTGCAAAATGTGCCTTTAATTTCTTGATGATTCCTGGTGGCTTTTTACTTGTTAGCTTATCCACCTCCCAAAATTTGCTGTAGTAATCCACAGTGATGAGGTATTCTATCGTGTTTAGGCTAAAGAGATCAATTCCGATCTTCTCCCATGATCTGTCTGGTAAATCATGACTCATAAGACTTTCTCTTGTATTCTTCTTGGCTTGGTATGTTTGGCAAACTTCACACATTGATATGAATTGTCGTATCTCAGAGGACATACCCGGCCAAAATATGAGATCTCGAGCAAGACGTAGCCAACCTTCTATTCCTAAGTGAGACTGGTGGATGGATCTTTTCATTTCTGATCTGAGGGAAATTGGTATTACTAATCTTTCACCCCTGAAGATAACACCATTTTGAACAGTCAGTTCATCTCTGTAACTACTGTAGGGAACCACTTTTGGGACAATTTGCGTGTTATCATCTGGCCATCCTCTAAGAATGACTGACTTTAAACAAGAAAGTACATCATCTTTGCTCAGTAGCCTTCCTAATTTGCTCGAGGCGCTCTTCTGTGACTGGCAAATACTGGGCCATGTTCACAGTTTCAAACTCTGAATTTGGTTTTTCATTGGGCTTCAGTGGTAGACAAGCTCTGCTCAGGGTATCAGATATTGCTTGCTGCTTTCCTTGGCGATATATAATCTCTGCATCATACCCAAGGGTTCTCATCAACATGCTCTGAAGACGCTTTGGTGCTTTAAATAAAGGTTTCTTAAAAATACTCTGTAGAGGCTTGTGATCACTATATACAGTAACATGCCTGCCATATGTGAAATGGTGCCATTTCTCAAGGGAGAACACCACAGCTAACATTTCCTTTTCAATAGGGGCATACCTAGTTTCGGCATCTGTGAGAGTGCGACTAGTGTATGCAATAGGTTGACCATTCTGCAAAAGAGCTGCTCCTAGGCCACTATTGCTGGCATCACATTCAATGGATAACTCTACCTTTGGATCGTAATAGGCTAATACAGGTGCCTTTGTTAACAACTGCTTGACTTGCTCGAATGCTTTGTCATGAGTAGCATTCCAGTCCCAAGCCGCACCCTCTTTTAACAATGCTCGAATTGGAGCCATCGTTTCTGAAAGCTTTGGTAAAAATCGAGCTAAGTAATTTACCGTGGCTTGTAAACGAGCTACACCTTTCTTATCTTCTGGTTTCTGCATTTTCAGCAAAGCGTCCACCTTAGATGTATCTGCCTTGAGACCTTGATATGTGATTGTATGGCCTAAAAATTGAATTTCTTTCAACCCAAATCTAGACTTATCCTTGTTAAGCTTTATTCCAACTTTCATACAACGTTCTAGTAACGCCTTTAGCTTTGCTTCATGGTCGATGGTAGCTTCTTCAATAGTATCACCAACACCATAAACAAGGATATCATCTGCAACTGCAGAAACACCATTTAGGCCCTCTAATGCTTGACATAATCTCTTCTGGAAAATCTCACTGCTAACTGATAGGCCAAATGGCAATCTTGTAGCTCTATAACGCCCAAAAGGGGTCTGGAAAGTTGTCAGTATACTAGACTCAATGTCCAATTGACAATGCCAATACCCACTTGTAAGATCAACTTTAGAGAACACTTTAGCATTTGCTAGCTCTGGAAGAACATCATCGATAACAGGTAGTGTGTATCTCTCACGCTTTAGGGCTTGATTTAACGGCCTTGGGTCAATGCAAAGACGAATCTTACCATTTTTCTTCTCTTGTATTGCTATTTGACTAACCCAATCCGTTGGTTCGTCAACAGGGATTAAAACTCCAAGCTTCACTAACCTGTCTAACTCAGATTGAACCTTGCCTTGCAATGCAATTGGAATCCGACGTGCTGGAGATACAACTGGTTTCACTGTTGGATCTACTGTGAGATGTACTGTGCCTGGGAGTGTCCCTAGATCACCCTCAAACACATCCTTATACTGACTGACAATATTTGAAACTGTTGTCAACTTGTGTACAGACTTCATATTGTGATAATTCACAACCATGAGATTCATCTGCTCTGACGCTCTCTTTCCTAACAATGGCATGAGATCTTCTTCAACAACTATGAATTCAACAGAGTATTTCTTCTGATTCACAGGATTCCTCAGCTTTACTCTACATTTTCCAAGTGCTGTAATGACAGAATGATTCCACATTTTCAGCTTGACTGTTGTTGGTAAAATTTCACCATCCACGTACTTCACAGGTATAACATTTGTACTAGCTCCTGAATCGATTTGAAATTTCACAGGCTTTCCATCAATTAGCATTTCTGCATTGACCTCAGTGCTATCTGATACAGCAGCAATTATTTCAAACTTTTCTTGCTCTACTGATACTCCTAAAACATATTCAGTGTCTGATTCTGACGTGTCATTATACTCTGTTTGTAATCCACGGATATTTTTATTCTTGCCTTTACATCTTCGTGATGCCCTAAAATGATTCCTTTGTCCACAAACTTTGCAAAATTTACCCCATGCTGGGCATAACTCTTTTCTCCTTACATGAGATCCGCAACAAAATATGCATTCTTTTAACATGTACTCTGATGTGTAATCACCCTTCTCTTTAACTCCAGGCAATTTTGTGCTTGCCTTGATCTTGCTGATACTCTCAGGTTGTTCAATTTTCTGCAACTGATTTGAAGTACTTTCTGCACTCCTACAAATATCAATACAATCTTTCAGTGATAAATTTCTCTTCTGCAATAACAATTTCCTGACATTATTTTCTGATATACCAAGAATCATTCTGTCCCGTATCAAGGACTCCCCTAAACAGTCACAAAACCCACAAGTACTTGCCAGGGTTCGCAGAACTGAGACATAATCTTCGATGGACTCTCTAATTTGTTGTGCACGTTTGTTAAAAACATATCTCTCGTACGTTACGTTAATTTCTCCAATTATGTAGCCATCAAATTTTCTCATTACAAGTTCCACATCTTCCGGATCCTCTGTACTCAAAAACTGCAACGTGTTGTAAATGCGTAGGCCTACAGGACCGACGCTGTTCAAAAATGACGAAATCTGAAATTCCTTGTTTTGCTCACGTATTCTGCACAAAATACTGTAATGTTTGTACATTTGCTTGAAAAACTTCCACTCCTCTACGGGATTTTCCTTCAACTTTAGCTGCGGTGGTGGGCTGCAGTGCACAGAAACACTCGCCCCCACGACGTTCGACATGGGCCTAATGTCTTCTGCTGCACCTCCATCTTCTCCCACTGCTGGGTTAAGCATTACTGATACACTGCTTCATTTACATCCATAAGACATCAGAAAAGCCTTTTGGCCCCTGTCACCATGTATCAAGTGGTCCAAACAGTAATAAACTCAAGATTCGAGTAGATTAAACTGATCAACTTCAGCTCATCATCAAAGCTCAAAACGACAACCAAGGCAGGGCAAAGTCCAGCCTAACCTAACTACCCATTACGAGGCTAATTAAAGATGGTATCATAACACAATCGACTACTTTGAGTTTATTGCTGCTCTTGTTCCTCGATATCTTCATCAGAAACCACGAATTTTGTCTAGTTCCACACTCATGTTTTTGAACTCTTCACATCTGCACACGTATGCGCACCGTTTCGCTTTTGTAAATAATTTTTTGGGTTGTCCAAATTTAAAGAAAGGCCAGCAATTTCTTAGAAAAATATACAAATACCGGGTGTTCCAAAAAAATGTATACAGATTTGGTTGACTCCAGCGATGTGAATTTAGCTTCAAAGTGAATGAACGGAGCTAGGGAGAGGCAACCTATAAATAGGACAAAGGAAACTCCTATGCACGTTATTGTTCTGCTTGCTAAACAATATCTACGAACATCTCCAACCCATCAAAAATACCCAGACTCCTTCCGCGCGGGGCTTTTATCTCCGTAGATTCTCTTTAATCAATGGCCTATCACTCTCAAAACGTTCCTCGATAGTTAACTTGAACATAGATACCTCGGTAGTTGGTATTGGTGCTTTGAGAGCAGAAATATCAATCTTGAATGCTCAAATTTGCGTCCACTTGCAAACCAGAACTTTGGCCTTTTGACCTCAGCAAATTCCTAACGCATATCGAAATTCAGAACTGAAATTAATGAAAAATAAAGAAACCTCCCAATGGGTGACTAGAGGGTGACTTCTGGAAAACAGAATAACACAACACAAGATCTAATATTGTTCAAATTTTATCAAGGCTATCGTTGAATTATATGCTGTGCCTTAAGAATTTGCTTAGGCCAAAAGGCTAAAGCTCTGGTTTGCAGGAAGAGGCAACTTTGAGCTTTCAAGATCAACTTGTCTGCTCTCAAAGCTCTAATACCAACAAACAAGGTATCTATGTTCAAGCTAACTATTGAGGAATATCTTTAGAGTGATTATCCATTGATTGAAGCTAAATTCACAGCGCTGGAATCAACCAAATCCGTGCAATTTTTTTGCGACACCCGGTAGCAATAAGTGCAAAACGGTTGCTTTTTGAGAAACAGGTATGACGCTAGCAATGGCAAAAACAAAAGCCAGCTATTTGCATTTTCTAGAAAATTTTCCATCTGAAATGCTGATTTTTTTGTTTCAGTTTCTCAAAAATAATACATTTGCTGTAAAGACTGAAATTTTAAAGTAAACATGAAAGATTTTATGATTTTGATCCTATTATGGCATCAAAGGCATCGATGCATGCCAGAAATTGATGATTCCTGGACTTTTTTGGCTCTGGAACATCGATTTTCGGATTCAGCACCTCGAATATAGCATTTACGCTATAAAAGCTGCATCTTTTAATGAACGTTAAACATTTTGTGATATTTACCCCATCATAGCATCAAAGGCATCGATGCATGCCAGAAATTGATGCTTCCTGGAATTTTTTGGCTCTGGAACATAGTTTTTTTCGGATTTAGCACCTCAAATATCGCATTTACGTTCTCTAAACAATGCTACAAAGTAAACATAGAAGATTTTTATGATTTTGACACTATTATGGCAACAAAGGCATCGATGCATGCCGGAAATTGATGTTGCCTGGAATTTTTTTGCTCTGCAACATCGATTTTCGGATTCAGCACCTCAAATATAGCATTTACGCTCTCTAAACAGCGCTACAAAGTAAACATAGACGATTTTTATGTTTTTTGATACTATTATGGCATCAAAGGCATCGAAATATGCCGGAAATTGATGTTTCCTGGCACTTTTTGGCTCTGCGACATTGATTTTCAGATTTAGCACCTCGAATATAGTATTTTCGCTCTAATACCTGCATCTTAAAAGAAAAATGAAAGGTTTTATGATTTGATATTATTATAGCATCAAAGGCATCGACGCATACCGGAAATTGATGCTTCCTGGAATTGTTTGGCTCTGGAACATAGATTTTCGGATTCAGCACCGCAAAAATAGCATTTACGCTCTTAAAGCTGCATCTTTTGATAAACGTAGTAAATTTTGTGATATTTACACCATTATAGCATCCAAAGGCATCGATGCATGCCAGAAACTGATGCTTCCTGGAATTTTTTGGCTCTGTGACATCGATTTAGCACCTCAAATATAGCATTTATGCTCTTACAGCTGCATCTTTTGATAAACGTAGTAAATTTTGTGATATTTACACCATTATAGCATCCAAAGGCATCGATGAATGCCGAAAATTGATGCTTCCTGAATTTTTTTGGCTCTGGAACATTGTTTTTTTGGATTCAGCACCTCAACTATAGTATTTACGCTCTAAGAACTACATCTTAAAGTAAACACAATGGATCTTATGATTTTAATACCAATATGGCATCAAATGCATTTACGCATGCCAAAAAATGATGTTTCCAGGCATTTTTCGGCTTGGGAACATTGATTTTCGGATTCAGCATCAAAAGTTACATAGGAATCCGTTGAAAAATCAATTTTAACACGAAAATTGCACGGGACCTCTTTTTCCGACATAGTGATACAAATTGACTGCAATGTTGGAGGCAAAATAAACAACCTTTCCATAGTAGCGCTCTAAATGGAGTAACTTTTTGGGCTAACCGGTAAAACAAAAAGAGTAAATATTCATTGGCAACATTTGATGGCCTCAAAATTCAACAAACTCAAGTAACATTTTTCTCCTTCGCTATTCGATAAATTTCAGTGATTGTACGAAATCCTTTTCTATATATTCCATTGAAAATTTTGCGATACAGTAACGAAATGGAACCCTACCACTCTGCCTATTTTACTCTCTTAGAGTTCGTTGAGGTCAACTTTCCATGTAAATCTCGAATTTTGATGTTGTTTTTTAATTTCTGCGCCATTTTGTTATGACGTGACAATGAAATATATAGAAATTCTTGCAAATTGTAGTGGTTCTGCCAACAAAGGGTGTGACCCACAAATTTTGTTACTGAGCTGGATTCTACATCATTAAGAAACTAAAGGAAATAATAATAATAATAATAATAACAATAATAATAATAATAACAATCAATTTATTTAAAGTTGGCGCTACATAGCTATGTACAGTAAAAATTAAGAAAAATTACTAGTAGCTAATCCAAGCCAACTAATAAAAACTAATACAAGTCCCATAAATATACATACATGATTAAATAAATAAGATTTTAAATACAAGGTATAAAATTTCACAACAGAACTAAAAACGTAGTAATATAAAAATCCGCGCTGTTAAAATTTCGAAGGTCTTAAATATGGTATGAAAACTGTATCAAAACACGGTATCACAAAATCGAAGTTGCGGTATGAACGTTCTACATAATCTGCATGAGCAGTCAGCGCCATTCCAACTTTTAATTTTTTTTTTCAAACTCATTAATACATTGAGCATTCCTTATGTGACGAGGAAGAGATAGCCAAAGACGCTGCACTCTATATTTGAAAGTCTCGGATCCGTAACTTGTTGTTCTTACCCTTGGTAGCACAAAGTCATTATCGTTTCTCGGAATATAATTAACACGACGCTCACAGAAAATCTCCCTCATAAAAGAGGGGTTGATGTTCTCCTTAGTTTTAAACATTTCGATCATAAGAATGTTTAGGTTCCTTGCATGAATATTAACTGAGTCATCTTTTCCAAGCAGGGTGTTGAAGCTAGATTCGTAATCCTTGTATGCGATTCTCAAGGCTCTTTCGTGTATTCTATTACTCTTATTATTCATTTTCCTACTGTGAAACATCCAGACTAATGGACAGTATTGAAACTGGCTAATTACAAAGGCTCTCATTAAGATTCTTAGTTTGTTAGAGTTATCACCAATTTCCAGGTTCTTTTGGTCTCTTTTTACGTAGAACAAATTAATCGCACAAATGACGTGTAAAGGTTTTCAGCAAATAACATAAAAAATACTCTATTACAAACGAGTTTCATCCCCTCCGAAGGCGTGTTTCGCCATTCAAGCAGCACGAAATAGAAGTCATTGCAAGATTCAACTGCTTTTTTCATCAGAATCTTTGCAGTTTTGACTGCATTTTCTGCTTTGCCAGTGCTTTGAGCATACCCTGGCGAGCTTGGCTCGGTGGTAAATTCATATTCCAGGGCTAAATCCTGGAATTCTTTGGAAAAGAATGGTACGTTGTCACTCATGAACTTATCTGGTATGCCATGCGTAAAGAAGTGTCTCTTGAGCTTCTTCTTAACTTCCCCAGCAGCTTTGTAGAATAGACGATCTATCTCTAAGTAGTTGGAGTAGCAATCCACAGTACAGAGGAAGTCTTTGTTGTTGACTGTGAAAATGTCGGCAGCAATGATTGAATTTCACAGGGAGGGGAATGAGGGGTTCTTTGGCCTGGTCGTTTTGGAATGTGTCACATATTTCACATTTCGAAATGAAGTCGGTCAGATCTTTGTTCATGCCAGGAGTGCTTCTCTTGCTCTCCTGAGGCAACACCGTTTTCCCGTGTCATGCCAGACAACACCAAGCCTGGATTCTGACGTCACTTCCGGCCTCTCTTGCAAGAAAGCTGTGGTGCCAAAGTAAAGTTTCGTGATAAATGGCGTCAGCAGGCGTCCCAAGTGTCCCAAAACAAAATATCGAGATATAACGCAATAGCTGTATCTTCGCTCTTACAAGTTCTTTGAGCATTTTGGACTCGGAGCTTCTTGGTTTTTCATATTTTTCAAAGGCCCTGGACAACTCTGTTTACAAACTCGGGACTCAGCACAGCAGGTAAGCAGACTTTATCATAAATGTAACGTTTGTCATTCCTCGGTGTTGTTTTGTCCCATTTTGCCACCTTTCGCCAATTGTTGACGAAATAAACTTGTCTTTTTCTCGTCTTGAACTTCGGCTTGCAGTTTCAAGAAAATGAACTTTTGTTGGCCTAAATTCAACCGAAATTTTTTCAAACTCTAATATTTTCTAAACTAAGACAGGAATTCTCAATTTGGAGATATAACGCAATAGCTGCAAGCATCTAGTTTCTAGAAATGTTGCCTGTTTTGATGTAGCCTTTGCCGGTTTCCCACAATTTTCAAAGGCCATTTTTCCTCGAGAGCCATGACTATCTAATCTTCGTTAACTTTACGTGCTTCCTTTCACAAACTTGTCTGCTTTTTAGTCAGAAAACAAACGTTAACCTTGGTTGAATGTATCACTTTCGAACTTTATCTGATGTTTTTAGAAATGAAAGTATTTTAGAGTATTTGCTAGCTGTTTTGGCCACCAGAGCAATGAGAATAATAACAAAACTTTGACTTCGCTCTCAGAGAACTTTTCGTCGGGTTTGGCCTAAATGTAAACAAACATAAAGTTGCATTGTTGCTTATTTTCTTCAAGACTAATGGGGAAGCTCTGACCTAGAAATAAGAGATTGGCTTACTAAAACAATGTTATAAAGACTACCTTGTACAAAAAATTATCAGATTTGATTATTTTGCCTATAAATATGATAGCTTACTGCAATCATTTGCCCTTAAATCTGTTTTCTTTTTCTTGAGCAGGATATAGCTGCTCTGATTTAACTTTACAAAGACATCTCCCAATTTCGTGTGCTGCTGTTTTTTTGTACATGCAATTCTCTATGAGACGAAGTGAAATTTGCTATGCAGCAGACATTTTTAGTAGGAGGAAATAATATTGTCCCTGTTTTATTTTAGGACCAAAACAGAACAAGATTATCCTTTACCAATCAAGCCCAACCTTGAAGCAGCATTTAACAACAACCACAAAAGACTGCAATTCTTGATTTTTCAATGCCTGAAGACTGATGCAAAACTGATGGAACATGACTGTTGCAAACAAAGCATCAAATGAAAAACAATATTATAATATATCAAAATATTTGAGTAATCCAATAATTGATATTCTGATGATTTTGCTCTGATGATAGGAAGATGGTAAGATAATAGCGATTGAATCATCACAAAATTGAAATTTTAATGCTTCCAATTCTGAAACAGTCTGAAACTTATCCTGAATTTGATCTGCAAAGACAATTGTTCTGATTAGTTTTAAAGAGAGCACCCCCATCCCATTGAGAATAATGGGATTCTTAAGCTTTCTTCTCATAAAAAATGTTCCTTTCTACTCGATTTTGCCAATGAGATAGGGGTACTAGCTAACAGTGTAAAAGGTGTGAGGTTTGGAGGGTTTGGATTGTCTAGCCATCAAACATTTTCTCTGGCCAAAGCTGCATCACATATCTTGGCGGTAATTTTGAATTTTGACATACCAGAAATTTACCTTCTATAGGGTATGCAGGGGTAACCCTGGGATAAAATGGGTAAGAGGGCAAATGTGGTAAAAATCATTAATCCCATAGTTTCAACTTCCTTAGCTGCAATTTTTTTAAATAGCCTAAGTTGGCATTATGGATATACCACTTTCCTGCACCAATACTAATCATACTGCTCTATTTCTGCGATACCAGCGCTTGGCGCTGAAAAACGCAACTTCACCTTCACCTTCACCATTTGAACCCAGCCTACCTATTTTTTTACGCCATGCAGATCCTTGTCTTTTGCCTTTTTATCCACTAAAACCCAATTCACCCACCTTTACCTGGCCAGAATCTTGATAATTTTAACCAGAGATTTTTTAACAAAAGTTTCAAGTGACAAAAGCTAAAAGGTCTTAATCAAGAATTCAAGTTTTCATTATTATTGTGGGCATTTGTAAAATCACTCGAGGAGAAATAGTAACAGGTCATGACCTGAGACCTAACTTCTGGATGCACATACGATAGTTGGCACTTGATTCTACTTGAAGATCAAGGGTAGCTTCATGATTGCCTACCAAATAATACGCTTCCAAGTGATATTTAAGATGAAAAGTCAGAGCAAAGAAAACGACAAAAAAATTTGTTTGTTCAAAAGCTGCATCTCATGAAAAATATGCACAAAACTATAGAGTTTTAATATGCTTTCCAAATCAGTCGTAGATATAAAATTGCTCACATAATGTCACATAGGGTCCGCAGGGGTAAAATGGATAGACTGAGGGTAAAATGGGCAAATGTTGACAGTTTGAAAACAGCAAATTTTTTGCTAGTAAGTCAACTTTCACAAAACAACATGAAGGAGAGTGGTTCAAAAGCTTTAACATTTTTGAGAATTTTATTCAACTTATTTGCCTTCCCATTTACCCAAAGCTCGCCCGTTTCACCCTGTAGCCCCTACTGCCATGCTTATTCATGAGTTTCTGAAAATTACCAAATAAGCAGTTTTGCCGTTGTCCATTCAGAAATAGTCATTGCAATTCGATAGACAGCATCCTCCCCCATATCTTCCTTGTCTGTCAGTTTTTAGAGCCAACAAGAGGAGATTTCCAGACTGCATTGAGTTGCTCCATCCTTGAGAGGAAGTTGCCAAGTACAAATAACATATTTTCTATAATTTGTTATCCATTTGTCCATCAAAGACATCTGCCATCATAAACAAAATGATTCTAGTTCTTGATCCATAAACATTAGAGTTCTTTCGTTGGAAGCTGTAGCCTAAATAAGCCGCTTCTTCTTGGCTGATTCTCTCTGGCCGGTTGAAGACTTATTTGAAAACATGAAAGCATCTTGAACAAAGAACCCAGATCTTGTCCTTCACTGGTAGTAAAAGGATCGCTAGTGCTCTGCATATTGGTTTATTATTGCTTCGTTTCGTTCAGAACCAACAAGTTTTCTTGAAAGCAAGCAGCAAGCAGACCACGCTGCTTCAAAACAATTTCTACGATCTACGGTATTTTCTGAATGTCAAGGTTTTCAAGGCGCTGTTTACGTCACCAAAGACAATGAATTCGAAAAATTTGCGCAAATACGGATGAAAATCTCTTAAAATAAGACCATCAATCCTGTCAAATTGCGTGGAGTTTACCAGGAAGTTTAAATCAAAACGATTTTAGT
Organism: Aurelia coerulea; assembly: GCA_039566865.1. Lineage (NCBI taxonomy): Eukaryota > Metazoa > Cnidaria > Scyphozoa > Semaeostomeae > Ulmaridae > Aurelia > Aurelia coerulea. The sequence goes on along the minus strand of CM076949.1, from coordinate 12,909,978 downwards.
TTTAAACATTTCTTAGATAAATTCACTAACTTTTAAGATTAAATTAACGCGGAAAAATCATATCGCATCACTGCAAGAAACGTTCAAAGTCGGCGAAAATATTCACTTCCGGTCATTTTCCTATACATTTGTATAGGGGCATCAAAAAGACGCTGAACTCCTCGAGAAAGGTGTTGTCGGGCGTGCGTGTGTGCCATGTGCAGTTTCTCTCGAATCTTTTGGCGTAGTGTCTCTGGAATAACTGCTTGCTGACCCTTGAATATTATGTCATCTTGAGTTGCTAGCTCATCTCGAACTGAGAAGTATGGATGAATGCATTGAGGGAGGGTCTCTTTGCTTTCTGGCGATCCATTCAAAATTGTTGCCTTCAGTGATTGTAAAGTATTGTCACATCTGGTTTCTCTTTGGATTTCTTTTAGTTGTGGCTCAGAGATTGGGAGATGATTTATCATATGGATAGTTTCGACTTCTTCTTCAGTTTCTGACTTCTGTCTCTCACTTGTTGGTAGGTATGCTCGAGAGAGTGTATCTGCAAGAACCATTTCTTTGTCAGGTTTATAGCAGATTTTAACATCGTAGGACAGCAATCTTCACAATAGTCTTTGCAGTCTCTTTGGAGCAGATGCGAGTGACTTGCTGATGATTGAGACAAGTGGTTTGTGATCTGTCCAAAGTGTGATCTCGCTGCCATATACGTAGGTATGATGATGTTCCACTCCAAATACTTGTGCAAGCAGCTCTTTCTCTATTTGGGTGTAATTTTGCTCGGCAGGGATGAGTGCTCTGCTTGCATAGGAGACTGGACGCCCCTCTTGCATGAGCACAAACCAAGCCCCTTCGATGATGCGTCACCTTGGCCTTCTTTTGCAACTCTATGGTAAAATACTTTAGAACAGGTGCCTCGCATATTGCTTTTTGTATGTCTGTAAATGATTTTTCGTGAGCTTTTCCTCATACCCATGGAGCATACGAGTCAAAGTTTTCAATAGGCCACAGGGAAACCCGCAAATCTCCCAATTTCACGCTTATAAGCCAATGATATCACCGTATTCCGATCACATGACTGAAAATAAGGTTTTCGAGATAACTTTTCGAGTACCTTCACGAAAATAAAAATGGATATTTGACTAATAAAGAATAAAGATACAGAGCTGGTTTTACCACGAATCGATTCGAGAGGCCCCACTCCACATTTGTTTTTCTGCATTTGGTTAGAATCTCGTCAGGGATCGGCGTTATATCGAATTTCATTCCTTCGAAAATTGGCCTATGTTCAAGAATTAATCAGCAACGCTACAAATATTATATAGCTTTCAAAATTTCACATGTTACGTGAATTATGTCCAGGAATAACATAAACATATTTGTTTGTGTGATGTTCGAAAATCCTTGACGAATCAAAGCTATTTGCTGCCAAGAAAGCTGATGGGCCTACCTTCACCCGAGCAGAATCCCAGTAATCGGCATTAAATCACTCTGTTCCGTAATAATAACCAGCGGATACATTAACGAATAACTTAACCACAGTTCCAATTTCTTTCCACCAATTTATCATCGATCATTTCGATAGAATGAGATAAGACTTTACAGCCTCAGCAGCAAACTGTCTAACTACCGTCGATTCAAAGTTTTCTTGTTGCAAACAACTTGGAAGTCTTGCAAGACTTGCATAAAACAAAAGGATTTGCAAGACTTAGGTCTCCCATATGACACTGCAAATAGATGGCACACTCGTAAAGGCATTCTATTTCATTTCATTTCATTTAATACATTTAAGGAGGGTTGCCCTTCAACAAGTTGATTTTCAAGGGGCCCTCTGATAAAAACATTAAATTACAATTTAGAAAACAAAGTAAAAAGCTATTAAATAAATTAAACTATAAAACCTAATTTACAATGTTCAAAACCTATTTACAGTGAAGTTAAAAATTCAAACCTAAAATCAAAATGAAACAGTTTTTAAATAGTTTTCTTGAAACTATACAAGGAGGTTGCCTGCTTTGACACGGCTGACAGGCCATTCCATAATTTTGCACCTCTATATGAGCAGCATCTCTAGCCATTAGATGACCTTTTCTTCGGTAACCTAAGGTCGGTCTCCGTATTACGAAGGCTATATGATGAGCAGAGCGAATTTCGTGCGAAAAGGTCACAAAGGTATTGTGGAGCCAGTTGATCCAGGGACTTAAAGACCATTGTTTTAGATTCACAGGTAATGAGTTCGTCAATGGTCTTCCATCCCATCCCTTTGATAAGAGGTCTACCTGGGGCATCAAAACTGCAATTGGTTATTATCCTAGTAGCACGGTTTTGAAGTTTTTGCAATTGATTAATTTCAGTTAAACCGGCACAGCCCCAGACAGAACGGAAGTATCGAAATTGGGGCTCCACAATGCCTGCGTAGAGAGTCTGCAAAGTTTCTTTCGGGAGAAAAGACTTAGCATGTCTTAAAAAGCCAACTGCCCTTGAGACCTTGCTAGAAACTGCTTTGATTTGTTCTTTCCAGTCCAAAGAGCAGTCGATTTGCACACCAAGGTATTTTGTCTTTTTGACTACTTCAAGCTCATTGTCGAGAATTTTCAGATCCAGGTCTTTATTTTGACTTCTGAGAATGTTCTATTTCTGCTTGGTAAAGATAAGCATAGAATGAGTTTTCACAACATTTAGGGAAAGCTTGTTGCCTTGTAGCCAAGTATCCAGCTTTTTGAGGTCGCTATTAATAGCCTCATTCAGCCGAGTCAAATCGTGAGACTGGTAGCGCAAACTGGTGTCATCAGCATAAATGGACACGGTAGAATCTTGGACAGCTTGTGGGAGATCATTGATGTAGATGAGGAAGAGAAGAGGGCCGAGACATGAACCTTGTGGAACACCAACTTCTATTCCCCCAATTTCTGAATCCACACCATGAACCCTGCAAAACTGTTTCCGGTTGGAAAGGTAGGATTTAAACCAAGAGAGTTTACGTTGCTGTACGCCGTAAAGCTCGAGCTTTCTGCAGAGAATGTTATGATCAACAGTATCGAATGTCTTTTTAAGGTCAATGAATACTAGACCCATAAGCTTTCCAAGATCCATTCCATTGTACCAGTCGTCAGTATTTCTAAGCAAGCATGTTACTGTTGAATGAAGGCGCAAAAAGCCGGATTGGCCGGATGAAAAGTGACCATTATCATTCATATACTGGTACAGCTGATTTGTTACTAATTTTTCAAAGAATCTTGAGATGACAGGCAAGACTGATATTGGTCGATAGTTAGACTTCTCGGCCTTATCTCCTTCTTTGAAAATCGGAGTAACTCTAGCAACTTTCCATGAGTCGGGAAAACGACTTGTTTCAATGGATGTATTGAACAAGAAAGCAAGCGAGTTTTCAATAAAAGGCAGCGCAAGCTTCAAAAAGTAGCTAGCGATGTTGTCAGTCCCAAAGCTCTTTGCTGTCTTAACCGTGGCAAATGCATCCCTGGTCTCCTGCACGTCAATAGTCCTGAAATTGAATCTTGCCTTATGTTTGTTAACTTCATAGTCTCTTGCAAGAAGGGGATTTGGGGCTGGATCTGTTTTGTCAGCAAGATCCTTACCTACTGAGCAAAAGAAACTGTTCATTGCGTTAGAAATATCTTTTTTGTGAACAGTTTCTGAACCAGATTCTTTAAGACTATCAATGTTGCTGGACTTAGATCTCTTATATCTATCGCAGCAAAATAAAGAGAAAATAATACATTTCTCAAAGATTGGAAATTTCTTTGTCACATCGGAAAAGTACATAACTTTTGTAAAGAAATTTCCACTGCAATCTATTCTCAAAGGTGTACAATCTATTATCAAAGGTATCAACTTGCTGTGTCATATGGGAGACCTGAGCCTTGCACAACCTTTTGTTTTATGCAATCTTTCTATGTGTTTGCAACAAGAAAATTTTGAATCGACGGTAGTTGAACGGTTTGCTGCAGAGGCTGTAAAGTCTTATCACATTTTATCAAAATTATCGATGATAAATAGATGGAAAGAAATTGCAATTGCAATTGCAAGTTATTCGTTAATGTATCTGCTGGTTATTATTGCGAAAAGGAATGATTTAATGCCGATTACTGGGATTCTGCTGCGGGTGAAGGTAGGCCCATCAGCTTTCTTGGCAGCAAATAGCTTTAATTCGTCAAGGATTTTCGAACATCACACAAACAAATATTTTTATGTTATTCCTGGACATAATTCACGTAGCATGTGAAATTTTGAAAGCTATATCATATTTGTAGCGTTCCTGAAGAATTCTTGAACATAGGCCAATTTTCGAAGGAATGAAATTCGATGTAAAGCCGATCCCTAATGAGATTTTAACCAAATGCAGAAAAACAAATGCGGAGTGGGGCCTCTCGAATCGATTCGTGGTAAAACCAGCTCTGTATCTTTATTCTTTATTAGTCGAATATCCATTTTTATTTTCGTGAAGGTACATACATATACATACATACATCGGTTTTAAGAGCATATCCACAACTAAAGTGTGGCTCTTCAACTCTAGCTAAAAATTTTGTTCCCTATGTTTACAATAATAATAAAGGAATAGTGATTGAAAATGAAAGTAATGTGAAGTTAAGATGAATTGTCATCAAGAAACTCGAAAAAATAGTTAATTAGTTAGTCGTTCATTAGCTCGCATAAAAAGCTGTTCCCGTAGATTGTTACAGAAAGAGTACAGAGTTGTTTCGTGTCGAATAGCAGATGGAAGTTTGTTGAATTGTTTGCTGGCCTGACCTTGGAATGTTCCTTTTATCAACGAAGACATCAGCTTTAGGTCATTGCTATTGCGAAGCATGCAACCCGTAGTTTTGATTTCTATTTGGTTGATTGTTGGCCAGTTTTCATAATGAATAGCTCTGTATGCGAGTTTCATGCAATTAAACGCCTGTTTCTCTTCTACAGGAAGCCATCTCAGTTTTAGGACATCTTTAGTGGAGACATATTTACCGAAAACAAAACTTGCACTTGGTACTCGAAAAGTTATCTCGAAAGCCTTATTTTCAGTCATGTGATCGGAATACGGCGATATCATTGGCTTATAAGCGTGAAATTGGGAGATTTGCGGGTTTTCCTGTGCCCTATTGAAAGATTTGACTCGTATGCTTACCCATGGTGCATCTTCGTGGGTCAAACTTCTCAGAGGTTTGCATACTTTTGACAGTCTGAAGAGAAACTTGGCCAGATATTTTACCATGGCAATGTACCTTTGTGCACCTGCGACATCTTGAGGCTTGTTCATCTTTGTGGTGGCTTCCACTTTTGCGGGGTCTATCTTCAGACCATTCTGTGTTAGGGTGTGACCATTGAAGGAAACTTCATTGCACTTAAACTTGAATTTGTCTTTGTTCAGCTTGATGTTCTTTTCTTGGCATAGTTTCAAAAGTGCTAGCATGTTCATCATGGTTTTTAACAGCTTCTTCGTATGTTTCCCCTCTTCCGGTAATGAGTGCATCATCAGCGACTGCCTATACGTCAGAAAGGCCTTCAATGTACTGATCAAATCTGTGCTGGAAATGCTCTGAGGCTGGTTTTATCCTTAAGGGCATCCTGAGGTACCTCCAACGCAGTGGCGCCGCCAAGATTTTTATTGGGGAGGGGGTCGAAACAACGGGGTTTATCATTTTAAAAAATTTTCTTGGACCACGCCCTCTACTTTGGCTGTAAGTGCGGCCAACGCCCCTTTTATAGGATGAAATAAAGATAAATGAATCTGTTGAAATAACACAAGTAGGGTACCACAATTAGAAATGACGTCCTACCGGCGACCGAACGACGAATTTCGGATTTCCAAAAATTACCGCAACGAATCTAAAACGTCACTCCGTAATGGAATTATCGACGGGCTGTCAAGTTCTCTCAGATTCAGAAATCTGAAGTCTATGGTTTGTGGAAAAGAGGGCATCGGGACCAGCAGAAGCTTCGAAGTTCAGTATACAATCAGGGGCCGATCTAGCCCGATTTTTTAATGAGTTCCCATGATGAGATTGAAGGTGAGCGAAGCTAGGGGGGGGGTGCAGGGGTACTCCCACGAGAAAATGTTTGCAGCCACGCCCTTTAGATTGCCTTAAAATGCTATCAAATTTTTCTTAACTAATTAAGAACTGATAAAATTTTGAAATAAAAAGCATCCCACCAAACCAATTTTGGACCTTCATATGATCACAAGGCCTAAGTTTACCGCAAATGTTTCTCCTTCAGCCAGCCACATTTTGCCTTATTGACACATATAAGGGGCCTAGTTTGTAGCACCTTATATAAGCGCAATTGAACAGATTTTGAAATCGTTTGTTATTTTCATCGCGGATCTCATTTTCATAATTATCGTAATTCTATTCTCAGAGACAAATCTATCTATGAAATCTTGACTAAGTTCTCAAACTCATGGAACTCACGTCAAATCCGCCACTGGATGAACGGGCCCTCAGGAAAATTTTCGGAGACACGCCCTTTACTTTGGCTTAGAACACTGCTACCGATCACATGTTACCTGGTGGTGAAATAGAATTGGTGATCATTTCGTAACAGTTGTTTAAATTAGCATCCCCAGGAAACCATTTTTGTAAAAATATGATATTCTTTGGTTTAGAATGCATCCCATCTTTACCAGTGCCCAATTGAAAACTTTCATAATTAGGTATCAGTATTTTTATGAATTACCACCACAGGAAAATTTTTGCGTAAACACACTATAATTTGTCCCAGAACGGTTCTAACAATCCAATTTGCCTGGCCTCAAAATTGAAATCTTGACAATTCTGTGATAGTTTGTCTCGGAAATTTTTCAAAAATCCAAACTATACATTGGCTTAAAACGACTCTCCCAGTCACTTTCCATCACTTCTCCGAAAGAATCTTACCTTACTACCCATCCTATACAGAACTACTTTCTCCTCATTTGGTTTGTGAAAAATATCTTGACTGAGATCTTTCACAAGCTATGTTGTTGAGATGTGCAAGCTCGGAAGGCACATAGACAGAACATAGATACATAGGCACAAAGATAGAACGGGGGTCTAGGGCCTTCGCGACCAGAAAAAGAATTCCAAGTCAGTGCTCTACAGATCGTTGGAAAATGCAATAAGGCAGCAAGATTGTACAAACCGATACTCACATTATAACTGCCAAAGATCATCGGCCTTACCCCCTCCCCCCCAATAATTTTACACCGGAATTAGACGAATTAGAAAAGTGGTCCTGGAGAATATTGGGGGGACCGCCCCCTTGCCCCCTCCCGGGGCTTCTGCTCCAACGCCCCCATGGTGTTTGAAACGTTGCAAGCATGCTTGATTCGTCATCGAGCTCTATTTGAAGATACCCTTCCTTCAGGTCAATTTTGCTGAATACCTTGACATCTTCTAGCTCTGGAAACACGTCGTCAATGAGCGGTAAAGGGTAATGGCTTCGTTTCAGTGCTTTGTTAAGGTGTTGTAGATCGATGCATAACCTCAGTTTCCCATTTGGCTTTTCGGCAATGACAAGATTTGATACCCAATCTGTTGAGGCTGTAACTTTGTGAATGACATGAAGATCTTCCAACTCAGCCTTGAGCTTTGCTTTGAGAGCGATGGGGACTCTGTGAGGTGGCAAGACAACAGGGGTTTGTGACTCATCAACGTCTAAGTGCAACTAGCCGGGCATATGACCAAGTCCTTCAAAGACATATCCAAAGTGGTTCTCTATATCTGCTGTACTGAGTGGAGCCTCTGCGGTGGCTGACAAAACTGTTTCTGTGACAGCATTTTGTCGTGCTTGTTGACATGGGCTGCTTGAAGCTATGCTATTAGCGCTAACATTGTCTATATTTGCATGAAAAATATTATCATAATTTACAGTCAACAGGCCCATCTTTTGCGCAGCATTAGCTCCCAGTGGCGAAGTTAGAGGGCATGCTCGTCATGCTCAGCATGACCAAACATTTTCAAAAATAACATTTTTTTCAATCACAAAAAATAGGTTTTTCTGCTCGAAAACGCAGTTTCTTATCGCCTAACCAGTTCAAAAATACAACGATTGATCGAATGACCCCCCCCCTGGTCAATATGGCTTCTGATGATATCCCCCGTATTCAGTTCGGCTAAGCCAATGAGATTCGCTACTGAGAGCAGGAAGAAAGTCAACAGGGCATCCAATCTGGTCATGTCCTCATTCTTGAGCCCGACCTACCGGAAATCCCCCTATGAATACGGTCATGCCTATAAGGTTGGTACCCTATGTTCAGTCATGCTCGACAAAAGAATCCACTTCTGAAACAAAAGGAATGAACAAAGCTTGGTCTGGCAAACGAGAAGAGTATGACCTCGTCGTTATAATCATCATAACCTAGTCCTACAATTTCGATGAATGGTTCGTTTTGATTGGCTGAATATTCTATTCTGCAAAATCCATGGCAAAATCATTGCAAAGATTTTCTACATCAAGGCATGTCAAGTTCTCAGGGCATGAGTGTCGTATGCAGGGCAACCCTGTGTCATTTCGTGAGTTTCACTCCGACAAGAGTGTGTTTAGGCCTAGCCGATTATGGCGCAAGTTCAAGCTCAGGGAATTATTGCTGATCGAGACCTTGTGTCTCAGTTATTAAGAATGTCCTTTGCTTCGAGGACTGTTGCTGAGCAGAAGCACATCTACCAACAACAGCGACCAATGCGGAAATTGGCTGTGTGCGAGTGAAGGTATGAAAGGGGCTGTTTTGTTAGTCATGTACATTAAATTAATGTAATTATTAGGCCAGGTGCAGGGACGCCGGAGCGATGGTAGGGCAAGGGGGGCGACTATGAACGTAAGGGCAATCGAGACCGAAGGCGAGCGAAGCGAGCCTAAAAACTGGGGGGTCCGGGGGTACTCCTCCGGGAAAATTTTTGTGGCCACGCCCTTTGGATTGGCTTAAAATGCTATCAAAAATGTTTTAACGAACATCAATCATGATCTTTCACAAAATTTTTCGGCTCTTTCTCCACATGTCCTCATTCCGAATCGCATAAAATTGCATATTGCTCATTTGATTGAAGCCACTCATTTTTCGGTACTGGTGTGTTTCTGATAAGGGAATGAAGCTATGGCGGCTTTTATATCAAGTTTCAGAGAAAATTATTGTTTTTCATTGAAAGGGCACTTTTGCCCCCCTTGCCCCAGTTAGGAAAGGGCAGGAGGGGCGCTTGCCCCCCCGCGCCCCCCCTCTCCAAAAATGGACAGAAACAGGCTATACCAACATTCATGGCATGTGTTCCTCTCTGATTGCAAAACTGGCTAGGTGCACTGGTGCAGTATTATCATAATTTGTAGCTGACTATGAGAACTTTCACATGCCCACCATGGTGAAGGAACTTTGCTGTTGTCTGTTGATGATTGCATTATTATCATAATTGCTGATCAAAGGAACTTTCCAAGAGAATTTTCCTGTTTGTGCAGTATTTTCATAATTTGTTGCTGACTATGAGAAATTTCACAAGGAACTTTCCTGTTGGTTATTGCAGTATTATCATAATTTTTTACTTATCAGAACAGCTTCCTCCCACAACAGCCAATTTTCTTTTATGGTCAATTGTAATGCAGTTTGATTACCCCCCCCCCCCCCCCAGTTTTACTGTTGCCATGAGCTGGTGGGGTTCCTTATGCTTAAAAATGGAAAACTCAAGCTAAATTTGCCTTGCAAATGTTCAACAAAATTAAATGTGAAAATCTTGACACAAAATGCTTGCCAAATTTATGACAAGCTTAAAATGCCTTTGAAATGTCAGACTTAAAACAAGAACATATTAAAACCAAGTCTTGGCCTAACATTTTTTGAAAATATAGAGTTTTCCCTTCTGTGTTCAGGTGCATAAATGTGAAAATCTTGACACAAAGTGCCTGCCAAATTTATGACAAGCTTAAATGCCTCTGAAATGTCAGACTTAAAACAAGAACATTTGAAAACCAAGTCTTGGCCTAACATTTTTTGAAAATAAGAGTTTTCCCTCTGTGTTCAGATACAAAATGTGAAAATCTTGACACAAAATGCTTGCCAAATTTATGACAAGCTTAAAATGCCTTTGAAATGTCAGACTTAAAACAAGAACATATGAAAACCAAGTCTTGGCCTAACATTTTTTGAAAATATAGAGTTTTCCCTTCTGTGTTCAGGTGCATAAATGTGAAAATCTTGACACAAAGTGCCTGCCAAATTTATGACAAGCTTAAATGCCTCTGAAATGTCAGACTTAAAAACAAGAACATTTGAAAACCAAGTCTTGGCCAAACATTTTTTGAAAATAAGAGTTTTCCCTCTGTGTTCAGATACAAAATGTGAAAATCTTGACACAAAATGCCTGCCAAATTTATGACAAGCTTAAATGCCTCTGAAATGTCAGACTTGAAACCAAAACAAAAACATTTGAAAACCAAATCTTAACCTGAAATTTTTGAAAATGGGAGTTTTCCCTTGTGTTCAGGTGCATATTTAACCTGTAAAGGGATAGGCGTTGTCCCCATTCTTGTGGGAAAAGGGGCGTTTCCTGGGTTAAAAAGGGCGTGGTCCAAAAAATTTTCCGGGGGCTTAATAATTAGCCCCTTTCACAATAATAAATCTGACAGTGTACTCAGTCTGGGTCTTGTGGTTTACCACCAATGTAAATGTACTACTTTGTTATTTCCCTTTCATTGAATGACACAGTAAATTACTAAAACTTCAGGAAAGAGTTCTGTTGTCACATGACCTAAGTTCTGTTACACTTTTGATTTGAGGTGGAATATAATTTTGCAACAAGAAGCCAGGATAGTATTTTACGAAGAATATAAAGCTGGAATTCCTTTGAATTTACTTCGTATGTATGTATAGATTTTTGTTGCAAGTCGCAACACAGCGAAGAAATGCAAAACGAGGCTAGGAACGAACCTTCCGCAAAAGAAAATTAATGGCGGACCGGTTTAAAGCCGGCGGATGCCAGTCTCTGGTTTTAGCACCAGATCACCGTGTTGGCGCCAAAATATGCGCCCGATTCAAATCAAAACAGTCTCGTGGGAGGTTGGTGAAGCTGCCAGAGCAGAAGATCTCTAAAGATTTATCAAAGAAGCTTCAGGAAATGCATCAGTTGCTGTTACCAAAAAGGTACAATCTTGTCCAATAACAACGATTTATTCAAAGTGAAATAAAAGGAAAACTGGTCCTGGCCCTACGATCTAACTTGGTGGAACAAAACTTCAGGATACAACAAACATGGTGGACAAGGTAGGGTATATGGGAAAATTTGCAAACTATTTGTAAATTCCTGTTACTTTGCTCAAGTCACAATATCTCTATTTTCCCGTAACAGTACCACTCCCTCATCAAATTGGCATTTCTCCATCAGTTTTTGGAATTAAAGGCTGAGAATAGTTCGAGAAAACAGTGGAAAGACCCTTAATTTGATTTTTGTTTCTGGATTGAATATTTTCCCTCCCGTTTAAAATATTTATGGAAAAGTAGCAGATAAACATTTTTATGCCTGAAATTGCAACCCCTCAACTGACCTCAGGGAAATTGTTGTAAAAACAAATCCACTCCTGGCCCTACGAAGAAACTTCGTAATTTTGAAATGAACATGTTGGTTAACATGGCAGTGTACTGCGATTATCTAGGAAAATTTGCAAAATGTGCTATTTTTGTTTTTGAAAAATTTCATTTCTGACGGTAATTTCTCTTATAAACAATGGCCTATGGGCCTAGGCACTGCTGTGTTTGGAACAGATGCAAGTAGGCTTGTTTATGCTATCTTCAAATAAATTAAGAACAAGATGAAGGGGTGGAAACTGTTTATCACTTAACATATTATGAATGAAAATAAAGTTGACTGCTAATTTTAAACAATTGTTTAACAAAAAGAAGCATTTTAATCAAAACATTGACCCAATTGTTGTTCTTGGTTGAGCTTAAGTGCACAGCTGCAAACTTCAACTATTATATATGCATACTTGTTCTTAAATTTTTCTTGTTTTCCTGTGCATTGAACAAAATTTATTTGAGAAGTAAAGGAAGAGGATGGCAAATAAATAATCATTTTATTTGATATATTTACATACATATATTTTACCCTGTAGAATTTCCTTTATTTTGCATTATTTTTCATGAATGCATATTTGAAATGAGAAAGGGAGATCCTGCATCCCTCTCTTGAGCACAACCTCCCATAAAAGAAATGTCAGTACAGTATTTAGAAATCAATCATGAAAGCATTTTTAGTGCTCAGCAGTTTTTAGAAAGAACTAGGATTTCCAGTTGCAAGATGATATCCCCATGTAAAATTTTGGGGGACTTGCATCTTCAACTGTATATCTTCAGTGTGGTTTGTATCTTTGATTTACAGACAACAACAATGACCTGCTGCATTCTGTTGCCTGTGATTGCTGATTAAAGTTGCTGTTTTGTTGAGAACAGATTCTGGTAGAAGATTGTGTGCAGCTTCCCTTTGAATGGATGTTCTAGATTTCAGCAGTAAAACAATCTAAAATCATCACATTTTTCTCAGACTATTTTCTCTTTGTAAAAGTCACAACCCATTAGCTTTAATTACCAACAAACATTTATCAAAGTAGAGGTAGAGAGACAAGGAAGTATTTCTTTGAGAAAGGCAGCTTGTTATTTACACACTATTAGTGTAGAAAAGTGACACTTTGTGACTGTATTTTCTTGAATGAGCACTCTCCCTTTGCATGGCTGCCCTGTCCCCAGAATTAAGGGGTATATGCTCCCCAGGGGGTCTACTCTGGTATATTTAGGATAGGGATACTCAAGTTACTTTTTGGGTCTAACATTTTGGCAAAGGTTATTTTTGGGTTACAGTAGTCATTTGGAAAATTTTATTTTGGGTCAATTTTTACGCCGGAGATTATTGTTTTGCATTGATTTTTTGTTCCCCAGCCTTGAGCACCCATATTCTACTCATACCACAACAGCAAACATTAAGAGCAGCAAGAAATAAGAATATCTTTGAATCTGAGCTGAAGGGAGGGAAAGCGGACGTGCTTGCATAAACATATTTCGTGTTCCTTCATTATTATCGTCGATGAAATTGCGTGTGCATTGAGAGGGGATTGAGAGGCCTGAAAAAAGTGCTTTGCTCAGTTCAGTTTCATTGTTTTGCAGTTATTTCTTCTTTGTTTGGACTAACAAGTAACCAAATTTGCATGTGGCCTCCAGGACGTCCTTCCAACTCAATCCAGCCTTTCACTATCTCATGAAAGAAGCACATCCATCCAGTATCAAAGCGCGTGTTGCGTTGTCCGCTTTAGGCCGTACCTTTCCGGTTTTGAAAGCCGATGCTGGACGGGTACATACATACATACATACATACATACATTTGCTATTTTTTAAAGCAGGTTGCCTATAAACGCAACTATAAAGCTGATGTGGACCTGCTGTCTACTAAAATAGAAATAAAACATTTTACAAAAAAAAGAAAGAAAATTCTAATAGTTTTAAAGATCGTGTTTCAAATTTTAAAGTTAAATACTCTTACTAAAATATGAATTTTAAAGATTTAATAATAAATAAAATCCCTCTGTTTTTTCTGTATCAAACAGGCTTCTTTGTTAAATGAGACTGCATTTAAATGTTCCTTCATACTTTTCAACTGGTTCTTGAAAGTGTCTATTCCTTTGATACTCCTTAAGTTAATGGGTAATGTGTTCCATAACAACGGACCTCTCCATCTTACCGACGTTCTTCCTATTTCTCTGGAGCATCTTGGTAACTCGAATGACAAGTTGTCTCTTGAGCGTGTCAATTTTCGACTGAAATGTCTTTCTAGCGCTTCAGGGGCTGTTTGCTGGTAAACTTTGTGCATGATACTCAATATCTTTCTTTTATATATATAATCGAGTCTGTCCCATTTGGCTAATCGTAGAATCTCTTCATCTGGAATGTCTCTGGGTAGCCTATGAATGATTCTTGCTGCTCGTACATGAATTCTCTCTAGATCTGCAGTATGAGCAGAAGAGCAGGTCCACCAAACAGTCATACCGTATGATACAGCCGCGATGATTGTTTTAAAATAGATTTCTTCCTGAACATGTATTGGCAAGTACGACATTCTTTTCAATTGCCAAACCTTTGCACAATAAGATTTGATGACTTTCTTTACTTGTGTATTCCATGTCAGTTTATTATCCAGCTCTATTCCAAGTAATGATGTTGTCTTTACATATTGTATTATCTCATCGCCTATTCTTACTGGACGCAATGGTCCTACAAAATTGCGATTTGTTATGATTAAGACTTCCGACTTTCCAGTGTGTATCGTTAGTTGGTTTTCCTGACACCAATCATTCACTTGCTTTCCAATCATGTTTAATTTATCTACAACCTCCTCGATATTCTTTCCTGCATAGTAAAATGTAGTATCATCAGCATATAAGTATGTTTCCCCTTGCGTGATTTTATCTGGAAGGTCATTTATATACATTGTAAACAACCTTGGTCCCAACAGCGACCCTTGAGGTACTCCAAATTTGATTACGCGATTGCTTGACTTTGTGCCATTAAGTTCAACATACTGTGATCGATTGCTTAAATAATCACAGAGGATGTCAAACATGTTACCACTAACACCACACCCAAGTATCTTCTTCTTTAGTATATCATGGTTTATGGAATCAAAGGCTTTTCTAAAATCAATCAGGAGTACTCCTACGGTTAGGCCTTCATCAATAGCTCTCTTCCATGATTCTGTCATATGAAGTAGTAAATATTCTGTTGATTTGCCTTCTTGGAAACCCCATTGTTTTGGGGTTTGAGCTCCATTTACTTTTAAGTGGCTGTCCAGATTCAGACAAATTTGTCCTTCCAGGATCTTCCCTAGTATACTCAAAAGTGACAGTGGCCTGTAATTTTCTCTTTCAGTTTGCTTTCCCTTTTTGAAAGCACTTCTAAGTCTTGCTCTTTTCCACATATTTGGAAATTTTCCAGTCTCATAGCATTTGTTAAAAACCCCCTTGAGTCCTGGTATAACAGATTTACCCCCAGATCTAAGTTCTTTTCCTGATATCATGTCATCACCAATTGCTTTATTTGGTTTCAGGCTAAAAATTTGGTGCAATAGTTTTTCCTCATTTACCTTAATCTCATCACAGATTGGAGTTATTCTGTTGATGAAACTATTTCCACACCTATTAGATTCACCAAATTTCTTGGCCAGATTTTCACCAACATCTGCAAAAAAGTTATTTAAGATTTCTACTTTCTCTGTATCTAATGTTTTAAGCATCCCATCATCATCTTTGAGGGCAACAATGTTTGCATTCTTTGTCTTTTTTCTTAACTTTCCAACTGTTTGCCAAAATTCTTTGGAGCTTGAGGCATTTGCAAACTGTTCTTTCCAGTAATTTGCTTCTGCTTTTCTAAGACTTTTGTTCACTTTGTTTCTCAACTCTTGATAGATTTTTCTAAGCCTGCTGTCTGTTCTATTTTGCTGCCACTGTACAAGTGCCTTGTATCTCTTATTCATTAACTTTTTTATCTCTCTGTCAATCCATGGATGTTTGTGTGTCATTACCTTTGCTCTTCTAGTTTTTGTAAACTCATCTAAGATGTCTTTATATAGCTTGTCCCATGTGTAGCAAACATCATCAACATCATCAAAGATATTAGCTGTCCAGAAAGGGGTCTGATCCAATAACTGCTTGAAACCTTCTTCATCAAATGCTTTCTTAACCCTGACCTCCTTCAACTGTGCTTTTGGGTACTTTCTTTTGATATTCAAGGTGCAAAATATTAGTTTGTGGTCAGATATCCCAGGTTCAAAAACTCCATGCTTAGAAATTTCGTAATCATCTTTTACTATTATCAAGGTAGCCATTACGGCCTCGTTTTCGTTTTGCATTTTTTCGCTGTGTTGCAAGTCGCTGTTCATAGCAGGTTCATCAAAACGGGCAGAATAATTCTTCCATCGTTGCTGGTTTTTCTCGTTTTCCTTAGAGACAGTATAACAGCGTCTTGATTTTGAATGCCAAAACTCAGAAATATGCTTGGAAACTACTACAAACAAGATGGCTGGTCAAGGTTGGTAGATCTTTAATTCTCTACATTTATTCTCGACGTGTAGGAATGTAGGAATTCAATCATGTTGACTATTGGTTGCTACATTGAAACAAATGAGCAGTGCACACATGATTAGAATGAGAAGCCATGTTAAAAAACATAACGAGACGATCAGAAATAGCGAGCCAAAAGTGCATCAAAATGAATTCAAGAATTGATTTTTTCTCTTCTAAAAGGCATGTAGCCCTAAGAACGTTAACCCTAAACATAATACAAAATCTTTTTGTTCAGCTTCAATAGCAGAAGAATAGAAAATGCCCATCAACTATATATATATATATATCTAGAACCAGAAATAACTGTAAGTTATCAACTGCGCGCAGTAAATGGGGAAAGAATACTACAATAAAGAGAATTGCACTTCTCGTATGACATTTGTTATCCCTGGTAAAGCCGGCGAAAAGAATTGGTAGATGAAGTTTTGCAACTCCCTTATGCTACTCCATTATTGCTCTTCGTACCCATCTTAAATAAAGTAATTACTGAGACTGGCCTTAGAATACATGATTGGAAGAGATTTCAGCGGGGGGGGGGAGAGATTTCAATGGGGACTGGATCTTAATTATTCCTTTATTCCGTATTCCATGTTTTATAACCTTGCAGAAGAGGAAACGGGCACAGATCGGGAAATCAAGGGGAAATCGAATTTTTACAGAATTATAATTTTTGCCAAATTTCCTGCAAGCTGAATAGATTCTGGACTAAGAGAAAAACCCACATTTTATTATATTGATATATCATGCAATAAACAGCCACATTAGGGATCTCTAAAATGCCCC
Organism: Aurelia coerulea; assembly: GCA_039566865.1. Classification (NCBI taxonomy): domain Eukaryota; kingdom Metazoa; phylum Cnidaria; class Scyphozoa; order Semaeostomeae; family Ulmaridae; genus Aurelia; species Aurelia coerulea. Next base: position 12,893,130 of record CM076949.1, on the reverse strand, counting down.
CTTTGAGCTTAAATCAGGTGAAGTAGAAAAACTTTGGTGAGGGATGTATCACTCTTCCAAAAAAGTCCACGAACTCTTTCAGAAGAATAGGATTTTTAAGGAATTTTTACAGATTTTTCTTGAAAAAGGTGTACGAGATATTTACAAAGTGATATACGTCCCTCGAACTTTGCGTGACTCTCAAAATCTGGTCATTGTAATTTGTCAACTGTATTTTGATTATATAGGCGGCTTGGGCACTTTTTAAAGTAACAAACGTGGATTTTATGAGTCTTTCAAAAATGAAAGAAAATACGGCCACAATAGACGATTGCGCTAAAGATGGCGCCATCTTTAGCGCAATCGTCTATTATGGCTTGTCTTTCTCTCCTTGCCAAATATGCAGAGTTCAATTCTGAGCCCTTTCTGTTTTTGCAGGAATTCTTGAGAAAGTCAAAATATTTCCAATCAAAATCCTACTTCCTCGTGAACCCTAATTGTTCGTGCTAATTGCGAGGCTCTAAAGGCAGTATCAACAGTGTATTGTGCCAAGTCAATGCCAATTGAAAATGTGATTTTATGCAGGCATTGAATGACGTAAATTTCAGTATTGTCCAGTTGAAAGAAATGAGCATTCATAATGTTGACTTTTGAAGGCTTCGTTGGTTCCGCTTTGGCTGCGTCTTACATGGAATTCAGCAACTCAATCTCGCAGCTATTATCGCGCTGTTTACTCTCTTCTCATTTTCAAGGCGAAACAAAATAATGAATATATCGATGCAAAGACAAGTAAGATTTCCAGAGGTATTGGCATATTAAGATACTCTAAAAGGTACGTGCCTGCATCCACTGTTAAACAGATGTACAAAAGCCTCGTGGAACCTTACTTTAGATATTGCTGCCCTGTTTCGGGGAATGTTGGTGAGACCTCTCTTAATAAACTCCAAAAGCTACAAAATCGTGCTGCCAGAATAGTTACCGGCAGTCGATATGACCAGTCAGCCGTGCCACTCTTTCGTGCCCTAGGATGGCCCACGGTTAGGGAATTGATTGATCTTGAAACACTAAAAATGGTTTTCAAGTCCCTAAACGGTGATGCGCCGTCCTATATGAGCGACATGTTCAATAGAGTGAACGAAACAACCTCTCGCGTACTGAGGAATTCTAATATAAACCTTAGGACTCCAATGTTAGGAACATCAGCTGGTCAGAGATGTTTTTCATTCAGAGGGGCCAGTCTCTGGAATGGGTTGAATGATGAATTAAAAGGAGCACCTACTCTAAAGAAATTCCGGGAAGGGTTGATGAAATCCCACAAAGCATAAGTTGAGATGCTTTATGCAATGAACTCTTTTAATTTTACTTTTATTGATATTATTTTAATCAGATTATAATCTTAGTTTAGTTTTAGTATTTTTTATTGCATGGCCCCCTGTAAATCAGTTTTTCTCTAACTGAGGGGCTACCATGCCTAAAAAATTGAAAATGAAAATGAAATGAAAATGAAAGAACTTAAACAAGTATGGAGCTGCACAAACTACTACTTCTATTGCTTGTTTGTCATGAATCGCGTGGAGACGGGTCGATTCGATTCGATCGAATCGACCATGACCTATAAGATTATGAGCAGGATGTGTCCAGAGAGCCTTTGGGATAAATTCTCCCAGATATCCTTGCATTCAAACTACAGTACGAGAAACTGCAGGAATATCCAAATTCCAAGATACAACCTCGAATATGTGAAAAAAGGCTTTCATTATTCAGCTCTTACTGCATGGAACAGCATCCCTATTACCATCAGGGAGCTGCCAACCTTGCCACAGTTAAAAAGAAATCTAAAAACTCATCTTAAGAGCTGAAGCAAACTTGAAACACGACTCCCTGGAAGAGCAGCTAATAGGCCCCTAGAACAGTTTTGAACTTTCCTTTCTTCTTGTAAATATTATACTGTAATTACTGTATCATAACTTTGATTTGTATTTAATTCAGCTGAAGGGATTTTGTGTTTAAATAATTTGATATGATTTGATATGATATGACATCCAACATCCATCAACACTTATTATCAAAGTTAATTGGAATCAGTGTAATAAGTCTAAAATCTTGGATTTACACAAAAATTCTCAATAGAATCTCTCTAAGTGGCCGCTTCACTACGTTCAACAGCAATTAAGAATAGTATAATAGGAAGCAAAGCATTTGTGGATTAAGAATATAGTGACGCATGTTTCTTTCAGGTATTATAATTGAAGTGTCGTTAGAGTACAAAGATTGATATTGGGCGCCTTTTGGAAAGATTGTTTGCATTGAAGTAAGCCGCGTTTGCGTAACAGTCCTATTTGCATATAAGGAACAAAGAAAGCTATAGAACCTGGCTAATTGGAGATCGTCATTTAAAGGAATTGAGTCCATATGAATAGCTGAGCGTTAACACTATGCTGACTAACTGCTGACGGCCCTTTGTTATCGCACAATTGTGCTAAAGTCATTGGTAGTGGAGATCAAAGACTTCTTAAAGGGGCAGTTGCACGTGCGCACCCGCGGGACACAGGGCAACAGTTTTGTCGAGTTGATTGGGCTAGGCAGCGCAAATTCTTTTGAAAAAGTTATGCCTTGGTCAAATCTGGTTGCATCGCCGCTACAGACGCTCCACGAAAGAAAAATCCTTAAGGAAATTGGTTAAGAGGGATGACTGCTTGAAGAAACGTTAATATTTTCAAGAATGGCGCCTTCACCTGCTGAAAGAAGGTGCACGGAATTGTCATTTGCAGCTTCCAAAAAACGACATTTGACCACAACAATTTGGCAGTCTAATCACAGGAGAAACGTGCTATATTCGAAAATTATGGATACCTGGAAAAGATGAAAAACGATGGCTGGTTCGTCAAGGACAGTGGCTTTGCTGCATATCTTCTCTGTCTTGCAATGAGACGGCGAAAAAGGTAACAGAAAGTTTTACGTTTTGATTTAGGCCAGCCTACCGAAGCCAATGATAGGCCGCACTTCAGGCCAAAAAACAAATAAGCAACGCACTTGTTGTTATTCTTGCCATCTGAATGTGGTGTCATTGTAGCAACCTTACTCTAAAATATTATGATTTCAATTACCTTGTTTTTCCTGTGGTTAGCATTTATATGTGCATGCATGAAATTTGCTTATTGCAAGGTTGTGTGGAACATAAACTGCTCATACTGACATGGTTATTGATTTGTGATCATTATTTGGCTTCCTGTGGCCAATTATTGAAGGAAATTTTTCAAAATATTGAAATAGATTGAATTATTAGGAAATAGGATAACACAAACTAGCACAAACTGCATCCTTTTCTCATAAACTTTGTCTTTTCTTTTTTCCTTGCAGCATTGCATCACATATATCTAAGAAACCCCAGCAGAAAAGAAGAAGAAAGCATACAGCTGAATGTGGTTAGTATATGGTATCCAAACTGCCTCATACACATATTTTTCATAAGAAACTAAGAATTTGAGGCAATACTTTTGTATTGGCTCAAATTCTGAGCCAGTTTTAAAATTTGAGCCAGTTTCTTAAAATTTTAAAAATAAAATTTGAGCCAGTTTCTTAAATTATCAGATTTTTGGGCAGTCTGAGAACTGAGTTTCTTATTTGCAGTTTCTTATGAGAAAAAATATGTGTAGACTATTCCAATTTTTGATAATCTGTGAAAATTTTACAAAGCACATAGTTTCTGTCATACATATCAACTCCACACCTATACCTTGGCACCTTGCCCCAGGGATTAGGATCAGGATAAACATCATATCAAGCTCAATATATATATAGCAAAACAATATGAAATTTAGAATCATTACAGATATAGACCAATTGATGTAAAAGAAGAATTGCTAAACAAATTTTTTTTCATTGTTCTTGCAGGTATGTCAACATAAATACATGGCCCAAGTCCATTTCTTGGCAAATTTTGGGACTTGTCAGCTGCTGTGGATGCTGATGCTACTTCAACCAGTGCTGCATCTCTGTCTTGAATGAGTGTTGGTATGTTCCAAGCTGCCTTTCCATTCTTTTACCACTTGAGAACCAAATATTTGAGAATGATAGAGTCAAAATCAGCAATAAATTCCTAGAACATCAAATGAATCTAGTTAGAGAGCAACTGGCAATATGATCTTGCCATGCATTGTTGACTAGTGTTCAAACTTTTCTGTGTAAAGCGTGGTGAAGATTTTGGTGAAGAGATTTGGGAACTGATGATCCAACTGAAGTAATGAGTATGAAGGAAGCAAGATCATTCTTTCGGTCATGATTACAGGGGAGGTCAGGGGGTATCAATGATCATGGCCCAAGGCATCAATGCATTACACAAATAAATGTCTTGTTCATGTCCTACCCTAACCATTTTTTCTAAAATTTCTGGTACAAATGTCAAGGGGCAGGCCAAATATTTTTGGTGCATGCCTGGGGGCTGGGTACTGAGAACATGCTATATTCCCAGCAACAGCATGATTGGAAGCCCTGCTTTGTCAAATACCACACAAATGCCCCATGGCTGTGGAAAAATTTACATTCAAATGCCTAGGGGCCAGGAAAATTTTGCGAGCAAATACCTGGGGGTGCCCCATGGTCAGAGTAGGAATAGAATTGGACATAATATGCATCACAAAAAGCAATTTTCAACAGCCCTGACTCACTTGAGACACTATCTATGCAGACTTTTATTGATATTGTACTCAGAAACACCATATTAGATACATCAATGAGTTTGTTTTAGATAAATCAGTGACTTTTTTTTCATGTTCGTCCTCCTCACCTTGTGTCATGATATCAGCAGATGGGTTCTGAGAAATGGCCAAATGCTTTGGTTTATTTATGATATGCTTGCAAAGAGAAACCAAAAAGATATGAGTGTAAGAGACCATGATAAATCAATTTAAGAAGAATGGAATAATTTGACTTACAAGCTTTTGGCCATGTATACTGAGCTACAAACCTATGCATTATTATAATCAAGACACAAATATGAATGAAAGTGGCTCAAAAATTCATTTTTAGAATAATGGAATGATGCAACTGATCCTAGTTGCTAGAGAAATCTATGCCTGAATATGTATTCATATAACTTTGTGTACTTACTTTGTTTTTGCTATGGGTTTTGCAAGGCTTTTCTGAGCTTGTGCCACAGGAGCAATGTTTGCTGCCGATTCTGCCATCAGTTTTACAGCTGCATTCTTTCCTTTTTATAGTTGTCTTTGTCACAAGTTGTCCCCTGCATTGATATGGAGGATATGCACCCTGCAACAAACAAGAGAGGATGCATGCCGTAAAAGCTCTATTGACCCCCAGGGTAGCCTGTGTTCCAGACTCCAGAAAAAATAAATTACTTTTACATTACTTTTTCGTAATGGTCTGGAACACAGGCTACCCCAGGGGGGCTTATTTAATTTCGGACACTCCAGAAGGGGGCTTCAAAGAAAGAGGCTTATTAGAGGGGGGCTTATTAACAAAATCAAATGACAAGGATATATATGATAGCTTTTTAGTTCTTTATAGCATACTTTGCGGATGCACATACAATTTTACGAGTCAAATACATAAATTCGACACAGTTTATCTCAAACCATGTCAAAATCAACAAATCAACATGCCAAATTTATTAGGTCAATTGAATGGAAAAACTTTGGCAACCATTTGAATGTAATATAAGTGGGGGGGGGCTTAAGAGAGAGGGAGGCTTATTTAAAATATTGGCTCTGATGAGGGGAGGGGTTTATTAGAGCTTTTACGGTAATATGCCCATAAATTGCTGCAAGTCTTTGCAAATTATTTAGGCCCTTATTAGGCCAACAACCTCATCATAAAAGCGGTCAGCTTATGTTACAACTGTAAAAACTTTTCGATAGGAATTTGTACTTACCACTGTTAGTCCAAGTTTTCCTCTCACGAATAAAAGCTGCTACTTCCAACCTCTGCAGCTGCAGCCATCACTCAAAGCTCTGCAGCCAGCAACAACGGAGATACATACATAGAGGAAGATGTATTTTTCGGGACTTTAGAAGATCCTTACATGAAGGCTTTGACTTCATAGACAATAGATTGTCTTTAATGCGCATGCTCCATTTATTATGAAAACAAATACCCGCAGGATCATCCCTCACGCGTTTTCCGTGCAACTGCCCCTTTAATCCTTGCTATTGCAAGGGTTAAGAAGTCTTTCGTCTCCACTACTAATGACATTAGCACAATTGTGCGATAACAAAGGGCCGTCAGCAGTTTGTCAGCATTAGCGTTAACGCTCAGCTATTTATATGGACTCAGTTCCTTTAAGCTCAGATTAGAGTTATTTATTGCATATTTGGAATATATTTAGGAGAGGTTGAATAGAACTTCACAGTGGGAAAAAAGCCATTGCGTAGGTAGCAAACACACCCTCTCCCGAGCACAAATTTTATTGGTTAAATAGAACAATAGGACACATAGAGTATAAAACCCATGACGAGGAATGTAGAGCAGTATTGCAGGACAGTCAGATTGTCGCCGAACCAGGATTGTAGGATTGTCTAATTGTCGTCGAAGCTGGATTTTATAGAAGGGTTGCAAGATAGTTGAACATACATATTTTTAGAATATCATTATGTCAGAAGAAGATTGTTGAGTTATTGGAAACGTGTATGGAAGCAGTAGATTGCGTATGAATCGGAGTTTGGGTCTTATAACGCTAGTAGGATAACATGTTAAACAGTGTGATTTCATAGAGTTTTTACGGTAAAGATATCTCGTTGAATGAGCGATTGGCACTTATTTGACAAAACTTACATTAGCTGATTGTAGCTGTAAACAGCCATGAAAGAATGAATCCAACTGATCCTTACTCATTATTGCTAAAACGGGGTGCTCTCTCCTCGATTAGGTTACCTACTGAGAGAGAGCTCCTCCTTAAGAAATTCCCCTGCATACAATTCTTGTTCTGATTAGTTTTTCTTGTATCTTTGTTTGTTTTTATTTAATTTTGAGTAAAATATATTTTGAATTATGAATTTGTATGTGGTGGAATTATAAAATCAAAGAAACTGAACTGGCACAGCCTGAGCAAGCTCTGCAACAGGAATGATAATCACACACAAGGAGGCAAGATTGGCGGTAAACGAAAAAGAATGGCTGCAGCTCATACGACACCCCACGACCGCTCGGCACCCAACAGAAATCTTAGAGCAAACTGAGTGTACATAAAATGACTGAATGACCAACCTATTTGATAAATAAAAATAAAAATGCAAAATAATACCTGTCATTTGAAGCATTGAGTTCCATTACAGCATCCTTGAAAGAATTTCCAAGCAAAGCTCTTGCCAAACAAAGAATGCTTGTTGTCTTGCCTGTGCCAGGAGGACCCTGTTTCAAAAGAATCCAGAAATTGAAGACAGAATGTTAAAGAGAATCGACACAGTTAAAAACTGACCGGGCCAGGTCAAAGACATAATCTATTGTACTTGACAACTTTGACGCATCCGGTTTCATTGTGTAGCTGAAGAAACGATGGATTTGAGGGCGTTTCTTTAGCCTATCTTATAGCGGCTACAAGATATAGCTATGTCTATTCCCTTTAACTTAGGCAGGAAGTTTATTCTCTTTGCTAAAGCATGAACGAGAAGAACAAACAAGATGCAATTCTTTAAAAAACCACCAATACTTTATCATGCTAGTGATCTAACATCTCGTTTGCTCTGATCTACCACGGATCAATTATGGCAAAGATGGCTAATTCTTCACTTCCGTAGAAATACAAATCACTTTCAAACAGGAAAGCGAAAAACTACAGGAAATATCAGCTAGGCAAAAGAGAGCCGCTCAAACTGGTATTTTGCATGGGGTTTAGCTCTCAAAGGTCATTGTGACTGGGTCGCAAAGAGCTTAATCCCAAGTCTTAGCACTGATAAAGAAACTGACTTACAGCAATGATGACATTTGGTACATTTCCATTGGCAGCAAACACCTTCAAAGGAAACCAAACTTTAGAAAAAAATATAAACATGAAAGCTATTCTCAGGCCATATCATACAAAGCAACTGAACGGGCTATTTGGTGAAAGGCACACTGCCGTGGCACTGATTGGATGAATAAAACGATAAAAAGAATAGAATTACGCAAGCTTCAGTAATTACACTGAACACTAGAATTTTTGAAGGTGATAACGATCTTACTCCCTATATTCTCGAAACAAAGTATGATCCAAGGACATAAAGGCTTGGTAATTATTTAGAGGCCAGGTGTTTGTCAGCAATTTCAACATCACGACTAGCCAATCACAGCCACGACAGTGTGCCTTTGACGGAGTCATTGAAGTAAAAACTGGGCAATTTAAAAGAATAAACCGAATAATTTTTCAGTGTATCGTTAAAGTGCCACTAAACCTTTGGGGAACTTTGTGTTATCTGATAGAGTTTAGTTTTCATGGCTTGAAACCGAAAACAATTTTTCGATATAACATTCCGTTCTTTTTCTATGGCTTTCAAAGTGCCAATTGTGGGCACATTTTGGTGTCATGTTCGCGTAAACTCATTCCATGAAGAGGTCTGGACCGAGAGGTCTGGACCGAGAGGTCTTGACGTCATACCGGGAATGCAAAGCGAGAGAGAGTACACTTTGAAGTGACAGTGACCACGCTGCAGTGGATTTGTCGCGTTACATCAGCACTAGCAATTTCGTGCCAGATAAAAGGTTGTAGGTAATTCGAAGGATCAGCACTTTCTCCTCCAATTCCATTTCATCATGATGAAGACCTGCACTGCAGCAAGGCGAAGATATACGACAGACTGGAACCAGCCAGAAAGGCTTCGGTCGTACAAGTACAATAGCGTGTTTAGGCCATAGGCCTACTGAAATATGTTTGACCTACGTTTTTCCGGATAAAGTTTTCGTTCTTGGGAGCAAATATCGTTCACTTTCAATATTCTGGAGTTCCTGTCGTCCTAATGATATGCAAAACCATTCGAGAAGAAATGGAAGTTGGTTAAGAAAGAAGCAATAAGAAAGGTACAGTGCGTGACTTTACACGTATTTTTTTATAAGAAACTGCCCATAAGAAACTCAACTCTCAGATCGCAAAAATTAAGAAACTCCAGTACTGGCAGAAGATAAGTTAAGAAACTATTTACTTTGAGAAAGGAAATCCTTGATATTTCTTTACTTTACTTTCACTTGTTTCCTGTATCATAGTACTCGTAAGGTACTTGAGGCATGTCTAAACATTGGAAAGAATAAAAAACATTGTTTTGAAATGTTCACGAGGGCACAGGTAGTGAACATGAAGATTGTTATGGAACCTCTGAGACACTCAAAAGAAACTCCGAGTACTCAAAATCTGATAATTTTAAGAAACTTTCAGTACTGGCCCAAATTCTTAGTTTCTTATAAAAAATATGTGTATTTAGCTAGCAATAGAATAGGCCTTGAATATTGAGTTTATCATACGTTTGGTTTGTTGGTGATTGGAGAATTTAAAAAAATCCTCATTTCGAATGTTTATACCAGATGATACTGATCAAGCTACCAGGAGAAGGAGATAATTTACGAACTTCTATGATGAGCTAAATTTCATTTACAGTATGTTTATGAAAAGATTCAGGATTCAGGCACATCACTTGATTCTCTTTTTGAACCTCATGAAGATGTTATGCTGCTCCCAAAAAGGATCAGCAGCAGGGCAACATATATTGCTGGATGCATCAAGAAGCCCTCTTCTTCACTGCAAAATTTTGGACACTCATTTTGAACACTTGAAAGTTGCAACAATGCAATTCTTAACTTTTTTTTCTAGGATTTGACCCATACTCAAGACAGGAACAGTAGCATGTCTTTGATGACATAAGCGCACGAGCAAGAGGGATCACACCCAGCCATAACTGGAAAATATGTAAAATCTGCCATATTCAGGCAAAAAAGCCAATAGACGATTGCGCGAAAGATGGCGGTGAGGAATTTTTTACCAAGACGCATTGCATTCTAATTAAGACTCTTTAACCATTCTATAGGAATTCGATTAAAGAACGCAGTGCATCTTGGTAAAAAATTCCTCGCTGCCATCTTTAGCGCAATCTTCTATTTAAGTTGGGCAAAATGTTCATTATCAATAAATATTTTGGGCAGCACCCCTTAGGCAAGGAGCTGTGGAATTTATCACTTGGCACCAGTTTCCTCTGTGGAAAAAAGAAGAAAAGACACTTTACCACCACTACAAGCTACTGTACTTGACTTTGCTTTTTGATGCACATGCAATATTTAACTGGTTTTTAAGAAAACTTAATAATCATACTGTGAATATTTAATGTTTAAGAGATTAAAATGAAACAGTACACACGTTGTTCATACTTCAAGCTTAGGGTTATCTGTTTTCCTATCTTTGCAAACCTTACAAGATCAGCAAAGGTTTGTTTACACCCACTTCCAAGTCAAATGATCAGTCTTATAATGAAACATCTTTTGATTACTTTAAAAAATTTTGTGGCATGAAAACTTGTGCCATGAATTCAGAAAGAAACCCAAGAGTATGGCTACATGACTTGAAGTGATAAGCCAAGCTTAGCTGATTTTGCCTATGGTAATTTCTTTACTATTCAAATACACATATTTTTCTTATGTGAGAAACAGAAATGGCCCATAAGAAACTCAACTCTCAGATCCCCAAAAAATTAAGAAACTTTTGGAAAAGACACATTATTGGATTTATGCAACATAATTTTTTGGATCATTTTGGTTCCAAAAATACATCTGCATCATTTTCAGGGAATTATAAACTGTGCACTGTATGTTATCAATGTCACATCAGTACAAGTAATCTATGCGAAAGATGGTCCATAAAACATCCAGGGCTAGTTTGTCCAGTTCAATAATTCTGAATGAGCAGCCAATGATGAGCAGGAACCAGTTAAGTGGACAGCAATTGACATTGTTTCAGCTTCAGACATATTGACTTTTGTTTTCTTCAGACTCACCTGCAAAAGGGAAGAAAATGGTCTTACACTTTGTCACAATTAACCTGACTGGCTGGAAGAAAATGAACAGCCATCGTTATGAAACTAAAGCAAGCAATCTTGAGGGTTTTCATCATGGAGGGGGTGAGGTTCTTCGCTACTAAAGGTACCTTAGGGCCCCTAGATATATTTTTTAGGATTCCTAGTACAGCCAAACGTTTACTTTTTGGCATTCTTGCTCAAGCAAGGGTACACTTTCTGACAATTTTCGTTCAAGGAAGGGCAAATTTGACTCTTTATGTATACAAAACACTAGGTTCTGATGATTGATTGTGGAAATTCTCATGTTTTCAATGAGATATATTCACAATAACATTTACTACCACTCTTTCATCAGCTAGTCACTTCCCCTGGTGTGCAAATGTGATCGAGTAGCCTGATGCTGGGGCAAATAGGCTAAAATATGCCAGTTTGGTCATGTCATGAATCATTTGACAATAACAGTGCATGAATTGCTGATTCATAAAACACCAAAATCTTGAAAATTTTCATTATGAAAGTAAAACAAACAAACCTCAGCAACTGGTAGCTACGATCAGCCATTTTTGAAGGCTCTCGGACTGCAAACTCGAAGACATTATTCAAGATTGGAGACAACAGCAAGTCAGCAAATGGTTTGTCTCAATCGGTCCGCCATCATCATAAAAGAACTGTAGTAGGCCTATGCCTCTTCTTGCCAGTCACGAAGCTCAACGACAGCTTCTAGAAGCTCTTCTTCTGCTATCTCCATGTCCTAGTCGTCTTCCAAAAATGTGATTGAAGTATCAGTTAAAGTAGAAATATTACTAATAAGTAATTCCAAAGTAACAGCAATCTTCTTTGTCGGCTTCGACGGCGCCCTGCGCTCTCGTGTCGTTCAGTGCGGCTTTCCCTGATTGAAAGGAAATGTGCATTCCCGGTATGACATCAGAGGGAGATTCGTTCCCAGTTCCCCGCATAACCCGTCCTTGACACCAGAAATTGCTTAGAAATCGCCCCCGTTTCCACGGAAGGAATTCGAATTTATCAAAGATTTTAATTTTATCAGATTCTACAGGCATCATTCTATCAGATGACGAAAAGTTCCTCAAACGTTTAGTGGCACTTTAAAATATCGTCTTGCTGGAGTAAAGTGACCATTTAGCTGTTAAAATTCAGCTCCTTTCTTGCACTGCATTGGTCTTCTGATAAATACAACAATACCCCTGTGTACTGTGGTGGCGATGCGAAAATGTACAAAAAAACTTTTACAATAGACCTTTTAGCTATTCTACAAAAGAGCCTGGATCGAGCGTTATTTTTATACACGAGTTTCGATAGAGTGGTGTTAAGAGCTTCAATCACTATTGTGCAAATTCGAAAATTCTACAAAGTGCACTTTGTAGAATTTTCGAATATGCACAATATTGATAGAAGCTCTAACGTCACTCTATCGAACCTCGTGTATAAAAATAACGCTCGATCCAGGCTCTTTTGTAGAATAGCTAAAAGGTCTAATACGTGAGAATGTCACTTAAAAGGATTACAATCAAAGGTAGAAATACAAAATAGTAATTTAAAGTAGCAAAACCTCTTTCTAGTTCTGCAGTTTAAACAATGTCATGAGGCGAATAACTCAATTGAATCAAAAATGTGCCCTCATCTTCTATCATCACTCCAAGTGTGTAAAAATGTTCAATGTGTGTGTGTGTCTATTACTTTAAATTGAAATAATTGTTAGCTACCACAGCAACTAGTCTGATTCGATTATTTTAAGGTTAAGATGCAACTTAGAATGCAAATATACTAATTTTTTGGCAACCAAAAATATGCAGCAAAGCAAAAATCTAAGCTCTGAACAGCATTGTAATATCGTTAATCTTATTGGACTATAAATATAAACTGAAAGTAGTTCACAAGCAGCACCTGTAGTCTACTGATAGTCTCTTCATTGCCAACAATCTCTGTGAGTTTCAGCGGACGATACTTCTCCACCCTGTAAAGATCAGAAATATGCCTATTTCTAACAACCATTTTTTCATTTAATATTATTTATACATAAATCAACCTTTCAGCAAATTAAAATATATAACATCTATTTACAATGATAAATACCTTACAAATAAAACCTACAGCCCTATAAAACTTAATCATTGTTTTTCTTCCAAGGAGTTGTGTTTGACAGTTTAGCTCTTTAGATGTGTTTTAAGTTGTTTTTTGAAATGATCAAGTGTCGGTAGACACGAAGGAGGGGGGGGGGTTCTGCCATAGTAAAGGTACCTGGGGATGTGCCGCGAGCAAGGGTATACTTTTTCGGACTTCTAGTCTAGCCAAGGGTATACTTTTTTGCAATTTTGGCCTACAACGGTCTAGCCAAGGGTATCATTTTTGACAATATTGGTCTAGCGGACGGTCATGATATCATAAGTCATAAATCAATTTAAAAATTCGACATCGTACAAAGAACTAAGATTTACACGACGTTTCGAGCATAACTCTTCATCAGGTTTAAAGATAGAAAGAGAAGCGAGCATCGAGTGATAGAGTCGAAGGGTAGTTTCGAAAGATAGATCATTGATTGGGAGAACGCCAACAGAATTAGGCATAGAATGTGACGTGGAATACACCGTGACAGTAAAGCGAATAAAATGAAATGATAAGGTAAGGTAAGCAAAAAAGGAGAGAAAAAAAATGGAAAGGGGGCAGGGAAAGAAGCAGCACTAGTAACAATACTACGAGAGGTATGAAAATTGTTTATTAAGTCCTGTAGGGATAAGAGTTCCAAGTTTAAAGATGATACGTTTTTCTAGAGTTTTGCGTTTAATAGAGTCCAAAGGTGCATAAGAAGGGCCAGTTATTATAATGTCCGTGATGGAATGGCTGCTATTGTTAAAATGTTGAGATACGGTGGAGTCAGGGTCATCTTTGTGGTCATCTTTGTGTCATGATATCATATTTGGTACAAATTTGACAATATTCGTCCAGGAAATCGTCAAAATTGGTCTAGCCAAGGGTACCATTTTCGTAAAGATTGGTCCAGAGAATGGTCAAATTGGTCTAGCCAAGGGTACCATTTTCGTAAAAATTAGTCTAGCCAACGGTACCATTTTGAATATGGTCGCGGCAGACCCCTACCCAAAATTTAGCCAAGAACCGAATTTTTGGGGCTACGCCCTTTATTTTGGCTTAGAATGCATCTCCCAATATCATGCTTGCCATTAGCGACAAGAAAATCTTTATCGTTTGTGACAGTTTTGCTATAAATCAGCGAACAAGGAAAATTGTTGAAGAAAGATCCTTCACTTTGGCTTAGAATGCATCTCCCAATATCATGCTTGTCATTAGCGACAAGGAAACCTTTATCGTTTGTGACAGTGTTGCTATAAATAAGCGAAAGAGGAAAATTTTTGAAGAAAGATCCTTCACTTTGGCTTACAATGCATCTCCCAATATCATGCTTGTCATTAGCGACAAGAAAATCTTTATCGTTTGTGACAGTTTTGCTATAAATCAGCGAACAAGGAAAATTGTTGAAGAAAGATCCTTCACTTTGGCTTAGAATGCATCTCCCAACATCATGCTTGTCATTAGCGACAAGGAAACCTTTATCGTTTGTGACAGTGTTGCTATAAATAAGCGAAAGAGGAAAATTTTTGAAGAAAGATCCTTCACTTTGGCTTACAATGCAACTCCCAATATCATTAGACTTATGACGATGAGTCTCTTGTTTCCCTGTGCTCTTTGACTTCTTGATGGCGCTTCAGTCAACAGAGACTCATAATATTACTCTGAAAAAGTTGACCCTATTAGGCCTAATATGCTGGGATTCCTAGCATACCAATCGGATTGCGAGATTTGGCGAAGAACAATAAGTTTCGAACCTTCAATTCGATTGACGCAGCTTACTAAATTTGAAGGAAGTTGCTGCAGCAGGTACTTGAAGATTTCTCTGTTATGTTTTGGTCTTAAAAACGTGGACATTGCAGCATTAAAAGACTTATTTTGCACTCACCAGGTAAAGTGAGCTTTCTCCTTCAGATGAATACCAAGTTTTGTTGATTAAATGTCTGCTTACCGTGGTTTCTATCGCATTTCCTTTCTGAGGAGTGACTGTTGAACAGAGCCGAAGCAGACGTTCGATCCAGATTCGATCAATCGAATGCAGAAGTTAGGGTCAGGTTTTTAACTGTTTCATTATGAGTCCCTGTGAGCAAGGTACCGCAGGGATACAAGGGACTCATCGTCATAAGTCTACAATATCATGCTTGTCATTAGCGACAAGGAAACCTTTATCGTTTGTGACAGTTTTGCTATAAATCATCGCACGAGGAAAATTTTTGAAGACAGATCCCTTACTTTGTCTTAGAATGCATCTCCCAATATCATGCTTGCCTTTAGCGACAAGGAAACCTTTATTTTCATTTTTTTCATTTTATCAATATCTATACACGAAAAACCTTTCAGCGCATTTACACATTATTTCAAAGAAAAAATTTAAAGAAAAATTTGTAATAATTTAGATATGCTGCTCTACCAAGGGGTCGTGTTTGGGTCTTGTAGGTTCAAAAGATACTTTCTAAAACCTGTTTTAAAACGAGCGATTGATTCTTGTTCTCGAATGTTGTCCGGGATATCATTCCAATTTTTGACACCAGAGAAGTAGAAACTTCGCTTTGCATATTCTAACCTAACTTTGGGAATTTGCAGATCTCCATGATTTCTGGTTCTATGCTCTGAAATCATGGATCTTTCAGTGAACTTATGGCGAAGATTTTCGGGACAAAGGTCATGCAGAATTTTATATGTCACGACTCCTTTGTCAAATGAGAGCAAAGACTTTACATTGAGCCATTTACAGTTCCAACCGTCCTTATACTTAGCGCCCTGTATTAGATTCTTTGCCCTTGTCTGTAATCGTTGCAGTTGGGATAGTTTGGTGTTGGAAAGAGTACTCCAAACAATGTCGCCATATCGAAGGTGGCTTTCAAAGAGAGCTTTGTAGACCTGGTCAAGTTTCCTTTGCGGAAGGATGTCTTTCAGCTTTCTCAGGGAGCTCAAGCCCCCTTTCAGCTTGTTTTTGATAGTTTTGTACTGCTCTTTCCAAGTAAGGCTTTCATCGATGTTGATTCCTAAATATTTTGTCTTGTCAACCCTTTTGATTACTTCATTATTGAGGACAAGATCTGGCAAATCATCACCTACCCTATTCAATTGTCGCCTATGGCTTATAACCATATATTCACTTTTGCTGGCATTCAAACTAAGTTTATTGATCCTCATCCAGTCCGATATATTTTCTAGCTCGTTTTTCAAATCTGTTAAAAGTTCATTCAGGTTTTCCGACGCAATATTTAAACATGTATCATCGGCATACATATTTGGGTTCATGCTTTCCAGACAGTTCTCAAAGTCATTAATGTATAGTATGAAAAGCAAGGGTCCCAAACACGAGCCCTGCGGAATACCACACTTTATGCTGCTTATGCTGGAGCTAGATCCATCAAAATAACAGAACTGCTCCCTATTGGTCAGATAAGAAGTGAACCAGTCGTGGGGAGTACCGTCGGCGCCATACTCTCGTAACTTTGACAATAAGATTTTATGGTCAACGGTATCGAATGCTTTTTTAAGATCAAGAAATATACTCAAGTTTATTTTACCCCCATCAGAGTTCTTGAACCATGGGTCTATAACATTCAATAGACATGTCAGTGTACTGTGCAGTTTTTGAAATGCAAATTGGTTCAAACAAAGTTTGTTTTGCTCTTTCAGATACTCCATTAATTGGTCGTGTGCAATTTTTTCTAATATCCTCGACACAACTGATAGTACTGAAATAGGCCGGTAATTATTTACATCTGTTTTAGCGCTCGCCTTATAAATTGGTTTTACTCTGGCTAATTTCCAGGTCTGGGGGAAAATACCCCTCTCTAAAGATGCATTGTAGATTAGTGTCAAAATTTTAGACCGCATTTGTCTATAAATCAACAAACGAGGACATTTTTTATGAAGAAAGATCCTTTACTCTGGCTTAGAATGCATCACGGACTTGGAGTTTTAAGTATAGGCGTAATCTTAGGAACAACGACTTCTTCACCGCCAAGCCTAGCAAAAGCGACTTGTTTTAGTGTGTTTGTCCTCTAAAAAGGTTTTCCCTTATGATCATAGTGTCAGCAGTGTCAGCTTTTGATAGAAGCGTATACCACCTTTGATGGATAATATTTGTAACCCATGTCTCCTTTCTTTTTTGGGATTCATACACAAGTGTCTGTTTTCCAACCCCATAATAATAATAATAATAATAATAATAATAAAGAATTTATTTAAAGTTGGATACAAAGTTTAGTTTACTCTATAAATAGGGCAACTAATTCAAACCAACTATTTACAAAAATACAATATTTGCAATTTCAGCTACTTACAGATATTACAATTGCAACTGTCTCCATTCCATTGTTTGACATGTATTTTGAACGAGGCTATAGATTGGCTTGACTTTATCTCATCAGGTAAAGCGTTCCAAAGAATACTACCTCTGAAGGCAATTGAATTTAAGCCGTTTAAAACAGTTCTAGCTTTTGGTAGCTGTAATAGATCTTTTGCTCTAAGGTCGTAAGTCACTTCCTTTCTTATGAACAGATCCCACATGAATGTTGGATTTTGACAATTTAAAGACTTATAGACCTCAGTCATTAGCTTATGGAGATTTTTTACATGGACTGTCTGCTCATTGTTTCTTTTTAGAAGCTCTTCGAATGAGGCTTCATAATCATTGAAAAGTATGCGTAGAGCACGTTTGTGGATTTTGTTTATCTCCCTGTTGGCTGTTTTTCCACAAAACATCCAAATTAACGGACAATAGCTTAGGCTTGACAGTATAAAAGCATTGTATAGCAGCCTTGCTTTCTTGAAGTCAAGTAGTCTTGCCACTCTAGAGAATGCAGTTATTTTTCTACTTGTTTTGACACACAAGGACTTGACATGATCTGTAAACTTCAGTTCAGAGTCGATGGTAATTCCAAGAAGTTTCACATCATCTTTTGGGACTAAAACCAGATCATCAATTTCAATACAGATGTTTGCACTTTTTGGTAGCCCAAGGAACATCACTTGAAATTTTTCAGGATTTGCCACCATGCGGTTAGAGTCGAACCATTTAAGAACCTTTTCGATATCAATTTCTAAACATGTGGCTACATCTCCTATGTTTTCTCCAGAGGCATACAATGTATTATCATCAGCAAAATTGCATATTTCTGATTTCTCAATGCAAAATATAAGATCATTTATGTATACATTAAATAATAGCGGCCCAAGAATTGAACCCTGCGGTACACCTGATGAGATATAGTGCCAATCACTGAAGGTGGAGCCAATTTTAACACGCTGTTTTCTGTGTGAGAGGTAACTATGCAATAAATTTAAGCTACCAGTCCCAAAGCCATAGGCTGCAAGTTTTGCTAACAATAGGCCGTAGGGCAAGCAGTCGTAAGCTTTCGAGAGGTCCATAATTATCATGCCGATGATCCCTTTATTGTCTAGACATTTGCGACATGCTTCAACTAACTTAATCAAGGCATGCTGGGTGCTATATTTCTGTCGAAATCCACACAATAGATGTGAAATCTTGTCCTTCATGAATATGAATATGAGTCCACATAACTACCACCACCGGCACCCCAGTGCCAGATTAGAAATTTTGAGTATTTGCAACAGCATTGTTCCTTGGGACAATCTTTGCACAACAAACACCTTCCATTTTGTGTTAGACCGCTTTTTACAAGCCAATGATTGCTTGCCCCTAAAAATGGAAGCCTGTCCAATTTTTAATGCATCTAAGAAATTTTTTTGCACTTCTTGTGAATATTTTAACTGTCGTCATTGGTCGACCTTTGCCCAAAACATTTAAAATCGGACCAACTTTGATTCAAACTATTGTGGACTTTTCGAGCTTCGTCGTGGTTGGTCGGTCCATGAAAAAGTCGCTCCACGAAGTCGGTCCACGAAGTTGGTCCATCCGATTTTGTCGTGGACCGACTTTTCACTTTTGAGAAAATTTTTGGACCGACTCAGAAATTATTGGGGGGGTGTCTCACCCCCCTCACACCCCCCTAAACAGCTGGCTAGACGCTGCTACTGTTGTTGTAGCTACTTAAAATGTTGTCGTTTCTTGACTTTATCGCTTCTCAAGCAAAATACAATAAACATTCCAGTTGTTTGGTGCGGATTATCATTATGGGACCCATTGATAAGAAAATTCTAAAAAGACTACCCATCTACCAGAATTATGGTTAAAAATAGACTCATATTTTTGAAATTTCAGATGAAAAAACCCACCCATATGAGCCAGTATCACTTAACAATGAACTACCCCCACCCCAGGGTTTGCTACCTCTGTGATCTCAGCGACTGGTGCTAAAAATACAACTTCACCTTCATGTGTAAATGAATTTTAGAAGATTACAATGACAGTGGAGATATCATTGGCGTACAGTGATTTTTGTGCATCATGGCGACGAAGTTAAACCTTTGATTCAAAACAATTTCTCTCAAAGCTCTGACTTTGGGCTTTTCCGAATGAAAACTTCTTGAGGAAATTAATTTATGCGAAATGTGACGTAATTTCACTGATAAACCTTGTTTTGAACAGCCAATCAGATCTCAAAATTAGCCTAATACGTACAAGGGTCAGTATCGATGCAGGAGTAATGGCCGTTGTATCAAGGTTGGGATTTCTTGATGAACAATTTGATGACCGTAATTTTAAAATGTTCTGCATAATCAGTGGGCTTAACCATTCTTCTGTTTTGAATATTTCAATGCAGAGGACTCTTTGGCGAGCAATGAGCATTGTGCATTTATCTGACTATGAAAGCAAATCGTTATACGAACTGGTATGATCAACAAGGACAGATAATGCTACAATAGAACTCGCTACTTTTCATTGACACCTAGATACAAAGCAGTTTGTGATTGCAGACAAAGAGAATTCCATGCTCGGTTGGTCAAGACATGAACAAAAACAAAGAAAGCCGCAAAAATTGCCCTGAAACCCCGGTCGCTAGCTCGGTCGTTGTGCATTCCAGAAATGGTTTTAAGGTAACTCTGCTTTCCGCTCTAGTGCACAGCGAGATGCCGTTTCGCAAAACCACTCTCCTCAGAAAGCAGTTAATTTCTCCAATATTATTCGGCCTATCGAAAAGCGGTAAAAAGGATGTTGTTCTGTATAATCTGGGCAATCGAAAGATGTATAAATCGCAATGTTTTCGTCAAACCTGGCTTCGCAAATCCTTGCTCAAATCTTTTTGCTGATTTCAGAAAAGTGGATTTGCCTCCAAAACTACTCGAAAAAGTTTCGATTTTTTTTCGTTCCATCTTTAGCTAGGTCGTTGATCTACAACTTTGCCAAGTCTGATTGAAAAAGCTAGGCTAGATTTCCTGCAATCGAATTTCGTATTTCTGTTTACTTTTCGACAGCGAAATGGAGAAACCTTGGTCAACAGATTGCCATGCTATGAAGCACGCTTGCAAACGCTCAGGCTTGAAATAACTTTCAGAAGTTTTTCCATTGGCAAACAAATGAACGTCATCTTTTGGGAATACCATACGCAGGTCTCAAAAGACATCCTTAGTGCGCTTGTAAAAGTATCATTTGCATCTATTGATTAAAAATTACTGATTTTTACCAGCAACGTCACGAAACCATGCTTTGGGTGTCTTTCGAGACTTTTGTAAGCATTCACTGACTATCAATTTCTTTTAGAGTCCACAATGAGCATAGATTTTAGATCAAGAACAAACTTTTTTGCAAAAAACATTCGTTCGGCCGTTCAAATTGTTCTGCATGGGCTAAACTGTTGACCAACGTTTTTCCCCTTCGATATCGAAAAGTAAACAGAAATGTAAAATTCGATTGCAGGAAATCTAGCCTAGCTTTTTCAATCAGACTTGGCAAAGTTGTAGATCAACTACTTAGCTAAAGATGGAGCGAAAAAAAATCGAAACTTTTTCGAGTAGTTTTGGAGGCAAATCCACTTTTCTGAAATCAGCAAAAAGATTTGAGCAAGGATTTGCGAAGCCAGGTTTGACGAAAACATTGCGATTTATACATCTTTCGATTGCCCAGATTATACAGAGCAACATCCTTTTTACCGCTTTTCGATAGACCGAATAATATTGGAGAAATTAACTGTTTTCTGAGGAGAGTGGTTTTGCGAAACGGCATCTCGCTGTGCACTAGAGCGGAAAGCAGAGTTACCTTAAAGAGCAAATATTAGCACATATTTTTTATTTTTTTTTTTTATATCAATTCTCCAAAAATTTACAATCTACTAACAAACATTGACATTACGAGACGATAGCGCAAGGAGCATGAACACATTGCAACCCTGCAGCTATTACACCTAACCTAAATACTAATACAAACACTAATACGGGACTAATACTAAGGATAATAATCTAAATACAAGAAAATATACTAACAAAGAACTACACGAATAAAGAACCGATCTACAGTGATCTCTCCATACAACGGACCCTCAAAGAAACCACGAATAAGTCATATCTCGTTAGACAAGGGTTCATTGGGCTGCGAATTTGTGTTCAATGGATTATGTCCTTGAAAATGGGTCTTTAAAAACGAGAGTTCATTAGGATTCGCTATACGGAGAGCTCACTGTGCGTTACGTTAAAGAGAAAGAAAATGGCGTTGGTTCATTCAAAGCGCTCTGTTGTGTATACATACTTCAATGTAGCCTCAAGGATCATCGTATTTGACATAAGTGGCAACCTTGCATCACCATATAAAAGGATTTTGAGAAGCGCTTCATTAGAGAGGTTTGATAAGCCTTGAGGTTGTAATATGGTGTTAATGGCATCGAGAAGACCCTGTCTTTGCACATCATAGTTATGGCAGAGCAGCAAAAAGTGTTCCGTATCCTCAACTCCATCGTTGATCGAGCACATTGGATTTACTGTGTCTTTAAAGTTGTGTTTAAATTTGTGAAAGTTTAGCTTACTTAGATCCACACGAAGTTGCGTTAGAATTGTCAAACCTTTCGGGTCATGAATGCTGTAGACTGGACGGGGAAGGGGGCGAATTAGTGAAAAAAGGTTCTTTTTGAACATGCCCAGAGTTGGTGATTGTCTTATCTCTGAGTCGAGTTTATTCCATTCCGAAAGATAGTTTGGGTAAAAACTTGCACCAAAGCTCACTGTTCTTGCACGTATTTGCCTGATTATAGCTGGCTTACGAAGGCGATAGTTAGATTGTAGAAGGGGTGGAATAGGGTGCCTCGTATAATCCGGTGCTTG
This sequence comes from Aurelia coerulea, assembly GCA_039566865.1. Taxonomy (NCBI): domain Eukaryota; kingdom Metazoa; phylum Cnidaria; class Scyphozoa; order Semaeostomeae; family Ulmaridae; genus Aurelia; species Aurelia coerulea. The sequence continues at coordinate 12,870,877 of CM076949.1, read as the reverse complement.
GTTGTTAACAAATTTGAAAAATAGAACAAGACGCCTGCTCCAACGGCTGAGGTTAAGCGATTCCCATCCAAGTTCGTTATACAGCTTCTCTCGAGATGTACCTTTCCATGCACCATTTACTGCTAGTGCAGCAGAGTATTGAACGGATTCAAGCTTTTCCATCAGATGATTCAATTTAGACTTTCACTATATTTGCACTTAGTGGCCGGTATGTGATATATAACGTCCCCATAGTCTAGATGCAATCTCACATATAATTTATAAAGCTCGTTAAGGGTATGTCGAGGTAGATACTTCGAAAGATATTTTAATCATTCCTATTCCTCGTCTAGATTTGGATATAGCTTACTTGATATGACCACTGAATGATAATTTCGAATCAAGTACAAGGCCTAGATGTTTGGACTCTTCAACCTTTGAAACTGGGGTATCATTGAATAGGATAGGTGGGTGGTCAAGAGGTTTCCTCTTTCTTGAAAATGTTATTTCAACCGCTTGTTTCGTAGGGTCTGGGTTAAATGACATTTTCCATTTGTTTGCCCATTGTGTAATCAGACTCAAATCATGGTTCATATCATTCGCAGCGGACACAGGGTCACGGACAACGGTGAAAAGAGATGTATCATCTGCAAAAAGTTTTACGTTACATATTAGGTTATCTGTTAGGTCGTTAATATATACCAAAAAGAAAAGAGGGCCTAATATAGACCCATATTTGCACATATCGAAAGAAGAAGGATATATCTAAACTTCTGCCTCGGGCATTTTATTTTTTCGCGCAGTAAGTGTTTTAATTACACCTAAAAAGTACGAGAATTGAATCCCCTCCCAATTGGCTTCTGCACAAAATAAATAGAATGCGCAAGACAGAAGTTTAGATATATCCTTCTTCTTTCGATATGTGCTAATATTTGCTCTTTAAAACCATTTCTGGAATGCACAACGACCGAGCTAGCGACCCGGGTTTCAGGGCAATTTTTGCGGCTTGCTTTGTTTTTGTTTTATGTCTTGACCAACCGAACATGGAATTCCCTTTGTCTGCAATCACAAATTGCTTTGTATCTAGGAGTCAATGAAAAGTGGCGAGTTTTATTGTAGCATTATCTGTCCTTGTTGGTATGATCATTATAGAGAAATTTTAAGTGCGTTCTGGTAACTTTTTGAATATTCTGTAATGATGTCGGAAATTGATGTCGTTCCCACCTCCCTGGACGCTAAAAGGACTCCGTAACTAAGCAGCCATGTGAAAAAGATGATTGACAGGTAGAGAGAGAACGCGAGAGTCTTCAAAAACAGCGAGATGTGAGGAGAGTTTTGTAACGTGTAGTGAGTTTTGTTTGTTCATTAAAGTACGCTAAAACGTACCAAGCGAGTTCATTATTGTTGTCACGGACCTAACGAAGATTCGCGACAAAGTGGCACCCCAGATGGGAGAGAATAACACAGTTACAGCGAGATTACAGCGATTTAGAAACTTCAGACAGCACCCCTGAAGCCGAAGCAAACATGGCCGAGGAAACCCAGCTTGTCAAGAAAATCAATGTAAAAACAAACTTTCTGGAATTCTTACGTGAGGAAACTGAAGAGATATTAGCGAGAAATATACACAAGGATATCGTGAGACAGTTGAGGATCTATGAGAGCAAATTAGACGAGATTCAAGACATTAAAACAGCGATTCAAGAGTTGAAATTGGAGCAGGGGAAAGACCCAGACGAAGTACGGAAATGGCGAGCAGATTTGGGGATCGAAATTAGGAAATTCCAGCCATTTACTGAAAGATTGAGCACTGCTTTACACGATTTTAAGCAAAGAGAGCAGCATGAAAAGGAGGAAGAATTAAATCAGGCCAAACAAAGGCAATTTGAGATGGAAATCGAGTTAGAGAAATTGAAATTCAAACAAAGGCTAGAATTAGAAGCAAAATTGGAGCAAATCAGGGGAAAGCCCGAAGCCACACAAAAGCAAATAAGCGTGAAATTACCTAAGCTGGAAATTACAAAGTTCAAGGGAATACACATGGATTGGTTTCGCTTTTGGAGCCAATTTGAAACTGAAGTAGACAGGCAAAACATTGATCCAGTCACAAAATTTAATTATTTGAAGGAATTTTTGGAGCCTAAAGTGCGTTCAACAATTGAGAACTTAAACCACAGTAGTGAGGGGTATGAAAGGGCTAAACAAATTTTGAAGTCCAAGTATGGGAAGCCCAGTGAGGTATAAATGCCCATGTACAGAGCATAATGGCCATACCACATATCAGGGGGTCTAACCCTTCCAAAATCCATGATTTCTTCAACAAGCTCCTCCCCAGTGTTCAAGCACTAGAATCTATGGGTAAACTCAGGGAGATATCTGGGTATACTAGGTCCACTCTTGGCAAATTAGAGGGGATTAGAGCTGACCTAGTACGCTTAGATGATGAATGGCAATTATGGGGATTCCCCCAACTTGTAGAGGCCCTGTTTAAATGGACTGAACGGAATCCCATTGATCAACATCAGGAGGGGAGGGACAAGGTTTTCACCACTAATCAAGGGAATTATCAAGGAGCTAACAAGGGGAATTTTCAGAGAAAAGCATGTGTATTCTGTGAGAGTAATGATGACAAGTCAGTGGAATGCACTGTAGTTACCAAAACTACTGAAAGACGAGACATATTAAGACAGAAGCGGCTCTGTTTTAATTGCACAGGGGGGAGACACCGGGCTGCAGAATGTCAAAGTAAAGTAAGCTGCAAGAACTGTAAAGCCAAGCATCACTCATCAATTTGTGATAAAGCCCAATCCAAAGATGAAGTTCTCCTAGCCAGAGCTCCTAAGCTCTTACGTATCAACCAAACTTGCTGAGACAATTGGACAGAAACCATATAAACGCGAGCACAGGAAAATTGATATGATGATGTCAACAACAACAACAAAGATTGAGATGTACAAATATGAGATAAAAAATGTGAAGGAAACATTCAGTATCAAAATGGATGTGAGCAAAGTGGATAGGAGAGAATTACTCACAATACCAAACCCAAAGTACACAGAGATAATCAGAAGTTACCCAAACCTTAAGGGGGTAGTCATTGATGATTCGGATGAGAAAGCAGAGTTACCAATTCACATGATAATAGGGGCAAGTGACTTTGCCAAAATTAAGACCCCTTCCAAGCCAAGAATAGGGAATCCCGGTGAACCCGTTGCTGAGCTCACCTCCCTTGGGTGGGCACTCATCTCCCCAGGGCATGAGGCAGATTTAAGTAAGATGTTCATGACAAAGTCATCAAAGGTTGAGTATGAGCAGTTGTGTTCACTTGATGTATTAGGCTTAAGGAGTGAAGATGAGCAAGATATAGTTCACCAGGAGTTCTCAGAGCAGCTAGAGCGCAGCCCAAAGAGGTGGTACCAAACGGGCCTGATGTGGAAGCCAGGAATTCAAGAGTTACCAAACAATGAGATGGGGAGCAAAGCAAGATTAAGGAAACTTGTGCAAAGACTAGAGAGAAAACCAGAACTGTTTGACAAATATGAAGAGATAATCAAAGATCAAGAGGAGCAAGGGATTATAGAGAAAATGCCAGGGGGGCCATCAGGGGTACAATCAAAGAAAGAGTTCTATTTACCACACAGAGAAGCAGTCAGAGAATCAGCTGAAAGCACGAAGGTTCGGATTGTATATGACGCGTCCGCAAGGGCTGATGATAAGTCGCCATCGCTAAATGATTGTCTTGAGACTGGCCCTCCCCTGCAAAACAAGATTTGGGACATTCTAACAAGAAGCAGACTGCAACCAGTCATGCTCAGTGGAGATGTGAAACAGGCATTCTTACAAATAAGAATCAGAGAGGAAGACAGGGACGTCTTGCGTTTTCATTGGTTGAGAGATAGAGATACACAGAAGCTAGAAGTGTATCGGTTCACTAGGGTTTTGTTCGGCTGTAATCAATCACCGTTCTTATTATGCGCAACCCTAGAAAAGCATCTTAAGGAATGTGAAGAAGAATTTCCTAAAGAGGTGGCAGAGATCAAACAGAGTATGTACGTTGATGATGTCCTTTTAGGTGGGGGTTCAGTTCAGGAAGTTCAGCACCTCAAGGAAGCAACCAAGGAGATATTTGATAGAGCGAAATTCCAATTGCACAAGTGGCATTCAAACAGAGAAGTGCTTGAGAGAGATGACAAGATCGATAGAGATTTAGAAGAGAGTTTTGCGAAGCAACAACTAGGAACCAAGGAGAGTGAAACAAAGCTCTTAGGCGTAGGCTGGAACAAGCAAGATGACACATTGTCAAATCTCATTTGGAAGCAAAGATCACGAAGTCACAAAAAGAGGAGTGCTACAAAAGCTAGCCTCAGTCTACGATCCCCTGGGTCTAGCTGCACCAGTGACACTAATGGGCAAAATAATTTATAGAGATATCTGTGATAGGGGTTGTAAGTGGGATAGCGATTTGCCAGATGCACTTAGAGAGAGATGGAAAGGATGGCTCAAGAACCTACTAGAGAAAGTAACAGTTCCTCGCAGTGTAAGCAAAGAAGGTGAAATCATAGCAATAGATCTTCATGCGTTCGCTGATGCAAGTGGAAACGGTGTAGCAACCGCAGTCTATGCTACAGTCTTTCAAGAAACAGGAACAAGCCAAGAGCTCCTTGCAGCCAAAGCACGCATTGCCAAGAAAGGGCTTACGATTCCTAGATTAGAACTTGTTGCTGGTCACATGGCCGCCAATGTAGTTGATAATGTGAAGAGAGTGCTTCAAGGATATCCAGTACGCAAGGTGTATGGCTGGCTTGACAGCAGTGTAGCGCTACACTGGATAACAGGAGCCAACAGATACAAGCAATTCGTGAGCAATCGAGTTGCAAAGATCAAAGAGAAAGAGTTCATCGAATGGAGACATGTTCCAACAGAGTTAAATCCAGCAGATGTAGCAAGTCAGAGGTGCTTACAGCCAGAAGTTAGGTGACCAATGGTACAAAGGGCCTAGCTGGATTCAGAATAGCGAGGACTGGCCAGCCAAACTAGTCACTGTGGCCAAATGTTGAGTCAGAAGTAGAATCATTACCAGTGAAGACCAACCTGAGCATGGCAGTTGAGACAAATGATCAATTAGATGGAGTTCTGCAGAAGTACCATGTTTACAAAGCAATGAGAATAACAGCATGGATAAGGAGATTTCTAGACAAATGCAAGTCAGAGAAAGCAAACCGCAAAAAAGGACCTCTGACAACACAAGAAACCAGAGAACAGATTGAATTCTGGGTGAAGAGAGTTCAATCGAGGTACGAAAACACAGATAAATTCAAAGCAGATAAGCAGCAATTAGGCTTGCAAAAGAAAGAGAAGGAGATTTACGTTTGCATTGGACGTGTCCAGAGGGGAGTATCCAGTCTATTTACCTACAACCGCATTGTTTAAAAGAATCAGCAAAAAATTAGCTTTCTATTGTTATCAATAACAATGGAATTTGCTGATGTCAGCATTCTTAAATGATGGCGTCACTCGAGCCGCCATTTTGGGTGATTTTGGCAAATTTGGAAGCTTTTTCCAACAGATTTCGTTAGAAATGCATATAATTGCGTTATGCAATACTTTAAGAGCATTTTGAGCCAATTATTATCAATTTTTGGCGCAAAAACACAGTTTTTAGTTATGACGTCATCAATTTTTGTCATTTTCTTCCAAGATAACAGTCTAAAAACACCTCTATGCATCATATTTGAATTGGAAATGAATAATACGCCAAATAAGAATGGGAAAAGTCATTAACATTACCTGATGATGATTATAGATGATGACAGATACGGTGGCAACTGATGATGATCGGAAAATCATTAGGCTGATTCTCGAACAATACAAAAACCACCCGAGTGTTTTAGCAATCTTTCAAAATCCTAACAATAATTTCAACTCGTTTTCTTTTAGCGAAGTACAGGTTTGCCAAGTTAGAGAACAATTACGGTCCCTGGACGGTAGAAAATCAACGGGTGAAGATCAAATACCACCAAAACTTGTGCTTTTAGCTGCAAATGAGCTTACGGTCCCTATTAACTGATGCTAACTGATGCTATTAACTGCAGCATACGCAACTATAGGTTTCCGAATAATGGAAAACGCGCCGCGGTATGCCCTTTAGACAAGGGGGAGGCAAATCGTACAGTTGAACGAAACTTTCGTCCAGTTAGTATACTAAATATCTTCTCCAAAATCTATGAAAAAATTTTGAAAAATCAACTTATTCCATACTTAGATGAAACTCTTTCGCTTTTTATCGCTGCTTACAGAAAATCGTATGGCACGCAACATGTCTTGATAAGAATGCTTGAAGAATGGAGGGTCAAACTCGATAACAACAATATTGTAGGGGCTGTCCTAATGGACTTGTCGAAGGCATTTGATTGCATTCCACATGATTTACTTATAGCCAAACTACATGCATATGGCTTCGATGAAAATGCTCTTGTCCTTATTTACTCCTACCTGAAAAGGCGGAAACAGTCTGTGAGAATCAATAATACGTATAGCTCTTTTCAGACTATTTTATCAGGAGTACCTCAGGGCTCTGTTTTGGGCCCTATTTTGTTCAATGTTTACATAAACGATCTCTTTTTGTTCATCAAACAAGCAACATTACATAATTATGCCGACGATAACACTCTGGTTTATTTTTCCAAGACTTTATCAAATTTGATTGAGGTACTGGAGGAAGAAGCTGGGGTTGCTTTGAATTGGCTGAAACAAAATCAAATGATAGCAAATCCGGAAAAGTTCCACGTACTCATTATTAGAAAGGATCAAGCAAATACCAGTGGACAAGATTTCAACATCCAAGGTAAACTGATAAAGTCTGAAGAAACTGTCAAACTACTAGGTATTCAATTAGATTATAAACTAAATTTGAACCGCATATATCTGAAGTTTGCAGGAAGGCTGCATCACAGCTTAATGTCTTAAAACGGCTCAAAACATTTATTGCACAAAAAGAAAGGAAAATTCTAGTCCAAAGTTTTGTATACTCGAACTTTGATTATTGCCCTCTGGTATGGTACTTCTCATCAGCTAAATCCTTGCAAAAAATCGAAAAGATTCAAGAACGTGCCCTTAGATTTTTATACAATGATCATCATACATCTTATATCGACTTACTTGTCAAGTCAGAAAGGTGTACAATGCATGTTTCCCGTCTGAGAGTTCTCTGTATTGAGATCTTTAAGACTTTAAAAAATCTAAATCCATCTTTCATGCATGATATTTTCAAAATTAGATCCTCTGCATACTCATCACGAAACCCAAATGATTTGCAACATTATAGACCAAATCAAGTCACCTTTGGTTCTAATAGCCTACAATCATTGGCACCTCAAATCTGGAATGGACTGCCAAATGAAATAAAATCCACCGAAAATTTAAGTAGTTTTAAACGTATGATAAAAATGTGGAATGGCCCAAACTGTAAATGCAATGCTTGCCAGTATGCCTTCGAAAGTTAGTTTTGTGTATTCCAATTAATTAGTAAAACACTGTAAAACATATTTATTCATGTATATTTATCTAATAATAGAATTAATTTATCCATTTAGTTTGTTTATCGATTTGGATTAGTTTGCCTGTACATATAAAATTGTATATAGTAAGCTAGATGTAGATAATCGATGTAAAATAAGTTAACAAACAAACAAACAAACTTTATTCCGTTTTTAGAATGAATAAGCCAAAAAACCATATATTTTGACATTTTCCAGCATTATGACGTCAAAGTGACGTCACCTAATGAGGTGGCCACGCCCAAAGCTACCAATCGGCTAAGAATAGTAAGGACTACGCCCTTGCCAAGTTTCAAAGATTTCCTATTAGTCTACGGCTATTTATAGAGGGGGTGGAAAACACCCCCCCCCCCCCCCAGCTATCTTAGATCAAAAAACCCGGTAGGATTAAGAGTCCACCGTAGCGCGAGCCTGTAAATTTGAGACGCCAGTATATCTGAGGTTTGCCTGTAAATATAAGGTCGGCAAGATCAAAGGTATTCCTCTTAGGCGACAAGTAGTCATAATCTATTGTGAATTAGGCAAAGGTGAGACACAAGGTCTGGTTTCAAAGGAAACAATAGGTTTTTCCAGGGGTCGGGTCAACGGTCTGAGGATTTCTGAGGCATATAATTACACATATTTTCTTTCTGACAGCGTTCGGGAAAGCAAAAGCTAGGATTTAACTTCGAAGGGTAGGGGTTAGGATTTTTTAATGCGTAAGGGAATCCGCGAAAAGAATCAAATTTTATTTGGTTTCTTTTAGTATGGATTTGCTAAATCTAAAATTCATCAATCGTAAGAAAAATTATTGCTCAAATACTTATACAAAAAGTATCTGGGTTGATGAAGATTATGATTTTCAAGCGCTGTTTTTTCTTCGTTTCGTGTTGCTTTCTCCGCGGTATTTTCAGTGTGATTCTCTTGAGAAGTTTTTAAGAATTGGGGAAAATACTGAAATTTTACTAAGATTATCGGATGTTAGATACTTAGTTCCTAAGGTTCTTACAGATTCTTAGGAGTTTCCAGAATTTCTTACAGGTTTCATGATAATCTTCATGTGCACTTTCCTGTGCCTTCCTGAACCTTTCAAAATGAAGTTTTTGAAGCCTTTCCAAAGTTTCTCAACTCTTATTTTAAACTAGGCTTGCCACGCGTCGCCTACGGCGCCGCGCTGGCCCGCCGTCGTAATTGGCATTCAAGGGTATGGAAAGTTAAGTTTTCGTGCGCCAGTAGGGAGAGATGTGTATATATATATAATATATATAAGCGGAAAAACATTTGAGGTAGAAAGACAAAAAGAAGGCGTTATAAGTACGGAACGCGTTTCATCCTTTCAGTGAGGAATCCTCAGCCTCCTATATTCTATCTATTTTCCCAAGTTGGAGGGGGGTTTCTGTTCTATTGGGTTCCTGAAATTCTAGATTACCTTTTTGGGTCTCAAATATGGGAGACAGTAAAACAATGGGTAAAATATTTTTTACAAACCAAAGTAAGATCAAGTAACATTACTTAAATCAAAGTATTGAAATTTCCAAATAAATTATGAGCAATCTAATCAGTTGGGGCAATGGTCCACGGATATAAGATGATGACTTCATAAATTTTAGTAGTGGTGGGGCAGAGAAAATATTTTACGGGATCTATTTTCATGCTAGGAATTATCATGTTGGGTTGATGCTTGGTACCCCAGTCTAAGCACAAATATCCTGAATATACCTGAGGATTGGGTCTATTTGGTACTCTCTATCCCTCCGTTAACTGTTTATATCTTCTCCATGCTGAATACTTTCAATAATTCTGCAGACCCTTAAGATCTCCTCGATCTATCCAGTTGACTCGTTGACCAACATGTTCTCTCCTTGCTCTCATTGTCGTATTTTTTCTCACTCCTTCACAGGAACGCCGGAGAGGGGGGTGCGTGGGGGGCAAGCGCCCCTCCTGCCCTTTCCTAAGGGAACAAAGGGGGCAAAGGTGCCCTTTCAATGAAAAGCAATAATTTACTTTAATACAATAATTCAAATTATAACTCGATAGAAAAGCCACCATAATAGCTTCATTCCCTTATCAGAAACGCACCAGTAACGAAAAATGACTGGCAATTGCAACTTCAGAATGCAATCTTATGTGATTCGGAATGAGGACATGTGGAGAAATAGCTGAAAAAATTCGTGAAATAACACGATTGATGTTCGTTGAAACATTTTTGATAGCATTTTAAGCCAATCTAAAGGGCGTGGCCACAAAAATTTTCCCGGGGGAGTACCCCCGGAACCCCCGATTTTTCGGCTCGCTTCGCTCGCCTTCGGTCTCGCTTGCCCTTACGTTCCTAATCGCCCCCTTGCCCTACCATCGCTCCGGCGTCCCTGCTCCTTCACTATCTCTCGTTTGCCTGCTATGCTCTTGCTGCCTTCCGTGCGCGCGCTCTCTGGGTGTTTTTTTTTTCTCTTAGTTTTAACTTTACTCTAAATGATTAAGATGCCCACATTGCGCTCTCATGCCTTCGCTACTCTCGTTGATTGAATTCCCCCTTTTTTGCTTTGTTGTTCTTTGCTCACCAGGGATAGGGAGACGCGTTTGTATCAAATGTTCAATTGTTATCATAGTTGCCCTCTCAGCCATGGCTAATGTTTAATTGGGTCATGTTGCAGCCACGATTCTTATTTTCATTCAGGTACGTAGGAAGCATCTCAAATTTGGGGGGGGGGACACAACACTTCAAGGGCATTTTTCATTAAGCTAAATGGGCACTTCCTCAAAATAAAAAGGGAACGTCTTTGTTTATTGCAAAATCTTGGGGGGCACGTGCCCCCAGTGCCCCCGGTTCATACGTCTCTGTTTTCAGTTTGCCGGTAAAGTCTTCCACTGACGCTTAGAATTGATCCCATATTGACTTTTCAAAACAAACGATGCCAGGGCCTATACTCAACCTTTCGCCAAGAGTTCATAACAATGGTTTTTTGGTATTTTATGTATCAATTTGCCACAATGAATATTTAGATGTTTTATAACAAAAATAGATACAATGCAAAATTAAATGTTCAAAACATAAGATAAACACTGCTATCTACAGTGGCAAGGATAGCATTAAAAGGCGAAGCTAACCTTATTCCCATAATGGTCCCCCTAGAAGTGCTGTATATCGGAAATACGTAGAAAAATAGGAAATACAGAGCTGCATGTGTGTTTTCACCTTGGTCCTTAGTTGAAGACATATATGTCATTTTCCTCTTTCTGTATATTTTAGAAGAGTTCTCTTTGGTCTTATGTTGGAATGCATTGATATTGTTTGTTGATTTCAACTCAGATGGAAGACTTTTCCATGTTTTGGCCCCAGATAAGATAGGCATTTGTTTTCAGTTTAATTTTGCGGAATGGAAATTCTAACTTGAACTTGGCCCTTCACATTCTTAGGTCTTGGTTGACTGGAAGGAATATTTCAGCACTGTATACCGGGGCAGTTTCTTTGAGAAAATTACAGCTCTCTAAATGGTAGCATATGACATTATATAATGTTCATTATTTTCTTTCCAAGAGCTTGTTAGAATTTCTAATAAGAATTTACTTCAACCTGCTATCAAATCAATAGTTGAAAATGGGGAAATTCAAAAGCAGAGAAAATACACTTCCATCTAAGTGGCGTATGCTGAGATCCATTGCGGTCTCTCTTACATGTCTCATGTTCAAACGGATATGTCTCTGGTGTAATTTCTCCTTTTTCAAAACCCAGTAGAATCCTGTTTTATCAGCTCTGGTCAGCTCTTTGCACCAGCCTTACACCAAATTCAATTCCACTCCGTCTCGCCTGTCTACTCCGAGACCTTTTTGCACTGTTCTGTTAGTTGATTTACCTGCATTTGATATATGCACCCTGTATCTTAAAACTTCATCCGTTTTGTTTCTCGCAGCCGTTTCTATTCTTGTTGTCCTGCCTTCTGCATAGCTACTCACTGTTTGAAATACGAAGTCTTATCACATATAGGCACGGCTTAATCGGTGTTCATTTCCGTCGATGCTTGCCAACGTTCTTCATAATTCCAAAGATAGAGGCAAGATGAACCTGTTCTTTGTTGTTCCTCTATTTCTCCCCATTGCTTCCTCTGTTCACTGCTTATGTATCATTTCTTTGCTAAATGTTCATGCAATTTAAAGTCCCTCAAGATTTTTTCAATCTATCCTGCTAAGTTGCGCTGCCTAATTTCCAAAAATTTCCCACAGTTGCAGTCATTGCTCTTGTTCGGTTAGGGAGCAGTCATTTTTGATCCAGGGTTACCAAGGCGGAGGATTTTTGACAGGGACATGATAATCTTTCCCATTATATTATTGTGTGGGGGTATCCAAATATCAAGGGAAATTGGTATGAGGTGCAAAACTATTTTGCTTGAAAACTATTTATGTGAAGTCTTCAGTTAACATTTAAAAGTAAAATTGAAGGACAACCCGAAATGATGAATCACTGGACCTGTATGAAAATTGCCTGGAATAAATTGGCATGCATGTGTATAGATTTTATACATCACGTCCTCGAAGACTTCTGGATGGGGTACAAAACCATTTCGCTGAAAGGTGGTGGGGTATAAGACTTTTTTCCAAATTCAAGATGGGGTATAAAATTGAAATGTTGTCTAATTCTGTTAAAGTATCTTCAGTGCTGGTACCCAGGATTAAAATAACCGCTCCCTTACTTTCCATCGTTTACCTTCTTTAATCTTTGTTCTTCTGAAATTTACATACTAATGCTCCTCTGTTGTACCCAAATTAACAACATATAGCAACCGTGTAAGTGAGGAAATATTTGGATAATTTGTGATTTGGATAAGCCTAGGCCCCCGTCGTTACCTGCAAATATGACATTGAATAAGAAACTCCTAGCAATACTTCAGGGGGACGGTTACTTATTACATTTGTTTTCAGGGTATCGTTTTCACCACTTTTTCTAGCACGGGGTACCAAGATAAAGAAATTTTCTAGAGCAGGTTAGCAAAACACCACCATGCCAAAAAGGGATCTTTTGCTACACCCCCCTCCCCCCCAGAGAAAACGTAAGCATCATTGAAAAGAATTGCTTCTGATTGATTAACGAACGAACGAACGAAACAGTCAATCGTTGTCGCACCCCTTGACCCTTTCAGCAAATTCCTCGTTCAATTCACTAACTGTTTAAAATAGACTTCTCAACTCTCCTTCCCCCGAAGGGCTCCTTTGCAGCGAGCATATTTATATCCTCTCCTTTAGAACGTGCGAAAGTAAGAGGAACTCTGAGTAGGACATCTACTATAAGCATCTCATTGCCCATTTATATTCCACTCTCTCTTTTTAGCTCTATGCCCCTCAGAATAAATCTCCCCTTTCATTCTACCCCCCCCCCCCCTACTTCTCTCAAGCCTTCCTTTGTAAGGATGCACTCACGATCTTATTTATGACATGATCCTTTGTTCGTGACAACACCAAAATCACACAAACAGGAGATCGTTGACATCATTATCTTGGTTCTCAACTCTTCTTTACGGAAGGGTATTTTCCCTGACGTCTGGAAACTGGCGAGGGTCACCCCCTATTTTCAAATCAGGTTCTAAAAGTGAGGCTAACAACTATAGGCCAATCTCGGTGATCTCTGTAATCTCGAGGATTCTCGAAAGAATTGTGCATGATCAAGTCTATGAATACCTCAAGGCAAATAAGGTTTTAGCAATGAGTCAATCAGCTTTTCAAAAACTTTGTTCAACAATAACATTATTGATTGATAGTACTGACTATTGGTATGAGAATATTGACAACAAGCAACTTAATCTAGCAATATTCCTTGATCTCAAAAGGCATTCGATACTGTTGACCATAAGATTTTGTTAGAAAAACTGAGCAAATACGGTATTCGAGAACTTTCCGGAGACTGGTTTAAATCATGCCTCGAAAACAGAAGGCAGTACTGTGACGTCAACGGTTATGAGTCAAGGCCTAGGACAGTTACATGTGGTATCCCCATAGACTTATGACGATGAGTCTCTTGTTTCCCTGTGCTCTTTGACTTGATGATGGTGCTTCGGTCAACAGAGACTCATATTATTACTCTGAAAAACCTGACCCTATTTAGGCCTAATATGCTGGGATTCCTACCATACCAATCAGCTTGCGAGATTTGCGAATTACCATGGTTACGGCAAATCTGCTGGAAGTTTTAGCCAATCAGGCGAGGTCTGGCAGGGCAGGTAGCAAAGGGAGGCTGTTCATCTTTCAATTTTCGCGATTTAGCGATTTCACAATCTTGATTCGCCAAACAAAATGCAAGATGGCTGACTCGGAGCTTCTGCAGAAAACAGAAACACAGTCTGGAGTTGAGTTGTGCTAATTCCAGGCTGTTTATTTAGAAGTTTTGAAGGGTGAAGATATCTTCGCGTCTGGCTCCAGGAACAGGGAAAACTTATTTCTTATTTTTAGAACTTATTGCTTTGCTTTTATGCCCGCATCCACCCTAGCTACTTGCAAAGAATGAGTGAAGTCTTGCTGTGGACTTTGGACTCTAGAACGTCTCTAGGGAAACTAATCGAACGTCCTGAAATAAGCGAAAGAGTTTTGTTCTTCGCACAAAAACACAAGTCCTTAGAGGTTTCGCAAAAATATTTCGCAAAAATATTTCGCAAAATGTTTGGGCTCTCTGGCAAGCAATCTGAAAGCGAGACTTTACAAAATAGGGTCAGGTTTTTAACTGTTTCATTATGAGTCCCTGTGAGCAAGGTACCGCAGGGATACAAGGGACTCATCGTCATAAGTCTAGTATCCCCCAGGGTTCCTGTCTAGGCCCCCTTCTCTTCATAATATACCTAAATGACTTTGAAAAATGTTTGAAAGTTTCTAAGGCGGGTATGTACGCTGATGATACTCATGTGACCTTAACATCTATGAATATTGAAGAACTAGTTCATAAGGCTCAAGAGGAATTGACCTATATTTCTGAATATATGAGGTTAAATAAATTAAGTGCCAATCCTCAAAAAACAGAGTATATGATAATTGGACACCCTCGTAGAACTAATAAAGTCGAGATACATGAAACATTGAGACTTAGACCCCGTTTACACGAGTACGGTTCCACAAAAGTTCGGTTCCAAAAAGATTCACTTTGGCTTTCCGTTTACACGAGACCTGCCTAACCGTACTCAAAAAGTTCACCTAGCCGTACTTTTTTGAGTTCACCTAGGAAAGTGAACTTTTTTGGAACCGAACTCATTTGGCCCCGTGTAAACACCTGAAAGTGGATTTTTCTGCGTACGGTACCACAACGAGGCTATTCCTTCTAAAAAAGAGGCAGAAAGAACATTGAAGCCAAGAATTTTTGTTTATGCTGTGGTGGTGTTTGAAAATGGAGAACTCTGATTTCGCTCTCACTTTAATTTCAATGCTGAGTTCGCTGGTTGCAACGGTGAACTTCGGTTATCTTCTTTCAACGTATCTAACGAAAGTTCATCGAGCCAGAATAATAATAATAACTACCAAATCTCCATTTCGGAGCAGTTACAAAATAGAACTAATGTAACACTGGTGATACAACAAAACTAAACTAAACAATGAGTGAAAAGCTAAATAACAGAACCTAACACAAACTCAAACTATTTACAAAGAACTAAAAACACATGAATAAATTTGGCGCGTTTTCCTTTGTCTTCGCTGGCTAGCACCTACGCGTTACCTCGCAGCCACAGCGTTATCACGCATGCACTTCGACAGTCTGCATCAAACTGGGTCTCGTGTAAACGGAACACCTAAGTGAACTAATTTGGAACCGGTCTCGTGTGAACGCGAAAGGTGTACTCAATCTGAACTTTTGTGGAACCGTACTTTTGTGGAACCGTACTCGTGTAAACGGGGCCTTAAGGCTGATTTCCAGTCAGTGGAATTTTCCGAGCGGGCGGAATTTCCTTTGTTTGTGTGAGAATATGTCGCCCTGTAATTGAATAGAAAGTTACGGCTGGGCGACCTTTTATTGTCTAAAATTCCGCCCGCTCGGAAAATTCCACTGACTGGAAATTCGCCTTTAATGGCTCAGATATTAAACGAGTGAAAAAACCAAATCACTTGGAATAATTGTAGATGAAAGGCTCAACTGGGAAGAACAATTCAAAACTGTCAAAGGCAAAGTTCATGGAGGTCTTGCATCTTTAAAAAAGTTGTAAAACATCCTCCCACAATCTCAGTTAAGCAATGTTTATCGTGCTCTTGTAGAAAGTCACATGCGATATGCAGATGTTATTTGGGGTAGCCTCTCAAATTCAAAAAAGGAATCCCTTCAACGTCTTCAAGACAGAGCCGTCTCCATGATCGAATCGTCAAGGATTAAAGACGAATGGTCAAATAATTTCCTTCACGCTGAACAACTTGTCATGTTTGATCGTGCCGTTATGGCTTATAAGATCATGAACAGACTCTGCCCGGAAAATCTCTGGAACAAATTCCAACGAAGATCCCAATACTCAAGCTATAACACTCGATTCTGTAGAGATCTTCAGATTCCGAGGTACAATCTGGAGTATGCCAAAAAAAGATTTTCCTATTCAGCTCTTAAGGTCTGGAATGACATCCCTATAAGTATTAGGGAGCTTCCTACCTTGTACCAATTCAAAAACAACTAAAAACACACGTGATGAGCTGAAAGCCAATAAAAACACGACTCCATGGAAGATCAGCAATGCCATTTTAAAGGACAGGTCCGGGGTTGGTGTGATTGATGGCGGGATGCGGGATGGTGCTGCTGTGGGTGATGTGTGGTGCTTTTTCCGCTGTTTTTCGCCTTCTCCTTGTCGGGTTGCGTCTTCGGATGGGCGTTGCTTATTTGGGTGCGTGATTTATTATTATCAATTTCTTTATTGTTGGATTATAAATGACAAAAGATAGCTAAAAGTAATTAGCTAATTTATTCCAACTTTAAAACATTAAAATACAAATATTACATAAGACAAATAGTGGATAAAATATTTACAAATCATTAAAAGTATACAGTGTAAAAGTAAAAGTAGATATCTAATAATATTCATCATAAAAAGCCCAAATTCGGAATAAAAACGCGGCATAATTTGCATGGACAATTTTCTCCGTTCCAACTTTTTATTTTTGTTTTAAACTGACAAAGGGATTCTGAACTACGTATCGTTGGTGGTAACATTTGCCACAGCTGCGGACCTTTGAAACTGATGCTTTCTGTCCCGTTGTTGACAGATCTCACCCTAGGTTGAAAGAATTCGTTATTGTTGCGCAGATTGTAATGACTTTCATTTTCACAGAAAATTTCCTGCATGAATGAAGG
Organism: Aurelia coerulea; assembly: GCA_039566865.1. Taxonomy (NCBI): domain Eukaryota; kingdom Metazoa; phylum Cnidaria; class Scyphozoa; order Semaeostomeae; family Ulmaridae; genus Aurelia; species Aurelia coerulea. Next base: position 12,854,068 of record CM076949.1, on the reverse strand, counting down.
GTTCAGGTCATTTCTAGTTTTGTACATTTCAGTCATAAGTAGCTGCAAGTTCTTTGTATGAATAGTAACGGCACAGTCCTTCTCTAATAGCTCACTATAAGTAGATTCGGCATCCTTATAAGTAATTCTCAAAGCCCTTTCCTGTATTTTGTTAATTTTTTTGTTAAGCTGCCTGCTGTGAAACATCCAGATTAAAGGACAATATTGAAACTGACTGGTAATAAATGCCCTCATGAGTGTTCTTAGTTTGCTCTGATCCATGTATGGGGATATGCGAGCAAGTGCATAAAGTTTATTGCTAGCCTTTTGGCACAATTTGGAAACATGATTATCGAAGGAAAGTTTGCTGTCAATTTGAACTCCGAGTAGCTTCTCTTCGGAGCTATTTACAACATCAGCATTTCCAATCCTAACAGTAACAGGATCATCACATCTCTGCCCAAGAACCAGAAGATGGCATTTATCTGCATTTAATTTCATAAAGTTGTCGGCAAACCATTCCAAAGCTAAACTACAGTCATTTTCAAGCCTATGAGCTATATTGTCCAGGTTCTTATCGCAGGCATAGATTGTAGTATCATCTGCATAATTACATATATCCGAGTTTTGAATGAAGAGTAGAAGATCATTAATGTATATGTTGAATAACAGAGGCCCTAAGACTGACCCCTGAGGAACACCTCGTGTGACGCTTTTCCAAGAACTGAATGACCCATTTACTTTTACTCTTTGTTGTCTATTTGTGAGGTAATCATTAATTAGTGTTAATGCTTCGCGGGAGAAACCGTAGGCATGCAATTTTGCAATCAAAGGATCGTGTCTGATGCAATCAAATGCCTTGGACAGGTCCATCAATACAGCCCCTGCCTTGCCACCTTCATCAAGGCTAATTTTACATTTTTCTAAGAGCCGTACGAGAGCATGCTGGGCACTGTAACCTTTTCTAAAACCACAGAGAAGTGACGATAAAAAGGGTGTAATATATGCAACTATCTGTTTGTCCATTATTCTTTCAAACAGTTTTGAGACCGTAGGCAAAACGCTGATTGGCCGAAAGTTAGTCCTAGAGTTGGATGGTCCATTCTTGGGAAGAGATGTGACATCCGCGCACTTTAGTTCATCAGGAAAGGACGAATTTTCTATGCATTCATTAAATATTTTCGTCAAAGGTTCTACACATACATCAGAATTGGATTTAAGAATTTTAGGAGGAATATTTTTGTGCGTTGTAGCTTTCTTAGGATTTAGATTCCTAACCTCTTTGTCAACAGTATCAGGGGTAACTTTCTGAAAATCAAAGGAACCAGCATTGTGATAGCAACCTTTGATTTTCAGAATGCTAGGATGATTGGAAAACTTATGTACGGCATTATCAATAGGATCTGTGATTCCTTCTGTTGCATTTTCGTAATTAGAGTTTTCATTTATGCCAAGGGAATCCGTTACAGTGACGAAGAATTCGTTCATAGTTTCTGCTACCTCAACATCGTTGGAAATAATGGTTTCATCTTCAATCAAAACTATTTTATTCTTAGATTGCAATTTGTCCGAGAAAAAAGGTTTCACGGTTTTCCAGAATTTCTTATTGTCAGTGACAAGTGAGATGTCTAGGTTATTGTAATAATTTCTTTTTTCCCTTCGAAATAACTTAACACAGGAATTTCGATGTTTGCGAAATTTGGTCCAATTCTCAGCAGTCTGATCTTTATTATATCTATTACGCAGTCTGGAACGTAACATGACTGCTTTACGTAGAGCACGAGTCATAAATGGTTTGTCATTTGCTCGTACATATTTCTTTTTTATTGGAGCATGTTTGTCTAGAACTTTATCAAAAGTAGTTTCGAAAGAGCTGTAATTCAAATCAGATGGTCCTATTTTCCCTAATTCCTCTCGTAGTTCATTCCTAAAAACAATTTCGTTAAAATTTTTGTAATTTCTATAATTAATTACAGTTGGTCCTTGTTTAGGAAAAGTGGTTTTAAGGACAGTAACAACCATTTTATGGAAATCTGACAGGCCAGTTTCAACTGTAGTAGTTTGTTGCACGCTCCTGTTTCGGTTTGTCAATACAAGATCGATGCATCTTGGTGTATGTGATTTATAGCACGTTGGTTCCTTGACAAGGGTGATTTCGCGGGGAGAGGGCGGGCAGTGGGGGATGTGTCGTGCGTCATTCGTGGCGGTTTGGTCGTTTGTTTTGTCGTCGGTCGTACCGGTTCCGGACTTGTCCTTTTTCATATGCATATGATATTAATTTTGTAAAACTTTTCTTTATGTAGTATTAGAGGGGAAGGGATTTCGTGTATAAATAATTTAAAATGAAAAATGAATGAAAATGAATCTACTTTGTATCATCCGATGTTGGTGTATAATCCGGAGCAGTGGAACCAGGGTACCTCATTATGCTGTATAGAAGTCTCGTTGAGCCCTATTTTAGGTATTGTTGCCCTGTTCGGGGATCTTGCGGTGCATCAGCCCTCGATAAGTTGCAAAAACTTCAAAATCGAGCCGCCAGGATAGTGACAAACAGCCCCTATGACACTTCAGCTCTGCCTTTAATAAGGAATCTCGGTTGGCTTACTATTAGAGAACTGATCGATTTTGAGACTAGCAAGATGGTCTATAAATCTCTTAACGCCCTTGCCCCTGATTACTTGAGTAACATATTTCAAAGTGTATCCGAAGCTACTAACCGTCAGCTGAGGAACTCTAAAACGGGCCTTAGATTACCATTACTAAGAACATCAACTGGTCAGAAATCGTTTGCTTACAGAGGGACAAAGGTCTGGATTGACCTAGATAGTGGTGTCAAGGCGTCCTCATCGCTCCACACTTTTCGAAGAGAATATAAAGCCAAACTATGACTCTGCTTGTTTTTCTTCCTTTTTTTGTCAATGATTTATTGTAAATAGGAGTGTATTATATATTTATTTATTATCTAATTTTTAATATTACTTTAACATGGCTCCCTGTAAAGCAGTATGTAAATATTGAGTGGATTACCATGGATAAAAAAGTTAAAATGAAAAAAAATGAAATGAAATGGAACGATAGGAGCCTTGGATCTCCGGTCCCGTGCTGCTAAGAATCCGGGGGGGCACTCAGCACATGCACATACGGGGACGTAAGTCGGATATTTTTGCGTCAGAATATTGCTGAAAGTGATATTCTTGGCTCCAAATAAACTGAAATTATGTTTTCGATATTTTTGGTCATCAAATATTTGACAATTCTGGCCTCAATTTGCACTGTTTCTAGATCTTTTATGCTCGTTTACAGATGTCAAGGTATAAGATGAGCTGCTTTTTTGGGTTGCAATGAAGCTAAAGTAATATTTTTTGGGTTTCCTGAAAATTCCTCGGACTGACCCATCTGCGTATATGAAGAGTGTCCCCCCTGGACTAAGAATGGTCTCCCTTTCTCATTCAAACCTTAAGCATAAGTCGTGTACACCAACGCGCATCCATAGATGCTGCCCTGCGAGGTCTATCCCCCTGGATTTCACATTTTCCTCCCGTACTCCTGCCACATGTCCTTCCATCCCCTCTCCCGATGTGGAGGCCTTGCTGCTGAGGATATTCTCATTCGACGCCCCCATTAAAACTCGCATGTTCTCTCCTCTCTAGCCAACAATATTTTTGCTTGAAAAAGAAGCCGATCGATGTAACTCTGCCCTCTGCCCTCTCCTCCATTCTCTTTCAAAAGAAAGAAAGTGGTACGAAGACAAAGGTCCAATGTACTTGGTCCGGCAATTGTGATATGTGTAAAGATCACTCCCTTGTACACAGAAAACTGAAAGGGATTCCGCCAAACCTTTGATGTGACCGAATTCGCCCCTTAGCCTGATTTGGGGGCGAATTTGAGAAAACAAAATCTCTATTGCACCCCATACAGGGAAGACGAAGATATTTGGAAAGTTTCGCGAGGATCAGCGCAACGGTGCTTGAGTTTTACGCCACACAAAATTTGCTTCAAGTTTTAATAATATAGATATGAAGATTATGAAAATAGAATGCAAATTATACTGCTAATTGCCTTGAATAAAAGGAAAAGTTTTCTGAAATAGCTGTCCCAGCAGTACTCAAGTTTTTTCGCTTTTTAGTGATGAGAGCTGAGCGCTCATAAGAGTTTCTTATGAAAAACTTGTATGCTTCGAGCCAAGTAACGCAGATTCTTGGATTTATATAAATTATTTATATAAATTATATTATATAACAGAAGTTATTATCATGGGTGACTTGCATATTGATTGGAAGGACATTGATAAAAACGAATACCAGCCTTGGAAAGAGCTAATAATTGGCTTTCTACATACATACATACATACATACATGATTTTTTTTATAATGCAGGACAATAAAAGGCAGCATCTGCTGATGTGGGCCTGCTTACTAATACTTACTTACAATTACGGTAAACATATTTAAAAGAAAAGCAATCCAAAAAGAGAAATAAAAGATCTTAAAATGTTTTAAAAATAGATATAATCATTGTTCCTGTTGTTTATGACTGATGACTGTCCAAAAGATAAATTATTTAAAATTTCAGAATTTTTAGAAAGTTCACATTTAAAACCAGGATAAGATCTAATAGTTTTAACGTTCATCGGAAGTACATTCCATATGATTGCTGCTCTGTGTCTAAAGCTTGATCTTCCTATTTCTGCTTTTGGTCTTGAAACTTGCAGTTGTTCCATATCCCTCATGCTTCTTGATGATATTTTTCGTTGAATTAATTCATTTAGAATGTTAGGACCTCTGTTATTATAGATCTGATGTGTTAGGCATGCAACACGCCTTTTGTATATATACTCAATGGAATTCCAATTTACAGACTCCAGGACTCTACCTTCAGGAGTGTTCTTTGGTAATTTGTGAATTATTTTCGCGGCTCTTCTATGCACTTTTTCTAAAGCTTCTAATGAGGCACCAGATCCCCAAACTGCGATTCCATATGTCGAGCCAGGCAAAATTCCTTGGAAATATATCTTTTCCAAGGTCTGTGGTGATAGTGATCTGAAGCGTTTTATTTGCTTTAATTTGACATTCATTGAGGATGCGGCATTGTTAACTTGAGTTTTCCACTGCAGTTTGTTGTCTAAAGTTACTCCTAAACACTTTGATTCGTTTACAACTTTGATCAACTTATTTCCGAATTCAACTGCTTTCATAGGTCCTATAAATGATCGATCGAATGATTCTATATGAGCAGATGATTTCAGAACCGACAAGAGTCACTGAGACAACCAGTACTCTCATAGATCATATCTACGTATCAAGAAAAGAGTGTATCAGGGCGACAAAAGTACCAAAAATAGCTAGAAGCGATCATTATCCTACGTGTGCTGTCTGGAAGCTGAAGTTTTCCCAAAAGCAACAGCACACCCATATAAAATATAGATCCATGAAGAATTTCAACGAAGAGAAATTTAGAGAAGATCTAAAAAAGGTGCCTTGGCATGTACTGGATATATTCGCTGACCCAAATGATGCACTAAATGCTTGGAGCAGCCTTTTCATGGATATTGTTGAAAGTCACGCACCAATGCGCAGTAGAAGAGTTAAACACCCAAAACAACCTGACTGGATGACCCCTGATATCCTTCAAGCTATTAATGAACGTGACCGACTAAAAGCAGCTGGTTTTCATGACGAGGCTAGAATATTGCGCAATGAAGTTGTTGGACATATAAAAGAAGCGAAGAAGGTGTACTACCATACAATGATTGAAATTCAGCAGAAAAACAGCAAAGCCTTATGGTCCTACCTTAAGGAGTTTACACCGAAAGACAAATCGCAAGAGCCGATATTTATGAGTAGCGATGGAAAGCATATAACTAAAAGCGCTCAGATCTCCAAACTTTTCAATAAGTATTTTATAGACATTGTTGAAAAGTACATACCAGCAGTTCCAGGAAAGCTTGTGCCAAAATTGAAGAGGCTTAAATCGTTTATCGAATCGAAAACTAACAGATCTACTAAATTCACGATACCATTAATAACAGAGGAACACGTATTAAAGGAAATAAATGCCATGCCTACGAAAAAAGCTGTTGGACTTGACGGGGTAAGTTGTAGATTATTAAAAGCAGCAGCTCCCGAGATTGTTCAATCTGTTACCAAGATCATAAACAAAAGTTTTACATCCGGTATTTTTCCAGACGTTTGGAAAACTGCCAAAGTCACTCCAGTACACAAGTCTGGCCCCCTCCACGATTTCGGTAACTTGCGACCAATTTCAGTCCTTCCACTGCTAAGCAAAATAATTGAGAATCATGTGCACAGACATTTCTACTCATACCTGGACATACATGGACTTCTTTACGCAGCTCAGTCAGGCTTCAGAGCAATGCACTCATGTGAAACTGCTCTTCTCAACCTAACAACCCGATGGTTGAAGTCTATGAATGATGGCCTCATGATAGGCGTTATTCTGCTTGACTTGAGAAAAGCGTTCGATCTTGTCGACCATGAATTATTATTGGAAAAGTTCAAGTTATATCAGTGCTGCGGTAAAGCACTTGAATGGTTTACTTCGTATTTGAACGAACGTAAGCAAATGGTTAATTTTAAAAATAACATCTCAGATCCTGAGGTTGTGAAGTCAGGGGTCCCACGAGGTTCAATTCTAGGACCATTATTATTCATCTTGTTCATGAATGACATACCATTAGAGATAAAAGAAGGTGCACTAGAAATGTATGCAGATGATAGCACCGTGTCAATTTCTGGCAAAACTATCCAGGAGATCGAAACAAAGTTGAACACATCTGCTAGACAAATCGCAACGTGGTGCAATAAAAACAAGATGGCTGTCAATATAGAAAAAACTACGACTCTCCTAGTCACGACACAGCAAAAACGTTCCAAGCTGAAAAGAAACCAACAAGATCAGACAATTTATGTGAAGATGAATGAGCAGCCATTATTTCAGATTCAGCAAGAAAAGCTTCTAGGAGTTGTTATTGACCAAGATCTCACATGGAACGATCACGTCAAACGCGTATGTAATACTGTAAGCCGCAACCTTGCTTTATTTCGTAGGATCAAGTCCTACCTGCCATTTAATACAAGAAAATTGTTCTATCAAAACTTTATACAAGTCTATTTTGATTACTGCAGTGTGGTTTGGGGGTCTTCTACAAAGATATCCTCGCTATTGAAGCTTCAAAAGAGAGCAGCTAGGTTGATCTGTGACCTTCCAGGCCGTGAACATTCAGGACCAGCATAGGTTCCAAATCTTTAAAAACACTGGTGTAAAATTCAGTGACCTATTTCTTTGAACTGAATGACTTCAAAGAAACTTAAGCTAATTCTCTATAATTCTACCGTTGGACTTTTCTGAAATCTTCGATATTTTCAGAATTAGAGTGTCTTCTTACTTTTTCAAGAATTCAAGAAAAATTTTCAAAAAAACTTAAAACCATCGTAATTTCTAAATTGTTTGAAGCAACATGAAATAATTTCGAAGAAATTCATAGTTTATGGATGTCTACAATATGGTATCAAGCAAAAGTCTGTCACTTTTCTGGTTTATGATTTAGAAATTTGATAACGTCACACCCTCAAATGAGTTGAAATGTAAGATATGCCAAAAATTTGAAAAATATTCAAAACTTTTGAAAAGTCCAACGGTAGAATTAAAGATAAGTGACTAAAGTTTGTTTCCAGCCACTTAGTCCGAAGAAATAGATCACAGAATTTTACACCCACCTTTTTACGCTGAGTTAAAGATTTGGAAGCTATGCTTTCAGGACCACTGTTTAAGAAGCTTAAGTGGCTGCCCGTTCAACAAAGAATAAACTTCAAAACAGCTATAGTAGTCTACAAGGCTCTAAATGGACTAGCTCCAAAATATATGACTGATTTGTTCACTTACCAAAATCAGATTAAACAACGATTGACGAGAAGTTCATCACACAACAACTTGTATGTGCCCAGATCAAAACTGAAAAAGGCTGATCAGTCAGTATCGATAAAAGGAAGTAAAATATGGAATGAAATTCCACTTAACATTAGACAGTCAACATCATTGGAAATTTTCAAGAGAAAAGTATATTAGTACTATCTTGACTGTCAGATTTAAATACTTAAACTTTACTTTAAATGAAAAATGTTACTAAGCTTCTTAAAACTTAAAGGACACTTTTTTTGTGTATTATATCTTATTTCGTAGTTAGTAGAGAGGACCCAGGGGAAGATTAGTTGTTAGGCTAACCTGGTTTATCCTCTTTAAATAAAGTTTATCTATCTATCTATCTTAATTCGGCTATAAATTGGAGAAAGCATCTTAAATTGGCTTCTAAATTTAAAGAAACAAATTATGAATCTTGTTTGGCTACAATTGCTAAACGTTCTTTGAAGAATAAATATTACAAGGACCAAGGTATTGCGGAAATCTGTTACCAACGGTGACCACTGAAGAGTAATCCGTCTTGTACAATGAGCGATTTCTATACAGCATTGTTTAATTTGAATAGCTTCTCACACAATAACCCAGGTGTTTGAGTAGTCTCACGACACCTCATATTTACTAGCCTGCGTGCAGACTTTACTTTTTCCACTGCGAAGGAGAGTCTATGAGGATCTTGTAAAGTCTGCGAATTAGCGTCCATTATCAAGTTCTGAATGAAAAGTTTCTCCTTCGAAGAGGAGCGCAATCTTGCGCAATAAATTGACACTTCAAACAGGAAGGAAGGATAATCCCTATCATGCGAAGAGAATCCCATCCCACCCACACAACTTCAGAGCCTGCAATCTGCAGAGATAATAGGCCTGAAAGACTCACCAGCGATTCAAGAACCCCATTTGCTGACACATGTCTAAGCTAAGGGTACTACCAACACACCATTACCCATCTGATGATCAGCTCATCAAATGAAAGTTTAGGCCTAGCCTGAAGTAAACATTCTGTCCTCGGAGCGGAGAAACTTTTAAAGAATTGCCTCGTGATCGTTGTAGACTTCCTTCACCTTTAGAATATGCTTGACTGTTTATGATTCCTTCAAAACAAAGTTTCATCCCAAGTTATCAAGTCCCGAAGACAGGCAAACTGGGCGGCACACTTCATCATCGGCGAACTCGTTTACCACGCACAGCAACTTCCTCAATTTTAAATTTACGAAAACGGGAAAACGGTTTCGTGTTGTGTCGCAAACAATGACCACAAAGAGTTGCGAAAAACGTGACGATCCTGTCGGCTTTTGATTGGGTCCTTAAAATCTCAAACTAAATACTGATTGGCTAACAGACAATAGCCGGACAAAGGCGAGTATCATTGCGCAAGATCTCAGAACTCAATAATGGGCGCTAATTCGCAGACTTTACAAGATCCGCCTTGGCTCTCCTGCGCAATGGAAAGTAAAGTCTGCACGCAGGCTACATATTTACAGGCAAACCTCAGATATACTGGCGCCTCAAATTTACAGGCTCACGCTACGGTGATATATGGTTGGATTAGGGTTAACTTTTGTTATGAGTCATAGGTTTGTATGCGATTTCTAAGTGGTGAAAACCGTGAAAATTGCCAATCAAATAACAGTGTCCGCAGACTGGAGGTGTGATCCTATGACGTAATGGGGTTGCCTTTTTCTTTTTATGCCAACAAACGAACATGTTTCATTTCATGTTTTCTTTTGTTGCCAGACTGCATTTTATGTCATGCGCGTGGAAGGCCCTCCGTCAAAAATCTTACAATTTATGGAATATACCTACTATCAAAATAATTACAATACAGGGACCGCGGAGCCGGGGGGCTGGGGGGGCTTTAGCCCCCCCAATAATTTTCAAGATATAGTTTTTGGATTTCTAGAAATTATGTTAAAATGAGCTCAGCAACTTCTTTTGAAACGTGAACCGGTGTGTGCAAATATGATTCAGAAATAGTAGGTGGCCACTTTGGCTTGATGAAAAATAAGAACTTTTGAGGCATTGGATCTCATTGTTGAAGCAATCAATGAGAGGTTCAACAGCCCAGCTTTATTTCTTCCAAGAATCTTGAATCTCTTCTCGTTAACTTCGTTAATGCAAGCGATGTTTCGTCTGAAATGAAATACGTCGAGGAGAATTATGCCGACGACGTAAAACTTTCACTTTTGTTACCACAGCTTGAAATATTCAAACTTTTAGTGAAAGATGCGAAGATAGATTGCTTTCATGATATCTGGATGTTTTTGAAACAAATTCCAGTTGCTCAAAGATTGCTAATAAGTGAAATTGTCCAAATTTTTAAACTGCTGAGTGTCAATCCTGCAACAAGTGCAACTGGTGAGCGATCATTCTCTTTAGCAAGGCGTCTAAAAACTTGATTTCGCTCAAGAATGTCCCCAAAAAGGTTCAACAACTTAGCAATTCTTCACAGTCACAGACAAAGGACAGACAGAATAAGCAATATCGTACTTGCAACTATTTTCATCAATAGAAATGAGAACAGGATACGAAATTTTGGGAAATTTCATTAAAATGTTGATTCAATGATGATACAAACTTACTCAGAATAAACAATGTTCGCGTTTTTAGGTTCTGTTATGTTTAAAATGCTTAACTCTAAAAGTATGACAGCGCTATGTTATATTAACGTATTATCTAATTCTTAACTGAAATAATTCCAAGAGATATTTAACTTCGACATAAGACTAAAGCATAGCGTTCCTTTCAGTATTGCTGAAGTTTAGATAAGATCGAATTTGATTGGCTTAGCATTACTGAGGGGGATAACCTAGGTTCCGAAGGTTCCAGTGATTTGATTGGTCAATTGACTGGGAATAATTTAAAGCTAAATAATATGATTGGTTCAAACGTATAGAAGAGTAAAGTTCATGGAAGATATCTGCTGATTGGTTGAAATCAAATATTCATTTCTTTACAATGGAGGATGTGTAGCAGTTCGGTGAAATGGAAAATTAATGCCTAAAGTAGGGTTCCAAAGGTTCCAAGGGTTCCAGTACTGTGTTTCTATATCAACAGTCTATATTTCAAGGTACCGAAAAGGTTCCAGTACAAATACTGCATAACTGTCCTTTTATGTAAATACTACATTGAAAAGCAGGGTTCCGAGGGTTCTGAGGGTTCCAGTACTGTGTTTCTATATCCACAGTTCATATTTGAAGGTACCGAAAAGGTTCCAGTACCAATACTGCATAACTGTCCTTTTATGTAAATACTACATTGAAAAGCAGGGTTCCGAGGGTTCTGAGGGTTCCAGTACTGTGTTTCTATATCCACAGTTCATATTTGAAGGTACCGAAAAGGTTCCAGTACCAATACTGCATAACTGTCTGTTTTATGTGAATGCTTCATTGAATAGTAGGGTTCCGAGGGTTCCAGTACTGTGTTTCTATATCAACAGTCTATATCTCAAGGTACCGAAAAGGTTCCAGTACAAATACTGCATAACTGTCCTTTTATGTAAATACTACATTGAAAAGCAGGGTTCCGAGGGTTCCGAGTGTTCCAGTACTGTGTTTTTATATCAACAGTTCATATCTCAAGGTACTGAAAAGGTTCCAGTACAAAAACTGCATAACTGTCTGTTTTATGTGAATGCTTCATTGAATAGTAGGGTTCCGAGGGTTCAAGTACTGTGTTTCTATATCCACAGTTCATATTTGAAGGTACCAAAAAGGTTCCAGTACAAAAACTGCATAACTGTCTGTTTTATGTGAATGCTTCATTGAATAGTAGGGTTCCGAGGGTTCCAGTACTGTGTTTCTATATCAACAGTTCATATCTCAAGGTACCGAAAAGGTTCCAGTACAAAAACTGCGTAACTGTTTGCTTTATGTGAATGCTTCATTGAATAGTAGGGTTCCGAGGGTTCCAGTACTGTGTTTCTATATCAACAGTTCATATTTGAAGGTACCGAAAAGGTTCCAGTACAAATACTGCATAACTGTCTGTTTTATGTGAATGCTTCATTGAATAGTAGGGTTCCGAGGGTTCCAGTACTGTGTTTCTATATCCACAGTTCATATTTGAAGGTACCGAAAAGGTTCCAGTACAAATACTGCATAACTGTCTGTTTTATGTGAATGCTTCATTGAATAGTAGGGTTCCGAGGGTTCCAGTACTGTGTTCCTATATCAACAGTTCATATCTCAAGGTACCGAAAAGGTTCCAGTACAAATACTGCATAACTGTCTGTTTTATGTGAATGCTTCATTGAATAGTAGGGTTCCGAGGGTTCCAGTACTGTGTTCCTATATCAACAGTTCATATCTCAAGGTACCGAAAAGGTTCCAGTACAAAAACTGCATAACTGTCTGTTTTATGTGAATGCTTCATTGAATAGTAGGGTTCTGAGGGTTCCAGTACTGTGTTTCTATATCCACAGTTCATATTTGAAGGTACCAAAAAGGTTCCAGTACAAATACTCCATAACTGTCTGTTTTATGTGAATGCTTCATTGAATGGTAGGGTTCCGAGGGTTCCAGTACTGTGTTCCTATATCCACAGTTCATATCTCAAGGTACCGAAAAGGTTCCAGTAAAATTACTGCACAACTGTCTGTTTTATGTAAATACTACATTGAATAGTAGGGCTCCGAGGGTTCCAAAGGTTCCAGTACTGTGTTTCTATATCCACAGTTCATATCTCAAGGTACCGAAAAGGTTCCAGTACAAAAACTGCATAACTGTCTGTTTTATGTGAATGCTTCATTGAATAGTAGGGTTCCGAGGGTTCCAGTACTGTGTTCCTATATCAACAGTTCATATTTGAAGGTACCGAAAAGGTTCCAGTACAAATACTGCATAACTGTCTGTTTTATGTAAATACTACATTGAATAGTAGGGCTCCGAGGGTTCCAAAGGTTCCAGTACTGTGTTTCTACATCCACAGCTCATATCTCAAGGTACCGAAAAGGTTCCAGTACAAATACTGCATAACTGTCTGTTTTATGTGAATGCTTCATTGAATAGTAGGGTTCCGAGGGTTCCAGTACTGTGTTCCTATATCAACAGTTCATATCTCAAGGTACCGAAAAGGTTCCAGTACAAATACTGCATAACTGTCTGTTTTATGTGAATGCTTCATTGAATGGTAGGGTTCCGAGGGTTCCAGTACTGTGTTTCTATATCAACAGTTCATATCTCAAGGTACCGAAAAGGTTCCAGTACAAATACTGCATAACTGTCTGTTTTATGTGAATGCTTCATTGAATGATAGGGTTCCGAGGGTTCCAGTACTGTGTTTCTATATCCACAGTTCATATCTCAAGGTACCGAAAAGGTTCCAGTAAAATTACTGCACAACTATCTGTTTTATGTAAATACTACATTGAATAGTAGGGCTCCGAGGGTTCCAAAGGTTCCAGTACTGTGTTTCTATATCAACAGTTCATATCTCAAGGTACCGAAAAGGTTCCAGTACAAATACTGCATAACTGTCTGTTTTATGTGAATGCTTCATTGAATAGTAGGGTTCCGAGGGTTCCAGTACTGTGTTCCTATATCAACAGTTCATATCTCAAGGTACCGAAAAGGTTCCAGTACAAATACTGCATAACTGTCTGTTTTATGTGAATGCTTCATTGAATGATAGGGTTCCGAGGGTTCCAGTACTGTGTTTCTATATCAACAGTTCATATCTCAAGGTACCGAAAAGGTTCCAGTACCAATACTGCATAACTGTCTGTTTTATGTGAATGCTTCATTGAATAGTAGGGTTCCGAGGGTTCCAGTACTGTGTTTCTATATCCACAGTTCATATCTCAAGGTACCGAAAAGGTTCCAGTAAAATTACTGCACAACTGTCTGTTTTATGTAAATACTACATTGAATAGTAGGGCTCCGAGGGTTCCAAAGGTTCCAGTACTGTGTTTCTATATCCACAGTTCATATCTCAAGGTACCGAAAAGGTTCCAGTACAAATACTGCATAACTGTCTGTTTTATGTGAATGCTTCATTGAATAGTAGGGTTCCGAGGGTTCCAGTACTGTGTTCCTATATCAACAGTTCATATCTCAAGGTACCGAAAAGGTTCCAGTACCAATACTGCATAACTGTCTGTTTTATGTGAATGCTTCATTGAATAGTAGGGTTCCGAGGGTTCAAGTACTGTGTTCCTATATCAACAGTTCATATTTGAAGGTACCGAAAAGGTTCCAGTACAAATACTGCATAACTGTCTGTTTTATGTAAAAAATGCTACATTGAATAGTAGGGTTCCGAGGGTTCCAGTACTGTGTTTCTATATCAACAGTTCATATCTCAAGGTACCGAAAAGGTTCCAGTACAAATACTGCATAACTGTCTGTTTTATGTGAATGCTTCATTGAATGATAGGGTTCCGAGGGTTCCAGTACTGTGTTTCTATATCAACAGTTCATATCTCAAGGTACCGAAAAGGTTCCAGTAAAATTACTGCACAACTGTCTGTTTTATGTAAATACTACATTGAATAGTAGGGCTCCGAGGGTTCCAAAGGTTCCAGTACTGTGTTTCTATATCCACAGTTCATATCTCAAGGTACCGAAAAGGTTCCAGTACAAAAACTGCATAACTGTCTGTTTTATGTGAATGCTTCATTGAATAGTAGGGTTCCGAGGGTTCCAGTACTGTGTTCCTATATCAACAGTTCATATTTGAAGGTACCGAAAAGGTTCCAGTACAAATACTGCATAACTGTCTGTTTTATGTAAATACTACATTGAATAGTAGGGCTCCGAGGGTTCCAAAGGTTCCAGTACTGTGTTTCTATATCCACAGCTCATATCTCAAGGTACCGAAAAGGTTCCAGTACAAATACTGCATAACTGTCTGTTTTATGTGAATGCTTCATTGAATAGTAGGGTTCCGAGGGTTCCAGTACTGTGTTCCTATATCAACAGTTCATATTTGAAGGTACCGAAAAGGTTCCAGTACAAATACTGCATAACTGTCTGTTTTATGTAAATACTACATTGAATAGTAGGGCTCCGAGGGTTCCAAAGGTTCCAGTACTGTGTTTCTACATCCACAGCTCATATCTCAAGGTACCGAAAAGGTTCCAGTACAAATACTGCATAACTGTCTGTTTTATGTGAATGCTTCATTGAATAGTAGGGTTCCGAGGGTTCCAGTACTGTGTTTCTATATCCACAGTTCATATCTCAAGGTACCGAAAAGGTTCCAGTAAAATTACTGCATAACTGTCTGTTTTATGTAAATACTACATTGAATAGTAGGGCTCCGAGGGTTCCAAAGGTTCCAGTACTGTGTTTCTATATCCACAGTTCATATCTCAAGGTACCGAAAAGGTTCCAGTACAAATAATCCATAACTGTCTGTTTCATGTAAATGCTACATTGAATAGTAGGGCTCCGAGGGTTCCAAAGGTTCCAGTACTGTGTTTCTATATCAACAGTTCATATCTCAAGGTTCCAAAAAGGAAAACAGTGTTGGAACCTTTTCGGAACCCCTTTACATTTAAAATTGAAAACAAATACACTGTACTGGAACCTTCAGAACCCAATTTTAAGATAGGGGTTTAGCAGGAGAATTAAAGTCTATAGGAAAATAATACTGAAACCTTTTCCGTACCCTATACTTTTAAACTTCAATACAGAAACACTGTACTGGAACCTTCGGAACACTTGGTACCTTCGGAACCCGATTTCAAGATAAGGGTTTATCAGGAGAATTAAAGTCTATAGGAAAATATTACTGGAACCTTTTCGGTACCCAGCATTTTAAAAATTCAATACAGAAACCCTGTACTGGAACCTTTGGAACCCTTGGTACCTTCGGAACCCGATTTCAAGAAAGGGGTTTAGCAGGAGAAATATACAGTATATAGGAAGATAATACTGGAACTTTTTCGGTACCTTACACTTTTGAAATTCAATACAGAAACACCGTACTGGAACCTTAAAAACCCGATTTCAAGAAAGGGATTTAGCAGGAGAATTGAAGTACCGGGTGTCCCAAAGTGATGTATTATCGTTTGATTGCTTATATCTCCATAACCAATGAACCGACTTTCAAAAACTTTTCTTTATCCCATTGCAGAAGGGCTAAATTGTATTTGAGGATGTTGGCTTTGGTTTAGGTCAATTTCTTCATGTCGAAAAGAAGATCGATAAACCTGCTCAAATTCGAGCCTTAGATAGCATGAAAAAGAAACGGCCTTCTTTGCCAGTCAACATTTTAGATGTGATGCAAAAGGCTGAACTTATATGTCGTTCATAGAATATATGGCGTTCAGAGAATACGAATTCAGTTAATACTGAGTTCAGAGAATACGAATACGAGTTCAGCCTTTTGCATCACATCTAAAATGTTGACTGGAAAAATAGGCCGTTTCTTTCTCATGCCATCTAAGGCTTGAATTTGAAGAAGTTTATCGATCTTCTTTTCAACACGAAAACACCTCGGTAAATCCGCAACCAACATCTTAAAATACAATTTAGCCTCTAGGCAATCAAATAAAACAAAGTTTTTGAAAATCGGTTCATTGGTTATGGACATGTAAGCACTCAAACAATAATACATCATTTTGGGACACCCGGTATATCGGAAAATAATACTGGAACCTTTTCGGTACCTTACACTCTTAACATTCAATACAAAAACACTATACTGGAACCTTCGGAACCCTTGGTACCTTCGGAACCCGATTTCAAGAAAGGGGTTTAGCAGGAGAATTAACGTCTTTATGAAAATAATACTGGAACCTTTTCAGTACCTTACACTCTTAACATTCAATACAGAAACACTGTACTGGAACCTTCGGAACCCTTGGTACCTTCGGAACCCGATTTCAAGAAAGGGATTTAGCAGGAGAATTAAAGTATATAGGAAAATAATATTGGAACCTTTTCGGTACCTTATACTTTTAAAATTCAATACAGAAACACTGTACTGGAACCTTCGGAACCCTTGGTACCTTCGGAACCCGATTTCAAGAAAGGGATTTAGCAGGAGAATTAAAGTATATCGGAAAATAATACTGGAACCTTTTCGGTACCTTATACTTTTAAAGTTCAATACAGAAACACTGTACTGGAACCTTCGGAACCCTTGGTACCTTCGGAACCCGATTTCAAGAAAGGGATTTAGCAGGAGAATTAAAGTATATAGGAAAATACTTCTGGAACCTTTTCAGAACCCTACACTTTTAAAATTCAATACAGAAAACACTGTACGGAAACCTTTGGAACCCTTGGTACCATGGTCTTTATAGGGTGTGCAAACTTGCATCAACGCCAAAAATCCTTAGTAAGAGGAACTATAAATTTGTTCTTGTTGTCTGTATGATTTTAGCAAATAATATTCGACATTAATGCTCTATTGTTATGCAAATGAGAACTTTCGACGCGACATATTTAATGTGTTCCTTCCAATCCAGGCTTTGATCAATTTGTACACCAAGGTACTTTGTCTCGTCCACTACCCCTAAACTATCTTCCTGAATTTTAGATCCAATTTTCCATTGGATCTTTTTTAGGAAATTCTGTTTAGATTTGGAGCAAATGAGCATGGAATGAGTTTTCGCGACATTTAGCGATATTTTGTTTCCCTTCAACCAAGATTCAAGACTCTTGAGATCATTATTCATGGCCTCATTCAGCTGAGTCAAATCCTTAGATTGATAGGAAAGGCTGGTATCGTCAGCATACATGGACACAGTTGAACTTTGAATACCACATGGTAGGTCATTGATGTAAACAAGGAAGAGAAGGGGACCAAGGCATGAGCCTTGCGGTACACCAACTTCGATATTGTCAATTTCTGAGTAAAGTCCACCAACCCGACAGAACTGTTTTCTGTTCGAAAGATATGATTCAAACCATTTTATTTCTCTGTGACGAACGCCGTAATGCATTAGTTTTTCACAAAGGATCTTATGGTCCACTGTATCAAAGGCTTTTTTGAGGTCGATAAAAACTGTTCCTACGTGGTGTCCTGTGTCAAATCCCTTGTACCAATCATCAGTATTTTTAAGTAAACAGGAGACTGTGGAAAAGAGTTCTCTAAAGCCAGACTGGCCCTTGTAGAGAAGGCGATTCTTATTTAGATATTGCACAGTGATCCAGATTGTCAAAATTGTGGAATAAATGCCAAAAAACAAAACGTTGCAAATGCAAAAACATTCACATCTATTATAGAGAGGACACTTTGAGCTATTCAGAACAAAAATCCGTATAGAAATCGGACCAACGAGTGCAGAGAAATTGCACTTTGAAGTTGACAAAAATTGCCAGGCCATGTTTTTGTTTACATTTCCGGTGTATCACTTTTGAAATGGGCCTAAACCAACAATTTCAAATTTTCATTTCTCCAGTTGTATTCATCCGATTTCAATAAACTTTTTTTTAAATTGACCCTCGATGTCTGTGCAATTATACAACGTATTATTTCTATGAATTTATATCAATTTATTTGGCACATATTTGTCAAGGGGTATATTTAGCATTAGAACTACACGAGACCCCTAAATTTCTTCTTTCCTGGTGGAAACAAAAAAAGTGAGGAAAAAAGAGTCTTAAAAACTCATTTCGCACTGCACTTCAGGTATCGATGAAGGTTTCTGCCAAAGGGTTCGTTCAGGTTCGTACAGGTAAAAATTTTATAGCTGATATAAAAAATCGAGTCATTTAGGCCCATGTATGCTATTTTCTGTCATTTTCCGTGATTATAATACATGTTTTGTGTTTGGGTGGTTCCATTGCATAGATTTCGTTTTGATTGCACAGCTGTAATAGCGAGGGTTTAAATTCTAAATAAAAAGAGGAATTATGTCATTAACTTACAAGCATATTAGCATTTGAGTGGATCAAACGTAGTCTAGCCGACGACAAGCATTTAATGTCTATGACTTGAGGACACTATGCCTAAGTCCAAACTCCACCGTTCGATCTATTAACTATAGTTCATTTTTCCATGTTTGGCAAAAGCGCTTCTTCTTGTTTTGATACAAAGAAAGTCTCATTCTCACATGCCTGAATTTGTCACTTCAATGGATCGTGTCTAGCATGGGCAATGTCTGATGCAAATTTGATGAGCATCCGGACAAAGGGGCCATGATTTACTGACACAGAACTTTTTCACAGTCTGCAACCAAATGTTCCTCTAAATTTTCAGATGTACTTGTTCCACAAAAACTCTAATTGGATTATAAACCAAGAGGTTTTTTTTGAAGTGACAGTTTTAGTCTTCTAAATTGCAGATAACTTTTAGAATATAGTTTCAGTCTGTGCCATTCTGTAATCAGTTTCAACCTTAACCAAAAATAAATGTAAAGTTCCTTTAGATTTTTTACATTCAGCATTAGGTATTGAATAAAGAAAGATAAAGTGATAAATACACAACCTATGGAGTAACTATAAGTTCTTAAAATTCATGATAACTATATAGTTTTTATCATTGCCCACGACATGTAATGAACCAAAAAGCTCAGACTCGTAAGATCTTTTATTTGAAGTCCAAGATGAAGTTGGTGTCTCAAGACTTATACAACAGAAGTGTACTTTATAGACTAAAAGCCCAGGCGAGGGGGTTCTAAAATTTCTGGCCATATAGGCATTTAGGGGAGTTTTTGTCAGAAATTCTGGAAACGGGGTATACTTTCATAATCTTGTTGTGAATTTTCTGGTACTGGGGCTTATCATTTACGAAAATTTCTGACACTGTTCTGTTTCTCGTGACTATAATGTTAGGTAATTTAAAGTCCTGCGAATGCTTTGTGTACGTGAAACAAAAATATTGCAGTGGTTTTGCAGCGAAAGATTTTTTTGTGAAAAGATTAGGTATCAAAATCTTCCCTAAATTCTGGGATTGGGTCATGACAGAAATCTTTTTGCCGCACACCACACCTTCCTGTAACCTATTAGTGCAGTTTCCACGATCAAAAGATGGACCTCAAGCCCAAGCTTGGTATCTTAACAGTCATAGACATGAGATGCTTGTTGCCGTGATTTTAGTGTAAACCATGTTACACCCGTGTACGATTCAAGTCATTTAAATGATAATGTGATTGTTAGGTAATGCAATAATGCCTCTTTTTATTTAGAATTTAATCCCTCGCTATTAAAGATGTGCAATTAAAACGAGAACTATGCATTGGAACCACCCAGAAAAAAAATATACATCCTATCATTGAAAATCACAGAAAATAGCACATATAGGCCTAAATGACTCGATTTTTTATATCAGCTATAAAATGTTTACCTGTACGAACCTGAACGAACCCTTTCGCAGAAACATTCATCGATACCTGAAGTGTAGTGCGAAATGAGTTTTTAAGACTCTTTTTACCTCACTTTTTTTGTTTGCACCAGGAAAGAATAAATTTAGGGGTCTCGTGTAGTTCTACTGCTAAATATACCCCTTGACAAATATGTGCCAGATAAACAAATAAATTGATGTAAATTCATAGCACTGATACGTTGTATGGTTGCCCAGACATTGAGGGTCATCTAAAAAAAAAGTTTATGAAATCGGATGAATACAACTGGAGAAATGAAAATTTGAAATTGTTGGTTTAGGCCCATTTCAAAAGTGATACACCGGTAATGTAAACAAAAACATTGCCTGGCAATTTTTGTCAACTTCAATGTGCAATTTCTCTGCAGTAGTCGGTCCGATTTCCATACGGATTTTTGTTCTGAATAGCTCAAAGTGTCCTCTCTATGGTAAATTTGAAAATTTTAGCATTTGCAACTATTTGTGTTTTGGCATTTATTCCATGCTCTGGATCACTGTGTATTGGTACAATTGATTGAAAACTAGCTTTTCAAAGAGCTTCGATATGACGGGAAGGACGGAAATAGGGCGATAGTTTGCTTTTGTAGCCTTTTTGCCATCTCTGTAAATCGGTGTAACCCTGGCAGTCTTCCAACTATCAGGAAATACGCTGGTTTTCAAAGAGGTATTAAACATGAGAACAAGAGAATTCTCAATGAATGGCAAGGCAAGTTTCAGAAAATAGCTTGAGATACCGTCAACTCCGGAGCCCTTTGAGATATTAATCTTGCCAATTGCTTCTCTAATATCCTGGAGCCCTATTGGTTTAAATTCAAACCGTAAGTTCTTTGGGTTCCGTTGGTACTCGCCTGACAGGAGAGGGTTAAGTGTATCCTCAATCTTCTCTGCTAGAGCTTTCCCAACCGAACAAAAGTACTGGTTCATGGTATCGGAAATTTCTTTTCTGTTACTAATATCTTTTCCATCCTGTTTCAAGAGGTCAATATTAGTGGATTTGGATCGTTTATTCATCAGCTGGTTTAGGGTTTTCCATGTCTCCTTCATGTTACCTTCAGAATTTTGAATCTTTTGCGTGAAGTGTAGCCGTTTTAAATCAATATTTAGCCTATTGACTTTATTCCTTACATGGTTATAGGAGTCCAACAGGAGAGAAGACCTTGACTTGACAGCTGCTTTCCGGAGCTTATCTCTACTCCTAATCAACCCCTTGAGATCATTGTTTATCCAAGGGCAATATTTTTCAGAAACACGAATAGTTTTCATAGGGGCATGCTTCTCAATGATGCATGAAAGGATATTAGAACAATTTTGCACGAGCAAATCTATTTCATCTGATTCACGAACAATTTGCTCCCAACAGATGCTAGCAACATCAGCCAGGAATGCCTCTTCATTGAACCTTTTCATTGAGCGAGTTTTTATCACTTTGTGGTCTTTTTTCTGAGCTCCACAGTATTTTCGCACACAGAATACCATAAAATGATCACTCACGGAAATCTCAAAAACACCTGACTGTACAATATTGCTAGTAGCTGTTGTTGCAATATGATCGATGATAGTGGAGCTACTGAGAGTCACTCTAGTTGGCTCATTGATGAGCTGTTTAAAACTAAACAGCTCATATAAATTACACATATGTTTAGTGTCATTGTCAATTTGTTGACAAACTGCATGCTTGGAAAGATCACAGTTTGTGTCACCAAGAAGAATTATTTCCTTGCCTTCTCTATCAAGAAAAGTAAGAATTTGCTCCAATTCATCAAAGGAGGCAACGGGTTTGAAATATTATGTTTCCACAGGCGCGCTTTTTTACATACATAGTGGCTCGGAGAAGACCCAAATAGAGTAGGGACCAAATGGAGTAATTCTCCTATCCAGGGCCCAAATGGAGTAATCCCATTAAATGGTATTTTAACTCATTGTCAAAACTAATTAACACTCGGAGATAACATTTGATCATAAATCTATACCTAATAATACCTAATAATAGATGTATAGACTGTCTAGACGAGCCAGATTCTTCCAAAGACAATATCATCATTACTGGTGCATCTATCGTGAAGTCCAGGGGGGTTAAACTTAAAGGTTTATGTGTTTCAATGGCTCTTCTAGATTTCTAGTTTCCTTCAAACCTCCTTTTTCGTGTGATTCAGCTGATTCAGTTATGTGTGCTTCCAGTTTTTCATCTCATTCCTCTCATGTAAAGTATGTTTGCTGCTATTAAAACTAGCAGAAATATATCATAAAAACTTTAAAAATATCATTAAAACGCGACTGCCCTTGATTGATCCCTGAATGTAAACACTAACAAGCTCTGCTTCCATTTGACCGAGAATTCAACCAAATCAAGACAGAACTGACAGAACAGATAAATATTGTGCAATTGCCTGTTCCAACACGATTAAAACTGTTCGTTTTCTATATTAGAAATTGGATTCTAAAAAAAACTAGTACTGCCCATATGGACAAACATTTTTGAGCGCTATTCCAACGCAAAATTAACAATATTTCTAAAATTGACTGATAACGTTTTCACTCAAAATTTTAGAACCAAGGACTAATCCAATTTTATTTATAAATATAGAGGTTTAAATAGTGTTTAAAATATTTATATTCGCCAATGGCGAAGATAATATTGTCTCGCCCAATGTTAATTGTTTTGAATGAGAATTATACAATAGCAAGTTTTGAAACCTTACCATGGTAATTTTCAAGCCTTTCTAACGTGGATATATTCGCTCTACATTTAGCACAATTACATTTTAAGAAACTAATGAGAAACTTTTGGCAGCAAAAATTACCCTAAAATTTAATAAACTGCCCCAAACCAAATTTCTTATTAAAAATTCGTGCACTTCATTACTACCAATAGATTATCAAAAAGCCACTAGGCCTACATGATAAAAATCTGATCATTTCAAGAAACTTTTAGCACAGATTCAATGTCTTGCTTTTTCAAGACTTTCTTGCTTTCATCTATACTTTGTTTGTTTTCTTTAAACCACAATAGATTAAATCAAGTAAAATGATACCTCCCACATGGTTAAGGGTGAAATAGAACGTGACACAAACCCCCGTCAGAGACATAAATTACGATGTAGGTCAAATGTCATCATGAATTTTCAATAGGC
The DNA here is from genome assembly GCA_039566865.1 of Aurelia coerulea. Classification (NCBI taxonomy): domain Eukaryota; kingdom Metazoa; phylum Cnidaria; class Scyphozoa; order Semaeostomeae; family Ulmaridae; genus Aurelia; species Aurelia coerulea. The sequence goes on along the minus strand of CM076949.1, from coordinate 12,830,751 downwards.
AGCGAGGATAGTTTTATAAGTCTATTGTTAGAAAAAGATTTATGATAAAACGCTATCTCTGGGTGTTAATTAGATTTGACAATGAGTTAAAATACCATTTAATAGATTACTCCATTTGGGCCCTGGAGAGAAGAATTACTCCATTTGGTCCCTACTCCATTTGGGTCTTCTCTGAGCCAATGCTTCTCTCCAGGGCCGAAATGAAGTAATCTATTAAATGGTATTTTAACTCATTGTCAAATCTAATTAACACCCAGAGATAGCGTTTTATCATAAATCTTTTTCTAATAATAGATTTATAAAACTGTCCTCGCTCCCTATTGAAAATTCATGATGACATTTGACCTACATCATAATTTATGTCTCTGACGGGGGTTTGTGTCACGTTCTATTTCACCCTTAACCATGTGGGAGGTATCATTTTACTTGATTTAATCTATTGTGGTTTAAAGAAAACAAACAAAGTATAGATGAAAGCAAGAAAGTCTTGAAAAAGCAAGACATTGAATCTGTGCTAAAAGTTTCTTGAAAAATGATCAGATTTTTATCATGTAGGCCTAGTGGTTTTTTCATAATCTATTGGTAGTAATGAAGTGCACCAATTTTTTAATAAGAAATTTGGTTTGGGGCAGTTTATTAAATTTTAGGGTAATTTTTGCTGCCAAAAGTTTCTCATTAGTTTCTTAAAATGTAATTGTGCTAAATGTAGAGCGAATATATCCACGTTAGAAAGGCTTGAAAATTACCATGGTAAGGTTTCAAAACTTGCTATTGTATAATTCTCATTCAAAACAATTAACATTGGGCGAGACAATATTATCTTCGCCATTGGCGAATATAAATATTTTAAACACTATTTAAACCTCTATATTTATAAATAAAATTGGATTAGTCCTTGGTTCTAAAATTTTGAGTGAAAACGTTATCAGTCAATTTTAGAAATATTGTTAATTTTGCGTTGGAATAGCGCTCAAAAATGTTTGTCCATATGGGCAGTACTAGATTTTTTTAGAATCCAATTTCTAATATAGAAAACGAACAGTTTTAGTCGTGTTGGAACAGGCAATTCCACAATATTTATCAGTTCTGTCTTGATTTGGTTGAATTCTCGGTCAAATGGAAGCAGAGCTTGTTAGTGTTTACATTCAGGGATCAATCAAGGGCAGTCGCGTTTTAATGATATTTTTAAAGTTTTTATGATATATTTCTGCTAGTTTTAATAGCAGCAAACATACTTTACATGAGAGGAATGAGATGAAAAACTGGAAGCACACATATCTGAATCAGCTGAATCACACGAAAAAGGAGGTTTGAAGGAAACTAGAAATCTAGAAGAGCCATTGAAACACATAAACCCTTAAGTTTAACCCCCCTGGACTTCACGATAGATGCACCAGTAATGATGATATTGTCTTTGGAAGAATCTGGCTCGTCTAGACAGTCCATATTATTAATGAATCATTCCAATCTGGTATTTTTCCTGAAAAAATGCAGCATGCAAAAGTCATACCATTATTCAAAAAAGGCTGTCCTGTAACAGTTTCTAACTACAGACCAATATCTCTCTTGTCAGTTTTCAGTAAAATTTCAGAGAAACTTATGTACAAGCGCTTATACAATTTCTTAGAGGTTCATAAAATCTTGTACAACCTTCAGTTTGGTTTTCGTGCTTCTCATTCAACAAATCATGCCTTGATTAGTCTAACAGAATCTATTAAAAATTCACTAGACAATAAACACTTTGGATGTGGAATTTTTATTGACCTACAAAAAGCTTTTGATACAGTCAATCACCAGATTCTCCTCAATAAACTTGAACATTATGGTGTACGAGGTACTGCTTTAGCATGGTTTAGCTCTTATCTTAGCAATAGAAGTCAGTATGTATCTGTAAATGGCCAGAACTCTAGTCATCTTAATGTTACTTGTGGTGTTCCCCAGGGCTCTGTCCTTGGCCCACTTCTTTTTCTCATCTATATTAATGACCTTCCAAACTCCTCTAACAAGCTATCTTTCTATCTTTTTGCTGATGACACAAACATATACTTTGAATCTGACAATCTTAGTAAACTAGAGAAAGTAGTAAACAAAGAACTTAAGAATGTTAAAAAATGGCTTGATGCTAATAAACTTGCATTAAATATAGACAAAACAAGCTTTGTCATCTTCCATTCTCCTCAAAATTCTTTAGATAAAACTGTCAACATTAAGATTGGTAAGCAGCATGTTAATCAGGCTAAATATGTTAAGTTTCTTGGTCTCCTTTTGGACGAAAACCTCAATTGGAAATATCACTTGAACGAACTTTCAAAGAAGTTAGCAAGAACTAGTGGTATATTCTTCAAAATAAGGCATCTTCTGCCTACTAGCGTCCTAGTTTCTTTGTATTACTCTTTATTTGCCTCTTTTCTTCAGTATGGAATCATTGTCAGGGGTCTTACCTATGACATCCACACCAAACCGATTTACCTTCTACAAAAGAGAATTGTTAGGGCTATTGCTTTCAAGAATTTTACATCACCATCTACACCTATTTTCTCTGAATTGAAAATTCTAAAGTTAAATGATTTATTTCACTTCAAGCTACTTATCTTTGTGTATGAATCTGTTCACCTGATTTCTCCTACCTTCTTCCATAATTTTTTTGAAACTTTGTCTACCGTTCATCAGTATGATACAAGGCGGGCTCGCAAAGGTGTTATTTTTATGACGCGCAAGAATACTTTGCAATATGGCTTACGATCTATTAAATATACAGGCGCTAAATCCTGGAACAACATTCCATCCAATATCAAACAATCTACTTCAGTAGTGATTTTCCGTCGTGATCTGAAATTGCATCTGTTCTCAACTAAGTACCAATCCTGAATACCTTGATAAGATAATTCTTCCTTACATTGATCAATCAAATCACTAGAAGATTTCATAAATTGAATGATAAGTTTTTAGCTTAGGGGGTGCTCTCTCCTCGATTAGTCTACCTACTGAGAGAGCTCCTCCTTAAGAAATTCCTCTCCATACGAAATTCTATGTACTCTTATTGTAAAATTTGTCATTTTTGTCATCTGTTGTAATTTGTTATTCTAGTTAATTGTATGTATTTTAGAAAGATTTTCGTATGTAGTGGAATTTTAAAATTAAACTGAACTGAACTGAACTGAAGTCTATACATCTATTATTAGGTTTTAAGATTGTTTTAAGGTTGGAAGAAGGTTTTTATCCAAACGTATTCAAATAAACAGTGGTGTTTTTATATTTTATATTCTGTTTATACATGATGGTGGTTTAGTTTACACATCTATTATTAGGTATTATTAGGTATAGATTTATGATCAAATGTTATCTCCGAGTGTTAATTAGTTTTGACAATGAGTTAAAATACCATTTAATGGGATTACTCCATTTGGGCCCTGGATAGGAGAATCACTCCATTTGGTCCCTACTCCATTTGGGTCTTCTCCGAGCCACTATGTATGAACAATGCCCCTTGTGATCTTCAGAATGACATTCGCCATGTAACATTCGTAACATTGGTAACATTCAGTTCGCACATTAACACGCGATAATTATTCTTATCACAGTAGTAATGAATGCTGCAAGCAGGAAACGACAAAATTTCTTTGAAAAAAATCTACCACTGTTAATTTCAGGGGGTTTTAACTGGTTAGGTCCCAACTGAAAAATTAATTCCTTCAATAATCGATAAAAATTGTAGAAATTGCTCAATCACTCCAAAATCTTGCAAGGTAAGACTCTGGCTGCAGTGGACGCGGGCAATTTTAGTCTCAGCTCCACCAAAAGTCCAAGACGAATGTTCCCAGGGGGTAAAATGTACCATACAGGAGCATTACTTAACCAAAAAACAATGGACAAAAATCACAAATGTGCTTAGATCAGGACTTAATAGCTCTTCTCTACCTTGAAATCATGCTTTGTGTCCATAAATTAGTGTGTGGTGGTTGAAAATTTGGTACTACCTATCTAACTGGGGGTAATGCAATTTTGGCCAATTTCGGTACCAACTGAAAAATTAATTCCTTCAATAATCAGTAAAAGTTGTAGAAATTACTCAATCACTCCGAAATCTTGCAAGGTAAGACTCTGGCTGAAGTGGACGCGGGAAATTTAGTCTCAGCTCCACCAAAAGTCTACGACGAATGTTCCCAGGGGGTAAAATGTACCATACAGGAGCATTACTTATCAAAAAACAATGGACAAAAATCACAAATGTGCTTAGATCAGGACTTAATAGCTCTTCTCTACCTTGAAATCATGCTTTGTGTCCATAAATTAGTGTGTGGTGGTTGAAAATTTGGTACTACCTATCTAACTGGGGGTAATGCAATTTTGGTCAATTTCGGTCCCAACTGAAAAATTAATTCCTTCAATAATCAGTAAAAGTTGTAGAAATTGCTCAATCACTCCAAAATCTTGCAAGGTAAGACTCTGGCTGCAGTGGACACGGGCAATTTTAGTCTCAGCTCCACCAAAAGTCCAAGACGAATGTTCCCAGGGAGTAAAAGGTACCATACAGGAGCATCACTTTACCAAAAAACAATAGACAAAAATCACAAATGTGCTTAGATCAGGACTTAATAGCTCTTCTCTACCTTGAAATCATGCTTTGTGTCCATAAATTAGTGTGTGGTGATTGAGAATTTGTGTACTATCTATCTAACTGGGGGTAATGCAATTTTGGCCAATTTCGGTCCCAACTGAAAAATTAATTCCTTCAATAATCAGTAAAAGTTGTAGAAATTGCTCAATCACTCAAAAATCTTGCAAGGTAAGACTCTGGCTGCAGTGGACGTGGGCAATTTTAGTCTCAGCTCCACCAAAAGTCCAACACGAATGTTCCCAGGGGGTAAAATGTACCATACAAGAGCATTACTTTGCCAAAAAACAATGGACAAAAATCACAAATGTGCTTAGATCAGGACTTAATAGCTCTTCTCTACCTTGAAATCATGCTTTGTGTCCATAAATTAGTGTGTGGTGGTTGAAAATTTGGTACTACCTATCTAACTGGGGGTAATGCAATTTTGGCCAATTTCGGTCCCAACTGAAAAATCAATTCCTTCAATAATCAGTGAAAGTTGTAGAAATTGGGCCAGGTAAAAAACTCGGAGATGTCGGAGATGTCGGAGATGTCGGAGCAAAGATTCTCCGACGTTTCTCAATTCCGACTTTTTTACCTGGCCTTATATGCTCTACTAAAAAAGTTGGAGATGTCTTATCTCCGACGTTTCTCAACTCCGACTTTTTTACTTGGCCCTATATGCCCCACTAAAAAAGTCGGAGATGTCTTATCTCCGACGTTTCTCCTGACGTTTCTCAACTCCGACTTTTTTACCTGGCCTTATATGCTCTACTAAAAAGGTCGGAGATGTCTTTTAACAATTGAAATGGGTGAATTTGACAGGTTTTTTTGTTTCATTTACAACTGATAAGAAACTTTATAGCAAGAATTAGTTGAAAAACGTCCTTTTTAGTAAGAGCAATCTGAAAAGCAATCTAGCAGACACTTTCTTTCATTATATTTTTCACTTGTTCCTTGTATACACCCCCCCCCCCCCAGTAACGACCCCGCTGAAACGATGCCCCGCCAAGGTTAAAGGATGACCCGCCAAAAAATGTGTTTCCCCGCTAAGTTTGAGTTGCAACATTTCCCTGCCTTGTTTCTGTTATTTCCCCGTTGAAATGTTTGTTTCCCCGTCGAAAATCATGGATAAATGATCTATTTCAACGGGAAGTTTTGATATTTGATAGTCCAGGATTCGATTGCAGGTAGCTTGAGCCACTTTTATATGCTTTCTTTTATCTACGTTTTCTTTATTTCTCGTTATTTTCTCGGTTCAAAGAACTATATTTACCGTCCACAATGAATAGTGATAAATTAAGACGTAAGCAACCATGGTCAGAGCGCTAGCCAGAATATAGACAACCAGAATATAGGCAACAGCCAGAGTATACACAAAAATGCTTACCTCTCCTTTGTGAAAAACCAAATTCAAAAACTGACGCCACGGCGTTGTAGAACACACTCAGAGCTTTAATTTGAGCCCAACTTCATTAATTTACCTTCAACACAAGTTGATTTACAAACGAAATTAAATTCAGCGATTTGACATACGGGCCTAAGCGGTAAAAGTTGCTTCGAGCACTCCCTCGCAATCCCCAGAATATCGGCAAAAAGTGTCTCTTCAGAGATAACCACTCCTCCGCAGTGCCCAGAAAATAGACAAAACAATGAGAAGTTGCTGCCCCGCAGCACAGAGCCAGAAAATCGGCAAATTCTTGGAAGAGCACTGCTTATCCGCCTTCGCAGTTACCAGAAAATAGACAAAACAATGAGAAGTTGCTGCCCCGCAACAGAGCGCCAGAAAATCGGCAAATTCTTGGAAGAGCACCACTCCTGCGCAGCGCCCAGAAAATAGACAAAACAATGAGAAGTTGCTGCCCCGCAACAGAGCGCCAGAAAATCGGCAAATTCTTGGAAGAGCACCACTCCTCCGCAGTGCCCAGAAAATAGACAAAACAATGAGAAGTTGCTGCCCCGCAACAGAGCGCCAGAAAATCGGCAAATTCTTTGAAGAGCACCACTTCTCCGCAGTGCCCAGAAAATAGACAAAACAATGAGAAGTTGCTGCCCCGCAACAGAGTGCCAGAAAATCGGCAAATTCTCTGAAGATGTCTTCTCTTACATTTTTACCATTCACTATTGACCCTATCCCTATTCACTATTCACTATTGACCCTATCCCTATTCACTAATTTCGGATCATGACCTTATAATTCTTGATACTTTCCACAAAGCAAAACTTTGTATTTGGTTTATTCCCAATCTATTTAGCGATATACTAAACGGAATAAAAGAATGAAGCCCCATTTAGACGACAAGCGATGTGGAAAAATGTGTGGATGCTGCCTGGTCATTGAACAATACAATCTTGTGTCGTATTATTTGTACCTTAAAATTAGATATGTTGCCATAGGTATGGTTATAAATGCAACTGTAGGCTCTGCAAAACATATATTCAAAGAGTTGGGTTTCTAACATGACAAGCATTTCATGGGCCTTCTCGCAAGGATGGGGGTGGTGCACTGCTTCTCATTGAGTTAGCGGATGTGCTGTGCGGGATGTGAGGTCCCCTTCACGATGCAGGCACTGGGCTGCGGTTGAACTGGGAAATTGTGCCCCAGCGGCGACCGCAGTTTAGGATATGCGTGTGGGGGTTCCCTCGCGCAGTGTGTCCGCTGTCTCTCTAGGAGGTGGGCGTCGCTCCATACCTTGTATTAGGGATGCATGATTATGTGTATCTTGTAAATAATCCACTACATGCTTCTAATTGATTAACTTTAGGAATTTGTAAATTTTGTGAAGTAGGTAGGCCTAAATTAGCTGTAATTTAGCTACTCTTCTTATGTTATGTTATGCTACGTTAAATAAATTAATGATGATGATGATGATGATGATGATGATGATGATGATGATGATGATGATGATGATGATGATGATGATGATGATGATGATGATGATGATGATGATGATTGCCGATTATTTGCCGATTATTTGCACCTTAAAATTAGATATGTTGCTTGGCCTTTGAAGAACACAATTTTGTGTCGTATCATTTGCACTTTAATCAGATAATAATGATGGATTTCGTTGATAAATACAGATATTTGACAGAAAATATGAATATTCAAAGACTGAATTTCTATTTGTCTACACTCTACACGGATATTTGAGAGACAGAATAAGCTGGTAACAATGTAAGAGAAGACATCTTCAGAGAATTTGCCGATTTTCTGGCGCTCTGTTGGGGTGTTTGGAAAACTAAGACCCAGAAAACGAAGACCTAAGACCTAAGACCGCGAAAACGAAGACCCAGAAAACGAAGACCACGAAAACGAAGACCCCAGCATATGTGGTTTAAATGATAGCAGAACGATGATGTGCATACATTATCTACAAAAACCAAAGGTTTCTGAAAGCGAGCTGCATATATTTTCTATTTCTCTCCTTTCTATTTCTTTCTTAGTTTCTTTTATCTTATTACTCGGAAGGTAATACTTGAGAAATGTCCAGACATTGGGCAAGCATCAAAAACCTGCTCATAATTTTTTTACCTATTATAATACCCTGTCGCATAATTTTCGCTAGAAAATGACACCCTGTAATTTTTACCGAAAAGGACACCCTAGGTCAAGTATGGGAGTGCACTGCTCAAGATCTGATACACTCATTTCTTTTTATAAGAAACTAAGGTCCAGTGCTGGCAGCAGTTTCTTAGATTTTTGGGCCATTTTGCTACCAAAAGTTTCTTGTGTGTTTCTTATATTTTTAATGCCAGAAGTATAGAGTTAATTTGTTTTGTTTGAAGGGCTCCCAAATTACTTGGTAAGATCTCGAAAACAAGTAAATAACATAATTCGCACTCAAAATATTGTCCAAACAGTTGCTATAACAGTACACTGTCAAATATTTTTGAGTGCGATAGGAAAACTAAAATTGTAAATTACAAAAGTTTCTTAGCTTTTTCAATTCAGGTAGGGTTGTTTCTCAACTTTCGAAAAATTGAGCCTACCGTTTCTTATAAGCGGTTTCTTATAAAAAAAATGAGTGTAATTAAAGTAAATCAACTTAGCTAGGGGGGCAGGGTCCATCTAAATATAAGCTATTGAGACCTAAATTATTCGTTTTCGTGGTCTTCGTTTTCGGGGTCTTCGTTTTCGTGGTCTTTGTTTTCGGGGTCTTCGTTTTCGTGCTCTTTGTTTTCTGGGTCTTCGTTTTCGTGGTCTTCGTTTTCGTGGTCTTCGTTTTCGGGTCTTCGTTTTCTTCTTCGTTTTCTGGGTCTTCGTTTTCGTGGTCTTCGTTTCATGGGTCTTCGTTTTCGGGGTCTTCGTTTTCTGGGTCTTTCTTTTCGGGGTCTTCGTTTTCGTGGTATTAGGTCTTCGTTTTCTGGGTCTTAGTTTTCCAAACACCCCGCTCTGTTGCGGGGCAGCAACTTCTCATTGTTTTGTCTATTTTCTGGGCACTGCGGAGGATTGGTGCTCTTCCAAGAATTTGCCGATTTTCTGGCGCTCTGTTGCGGGGCAGCAACTTCTCATTGTTTTTGTCTATATTCTGGTAACTGCGAAGGCGGATAAGCAGTGCTCTTCCAAGAAGTTGCCGATTTTCTGGCGCTCTTTTGCGGGGCAGCAACTTCTCATTGATTTTGTCTATTTTCTGGGCGCTGCGCAGGAGTGCTGCTCTTCCAAGAATTTGCCGATTTTCTGGCGCTCTTCTGCGGGGCAGCAACTTCCCATTGTTTTGTCTATTTTCTGGGCACTGCGGAGGATTGGTACTCTTCCAAGAATTTGCCGATTTTCTGGCGCTCTTTTGCGGGGCAGCAACTTCTCATTGATTTTGTCTATTTTCTGGGCGCTGCGCAGGAGTGCTGCTCTTCCAAAAATTTGCCGATTTTCTGGCGCTCTTCTGCGGGGCAGCAACTTCCCATTGTCTTGTCTATTTTCTGGGCGCTGCGCAGGAGTGCTGCTCTTCCAAGGATTTGCCGATTTTCTGGCGCTCTGCTGCGGGGCAGCAATGTCTCATTGTTTTGTCTATTTTCTGGGCACTGCGGAGGAGTGGTTATCTCTGAAGAGACACTTTTTGCCGATATTCTGGGGATTGCGAGGGAGTGCTCGAAGCAACTTTTACAGCTTAGGCCCGTATGTCAAATCGCTGAATTTAATTTCGTTTGTAAATCAACTTGTGTTGAAGGTAAATTAATGAAGTTGGGCTCAAATTAAAGCTCTGAGTGTGTTCTACAACGCCGTGGCGTCAGTTCTTGAATTTGGTTTTTCACAAAGGAGAGGTAAGCACTTTTGTGTATACTCTGGCTGTTGCCTATATTCTGGTTGTCTATATTCTGGCTAGCGCTACCAACACCTCTCGAGATAAGACATCTCCGACTTTTTTAGTAGAGCATATAAGGCCAGGTAAAAAAGTCGGAGTTGAGAAACGTTGGAGATTTGCTCCGACATCTCCGAGTTTTTTACCTGGCCGTAGAAATTGCTCAATCACTCCGAAATCATTGTTGCATTTCTTTTTACTCACTTACAAAATTCACCCCACAACACAAAATATATTCCGTTAAAATACTAGGAGTAGATGAATATCACAGTTACCATGGAAGCTCGTAGGATTTCTTGGCTTGCTCTTCATTCTTGGTTTTTACGATCACTTGCGCTTCATCAACATCTATGTCCATCTTGCAACTTGCAACTTGCCGCCTGCCTCCCGCCAAAAAATGGCTTTGTTATAGACATTCAGAGTGAGGCTAATTAAAAAGGACAGATGATAGCAACAACAACAACAAAAACTGCTTGCAGTCTTTTAAAATTTTCAAAGAATATTCAGATTAATCTCATGCAGTTCTCGGGCATGTATGTTGCTGTTATAGTTATGTGTTCCACGAATGTGTTGCTGAGTTGCTGAGATGAATAATCCAAGGCAAGTGTGACTGCTACCAAAGACTATTTTTATTCAAGCTATAAAGCACAAAGATGAGTCATTCTCGATGCTAACTCGGTGTTACCTATTTATTATGCTACGTATTTTTGTTCCAGGCCATAAACATGGTCTTCGATGCTCGAATGCAAATTTTTATAATAATGCACAATTGTTTCCTCAAGGTCAGAGGTTTCAGTCAAGGAACGCAACAAACCGCTACACAACTGACTATTACGGTGCTCTCAGAGTCTCCTCAAAGGCAACTCCTTCGCAAATAAAGACAGCTTATTACAAACTTTCATTGATTTATCACCCAGACAAAAACAACGGGACCGCCGAATCGCAAGCCAAATTCGCAACGATATCTGAAGCATACCATGTGCTATCTGACAGCACCCGACGAAAAAACTATGACAGGGCGTTAGTAAAAGATGTGAGCCATCAAAGATTTGATCCAGAAGTTTTAAGGAAACATAGAAATAGCAATCTTGAATACCGTGATTCATTTGATGAATGGACAAGAGCCCACTATGGTAGTGAATTCCAAAGAAGCCAAAAAATCTTCAAGAAGAAGTTAGCTTTTTTAAGAAAAATGAAAGAAATTGAGAACCAAAAATTATGGAGCAAGAAATTTATACCAACTACAACTTTAGTTGTCATATTTTGTGTTTTAGTTTCCAGTTTTCGTTACTGATATCAATGAAAAATAATTTTAAAAACAACCAGCCTAACTGCAAAGTTAAAGGGAATCTAAGCATATATAAGGATTTGATGATAAAAGCTGCGAAAAGATGATATGCCAACATGTACCAAACAATATTTGGAGTAACTGATCTACAGTATGTCAACTGGAAATATTGATATGTGATATGCTAAACTTTGGCCACAAGTTGCTTGAACCACATATGCTTAGATCCCCTTGTGGCCAATATCAGATCAAACTACAAGATCTTGCGTGTAGAGGCCAGTTCTCAGTAATCGCTTTATATCAACTACCTGTATGCAGTCCTGGTAATATGAAATTTTGTGGCGTGCTGCCGTTCGCACGCCTTAAATATTTTAGGCGTGCGATCCAAAAAAGTGTTTTATCGTTGTTTACGTGGCGATTAAAAAACGCTACAAAATTTTAGAAACTTTCTGAAGGAAAACAAACCAACGTAGAAACATATCATTATTCGCCAAGAACCACATAGAAACTATGAAACTCCAGCTAGAAAAAGTATGTTTGGGCGTGCGATAAAACGCACGCCTTGGAAATTTCAGGCGTGTGTGGAGGCGTACACGTGCGATCGCACGCCTAATATTACCAGGACTGACCTGTATGAAAATACAAGGCCAGGTTATAGCCATGTACATGCCTTGTTGTTGGGCAATTCTTTGGTAATGGAATTACATTCAGATGTGAAACTGGCACTATTAACCATGAGAGATTCTCACATTTTGTTGTCACAGACCAAATAAAAATGGTTGTATCCATTGCCTTTATTATAAGATATGTTCTGCAAAAGCTAGATGCTCTATCTATCAATTGAACATGGTGGGGAACAGATAAACCATGGAAACGGAATGACCACAATATTTTCCTTCAATGGTAAAACCATGGAAATGAAATATGTGTAAGACTAAGCCAATTTTTTGATGATATATCGAGATCTATGACAGACATCAGGCATGTAAAATACAACATTTTTTCAGAGAGTCTGTTTTTAACACACAATAATTTCATTGTTATATTAGGAAACTAAATCAAACATTTGAGGGTTCCATATATCCATAAACAAAAAAAAGATCCATAAACAAGTTGTTTTAACTGATTCTTATATCAGTGTTTTCTGCAAGAATATTGGTCCAAATTTACTCACATGCTCCAAGGAAATTGTCAACTTTCCTTATCTTCAAGCGATGTTACAATTACAGTTTTGAAAATGGGACCCAGCATCTGTTTACAAACAAATAATGAACATGCAAGTCCTATGTTAGTGATTTATTGCCCCAAAAGAGCAAATTTCACTTTTTTGATTTTTTGTTTCCCATAAAGAATTATCTTGTAACTTTGTTCTAGCCTAGACAAGCCTTGCTGTGCTTAATGTTAATGGCTTGAAAAATGCTGATAAGTTTAACCTACCTAAGCTTGCACAAAGTTGATCTTAGCCTTGTAGTTACACTGGTTGTAAATCCTGCTCAAGGCCAAGTTTAGCCTTGCGTTTTTGTACTGGTATTCAGATGCAGTTATACTTGCAGAATATGGAATGGCGTGAACAAGATATTTTGTATGCCGAATTATAATAATTTCTCCATTACCATTGCAATTTCTTCTCAAGGGCTCTCTGTTAAGTCAAGTCAATTGCAATAAATCTGAAGCAATCCAGTTTACATTAGGATAACAAAAAATCATAAATCTTTTGCTGATCTAACATACTGTCTGAAAAGCGAACGAATCCATACCTAACCAACCTAACCAAATAAAGCCAGAGAGCAATCTGCTTCATCGAATGAAAACAACGCTCCTGCGAAGAATAACCATGAGAAGCAAGCCGTCTTGACGCAAGCCTCATCGCTGCAAGACCACGACAACAACAGTCGAAAGAATAAAAGAAAACACAAAATCATTGTGGCCGGAGACGCAATGGTCAAAAATATCAAGGGATGGGCTCTTAAAAAGAGGTTGAATCAAAATGAGGAGATCATGATTTATTAATTTCCTGGAGCAACCAGGCGCGGATCTAGACCGGGTTGAACGGTTTGCACAAACCGGTCAGATTTTCAGAGTAATGAATATTTTAATTTTGTCTCTAAACTTTTATCATCTGCATGAAATTAGCCTGAATAGCAGACGAAACGAGAATACGAGTTCCTCCTTTGGTGTGAGTCGGGCTACGTGAAATGGGCATTATGCGAAGGCGCAATATTGAATGTCAGTAGTACCCACTTATCGATGATCAATGCAAGTTATCTTTTCAATGCAACGTAATCCTCGATAATTGAGTGAGGAAAGCCGTCAGCAAGCCAGCGTTTGTTATTTCAATACGAATATTGTCTTACTCATAAAGGAATTTAGTGTTGCGCAAGGGAAGGAAATTCTGACCCGGTCACCCATTCATTTCGAGCTTCTGACCCGGTCAGAACTCGGTCAAACCCGCTCAAAGTTGCGCAAGGCAGCTCCATAGGTTTTACAGTTCTTGTAGTCAAACACCGTACAATATGCTTCAGTATTGTCAGTCAATAGACGTTCGAAGTTTGTCATTTGCGATCACCAGATGGCTTCAAATCTGGAAATCTCGAGAAATGCGTGCTGTTTTTCGTGATAATGCTGTAGAAAGATTTACTATGATATATTCATGGATACAATATTACAGTGCACTTACTGAAGGTAGTTTCAGGCATAAAAAATAAGAAACCTAAGTTGTTGCATGGCCGTAGAATTGCATTGCTACAGGATTTATTGAAAGTAGGCGTTTCATTTTCAAAAGGGCGTTGCCTAAGAAGAAAGGGCGTTTCCCAAGAAGCAAAAGGGCGTGGCTCAGAAATTTTTCCGGGGGCTTCGCCCCCGGACCCCCAATTTCATTGCGCCTTCGGCGCAACAATCCTGCCACCGAAATCGCTGGATCCGAGCCTGGCAACCGTCAATGATATGCATAGCTACTGCAAACCACTAATTGATAAAGAACCTGATACCGTTATCTTACACTGTGGTACGAACAACTTAAGATCGAACAAGTCAGATGTTGAGATCTCTACAGAAATTATCACACTCGCCAAATCAATAGCCTCCAACGGCATCAGAGTTTTCGTGTCAGGTTTGATAATGAGGGGAGATGCCTTAGAAGACAAGAGAAAGAAGACGAATTACATCCTGTGAGACATGTGCCAAGAAGAACAAATAAAGTTTTGAGAAAATGAAAATATTGATGCTCAAAAACATTTGAATAATAGTAACTTACATCTGAACATGTCTGGTGATAGTGCTCTTGCTCAGGGCTGTAGCTACATTGGGGGTGCTGGGGGTGCGGCACCCCCCCCCCTGGCCAAATCTCAGTCGGCAAATCAAGTAAACGTTACACTCAGTCGGCAAATACCTGAGATCGGAACAAGAGCAGTTCAGCCAAGCCAAGTCACAATACAAAGCTCGTTAACGTTAATTTTGCTTAGCAGAATTTCTGCTCGTCGTTTAGATTACGAGAACGAACATTTTTTGTAGCCTTATTGTTTTTTATCTAACATTTCTGTGAAGCTCTGTCGTTATCACATTTTTTATATCTGTCATGGCACCAAGGAACAGACATTCCCTTACCAGAGGGTAACCAATATGATTTTCGGGAATCGCCACTTTTTTGGAATTATGAGCCGGGAATCGTCAGATTTTTCAGTTTGGCAACAGCTTTCGGGAAGCAGGATTGGCCCATATTGAAAAACTGGGGCTAGATTCATTGCTTCAGCCTCACGTGATGTGCCTCATTTCGGCAGTTGCGTGGCCACGGATGGGGTTGTCAAAAGATGGTCCTCGAGGTTCTTTCAAAATGAAGAGAAAGTAGTTGTGTATAGGCAGGGAAGGGTAAGACTTTTTCTGGGAAATGCTGGATGTTGACTGGGAGAGTCATTTTAAGAAAAGGTCGGTGTTTGAAAATTATTCCACACGAACTATCATGTAATTGTCAAGGCATCCATTATGGGGGCAGGCTAAAAATGCGTTTGCACAAAAATTTTCCTGAATGTTGTGATTCATAGATTCATAGATAATTGTTACAAATTGGCATTCTAAGCCAAAGAAAACTGCGTTTACTCAAAAAGTTTTCTGGGGATGTTATGATTTGTAAGATTACCTGTTACAAAATTTTCAATTTTAGCACCACTGATGTTGGATCGCTAGAAGTGTTCTAAGCCAAAGTAGAGGGCGTTTCATCCAAATTTAGCTGGGAGCTTGGCCCCCAGACCCCTTCATTTTAATACCCTCCCCCTTAATTTGCACTGGCCACGACGCTGCCCATTGCATTTGATCGCACATTAAAGTCCCTCATCATGAACTGCTCTAGAAGAGGATGGAAGAAACTTTGGAAATAATGTTAAATTACGATAAAAAAAGACCTACATAATGTTAAACCAAGATGTTATAAAGTTCTTTATGATATCTTGCTTAAACTGAATGATAATTCTAGTCAAAAGCAGAGGGAATGCCTCTCCGGGTACGATCAAACGTCGTGAAAATGATGAATCTAGGTTTTGATGTACTTTAGGAAAGACAGCGGGAATTCGGTAAACAGTCCTGACGGGCAGGCCCGTCGGAACCGGGATGGGGGCTGGGGCGCTTCAGCCCCCCCCCCCAATAATTTGCTGCAGTCTGTTAACTTTTTGTACACGAAAAAGGCTGTGAAAGCCAAGCTCTTGGAAATGAAGATTCAAACTTATTTGTATTCGAGGAAGTCACCAGAATGCATCAAGCTATCACTTTCAAGTTTCATATTATTATACAATTCAAAAATGATCTATATCCTCGTGATATTGAACTCCTATTTTCAAAATTTTCCTGGAGAGACCCTTATCAGTCACGATCCATTGTTTCTTTAAAAGGCAAATTCTTCTAAAATGGGGCGTTTTCTAACGATCTGAAGGGCGTGGTCATGAACAGTTTTCCCGGGGGTGAGCCCCCGGACCCCCGTTTTTACTTGCTAAGCTCGCATCAAATTCCAGCCCCCCCCCCCCCCGATATGAATATCGTTCCGTGACGGGCCTGACGGGAATCAGGAATTTGGCTGAAAACGTAACGGAAATTCGGGAGCCTATTGGGTACCTTCTTACCAGAACAATATCTAAATCAGTGGCGTGGCCACGGGGGGCGGGGGTATGGGGGGCAATTGCCCCCCCCCCCACTTTTGTCGAAAGATGGTCCTCGAGATTCCTCTAAAACCGAGGAGAAAATAGCTGGGTATAGGTTGGGTAAGAATTTTCCGAGAAATATCAAATCTTCCATTTTACCACTGGCAAGCATGACATTCTAAGCCAAAGTAAAGGAACCTTTTTCAAAAATTTTCCTCGTGCTCCGATTTATAGCATAATTGTCACAACGATCAAGGTTTCCTTGTCGCTAAAGGCAAGCATGTTATTAGGAGATGAATTCTAAGCCAAAGTAAAGGATATTTCTTCAAAAATGTTCCTCTTGTCTGATTCATAGGATAACTGTTACAAAACGATCAAGGTTTCCTCGTCGCTAAAGGCAAGCATGATATTGGGAGAGGCATTCTAAGCCAAAGTAAAGGATATTTCTTCAAAAATTTTCCTCGTGCTCTGATTCATAGGATAACTGTCACAAAACGATCAAGGTTTCTCTGTCGCTAGAGGCAAGCATGATATTGGGAGATGCATTCTGAGCCAAAGTAAAGGATATTTCTTCAAAAATTTCCTCGTGCTCTGATTCATAGGATAACTGTTACAAAACGATCAAGGTTTCCTCGTCGCTAAAGGCAAGCATGATATCGGGAGATGCATTCTAAGCCAAAGTAAAGGGCGTGGCCCCAACAATTTTCCTTGGGGCTTCGCCCCCAGACCCGCTCGTTTACATTCCCCCCCCCCCCCACTGAATTTACCCTGGCCACGCCGCTGATCTAAATTCAGTGTTAGATATCGCCAAAGCTAACGAGAAGTTTCAATTAGTGAAACAAGTTGGCTTCTCGTGTATCATGTTAGAGCCCCTTGTGAAAGGTAAGGGAAAGTAGAAATGGAAGGGTTTCTCAATGGAGAGGAACTTGAGCCTCTCAACAAGAAGTATGTGTATGTGACAAAAAAGTCCACGCTCAAAAGCCACGCCCACCAGTCGGCAAATTGAGAGCTTGCACCCCCTTAGCTTGATATCTCTAACGACGGCCCTGCTCTTGCTAACAACTTTTTGAATGTTTTGTGTGTATGACAGGAAACAGACTCAAGGCACACACACAGTAGCGAGGAAGCGTATGGAGAGGATGACTCTGGAGCTGATAATACTGCTGCGCTATCAACAATCTTTTCAAACTTATCAAGCAGCGATGCTCTTACTTCGTCCTCTCCTGACGCCGACAGTAACAATGTAGTCGACAAAGGTACTGATAATGAATCTGTCTCTGAGCAAGACGATGTAAACACAGCATTGAACAATATTCGACTGAAAAATCGTAACGGTCTCCTCATTGCATATTTGAATATTAATTCAATTAGGAATAAAATCGACTTTCTGAGTCCTATGATTTCCGATACCATCGATATTTTAGTAATAGCAGAAACTAAGATCGACAATACTTTTCCAACTAGTCAGTTCATGATTGAGGGATTTATGAAACCATTTAGATATGATCGAAATAAAAATGGAGGCAGTGGCGGAAATTCAGCTTTTTGAGTGGGGGGGGGGGCAGGCCGTAAATTTTCCGAGTCGGAGGAAATGCTTTTGTTCTCAGGTATTTCGCTGGAAGACTTAGACCTGACATAAATAGGGTCCTTAAATGTGCTAAGGTAAGTATATCAGATTTGAAAACTATTTATATTCAGCAGTTGATAGAAAAAGGCCAGAATGTATTGTGAACTAGCCTGCGTGCAGACTTTGGTTACTCTCCACTCCTCCCCAGCGATCAAAGTCTGCGCGCAGGCTAATTGTGAACGTACAGTCGGTAGGCACAATAGCTGCGAAGACGCTGGAGGCTAAGCCCCAAGGAAAATTTTTTAGGACACTCCCTCTATTTTTGCTTAGAATGCCTTTCATGACCTTATGTTTGCCAGTACTGAATCGGGATTTTGACACTGTTGTAACATTTTTTCAGAGTAGCATCCCAATGAAATTTTTTGGGTAATTGCGCGAGCGAAGCGAGGGCTTACTATTAGGAAGCACCCGAGTTTCGTTCCTGGTCCACGCATATTTTATTGTTGTTCATTGTTATTTTCCGCTGGTCAAAAGGTGTGCGTCATAAATTTGCATAATATAACAAAAGGAATCACATTGTGCTCACATGATTTTAGTTGATGGTTTATTGCGTCATTGCTGATGGTTCAAGAGGAGTTATTGTTTTGGTTGAACTCGACCCATTAGCGGTATTTCAGGCATTTCTTTGATGCAACATTCTGCTTTACAACTCTTTATTGAATGAAATAAATAAAAATAGTTTGTTGTTTGATTTCAATCAATGTCTGAAAACGAACTGAAATAAAAGTTATTTACGTTGAGTTCCTTCATTTATTAGGCCCGATGCAACAATGAGCAAGGGTCTTTTGACACTCTTTGATTTTTTTTTTTTAATGAAGACTCAATATCATTAAGATACATGGTTTAACAACGAACTACAAATTACAGCTACTAACAAAAATATCAAATGTATGCTACTAACAGTATATGCTACTAACAATCTGTGAAAACAATTTTAAGTTATACATCATTAATCAAGTTGAATTTTTCTAGATTTCGTTTTTGGATTTCTGTATGTATGTTGTGTTGAGATATTTTGTAAAAGCTTCTAAAAAGTGACAATTTTCATTAGTTTGTAGAAATACTAGCTTTTGTTCACTAGTTGGGATTGATTCAAAATTTGGATAAGACTCTTTTGTGTAATTTAAAAAGGTTTCTCGTGCTGCCTTGAATGCTTCACATTCAAGGATAAAATGCGTCTCGTCCTCAATTTTGTTTTTGCAAGTTGAGCAGAATCTTTTATCTCTTTCTATTGGAGGTTTATATTGGCGTCCTTTTTCTATTGCAAGGCAGTGATCGCTAAGTCGCAGTTTTGTCATTATGCGTCTTTCAGTTCTGTTAGTTATGAGTGATAGGTAAGCTTCGAGATTAATCCTATTTTTATAGCTTCGATATGTTAACGCTTTGGAACAGTTTTCTATTTTGATTTCCAGGACATTTGGTAATTTGCTTTCAGGATTTTTTTAATCTCAAAGTTTGATTTTTGAGTTAGCAATGTTTTGCTGACTTCGTTGTCGTTTAGTTTATCTGAGAGTTCTTTGATATAAGATATGATGGTTTTTCGGTTTGAGATGCTCTGTTCGTATTCTAAGGAGTGAAGAACGAGTGCGCTGGGTTTGCACTCCTCAGAAATATGTTTTGTGAAGTTTATAATTTTTGAGTCAGTTTGAATGCGTAGAGGGTAGCGCCCAAGTTCTCCTCTTACCATGATATTTGTTGAAGATCGGTTGACTCCTAAAATGCGTTTTAGAAATTGGGTATGAATCTTTTCTATTTTGTTGCTGTCCCACTCCTTATCGTCGACTTTTTCATAAATGCTCCAAACCTCAGAACCGTAAAGTAATATTGGTGTAATGGTACTATCAAAAAGTTTTAAGGCAGCTTGAACTGGTAGATGTTTAAGTTGATAACGACTGTTTAAGGCGTAGATTGCTCTGTTTGCTTTACAGCTCAGCATTTTAAAAGTTTCTTTAAAGGAACATTTTGCATCAACAGTTATTCCTAAGTATGTATACTCTGTAACATTCTCCAATGCTGTATTGTCAATGAAGAAATTTCTATTGTATTTATATTTTCTTTTGTAGAATGTCATACATTTAGATTTAGATTTGTTTATGGACAGTTTCCAGTTATTGCAAAAGGATGCAAGTGTATCAAGACAATCCTGCAAACCTTTGTGTGAACTGGAAAGAATGATAACGTCATCTGCATACATGAGACAGCTGATTTTTCTATTCTTCAATGTTAAAGTGCCACCGAAATGAAAGAGATGAATTTTGCTTTATGAGTTTACGAGAGGAAACCAACATCGCTGAATGCGAAAATGATACTAATTTTCATATTTGGGGTGCGGAACAGTGAGTTTTTGGGGGTTTTTTGGTGGGAGGTCGATTGACAAGGGCCTGGGGCGAGTGACGTATTCAAGTGGGCACATTTCATTTCATAAAAGTCTTGTGACTGTCGAAACACGTAGGATTGAACTGCTCCTCTCGGAAAATGTCTGACAGTAGGGATAGCAGCGATATTCCTGAGTTAATGTTGGCGGAGAACAGTGACAAAGATATTCTGGAAGACAGAGAAAATGAAATTGACGATTTTGGAGAAGCAGCAGCGCCATTTGAACCATTTCAAGACGAACCTCTTGCATCATCAAGCGAAGAGGACGATAGGCCCGATGACGAACCGAACGAAGCAGATCTCGATTCGATGGCAGGGAATCGAGTGATATATGGTAAGTTTATATGATGATTTTACAGTTTTCTTTCGTTGTGTTCCTCACTCTTCTTTCTCCCTTTCATTTGTTTTCAACGTGGGAGCCGTATTACAAGCGCTGACCTAAATAAAGACCCGAAGACTGGCTGTGTTGTTGTCTTGTATTGTTGTCTCCTACGCCGTTTTAGGCCTTGCGACGACATCTTATTTTGAGCCGCTTTATGATGATAAAGTTTGCTACTAATGGAGGAAGGTCGTTTGATTGTGAAGAAAAATCTCTTCAAATAAATAAGTGTCAATGCGGAAAATACAATGTGGCCAGTAACTGCCAGTGCCAGTGCAAAAAAGTACCGTTCGTTGGTTGCTGCCTGCAAGTCCCACAAGCACTATGGGGAAGCTTTGAGGGAGTAGCAGAAGAGGTTGGGTGCATAGCAAGCCATCCAGACTCTTCAGCACTTTTGAATAAGTCTGTTCTGTTGCTAATGCTAGCAGGTCCCCTTTTTAAACTTGAGAAGTTTTAAACTTGGGTAGTAGGTACTGAATAACATTCACTTGCAAGTATGTACCTGTCATAGATAGTGGCTTTTATTTGCAAGGGAAGATTTTCCAAGAAAGGGTGTAATAGTAATTTTGGTATATTTTCCTTGAAAAAATGGGTTTAATAAACACTAAAGTCCTTCGAATTCTATTGTTTATAAGAGTATTCAATCGTTACAACATCATAGAAATGGGTTGGTCAATAAATACTTAGGGATACACACCCCTGTACAAATGTGGGTCAAGGACTCAAGTATCCCCTCTCTGTGGAAGAAAATAATGTGTTTTGAAAAATAGAATTATTCACAAGAGTAGGGTATATTATCATGTAAAATACCCTGCACATTGGCATCTGTCTACATTTGAACATGTGGCTGGAAAGATCACGAGTCTGATGTTTTTAGGACTCATTACACTATTACTGAAGGTTTTGCAATTTACATGTTTTAGTGGGCATTCAATTTAGGAAAACTCATGGGCCTGTTCCCATGGACTGCACACCAAGAATAGGCAAGCAAAATTATGAAATATATTAGAACAATTCCAACCGTTGAGCCTAATCCAGTTTTACATATCGTAATTGGCATAAGTAATTATTATACCATTGTATCTAACTGCTTGAAATGGGCTTTGGAATTGTTATTATTATTTTCTAAAAATTCTTTGTGAAATAATTCATATGTGTTAAGTATGTAAGCAGTAACTACTCATTTTGTAAACGCAACTATAATCACTTCATCATCGAAGGCCGACATGCCAGACACGCGTTTCATTCAACAACCACAACAACACTTGTTCGTTCCCAGTCCATACAACAACAACACATAACATCCCCTCTTGGAATAAGAATTCAACAACAATGTCACAATTGATTTTTTTTTTTGTTAATCCATGTCCACAACATAGTCTCTCAGATACTCTGGAGGTCGTCTCACTCTTCTTGGGCGCAACTCTCTTCCGTTCAGTTCTTCTATTCCTCTACTTGCAATGTCCCTATCACTTTGCAACTCATTATTTGGGAACCATGGTATACCTTTGTCTGTTTCAATGTGTTCTCTTTCAAAATATGGCACAATTCTGTTGGCATGCCATTTCTTTCCGTCCTCTGTTGTAACTGTAGATTGTGTAACATCTTCAACACGGATCGGGTCTGAGTATTTGCTGGCTAGTTTCTTTTGTCTTGATGGAAGTTTGATGCGCACAATATCACCTTTCTTGAATCTATTAGCCTTGGTGGTAAACCTTGCATCATAACGGTCTTTGCTTTTCTTTTGCACTTCTACAACTCTTTTCCTGACAGCATCTGTTCTTTGTACTTCCTTTCCTTGTACACCTGTAGGTTGCAATGCTGATAATTTTACTCTCATCTCTCTTCCTGTCATCATTTGAAAAGGTGATTCCTTTGTAGTACTGTGGGGTGTGCTACGTATAGCTAGTAGCACATTTGATAAATTCTCTCTCCATTGTAATCCATCCTTTATTCCGACTTGTAACAAATTCTTGATAGTTTGGTTAAGACGCTCGACAGCTCCATTTGATTGAGGGCTGTATATTGGTGTAGGCTTATGCTCTATACCATAAACTTTCATGAAGGACTCAAACTCTTCACTTATAAATTGAGGTCCATTGTCTGATACAACTTTTTCTGGAACTCCCCATGTTGCAAACCGATTCTGTAAGAAATCAGTTATAACTTTTGTGTCAACGTTATCTGACGCTAGGGCTTCTGGCCATTTTGAATAAAAATCATGCAGCACCACCAAATATCTGAAACCTCTTGGTGCAGACTCAATTGGGCCCATAATATCAATGCTCAACACCTTCCAGGGACTGTCTGGAAAAGGAGTAGGTTTCAATGGTACTGTTGACTGAGAAGCTGATTTATCAGACTTTGCGCAAGCAACACAATTTCTGACAAAAACTCTCACAATGTTCATCTACTTTAGGCCACCAAGCTAGTGCTCTCATTCTTTGTTTGCATTTAACTATGCCAAAATGACCCTCATGTATTAATTGTAGCACTTGTCCTTGTAACGATGCAGGTATTACTGCCCTCATCCCTCTTCCTATACATTGATCTCCCCACAAGTAAAGTTCATTTCGAATATTGTAATATGGCAAAATTTCCTTTGGAATTTCCTTTCTCTCTGGCCACTTTGTTTGCAAAATGTCCACAACTTGTTTCAGTACAGGATCCGAAATGGTCTCCTTTGAAAGCTGTTCTGGTAAAATTGCAAGTGGTTGAGAAAGAATACTGCAAATCGCTGCTTCATCACCCATAGATTCATCACTCACAGGTGTTGGAATCGGCAGCCTTGATAGTGCATCAGCAACAACATTCTGAGTTGAACTTTTGTACACTACTCTGAAAGTATACCGCAATAATCGTGCGGACCATCTTGCTAAACGTAAAGGTTTGCAACCATTGCCTTCTGATGATTGTAGCAAAGTGACTAATGACTTATGATCAGTGATGAGCACAAATGGCTTGCCCATCAAATATCTATCCCATTTTTCACAAGCCCAAATGCATGCTAAGGCTTCAAGCTCTCCAATGCTGTATTTCCTCTCTGTAGTTGAAAGTGTCCTTGATGAAAATGCAACTGGTCGTATTGTACCATCTTCTTGACGCTGCGAAAGTTCAGCTCCTAGGCCAACAACAGAAGCATCTGTTGTTACAAAAGTCTCAGCTTTTGGGTTGAAAAATGCAAGGACTGGTGGCTTAATGATTTTTGATTTTACTTTTTGCAAGCATTCTTTCTGTTCCTCTCCCCAAACCCATGGTGTCTCTGCCCTAGTAAACTTCCTTACTGGCTCAATCAATTCTGAATACTTAGGAGGCAGGAACTTAGCATAGTGATTGAATAACCCCAGTAGTGATCTTAACTCTGTGACATCTTTGGGTTCTCTTATCTCTTCAATTGCCTTGATATTGTCAGGTAACATTGAAATTCCTTGCTAGATATCTTAACACCTAGCCATTCTAGCTCTTCAGCACAAAACACACATTTTTCTTTGTTCAACGTTAGTCCATTATCTGATAGTCGTGTAAAAACTTCCTTCAGTCGCTGCAAATGTTGCTCCTTTGTAGCACTTACAACTATGATGTCATCAAGAAACCACAATGCTCCTTCGCACCCAGCAAGAATAATATCCATCATTCTTTGAAAAGATCCAGGCATATCACTTAGGCCAAATGTCCCTCTACAATACCTGAAGTTTCCTAAGGGAGTAGTAAAAGCCATCAACTTCTTTGTATCCTCATGAAGGGGAAGCTGGTGGTACGCTGACTTTAAATCTAATTTTGTTACATAATTTGCATCTTTTACTGAAGCGAGCAGTGTTTCAATATTTGGCAGTGGATATCTCATTTGCACGATGTTTTGATTCACAGATCTCAAGTCCACACAAAGACGTATTTTGCCATTTTTACGCTTGGTCAGGACAATTGGACTAATCCAATCAGCAGTACCAATTTTCTCGATAATTCCTTCATCGAGTAGTGCATTGATTTCCTGATCAAGTTCCTCTTGAAGAGCAAATGGTACGGGTCTTGCCTTATGAGCTACTGGAACTGCTTCTGAGAGTAGCTCAGAACGATGCTGAAACTTAGTTGCACATCCTATTCCTTCAAACAGTTGATTAAACTCTTGTAGCAATCCTTCCGTATCATCTATTTTAACAGTTTGGACTCCCTTTGATTCTATCTGTAACCCCAATGCTTTAAATATGTCTAATCCCAGCAAGGATGGCCCATTTGCTATGTAAAGATTGCAATCTATTGTTTTGTCATTATATGTAAGGGAAGTATAATGAAGCAGCCCTTAACTTCTAGGTTTGAATGATCATAATTCACCAGGTTCACTGTTGCTGGTTGCAGTTTGAATTCAGAAAAATGTCTCTTGTAAAGCTTTTCATTCAATATTGAGACAGCTGCACCAGTATCTATAACCATAAACAAAGGCTTTCCGTTGACAAGAACTTGGCAATTAAGATATGGCATTTTGTTGGGTTGATCCCCAACTTTCAAAATTTGGGGTGAAGAAAACTTATCCATATCCTCATTGTTGGCAGTTGTAGAAATTCTCCTTATTTGGCTAATGTTAAAACCATGATCGAAGTTAGTAGATTTTGTAGATAATATGCACACAAATAACCAGACAATTTGCAGTGGAAGACGACGTTTTTAAACAATAACTTTCTGGCATACAAGTGAGCATTTTACGATCCTTGCTTGTCTTGCCTAATTCAAAAGATCACAATCAATCTGCGGTTTTTGACAACGCGTGCTCTCTCTCACTAATCCGTTACGTAACAAAATCACGTGACTACGAATAAAAAGTTCATCCCGCTTGGTCGGGGGGGGGGGGGGCATGGATAAAAACCCATATACGCCCAGCCTACTGCATATTACTTTATTATTAAAAATCTCCAGTCCTTCACACTCTCCCCCTCTTTAATAAGAAAAGCGGTCCATTGGGCCGTAAATGATAAGCTTAAGGCTTAAGAGTTTTAAAGTTCTTTCACTATCTTCTTTCTTAAAGTGTTCTGTAATAAACATCGCAAGACGGTGGTACCGGAGTCCGTTTCAATGTTCTTTACACTTTAGAAAACAACATCTTTTGCGAATCTCTTGTACTGTCTCTTTTACTACTTCGCAAAATACGAGTACGAATGCTAAGTTCGCGTTCCTGACTGTTTTGAGTCTAATGAACTCTGGGCTATCTGAGTGTTTATCTCTTCGAGGGTAAAAAGTATGAATCAAAGTTATGAAGGGTTTCTGGAACAACAAGTTATCAACGATAAACACAACGCAATACTAGTTCTCCTGGACGTCATGTCGGTGAGGAACGATAACTGTTTATGAGCGTATATGACGATAACGACGATATAGTATCTCAGTACTTAAAATCTGTAAAGTTGACTAGTCTTTGACGACAGCGATACGAACGAATTCTTACGATCAGACTGTCTCCACGGTATTCGTGTTTGATAGTTCCAATATCCGATAGGTACGACAGGTTCTTGAGTCAATATAAATATATAAAACGGTATGAAATAAACAATGCAGCAGAATTTCGATAAATGTTCAAATATTAGATGTCTTTGTTCATGCAACGAATTGCAATCGCGCTGGGTGTCCATAAGGCACAAAACCGTACGTAAATGGATACCCGAAATTCGGATAGAGTACTTTCGGCGTGCAAGCGATGTTCTGAACGTTATACTGTGGAAACGAAACAGGATTTCCCAACCTCGTATACTGTAGAGTATCTGGTGGACGACGATAACGTTGAGGACGCACATGCTCAAGAGGCTCTGACTGTGGCAAGAAAGTGGGGCTAGAGTGACTATCTTCTGGACCGTAATCTTCTGCCGAAGCATCCCAAAGTGTCTGAGATTCTTGCATTACAGGAGCATTCTCGGGGGTTGAAGTAGCGGGTGGTACTTCCAAAGTAGGTTCACTCTCAACGCTATTTTGATTGTCTACAACTTCACTCTCGTTGCTCGTACTTAACCTATCATCACCAACATTTTCATGCGTCAAGTTTTCCTCAGAATTTGGGGCTGAATTTCCTGTTGGCGGCACTGTGTTGAAATCACGACTTGGAATAAATAACAGAGCATCATCTTCATCGTCAGAAGAATGTGATGTTTCAAACAATGTGTTCTTGTTACGTCTTGGGCGAATGCGATGCTGCTGATTACGATGGCATTGATTCCTAGCTTTCTTTCCTTGGTTGTTGACAGATGGTGTCTCAATTGGCAACTCATTACATGGTAGAAGTAAGTTTCGATGCAACACACGTGTTCGGGATTTCGGATCTCTTTCGGAAACAATCTCATAGACTGGACTACTTTCATTCAAACGTTTCACGACTCTGTGCACTTCCTTTTCCCAATGGGCTCTCAATTTCCCTGGTCCACCACGTTCACTGAGGTTGCGAACCAGTACCCGATCATTTTCTTGCAACACACTTGAAGGTATTCGACGGTCATAAGTGTCCTTACCTCTCGCCTGTGAAACTAGTGAACGATCCGATGCAATTTGATATGCCTCTTTCATTGCCGCTCTCCATCGTTTCACGTATTCTGAGTGATCCGCTCTCTTGGTTGAACCCCACGATTGTCCTGTTTTAAAAATCAAATCAACTGGTAATCTTGGGTCACGTCCAAACAGCAAGAAGAACGGTGAATATCCCGTACTGGAATGTTTGGTACAATTGTAAGCATGCGTAACTTTGTTTAGGTAATCAGCCCAACGTGACTTCTTATTTTCCGGGAGTGTTCTCAGCATGCCCAACAAGGTTTGGTTAAAGCGTTCAACCTGGCCATTGCCTTGTGGGTGGTACGGTGTCGTTCTCGAGTGGCCTACACCACATAGTACCTCCAGATTCGCCATCAGCTCATTCTCAAACTCCCCTCCCTGGTCATGATGTAGCCGTCCAGGAAAGCCAAATCGTAAGATAAAATCGTTATAGATCTTATTAGCTACTGTCTTTGCCGATTTGTTCTTTGTGGCATAAGTTTGAGCGAACCGGGTGAAGTGGTCCATAATGACAAGAACGTATTCATAACCTCCGGCACTTTTCTCGAGGTGGAGAAAATCTATTGAAACAAGCTCGAACGGTTGGGTTGTCACAATACTCTGCATTGGAGCTTTTCCTTGAACATGAGGCTTTCTTTGTTTGATACAGGAACAACGTTTGGCGATAAAAGTCTCGATATCTCGTCGCATGTACGGCCAATAGAAGCGTTGCACTGCTAACTGTATAACGCGATCACTGCTCAAATGACCCATTTCACTATGTAATTCTTGATAAATCACTTGATGAAATTTCTTTGGGAGTACAATTTGATCATTTTCACTGGTCTTGCGACGGAGGAGTCCTTCTTCTGAGATGTACAATTTCTCCCAATCACGCATTAATATTCTGAGTGCTGGGGCTGCATGTTTGATTACCTCCTTTGACGGCTTTTCTCCCTTTACTTTAAATCTTAACGCTGGAGCGATAACAGGATCAGACTGTTGAGCTTGTGCGACATCATTTGACGTTATGGTCTTCAATGTGAGACGATTTGGATCTGCTGCTTGCTGATCAATATCGATAACTTCTGCATTTGTGGGAAGGCACATTATCCAGGGCGCCATATCATTGTATTGTGCTGACATAGCTGCAGCTGTAGCTTGAAAAATATCAGGCGATACTTCATTTGTACACGATTTCATTATGTCCTCTATGTTACTTGGCATTCTTGAAAGAACATCAGCATCAACATTTGTCTTTCCTGGTCTATACTTCACTGTGAATTGGAAATCAGCGAGCTCTGCCACCCAACGGTGTCCTGTGGCGTTCAATTTAGCAGTTGATAGCACATACGTAAGGGGGTTATTGTCTGTAAAGACTGTAAAAGATGGTGCATAAAACAGAAAGTCACGAAAGTGATCGCAAACTGCCCATTTGAGTGCTAAAAACTCTAGTTTACCACTATGAAGATGATAGTTCTTTTCTGCGGTTGTCAATGTTCTTGAAGCGTAGCCAATAACACGTAATACACTGTCTTGTTCTTGATACAAAACAGCACCTAGACCTGACGCACTAGCATCTGTATGAAGGACAAATGGTTGAGTAAAGTCAGGATAAGCAAGCAACGGCGGAGATGACAAACAGTCAATAAGCTTATTCAAGGCTTGCTGATGATGGGTCTGCCAGTCAATTGGTGTTTTAGATGGAACAGTCACTTGATTCTTGTTTTGGCGACAATTCTTAAAATTCTTCTTAGGACTATCTTTATCTTGTTGTGGCTGTTTCTGCAATAGTTCAAACAAGGATTTCGCAATTTGTGAAAAGTTCTGAATGTACTTCCTGTAATAATTGAGAAATCCAATGATGCGTCGTACATCACCCACAGTTTTCGGTTTACTATCTCGCAGCTGATGAATAGCTTCGATATTCGATGTATCCATGTGGTAACCTTGCTCCGAAATAATATGTCCAAGGTACTTAACTTGAGGCTTAAAGAGTTCACATTTCTTTGGTTTGAGTTTTAGTCCTTTACTTCGTAATCGTTCCAACGCAATTGACAAATGCTGAATGTGAGACTGAAAATCTGGACTGAAGACAATTAGGTCATCAAGGTATGGAATGCAGAACTCATCGCGGATTCCTTCCAGACACTGCTCCATAAACCTCTGAAACCCCCCTGGGGCATTGGTAAGGCCAAAGGGAATCCTGACCCATTCATACAGGCCCCAGGGAGTTATGAATGCAGTTAGGTGCCGAGACTCTTCCTGAACAAAGCCCTGGTGGTAGGCCTTCCCTTGGTCAAGTAACGAAAACCAACGGTTTCCACCAAGACTTTGAAGCGTTTCATCTACACGCGGCAATGGATGACGATCTTGTATAGTGCGGGAGTTTAGCAAGCGATAATCCACACAAAGCCGTAGACTACCGTCCTTCTTTCTGACGCAAACAACTGGACTCGAATAATTAGAGCGTGATTTAACGATCCAACCTTTATTCAACAAGTCCTCCAAATATTGCTTAACTTCAGCATACAACGGTTTTGGTATGGCTGTGTAAGTCTTTTGAACTGGTTTTGGATCCGATAAATTGATTGGTAACTGCAGTTCTTCCGCACAACCAATATCATGTTCAGAGGATGAAAAGGACTCTGCATTCGATAGAAGCATGTTTTCAGCTATTTTACGCTGTTCGCAATCCAAGCTATCCAAATCAAACTGTTTTAGAAAGTCAGGGGGAATATTTTGCTCTTTTTCCTCTGGAAAATTCATGGGTGGTTGTTGTAGATCAGATTCTATTTGATTGCTCTCAATGACAGGTGTGTTATTTAGTTTGGTATCTACTGGAACAACTGATTTAATGGGCTCTAAACGGCCTAAGACAGTGCGACCTTTGAGAAGGATTTGATGATCCGTAGCATTGTAAATGGACAAATTAACTCTGTGTGATGTACCCTTTGACACAGTCAATAACATTTCATTTACTTCAAGACCATGAGGCCATGGTTCAGTCTCATCTGGTTCGAACAACGCCTGGGTTTTCAATTCATTTACAAAGCCATCTGAACGGCATGAAACTTTCACACTTTGCTTTGGTGGAATCCAAACATTCTGTTTAGGTGTTTTTACAGCGCCAAGGTAGACATCTTTATCATCCCTCATAAACGACACAAGAGCTTCAAGCGTTTCAGGTTTTTTGTGAAAAGATGCAGCCATTGCATTTAACAACAAATTTGAAGAATCTGACTCTGGAATACAGCTATTTTGAGACACAACAATAGGGTTTTTTACTACTTCTTCAATGACATTGTAGCCAATAATTGGATTTGCAAGTCTGTTTTCAGTCACCAAAAATGGTACAATGATGGGGGAAGAATCTTGTTCTCCTAAAAAGCTAAATTCAAGCTCAACAAAGCCATAATAAGGGATGGGTGTGTCATTGGCAGCTCTAACTTCAAGTCTTGTGTGTACACCCAATAAAGCTGCTAAGTTTTTAACTTCTAATTCTCCAAAATTTGATCTTAGGGATGACCTTGATATCACTGAAACTTGAGAACCAGTGTCCCAAAGTGCTTTAGTTTTTATGCCATTCAAATTGCAATCAATAATACATTTACTACCAACCAAAGATGAGATTTTGGCATGTTCCTTTGGTGATAAGTGTGTCATAGACTCACCAATTTGAATTTCATTACTTTGAGACAAAATGTTAAATGTCTTACAATAACTTTGGTGTTGAGACCAGTGTTTCTTTTGACATGACACACTACAATATTTTGCAACACGACATGAAGCGCAAATCAACAATTCAATACCCAATGTCCCTTGTTTTCCACAAAAATGACAGTCTTCAGCTTGGGGCTGGTCTACGACTACATCTTGCCCCCCTGATGCAGTCGCGGTCGGTTTCCCTGGGCCAGTCTTTTTCTGCAGCCGTAGGAAAAATGATCAGCCGAACCACAAAAGAAACAATGATCGCATTTTTCAGCTCCATTTTCTTCACAAGATTTGCATTTTTGCCTGGGTTTTCTAATCTTGGGCTGGGGTACCTCTCTGGCAGGGCTTTGGGTACCCTTTTTCAAAGCATCTACATCAGCTTTTAATTCATTTAAAGCAGCCAAAATCTGATCTTGTTTTGCTTGTTTTGGTTGCATTTTTTCAGATTTTTCAACAGGTGCAGATGAGACACTTGCAGCTTGCACTTTCTGCACTTTCTTATTGGCGCTTGTGAATTTATTCACTCTCTCATTTTCTATGGACATTGCCAAATTAATTTCCCTGATTAGATTTTCATCTGAAACCTTCTCATTTTGCAAAAATGGTCTCATTCTGTTACGTATGGTATCATCAATGAGGCCTGTCTCTACTGAGTGAATAAAAACACTTTGAACATGATTTTCACCAAACTTTATTGCAGCATTTTGCTCTTGACTGGACACAATAATTTGCTCACGCAATTTTAGGCAACGCATCAGAAAATTCAAAGCAGATTCATGTTTTTCTTGCACAATGTTGCTTAATTCCTGGTATGCTTCTGTTGGGGTCTTTTCGCAGTAATGACTTTGCAAAATTTTTCTTAATTCTTCCAAAGAGAGGCATTTTTTGCTTTCAAGATAAGATTTCAAATGCAGGGCAGGGGAAATAGCTTGAATTACCCCATCTACAATATCCCTTTCAGAATATTTCTTGGCTAAACCACTCTCAATTTGCTTGTTTAAGTTACTGAGTGAGATGTGACCTTTATCATTGGAAATATTCCCATTAATTTTGAAGTCTTTCAACCTCAAAATATTGCCAAGCGCTTGTAAACTTTGGTCTACTGCAGGCTTACCTTCATTTGGATTAACACTAATTTTTGGTTGACTTTGAGGAATATTAATACTCATTTTTTTCAGTGAATCCTGAGCTTCCTTGAACTTTGACTCCTTTTCTTTCAGCAATTTTGCCATGGCTTCATACTCCTCTTTTACCTGCTCAACCATGGCTTTTCCTTTTTCCAATTCTTCTCTCCTTCTCTCCATATCTTCATCACTGTCTCCTTCGCTGTTTGCTTCTTCCAGAGAGGATTCCTCCAAGGGTGGAGGATCTCCTACCAAGGACTTCATCAGTCCTTCTAAAAACTCCACGTTGACTTCCTCATCCTGGCCCAAACTCTTCTCAATTGCAGTTCTAATCAGCCTTATAACCGCAATTTTTGACACCACATCTTGCAAATCCACAATCCTCAAATCCGCTGCAACATTTTTCAAATCGTTCAGGGATAAATCGAGCAATTTGGACTCCACACGAAGCTGTAAATCTTCTGCCATGACGAGGGGGCTTTCGCGTAAAATCAAAACAAACTTAGGCCATCAGCGAATAAACAAGATCCAAGCAGGAATATTCCATGTAAGAAAATCCACTAACTACCCTCTGCTACCAAATGTTAAAACCATGATCGAAGTTAGTAGATTTTGTAGATAATATGCACACAAATAACCAGACAATTTGCAGTGGAAGACGACGTTTTTAAACAATAACTTTCTGGCATACAAGTGAGCATTTTACGATCCTTGCTTGTCTTGCCTAATTCAAAAGATCACAATCAATCTGCGGTTTTTGACAACGCGTGCTCTCTCTCACTAATCCGTTACGTAACAAAATCACGTGACTACGAATAAAAAGTTCATCCCGCTTGGTCGGGGGGGGGGGGGCATGGATAAAAACCCATATACGCCCAGCCTACTGCATATTACTTTATTATTAAAAATCTCCAGTCCTTCACACTAACAGACCTGCAAACTCTTTCAAAGTGCCCCTTTTTGTTGCATTTCCTGCATACTGCATTTAGAGCTGGACAGTTAGGGTTTTTTGCAAAGTGACCCCCCAGTCCACAGCAAAAACATTTCTGATTTACTTTACCCAAGCTATTTTTTGAACTAACAACTTGTATACTTTCTGTACAATCTGGAATTTCCACTTTAGATTCCGACAGTAACTTTGCTTCTTTCATCCCACTTTCAAGTTGTCTTGCAATTTCTATAGCTTTATCCAACGAATAAGTTTCCAATAACAATCTCTCCCGAATTCTTTGATGTGCTGTCTTTTCAATAAATTGGTCACGAATCATTTCATTTTCCATTGATTTAAAGTTGCATGTCGAAGCTAATTCACGTAGAGCGGCAACGTAATTGTCAACAGACTCCCCTGGGAATTGTTCTCTTTTTCGAAATTTAAATCTTTCAGCTACCACGTTGACCTTTGGCATAAACTGAATAGCAAGTAACTCCAGTATTTCTTCATATTTCGTCGCTTTAATTTTCTCCTCTGAATTTGATGCGTAAACCAATCTTTGGCCTTCTCTCCCCAAGCTGTACAGCAACAAAGATTTCTTCCGATCGGGAGAAAATTCCGAGGCTCCAGATGCAACCATAAACGTTTCAAACATCCGTATCCATCGACGCCATGGTATCGGTGGCTCACCAGGAGTAATAAGGAATGGGTCCGAAAACGTACTCGTCGCCATGTTAAGTATGTAAGCAGTAACTACTAATTTTGTAAACGCAACTATAATCACTTCATCATCGAAGGCCGACATGCCAGACACGCGTTTCATTCAACAACCACAACAACACTTGTTCGTTCCCAGTCCATACAACAACAACACATAACAATATGGAAGGGCAAAATTTTAGGAAACTTTTGTTTCCTTGCTGCAAAATGCTCATTGTGTTTATTGCTGTTTTTGCAGGTCCATGCCAGCAGTTGCATATTGATGGCTGGTTTGGTGGCTGTTTGGTTTTCTAGGTTACGACAATGCTACATACAGTAGACCCTTGCCAGTATGCTTTAACCATCATGTAAGAGAGCAATAATAGCAAAGTCACACCAAGAATGGATATAAATCTTCAGAACAGTGTGAACACAACAATTAAACTATTTTTGAATACATGTATGGTACAGTAGGTATATAATTTCAGTTTGTAAATGATGCTTTGCAGTAGAAGTATGATGTTTGTTTCAATTGCCTTGTGATTGCTGCATTGTTTCCATCTTACAGCACTGCCCCTTCCTTGGTTGACCACATTTCTTACATTTTTGTGGTGCCCTCTTTCTCAAAGAAGTTGCAGCTGTTTCCGTGTTCTATTCTTCCATCATGAGGTTGTTTTGCTCTTCGACTAAGAATTAATGCAAAAATAATGCGAGTCAGAAAAAATGCATGCTGTTTGAAAAGCTACTGCTAAAGTAAACCTAACTAAATATTAAAGCAACAATATCTGACTGAAAAGACAGCATGTTCAGTTATTAAATAATGCATGGTTGCAAGGACAGTAATTGTGTTGCAATGTTTTGTTGATCTGGATATTATTCATGACAAAACAACCTTGAAATTTCCTTGCAGCTCAGTTACTTGATACTAGGTTTATCTTATCCCATCAAGACTACTAGAACCTGGAAGCCTTTGAGAGACAACATTTATAGAAGGCCAGGGGCATTTGCCTTCTCTTATTGCCAAAATGCCAAACAAAGGTTGAAAAATTGATACACAATAAGAAATTGTTGGCAATAATTGGGAATTCTACAACAATATATTGGTTCTTCAACCACAATTTTGCTCCCAAAGGTTACTGTCAGTTTGTTTTTTGAGTATGCTTCAGATTTAGGAGTTTGTAAATTTGCACAAACTCCATACAAACTTGCAAACTCTGAAAGGACAGTGGAGCATACTCGATGCAAACTGATTGCAAAGTTTGTGCAAATTGCTTTTTTACAAAGAAGGGGGTACCTCTTGAATGTAATTTATATCCTTGAAGCCCATCAATCTTTTGGACATACAGTAGGTATTTGCTGTTTTCCTTTTGTGCTTTATTTCTTGCTCAAAAAGTATAATATACAGTATGTACTGTTGCCCAGGAGGGGGGGGGCAGGGAAAAGTTGAAAAGTTTTCATGGCCTACCATAAGTGGGGTTCACTGAAATGTGGACAAAGAGTATCTCTCTGGGTCAGTTAATTTGTTTGGGTTCCTTAAATTATTGTTATTTCCTTGTTTGTGTCTCATTCAAATATGGGGGTAAGTGAACAAAGACATAAGAAAAACTTTAATTTATAAAAAAAATCAAAATCAAGTAACATTGATAGAATAAAAATATCTAAATTTTCAGGTCTGACTATTTTCATGCATGAAATTATTTTTGGTTGTGTTGTGTACTTTGCTGAGGACCGCTGTCCTAAATGTACCAGAGTACCCCCTAGGAGTGAAATCCTCACAGCAATTCTCCCTCTGAAGTCAGAACGCATCTGTTACACTCATTTTTTCTTGTAAGAAACTGACCATAAGACACTTAACTCTCAGATCGAATTAAGAAACTCCAGTACTGGGAATATTTAAGTTAAGAAACTATTTATTTTGATAGAGGAAATACTTGACCATATTTTCACTTTACTTTCACTTGTTTCCTGTATCAGATTACTCGTAAGGTTTTTTAAAACCTTGTTTTGAAATGTTTACGAGGGCACAGGCAGTGAACATGAAAATTGTTATGGAACCTCCAAGAAACTTCAGGGGCGGGCAAGTACTGTAAAATATTTGACCCCATGTTTGTCCAGATGAATTGGAAAAAATAACCGGTGCTTTTATCAAATAGTACGACTTTCGTGCCCAAAACAACCAGTTTCTGGGACAAAGGTGAAATTTGAATATCATTCTTCCTATTCCATCAGTTTGTCACAAAAATTAAGTTTCCCAACCTCCTACCTAATCAAAATTCTGAAGTTTACCTGTAAGCTGGTTCTACCTTTATCCGCCAAATTTACGGAAAAAAGACCAGAAATTACAATTTTTCACTAAAGCGGTTCTACCTTTGTCCGGCAAATGTCCGAAAAAAAGGCCAGAATTTCAAATTTTTCACCGAAGCGGTCCTACCATTGTCCGGCAACCGGTTTTGGGACACTTGTACTTTCATATCTATACTTACTACTTGCTTTGGAAAACAGTAGTAGGTCGAAACTACCGGTTTTGGGGACAAACATCGTCAGTGATACATAATGTTAAAAATTGTCTTTCAAATTGAAGAAAACTAACAGCGGAAACTTGCCATCAAAAACGACCAGTTTTTGGGACAAAGGTGGTGCAAATGTTTTCATGAACTACCGGTTTTCGGAAAAAGGTATGACCATCCTTTCCAGTGAGACATGCCCGCCCTTGGAAAATGGCATGTTCTATCTACCGGACCCTCTGGACCATTGGACCATTGGACCATTGGACCATTGGACCATGCCGCAGACCCTGGCCGCAATTTTGCATCGCACTGTTTCTCTTGCTGTAAATTCTTTCTATTATTTTCTCAGGGACGCCTTTAACCCTTGTTTTTATTATTAATTGCACTTTTCCTGAGAAAATGAATAAATTTCGCCATTCTAATTGTTGTCTGCTGGATTCAACATTCTCAGTGTTGCGTATGATCAAACTGGTCAGAAATCTTTTGTTTTCAGAGGGGCTCTGCGGCATGTAGAATTGCACTGAAAGCACAAGCACATTGAAAATGCATTTGTCTGACTTTGCAACCATGGTCTATTGTTGTAAACCTTACCCCATGGGAGCCCATCCAAATACTTAGCTAACTTTTGGACCTGCATTTTTGGGAAAAATACGAATTTCAGCGTCCCTGAAATGGTGACGAGGGGCATTTTCCTCTTTCAAAAAGCAAACCAGACGAGACCTTTCAGAATGAAAGGATTTTTTACGAATTTTTGGTGGATTTCCTTCAAAAGAAAAGGATTTTGGTCAAAGATGTACAAGATGTTTTGGTAATGAAATGCCCCTCACATTGTGAATTGCTTGGTCTTACCCTCAAATCATTGTACGGTATTATTGTAAATCACTGTACTCAAATGTTTTTGAGATCCTTTGGCTGTGTTACAGCGCCTTCTCTCGGTGGTGATAGCACAGGCAGCACAGCAAGAGTGTGCAGAATACGCGAATGACTTCACATCCACGTATTACTTCAGCAAAACAGAACAATTTGCATCCATTCTTTGTCTGGTAAAAGGTCTTAGACTTGTTCTTGCATCAGAGTCAATTCTTGCATGCATTTGATTTCAACTTCAGCTTTGTATGACCAAATTCAAGCCAACTTTCTATTCTGGGGTATTGCTGCTTATTGTGTTGTAAACATTGACATTCTAAGGTTGTAAATCCCTCCTTGTTTCCTCGTTTCTTTTCGAACAAAAGGGTTATCTGCATGACTGAGACCATAGGAAGTTTCATTCAGCATAATTTCATTTTTACTCGTATGCAAAAGAGACAGCAATATAACTTTATTTCTATGAATATAACAGCGAGAATATCTTGGCGGCCAGCGGGTCGGGGTCTGCGGCATGGTCCAATGGTCCAATGGTCCAATGGTCCAATGGTCCAATGGTCCAATGGTCCAGAGGGTCCGGTAGATAGAACATGCCATGTCAAATTACTCAATCGCGATGAAAAAAAAGATTTCGAAATATTTTTATTTTTGATTTCAGTGGCACTTTAAGGGGGTGGGATAGACTGGCTACACAATCTCTGTATGCTCCTTAGAACTGAGTGGGTCGGGGGGTGTGTTGCCTGCTCGGGGAGTCGTGGCGCGGGAGTCACACATCCGATTCGTCTAATTCTTTTCAAATCCTCGACCGAGGCCTGGACAAAATTTTCGTTTAAGCCTCTTTGACACGTCGTTTAAAATCTCTATGAAATTGTGCGAATCGGTTGGGTGGCTCTTGGGGTGCGGTTTTGCGGGCGGGTGGTACATCTTTCCTGATTCACCCAGTAGTTTTTATTTCTTTCTATATTAGTTACCGCGGGGTTGTCATAGTCTATTGCTCCCCGTGGTATTCTCGTCCTTGTAGTGTTTCGTAGAGTAATTAGTAGGTAGCGTCATTAGTAATTCGTCTTGTAAAAATTTATAATGGAATATAAAAAAAAAAAAAAAAAAGAACTGATTTGTCGCTAATACAGAGACTTGTTGCCAAACAGTGTCTGAAATCGGAATAACTTGATAGCCTCGTTTTCATAAGCGCTACATGCGTAAAACGCGGACCACGGAATTAGTATTTTGGTTGTTGTTGCTGCTGTGATCAGTAATCATCAAAATATGACTCAAGAAAACAACACATTGATACCAAGTTTCATTCATGTGAATTTGAAAGAATTTTAGACAGTTTATGACTCTGACAAAATTGAGCATAGACAGTGAACATAAATTTGAAATTTCAGAGGAGTTTCAGTTTCATATATATATAAATTCACCACGGAGAGAATTATTTAAAGGAGGAGCTCTCTCAATAGGTAAACTAATCGAGGAGAGAGCCCCCCCCCCCCCCCTATCAAAGTGACCAAAGATAAAGTGACCAAAGTTCAGAGTGACCAAAGATAAAGGAAGGAACCAAAGACTTGACAAGATTAGACATTTCATCATCATTATACATTATCATTAGCAATCAGTTAAGTGGTATCTGAAGGACTGAAGTACAAGGAATTTTCAAGGGAACTGTTCTTTATATTTGCTCCAAGTGATTTGCTGCATCAGATAGACAAACTCTCTCCAAGAAAAGTGCCACCTAAATGCATACTGATGCGAGGTCTGATAATAATGAAGCAGATATCTTGCTTTAAACAAACCCCTATGAATTAAGAACATCAACATCAATGTGATAAAGTAACAAGTACTTGTTAAATCACAAGCAAAAAATTATATCACCCTTTCCTTTTCGTATGTGATCCAAACACGGGGTAGGGGGGGGGGGGGTTGGATCACATATGGAACTTATAAAGATTCTAAACTTCTAAAATATCTAAGATTGTTTTATTTGGCAGATCAAATGCATTCAAACCAAAACAACTGTTAAGGTGATAAAGTACAACAGCCCAACGTTGCCAAGTAACATGCTTGCAGTTAGATAATATTAGAAATTCAAGGCCCCCGACGAGATCAGAAAAGTGGGGGGGGGGGGCAGGCCAAACTTGATACAAAAAATTACCACAACACAATAACATGATGATGAGCTGCCTTTCAAAACGGCATGATTTGCAAACATGTGGGGGGCGTGGCCCTCCGGCCCCCCGGTCCCCAAGTCCCCAAGTCATCGGAGGCCCTGAAATTGAAATACACGAGCCAAATGTAAACGAAAAAATCACTAACCTGAACTTAGAGTAGGCCTACACTACACTGCAGTGTACTGACAGACTGACACTCACTGCTGTCTTGAAAATGCCTCAAGTATCACAACAGCATTACATTTTGCCATTTCCTGTTAGAGCACAAACAAATATCTCTTCCCAGCGCCCACTTCATCATGCCAAATGGCTAGCTAAATTCCTTCAGCTTCATTTGCTTCTGCTCTTCAGGTCGATCAAGCTGCGACGACAGCGCCGGTCGCCATTCTTGAAAAACTCAGACCAAACAGGCCTCTACTTCAAAGGGAGGTTTTCCAGTAAAAATAAGTAAAGAGAGGAAAAGTTGATTGGCTACAAAAAAATTTTCTATTGTTTTAGCCGAAATGCTCCAATCAGATTACAATCAGGTTCTTCGTTCTCAAAATTCCGATTTGAGACACTCTCTGGCAACTAGTCCCTCATTGAGCTGGCCATCAGCAACAACAACAACAGCGAAATCGAGGGACTAGTGTAGCTAGTCTAGGGGTGGGATTCGTTTTTTCGAGTTCATCAATTAAGTCATTGATATAAATGTTAAATAACGTGGGGCTAAGCGGGCATCCCTGACGGACTCCTCTGGAACATTTAAAGAACTTTGTATGTTTCGAACCCAATTTAACTGCGCATTCTGTGTTATCATATATGCTTTGAATGAGCTGGAGAAAGTTGCCATTTATACCTTTAGTTTGGAGCTTGTGGAATAAACCTTGATGCCAGACTGTGTCAACTGCTTTTGCAAAGTCAATGAAGGCAGCATGAACTTTTTGTTTTGATTTATCTTGCACATGTTTGTTTATAAGTGTCTTCAGGGTAAATATGTGATCGGTTGTTCTACATTTCTGTTGAAAGCCTATTTGATTTGGGTGAATTATATTATTAGCCATAATGTAGTTTGTCATTCTGTTGTTTAAGATTGTGCATAATAATTTAAGCATTGCATTAGCTACGCAAATGCCCCTGTAATTACTTGGGTCCATCTTATTTCCTTTTTTATATATTGGTGTTATTAGTCCTTGGCACCATGATTTTGGTATGGTAGTGTTCTCAAGGAAGCTGTTAAATGTATCTTTAATTGTTGCTATTATCTCGGGTGTAGCTTGTTTTATCATTTCGTTACTGATACGATCAATTCCAGTACTTTTATTAGCTTTTAATTTATTGATTGATTGATTGATTGATTGATTGATTTCAGAAGTTATGATAGGTTGGTTTAATTTGGTATTGAGTGTGTTATTTTGGACCCTATTATTATCAGTTCTTATAGTACAAGAGGGTGGAGCTAAAAAAAAGTGATTTATAATGAGATTCCCATTTTTCACCATCTTTGATAGCTATGGATTCTTTTGCTATTTGTTCATCAAACTCTTTCCAGATATCCCAAAAGTTTTGCGTGTTAAAATTTTCTTGAAGTTTCGTGATTTGGGTATCCCAGAA
Organism: Aurelia coerulea; assembly: GCA_039566865.1. Classification (NCBI taxonomy): domain Eukaryota; kingdom Metazoa; phylum Cnidaria; class Scyphozoa; order Semaeostomeae; family Ulmaridae; genus Aurelia; species Aurelia coerulea. The sequence goes on along the minus strand of CM076949.1, from coordinate 12,789,960 downwards.
TGAATTGCGCTTTCGCTTACATAAATTTTTATACTCTTTCATCTTTTCTCTGTATGCTATCCTGAGATGTTCATTGTGCGGATTTTTATGTTTCAATCTAGCAACTGAATGCAGATTAGATTTATTTTCCTTACATTCCTCATCAAACCATTTTTTATGTCTTTTTGTTATCTTCCTTGAAATAGCTTTGACTTTTCTAGTTTTTAGTGATTTTGAAGCAGCAATTGTGAATAATGAAGTGAGGTTTTCCCCGAGCGTATTTACATTACCATTATGTTTAAAGGTCTGTTTCATCCAGCATTCCTTGCACGTGCCGTCTGTTGATGTTCCTTTGTTGTCCGCCATTTTCATGGGCCATGAAAATGGCGGACAACAAAGGAACATCAACAAACGGCACGTGCAAGGAATGCTGGATGAAACAGACCCTTTAATCTGGTTGTTTAGTTCTGCTAGCTTTGCTTTTATGTCCTGAGAGCATAGAGCTGCCTTAAAACTATCTTTTGGTCCCTCCTCCCAGATATATTTATCTTCGAGTTGTTTCCACTGGTATGGTGAACTATGGGGTTCAACATGTTTAGCGTTTGGAATTTCTATTGTAATTTTGCAATGATCTGAGATCTGCATTTGTTCACTGACATGAAACAAATTAATTTTGTCAAATGAGGATTGTGAAGAGAGAGAGCATAGTCGACTGTACTAGCCCCATTGCGTGTGAAGCAGGTGAAATTTCCAATTGTATCTCCAAGTTTTCTTCCATTAAGGATGCGAAGATTTGTTGATCTACATAGGTTGATTAGATTTTGACCGTGTTAATTGGGTGCAGCAGTGTCACAATTATTTCTTGGTATGAAATAATTTTGATTAATAGTATTAAGCTGATTAGCATCACTGCTTGAATGTTTTGTTTCAGGAATATTGTCACGTAACAAATGTGTCCGGGCATTAAAATCGCCAACTATTAGTACGTCTTCATTTTCGGTAGTAAATTCTAAAATGTCTTCGGCGATTTCTTCGTAAATATTGTCAGAATAGTAGGGTGAATCTTGTGGTGGGATATATGTGAAACAAACCTTGGCATTCGAGTTTGTGTCATGAAAAATATTCTTGTCAATATCAATCCAGATATGATTTTTACATTTCTTGATAACACTTAGGTGATTTTTTAAATGTGATTTGTAGTAGATTAAAAGACCTCCTGAACTTCTGCCTTTCTTGTTTTTGTTAAGTTTGTTTGGTTCAATTGCAATATGCTCAAAGTCTGGGACATTCTTATCGTGATTGCATGTCCAAGTTTCAGCAAATACATTAATATCATTAATAAGGAATTCATCAAGATCTGAGATTTTGCATCCTAATGTGTTATGTAAACCATGTATATTTAAGTAGCTAATTGATAAAGATAGGTATGTTTTCATTTGAAAACCGTTACTTTGATTTTGGGTTCTGCAGGGCAAACAAAAAGGGGATTTTTCTTTATTCCTTATTTGATTTTAGGGTTTGTTTCTCATATATCGATAAGGAATCATATATTTGTATATACCGTTGATTAAATATTAGGAGTGTGATATATTATAAAATGGAAACTTTTTACCACTCTGTGTACTCTTTGCGACGTTTGACACCAAAAAATGTTGACTTCAAATCGCTGATAAAGATTTTGAGACCTTGTCTATTCAGATGTTTGTGGTCTACCAACATCGTCTCATCAATGTAAGAGTGATATGTCATCACGACTGGTGCATCGATCGAGGTGTAATCACATATATCCTCCAAGATTTTATTCGCCATTGCAACTTTGTTGTTTTGATTGTCATATCTTCGCAGTATTTCTGAACAGATGATGACTGCATTCGGGCATTTTGAGTTAATTAATTCTATCGACTGATGAAGAAATGAAGCGAAATCTTCTTTCCCAGAATCTTCAATGTCATTGGTTCCAAGATGTAATATGATCTTTTTTGCATTCGGTAGACATATTGATCTCAATGTTTCTGGCAATTGTTTGAAAGATCCGCATCGAATTTTTCCAATTGGTGAATTGAACCTTGTGGCTGAAATGAATTTAATGTTAGAATCTCCAATAAGAATATTCTCTTGTTCGAAATATTTTAGTTCCTGATTTTGTGTTTCATTGATAGTAGGATTTTGACCAAAGCTTTCATCATTCACTTTGAATGTGGATGCATTTTGTGTTTGATCAGGGATCAGGGGATTTTTATGAGAAGATTGATGAGGCTGGCTCTGGGTGCGTGGCTTGGTCTGTTGGTGTACTGGTAATGGCGTTTTAACGGTGTTGCTGTAAGACTTTGTTCCAAGATTGTGTTGTTGTTGTTGCTTTTGTTGATGTTTCGGTTGTTGACTTTGGTGTTCAGTTTTCTTGATAGGATCTTCCGCGTTTCTGAACGTCGAAAATTTGATGGCTTTTTCAAATTCATCGTTTAATTTTTTTGTTATATTTTCTTCAATTTTTGATGCTATAATTTTCAATTTTGTTTCAGTCAGTTGAGGTATTTGTTGTATGTCTAATTCGATTTTGCTTTGGCGGGTTATTAGGTTTGCGATTTTACTTGAATTAGATGTAATTTGCATGTTGTGATCTTTCTCTTTTCCTAGAACATTTGTTACTTTTCCATTCATTTCTTGTATGTCTTCTTCAAGGCACAAACATTGTGCTTTACAAGATTTTAAGTCGTTTTCGATATTGTTTAATTTATCGTTAATGGGCATTAGTTTGTCCAGTTTGTTCTGGATATCCTTCATGGCTTCTTTCAGTTCCATGATGACAGCGATGGACTTTTGTTCGAATTTACTCTCGTCGCTGACAGGTTTCCCTGCAGCTTCGGAGTGCACGTTGTCTTTGTCATTCATCATATCGTCAGCGATGACGGTCGAAAGTTCACAAAGCATTTGATTGCGGTCGACTTCGAAATCTGGCTTCAGGTCTACTTCCGTATCTCGGGTGTTTTCTCCAAATATTATTTCAAATAAATTGGCATTCTTTTGGCCTTTGTCGTGCTTTTCGGTTATTGATTTTAATATTTTCACGTATGATTCAATGAATTTCAGCAAGTAGCTCGGGTTACTTTGTATTAGAATCTTCATTTTTTGCTTAAATATTTTCAGTGAGATTTTCAAATTATCATCATTGTGTTCATTTGAAATAATGGTAATGTTATTTTCTTTATGCTCAGTCTTGTATCCTTCGGTTTCATAGTGTTTTATCAATGCAGTTATTATTGTTTTGAAGTTCTGCTGCGGAATAACTGTTACAATACTGTTCGGTATATACTCACGTAGATTCCTTTGAAAGACGATGCATAATTTGCCTTCATTTTCAAGCACGATTCGTTCTTTTGTAGTTTTCTTTTCATTCTTTTCAATGTCATCTTTCCAATATATCTTTACTAGTATGCTATTCTTGATTATTCTTGTTTTATCACCCATAGGTTGCCCTGTAAGTGTTTTCTACTCGATACACATCGCCGATTTTCTTTGCACAGGATCCTCAAAATCAACTGGAATCAATAAGTTAGGCCACAGGTAACAGGGAAAAATTAGTATAAAAGTAACAAAGTGTTTACCAAATTTGCCAATTTTTTGTCTAGATTAGATCAGGCCAACCCCGACAATGTTTGTGATACAAACAGGAGTGGAGACCGGAACAGTTTGTATCACAAACATTGTCATGGTTGGCCTAATCTAATCTAAACAAAATTGGCAAATAATTTGGTAAACACTAAAGTAAACGAGGGGTGTATCACTCTGTAAAAATCTCGTACACCCTTGGCAAAAATCCTTTTGTTTTCAAGAAAAATCCCTGAAAAATCCCTAAAAATCCTATTGTTTTAAAAAATCTCGAACGCCATTTCGGAAGAGTGATACACCCCTCGAAAGTAAAGACAGTGGTACTTTTGTTTTCAAGAAAAATCCCTAAAAATCCTATTGTTTTAAAAAATCTCGAACGCCATTTCGGAAGAGTGATACACCCCTCGAAAGTAAAGACAGGGGTACTTCTTACTTTTATACTAATTCTGTGGTTAGGCAACGTTCAAGAATGATAAGAATTACTGGCAATCACAAGATGCTAATAATAATCTCAGCCCGCTATTTTGAAACATGATCTTATTTCTCCCTAATAAAGGATTTCTCGTAAGGATGAAAAATACATGTACCGGGTGTCCCCAAAAAAAGGTAACAGATTTGATGGGGACTAGCGATGAGAGTATAAGTCGAATCGATCCCAAATAAGTTTTGGAGTACTCTTCGATAGTTAACTTGAAGATTAATACCTCGTTTGTTGATATTGGCGCATCAAGAGTTGAAATATTAATCTCGAAAGCCAAAATTTGAGTCCATCTACAAACCAGAGCTTTTGGGTTTTGGCCTAAACTGCTAACTCGCTGGTTAGGGGAATCTCCTCAGTCAAAGACATTTTTGGACAAGGATCGATCATCGGTCCTTTGGGTACCCGTTTGAAAGAACGTAAAAAAAAACTGAAAACTAACAAACAAATTAATGAATATAGTCACCAAGGAATATTTTTCTCCAGTCAAAATGCATTTACAAAAGTACACCAAGCCAAGCACGAATGAGCATTTTTTATGTTCCCTTGGGCATATACGATTGCTTGTTTCGTAATAGTTTCGTGAGAGATGATGCAAAAAACATGTCATTCAAGCAATGATGATTGCAAGATAGTCTATGTGTTAAAGCCTACGGGACTTATTTCGCTGATGAATAATTTTTCTCAGGCAGGTGTAATTCAAGGTTTTTGTAGAATCAAGAAAGGGGTCCCTTCGGGGCTAAATTCTTGAATCTGATTGTGAAGGTCAAAGTCAGATTTCCACTAAAATGTGTTCCTAAGCACGAGGTTTCTTGTTTGTACTTGGCTATGATTGAGGAGATTCCACAGCACAGCGAGTTAACAGCTTAGGCCAAACCCCAAAAGCTCTGGTTTGGAGTAGGAGGCAAATTTGGACTTTCAAGATTAATATTCCAACTCTTGATGCACCAGTATCAACAAATAAGGTATCAATCTTCAAGTTAACTATCTAAGAGTACTTCAAAACTTATCAGGGGTCGATTCGACTTAAATTCTTATCGCTAGCCCCAATCAAATCTGTTACCTTTTTTTTTGGGACACCCGGTATCTGATTTCTGGCAAACAACATCGTGAAAAACGTCTTTGCCAAAATTTAAAAACAGGATACGCGCACTTACTAACGATTTGTTACTTCTAGTAATCTCACAAAACTATCAAAGTTTTCTTGTCACTAATGGCAAGCGTGATATTGGGAGATCCATTCTAAGCCAAAGTAAAGGGTGTGGCTCTAAAAATTTTCCTGGGGGGTTTGCCCCCAGACCCCCTCATTTCACCTAACGTAGAATTTCTGGCCACCCCACTGCTCACGAGAATTCGCGATGAGTTTTGTAAATCAAATATGTCAAATACAAAATAAGTCTTACACAACACTCTTGACAAAGTATTGTTATCCTGTTGTAGTTCAATTTTAGCTAGCCTGTTTGATAGATATTTGGATTCGTAAATTTCCTATTTTTCTCCACGACCTCCGAGCATAAAATGCCCTTTATCAGCAATGCACAGAAAGGCGTTGCCAAAAGAAAAGAAGGCATTGACCAAACAAAATTTCGGACCCCCGAACACTTTACGCCTTCGGCGCAAATTAGTGCCCCCCACCCCCCCCCCCCCCCGATCTGAAAACCGCTCCTACGGACCTGTTTTTTTAGCTTGCTTTTCTAGCCAATCAGACTAACATATCCCCTTTTTAGGATTTGCCTCCCCACTTATAATCTCTTAAAAAAGGCTCTGGCCAGTGCCAAATTAGAATATTTGATAATATGAATAACCAGTTCTCAAAACAGTTCTGCGTGAAGAACCTCTTCTTTGTCTTAGAACGCTTCTCGCAATTCACGTTTTGCCTGCCCCCGCCCCTAACATGGAAAATTTGAAAATTCGCTGATAGTTAGTGTTAATGTCGCGTCCAGAAAATTGTTTGAGAACTGCACCCATTACATTGGCTTAGAATGCCTCTTCCAAAGCTCCAACATCTCACGGAAATAATGCTACTCTCTAACTAACCCATACCCAAGAACTTTCTTCTCGTTTATGAAATAAATGAAAGTGAATAAAAACTTTAGAATATGCTTTCTGAGCTTGTACATTTCGTTTGCTCTTTCTATATAAAAACTCGTCCACTTCTTGACGGTGACTCCTTTCTTCACTACAGTTTCAATACCACCCACGAAATGTCCGACTTTTAAGAAAATTTCCGAATCTTATCGAATTGGGGGGGGGGGGCAATTGCCCCTCCAACGCCCCCCCCTCCATAGTTTCCGCCACTGAATGGAGGTGGTCTGTAGCTTTATGTGAGAGAACGAGCACCCGTCTAGCCTGCGTGCAGACTTTACTTTCCACTGCGAAGGAGAGCCAATAGGCTCTCCTTCGCAGTGGAAAGTAAAGTCTGCACGCAGGCTAGCACCCGTCAAGGAGCTCACACAATACAAAGCTCCTAACGATATTGAGTGTGGAATAATAGAGATAAATCTCAAAAAGCAAAAATGGCTTCTGGCTGCCATCTATCGCCCCCCCCCCCCCTCTCAGTCACAGCAATATTTCTTTGTTGAAATTGGTAAAGCACTCGATCATTATTGCAGGCAATACGAAAGTCTCATCTTGATAGGAGACTTTAACAGCGAAATAGACGAAGACGTTATCGGTAGTTTCGTCGACAACTATAACCTAGGTAGTCTTGTTAGGAGCCCAACTTGCTTCAAGTCTGACAATCCCAGATGTATCGATTTAATTCTAACAAATAGGAACAGGAATTTCCAAGGTACTGCTGTCTTAGAAACGGGATTGTCGGATTTTCACGCCATGATTGTCACCGTCTTAAAGGGTGGATATGTCAAAAGGGGGCTTAAGATAATTACCTACAGGGACTACAGCCGTTTTGGTGCCGTAGACATCAGAGTTCATCTCTCTAATAGGCTCTCACAAGAACTAATTGAGAATGGAGACTATGATGCTTTTGAGGCTGTGGTCATGGGCGTGCTGAATGAACATGCACCTGTTAAGAAAAAATATATTCGCGCAAACGATGGGCCTTTCATGACAAAAGCTTTGCGTAAAGAAAACATGCATAGAACGAAGCTTCGTAATAAATATCACAACGATAGAACTGAAGGAAACCTCAAAGCATTTAAAAAGCAGAGGAACAAATGCGTGAAATTTCTACGAAAGGCCAAATTTGATTATTATCTATATTACTAGCTGTTAACGCAGTTAAGTAAGTGCTGCTCATAGCATTATTGATAATAACCTTCCGCAGGTTGTGAAAAGAATAAATGTCAGAGTGGATATTTTGGAGCATGTGGTTGAAACCCAATTAAATTGCAGCTTTTTAAGGTAAAACAATTAAAAAAAACTATGAGAACTGTTTGTAAATGTCAAGACTGCATCAAACGACTATAATAATCATTAAAACTCAATGCGATATTAATCTCACTTCAAGTCTTCAATTGCAATTTCAAGACTCAGTTAATCAATGTCAGTTCATTTTGTACTTTCTTGGACTGCAAGGCTTTCTTTCTCCTAGGTGGTACCTCAAATAGTGTATGGTTTTCTTTCTCATTTGGCCATAGATCAACACTGCTATTTTGAAGTAAATATAGTTTTGATGTTTTAGTAATACAGAGCTTTGATCATTTCTTTGTAATTAGCTCAGAATGTCAATTATCTGCTTCCATCTGCATTAATCAGCCTCTTCGATAATATTCAAACAACTTGATACATGATGGCAACACACAAAGTGTTTCCCTTTTCAATTCTGTGTCAAATAACAGGCTTCGTACTTTGCCTCAAATGAAAGCAAGTCTTGAGGGTATATGATGCACAACAGTTGAGCACAACAATTCTTCAAAAGTTCATCTGGTGACAGTTTGTATCAAAGTTAAAAGGTTGCAAGGTGTGTGAAGAATGGCCACAGAAGCAATGCTGATCCAATGCTTTTTGGTTTTTGTAAGAATTTGCATCCAGATAACTAATTTGTAAGATAACTTTCTTATGATGCGTTGGTCTTTGAATGTCAATGGTTAAAGAAGCAAATACTGATACAATGCTGTGCAAACTGTTACAGGAATATGAACAGCTGATATGCAGAATGTGATCCAATGCTGTGTTAATCTTTACATGGGCTGTCACAAATTAATAACGTTACCTTTCACTTCTGCAACAAAATACATGAGATATTAAGCTTTTGTTTATGATATGTATATGCGCATGGTCATATGGCAACATTAAAGGGGCCTTTGCAAGGAGCATGGTTTGTGAACACACCATTGTGTGATCTTTTCGTTGTTGCCATTTTTACAGTCCACAAAAATGACCACCAATAAAAAGATGGCACATGCAAGGTATGGTGGTTGGAAAGGCCGATTTAAGTACATATATTGCAACTAAGTAGATAACAGAAATATACTGACAAGAAAAATCTGTGCTAAAGGAGGGGAAAAATTAATCAAGAAGCGAATCAAAATTCTTTCAGGTGCAAAGAATCATGGTTGAAAGATCCTTTCAATTATCTTTCTTTTGCAATCCTCTCTTGTGATTTTCTATGCAATGGGAAATGATCTCTTCTGTTCTAGAAAAAATTCATGGAACATTTATGCACTAGATGTTTGCAGTTTTAAGCAAAAAGAAAACTACCCTTCTAAAGTGCAACAATACTCTACTAAAAGATTAATCCTTACCTAATTTAATCAAATACATAAAACCCTGAGTTTGTATTGTGCATAATAGATACCAGGTACCCATCTAATATGAAAATTGCATGGTTGTTATCTGTGAAAATCTTTAAAGGGAATCGACATAGTTAAAAGCTGGCCCGGGCCAAGTTAGAAATATAATCTATTGTATTCAACAACTTTGACGCCTGCCGTTTCATTGTGTGGCGAAGGAAACAATGGGTTTGTAGGCATTTCGTCAGCCTATTTATAGCAGCTTGTCGATATAGCTATGTCTATTCCCTTTAAGTGCTGTATGCAAGGAAATGAATGGTGAATCATTACATTATGATCTTGTGTATTACTAAAGAAAGAGCCTTGACAAATATTTCCAAAATTGAGCATCCTGAATGATCAGATTCATTTAATTTGCTGTTTGTTTCAGTTGGTTTTGAAGTAGTAACTTTTGTTGCCACAATAATGGGCAATTCACTGTTTATAACCACAAATGGGTGATTCACTTTTTCTTTCCACAATGGGAAAGTCACTGTTGTCAGGTGCCTCAGTGGGAATTTCTGATATATTGGCTTTTGTTGCTACAAGTGGCAATACCACAATGGGTTTATACGTTTAATTTGTTGCCACAAAGGGCAGGTCATTGCTGTTTATGTGTGAAAGTGTAAGAAATGCTTAAGTAGGCCTAGTCTAGGCCTTCGTTGATGACATCTTCCTGGAACCTGTCCGCTGCAGAGGAACACATTTTCAACACAACAGAGAGCATAAAGAGAAACCCTCTCTTATTTACTATGAAATGAGATGTAAAAAATGATTTGATACGTACTAGAGCCCGTGAAAATTCCCTTCTTCTTCTCGCAATGAACGTGAGCCAACTCCTTGCATCCAAAATCAAAGCGGTGGGTGGGGAAGCATTTCAGTCGGCCAGCACGATGCTTGTTTGGTTGCGTGGGCAGCATTTCAGTCGGCGAGCACGATGCTTGTTTGGTTTTTGCATCCATACAAACATACAACACACTCATCGACACAGGAATTTCAATCTACCCCTCTAAATGTCTGCTACGCGCATGCGCTAAGCAGCAATTAAAACGTGAAGCGAATTTTGTGTGGCGTAAAACTCGAGCTCCGTTGCGCTGATCCTCGCGAAACTTTCTAAATATCTTCGTCTTCCCTCTACGGGGTGCAATAGAGATTTTCTTTTCTCAAATTCGCCCCCAAATCAGGGTAAGGGGCGAATTCGGTGACATCAAAGGATTGGCGGAAACCCTTTCAGTTGACTGTGTACAAGGGAATGATCTTTACACATATCACAATTGTCGGACCAAGTACCTTGGACCTTCGTCTTGGTACCACTTTCTTTCTTTTGAAAGGGCAAGGAGGAGAGGGCAGAGGGCAGAGTTTCATAGATCGGCTTCTTTTTCAAGCAAAAATATTGTTGGCTAGAGAGGAGAGAACATGCGAGTTTTAATGGGGGCGTCGAATGAGCAGTGGCGTAGCCAGGGTCCTGTCTTTGGGGGTGCAAGATGCAAGCGAAGCGAGTAAAAACGGGGGTCCGGGGGCCTGCCCCCGGAAACATTTTTGGGGGCCACGCCCTTTAGAATGCCGGAAACACCCTCTTTTAGACAAAGTCATCCAGAATCCAAGAATAAAAGGGCCAAGATCATTTAAGTTGCAGATGAAAATTTAGCTACTTGGATTTGCCTACTCCCAGGAAAAAAACAAGAATATGCTTGAACAAAACAAGCAGATGAAATAGGGAATAGGTTCATTAAACTTTCGATGCCATTTTAAAAAGCAATCAATGACAGCTTCCCTTCTTCTTTTAGTCTTATTTGAATTCTAATCAAAATTTTGTAGTTTAGAAACTCTAATGTTATTGCTAACATCAGAATACCCATGTCATGCGTGGCAGATTGATTGGAACACTTGTCAGCAGAAGGGTTGATTGACCCATCGAGGGCCCACGAAGAATGCTAAGGGTTTGGGCCCATGAAGCAGGTTTTATACCATCGTTTGCCAACTTTAATTTTTATTCGTCTGTCGTCTTGAAACTCTTATCAACACGCTAGAAAAACAGCAAATGCTCGTGCAATTGAATGGTGACGTTTAGTGAGCATAAGAAACATAAAGCGATTGCAGCGGCGTGGCCAGGATGAATAAAGTGGGGGTATCACAATGAGGGGGCCTGGGGGCGAAGCCCCCAGGAAAATTTTTGTGGCTACGCCCTTTACTGTGGCTTAGAATTCATCTCCCATTATCATGCTTGCCTTCAGCGACAAGGAAACCTTGATCGTTTTGTAACAGTTATCTTATGAATCAGAGCACGAGTAAATTTTTGAAGAAAGACCCTTCACTTTGGCTTAGAATGCATCTCCCAATATCATGCCCATGCTTGCCTTTAGCGACAAGGAAGCCTTGATCGTTTTGTGACGGTTATTGTGTGAATCAGAGCACGAGGAAAGTTTTTGAAAGAAGATCCTTTACTTTGGCTTAGAATGTGTCTCCCAATATCATACTTGCCAGTGCCAAGATTTGAAATTTATCGGAAAATTCTTTCCCAACCAATACCCAGCTATTTTCTCTTTGGTTTTAGATGAAATTTTTGAGAAGCGAAGCGCACATTGACTTCCATGACATTTTCGAAAAGAGGGGCACTGTCGATAAAAATTAAGGAAGGCATCTATGGCATAAGTAAATGGTAGATGCATCTGGGAGTGTAGAAATCGCGATGAAGTAGACCCGAAGTAGACAACTGGCAGCATGTTGCCAAATACGAAAAGTGTAAATACACATAGAAGTGCGAGCGAAGCGAGCAGAAATTTCTGAGAAGCACTTAATGTGATTTATAGTTTTTCCCAAATAGATGCAATACACATACACAGTTAAAGGGGTGTCTAAGTCGGGTTCATTGATTCTAAGAAAGCTGCGATGCCTGGACGTGATAACAAGCCAAGCGGTAGTATGATGTTATACGAGACATACTATGATAGATGTTTGAAATTGCGAGCGAAGCGAGCAAAAATTTTTACTATCCTTGTTGACTTAACTTAAACGATGCGAAGATGCCAGTTATTAGTTAAAGGGATTGACTTCCTTGTCCCCTTTTGACATTCACAAACAGCGCTGCGACACCTGTTGGAGGTAAATACAACTTACCCCCCCCCCCTTCAGTTTCTCAACGGATTTGGACGAATCACGAAAACCACCTTTGGCAATGATTGGGGGGGCGGTCGCCCCCCCTTGCCCCCCCTGGCTACAATGTCCTCAGCAGCAAGGCCTCCATATCGGGAGAGGGGATGGAAGAACATGTGGCAGGAGTACGGGAGGAAAATGTGAAATCCAGGGGGGATAGACCTCGCAGGGCAGCATCTATGGATGCGCGTTGGCGTACACGACTTATGCTTGAGGTTTGAATGAGAAAAGGAGACCATTCTTAGTCCAGGGGGGACACTCTTCATATACGCAGATGGGTCAGTCCGAGGAATTTTCAGGAAACCCAAAAAATGTCACTTTAGCTTCATTACAACCCAAAAAAACAGCTCATCTTATACCTTGACATCTGTAAACGAGCTTAAAGGATTTGGAAACAGTGCAAATTGAGGCCAGGATTGTCAAATATTTGATGACCAAAAATATCGAAAACATAATTTCAGTTTATTTGGAGCCAAGAATATCACCTTCAGCAATATTTTGACCCAAAAATATCAGACTTGCGTCCCCGTATGTGCATGTGCTGAGTGCCCCCCCCCCCGGATCCTTAGCAGCACGGGACCGGAGATCCAAGGCTCCTATCGTTCCATACTCTGGTTCCACTGCTCCGGATTATACACCGACATCGGATAGGATGATAAAAAGCAGATAATGATGTCAACGATCTCCTGTTTGTGTGATTTTGGTGTTGTCACTAACAACGGATCATGTCATAAATAAGATCATGAGTGCATCCTTACAAAGGAATGCTTGAGAGAAGTAGGGGGGGGGGGGTTAGAATGAAAGGGGAGATTTATTCTGAGGGGCATAGAGCTAAAAAGAGAGAACGGGATATAAATGGGCAATGAGATGCTTATAGTAGATGTCCTACTCAGAGTTCCTCTTACTTTCGTACGTTCTAAACGAGAGGATATAAATATGCTCGCTGCAAAGGAGCCCTTCGGGGGAAGGAGAGTTGAGAAGTCTATTTTAAACAGTTAGTGAATTGAACGAGGAATTTGCTGAAAGGGTCAAGGGGCGCGACAACGATTGACTGTTTCGTTCGTTCGTTCGTTAATCAATCAGAAGCAATTCTTTTCAATGATGCTTACGTTTTCTCTGGGGGGAGGGGGGTGTAGCAAAAGATCCCTTTTTGGCATGGTGGTGTTTTGCTAACCTGCTCTAGAAAATTTCTTTATCTTGGTACCCCGTGCTAGAAAAAGTGGTGAAAACGATACCCTGAAAACAAATGTAATAAGTAACCGTCCCCCTGAAGTATTGCTAGGAGTTTCTTATTCAATGTCATATTTGCAGGTAACGACGGGGGCCTAGGCTTATCCAAATCACAGATTATCCAAATATTTCCTCACTTACACGGTTGATATATGTTGTTAATTTGGGTACAACGGAGGAGCATTAGTATGTAAATTTCAGAAGAGCAAAGATTAAAGAAGGTAAACGATGGAAAGTAAGGGAGCGGTTATTTTAATCCTGGGTACCAGCGCGGAAGATACTTCAACATAATTAGACAACATTTCATTTTCATACCCCATCTTGAATTTGGAAAAAAGTTTTATACCCCACCACCTTTCAGCAAAATGGTTTTGTACCCCATCCAGAAGTCTTCGAGGACGTGATGTATAAAATCTATACACATGCATGCCAATTTTTCAGGGGTTCATGAGGTTTCTCTCAGTGATCATTTTATGGTCTACTGTTTTCGAAAATTCAACGGAGCAGTTGAAAAAGACCATAAAATGATAAAAACTCGGTCTATGAAAAACTTTAAAAAGGATGAATTCCTGTATGATGTTTCTAGCATATGTTGGGAACGAGTGTTCCAGCAAACTGATGATATAAACACACTTGTCAATGATTGGTCTACTTTGTTCTCGTTAATTATAGAAAAACATGCTCCTTTAAAGGAAATGCGCGTATCTGAAAAATATTGCCCCTGGATTGATAAAGATCTCAAGGCTCTGATGTTGACTAGGGATAGGCTAAAAAGAGCTGCTCTTAAGAGTAAGTCACCTATTCTCATGGACTCATACAGACAGGCCCGAAATAGGGTCAATTCTCTTAATGTCCAGCTCAAGAAACAATATTTTTCCACAAAAATTTCTGAATGTAAGGGGAACATGAAAGAGTCTTGGAAGACAATCAATGAACTTTTGAATAAAAGATCAAAATCCTGTAACATTGATTGTCTTAAGGATTCGGGCAATGCAATTGTTAACAAAAAGGACATCTCAAACACAATGAACAATTTCTTTTGTACAATTAGCGAGAAGTTAGCTAGCAAAATTGATACTGCCCCTAACCCTCTTCTGTCTGGCGACTATACTGGTGATGATAACAGTGTTAGGTTTCAATTTAAGACCATTGAAGTGCAGGAAATCAGAGATGCAATTGCCAAGACTAAAACGTCAAAGAGCTTTGGGAAGGACAACATCTCCTGCTATTTCTTAAAACTAGCCATGCCTTTTATTGAGAACTCTTTGGCATGTTTGTTTAATACATCACTTGAAACGAGCCAATTTCCAGACTCGTGGAAATTGGCCAGAGTTACACCAATTTTTAAGGAGGGAGACAAAGCTAAAAATCAAACTATCGCCCAATTTCAGTTTTACCTGTCATCTCAAGGCTCTTTGAAAAACTCGTCACAAATCAATTGTACCAGCATATGAATGATAATGGTTACTTTTCTCCTGACCAGTCTGGGTTTTTGCGTCTTCATTCTACTGTGACATGTTTGCTTAAAAACACAGATGACTGGTACAATGGGTTGGACCTCGGAATGCTAGTGGGACTAGTGTTTATTGACCTGAAAAAGGCATTTGACACAGTCGACCATGACATTCTTTGCAAAAAGCTGGAGTACTATGGTATTCAGCAGCGGGAATTAGCATGGTTCAAATCCTACCTTTCCAACCGGAAACAATTTTAGGAATCTTAGGAATACAGCAACTGACCTCAGGTTACCAAAGAAAAACTCCAAAAATGGTCAGAAATGTTTTTCGTTTAGAGGTGCCAAGTCTTGGAATGGCCTCTCAGTTGAGTGTAAGCAGGCATCCTCCCTGAATAGATTTAAACAATATATATAGGGAAAGCTGATTGTAAATAATGTGTTTGCCTTATGGATTTTCTTTTATTGTAAATATTTGTTTCAGATTTTAAGGTTTTTATTGACATCTATAAATTGTATTAGGTTAATTTAAGCTATAATAGTATTTAATTTTTGTAAGGTTTTGTAGTGGAGGGCCCCTTGAAAATCAGCATTGCTGAAGGGCTACCCTCCTTAAATATTTGAAATGAAATGAAAAAATGAAAATTTATTCCAGGCAATTTTCATACAGCTCCAGTGATTCATCATTTCCAGTTGTCTTTCAATTTTACTTTTAAATGTTAACTGATGACTTCACATAAATAATTTTCAAGCAAAATAGTTTTGCACCTCATACCAATTTCCCTTGATATTTGGATACCCCCACACAGTAATGGGAAAGATTCTCATGTCCCTGTCAAAAATCCTCCGCCTTGGTAACCCATGATCAAAGATGACTGGTCCCTAACCGAACAAGAGCAATGACTGCAACTGTGGGAAATTTGGGAAATTAGGCAGCGCAACTTAGCAGGATAGATTGAAAAAATCTTGAGGGACTTTAAATTGCATGAACATTTAGCAAAGAAAGGATACATAAGCAGTCAACAGAGGTACCCTGGATCAGAGTATTTTTAGTATACTAACAATACTCTGATCCAGGGTATGAACAGAGGAAGCAATGGGGAGAAATAGAGGAACAACAAAGAACAGGTTCATCTTACCTCTATCTTTGGAATTATAAAGAACGTTGGCAAGCATCGACGGAAATGAACACCGATTAAACCGTGCCTATATGTGATAAGACTTCGTATTTCAAAAAGTGAGTAGCTATGCAGAAGGAAGGAAAACGAGAATAAAGACGGCTGCGAGAAACAAAACGGATGAAGTTTTTAGATACAGGGTGCATATATCAAATGCAGGTAAATCAACTAACATAACAGTGCAAAAAGGTCTCGGAGTAGACAGGCGAGACGGAGTGGAATTGAAATTGGTGTAAGGCTGGTGCAAAGAGCTGACCAGAGCTGATAAAACAGGATTATACTGGGTTTGGAAAAGGAGAAATCACACCAGAGACATATGCGTTTGAACATGAGACATGTAAGAGAGACTGCAATGGATCTCACCATACGCCACTTAGATGGAAGTGTATTTTCTCTGTTTTTGAATTTCCCCATTTTCGACTATTGATTTGCAAGCAGGTTGAAGTAAATTCTTATTAGAAATTTTAACAAGCTCTTGGAAAGAAAATAATGAACATTATATAATGTCATATGCTACCATTTAGAGAGCTGTAATTTTCTCAAAGAAACTGCCCCGGTATACAGTGCTGAGATATTCCTTCCAGTCAACCAAGGCCTAACAACGTGAAGGTCCAAGTTCAAGTTAGAATTTCCATTCCGCAAAATTAAACTGCAAACAAATGCCTATCTTATCTGGGGCCAAAACATGGAATAGTCTTCCATCTGAGTTGAAATCAACAAACAATATCAATGTATTCAAGCATAAGGCAAAAGAGAACTTTTCTAAAATATGCAGAAAGAGGAAAATGACATATATGTCTTCAACTAAGGACCATAGTGAAAACACACATGCAGCTCTGTATTTCCTATTTTGCTACGTATTTCCGATATACAGCTCCTCTAGGGGGACCATTATGGAAATAAGGTCAGCTTCGCCTTTTAATGCTATCCTTGCCACTGTAGATAGCAGTGTTTATCTTATGTTTTGAACATTTAATTTTGCATTGTATCTATTTTTGTTATAAAACATCTAAATATTCATTGTGGCAAATTGATACATAAAATACCAAAAAAACCATTGTTATGAACTCTTGGCGAAAGGTTGAGCATAGGCCCTGGCATCGTTTGTTTTGAAAAGTCAATATGGGATCAATTCTAAGCGTCAGTGGAAGACTTTACCGGCAAGCTGAAAACAGAGACGTATGAACCGGGGGCACTGGGAGCACGTGCCCCCCAAGATTTCACAATAAACAAAGACGTTCCCTTTTTATTTTCAGGAAGTGCCCATTTAGCTTAATGAAAAATGCCCTTGAAGTGTTGTGTCCCGCCCCCAAATTTGAGATGCTTCCTACGTACCTGAACGAAAATATGAATCGTGGCTGCAACATGACCCAATTAAACATTAGCCATGGCTGAGAGGGCAACTATGATAACAATTGAACATTTGATACAAATGCGTCTCCCTATCCCTGGTGAGCAAAGAACAACAAAGCAAAAAAGGGGGAATTCAATCAACGAGAGTAGCGAAGGCACGAGAGCGCAATGTGGGCATCTAAATCATTTAGAGTATAATTAAAACTAAGAGAAAAAGAAAACACGCAGAGAGCGCACGGAAGGCAGCAAGAGCAAAGCAGGGAAACGAGAGATAGTGAAGGAGTGAGAAAAAATACGGTACCAAGCATCAACCCAACATGATAATTCCTAGCATGAAAATAGATCCCGCCAAATATATTCTCTGCCCCAACACTACTAAAATTTATGAAGTCAGCATCTTAAATCCGTGGACAAGTACCCTAACTGATTAGATTGCTCATAATTTATTTGGAAAAAATTCAATACTTTGATTTAAGTAATGTTACTTGATCTTACTTTAGTTTGTAAAAAATATTTTACCCATAGCAATTTCAGGAACCCACCAGAACAGAAACCCCCCCCCCCCAACTTGGGAAAATAGATAGAATATAGGAGGCTGAAGATTCCTGACTGAAAGGATGAAACGCGTTCCGTACTTATAACGCCTTCTTTTTATCTTTCTACCTCAAATGTTTTTTCCGCTTATATATACATATATATATACACATCTCTCCCTTAGTAACTGGCGCATGAAAACTTAACTTTCCATACACTTGAATGCCAATTACGACGGCGGGCCAGCGCGGCACCGTAGGCGACGCGCGGCAAACCTAGTAAGAAAATTAATCTCGGTAACCTCACCGATAATCACAAATTTTGGAAAACTGTAAAGCCACTATTTTCAGACAAGGTGCAGGTAAATTCATCTATCACTTTGATTGAGGACGGGAAAATGATAAGTAAGGACTCTGAAATTGCAGAGATTTTCAACAAATATTTCGCAAACATCACAGGAAGCTTATGGATCTCTGCTAATGAATCATTGTTGCTGCCAGCAAATGACATAATAGATCCAATCGACAAAGCTATAAAGAAATTTGAATCACACCCAAGCATACGAATGTCTGGACCCTATCTGTGCTTGTGGCACAGGCAAAGAAGATAACGAGCACTTTCTCCTGCATTGCCCTCTCTTTGAATTGCAGCGTAGAGATCTCCTTGGTCAGCTCGGGGGATCTTCCTGGCATTGACATTGAGAGTTTGGATAGTAAGACTATTTGTGAATTACTACTATTTGGTAGCCCAAACGTAAATGTGATTGTGAACAGAATAATTCTGGAAGCGACCATTTCCTTCATCAAATCAACACAGCGATTAGGCTAGAAATAAAACCATCTAATCAAAGCGCACCCCAACAGTTGAGTCAGAAATATATTTCTTTGACGCACTTGGAACACCTAAATTTTTGTAACGTTGTTTTTTTTGTTAGACTAGATACTGTCGTTGTATTGAACTGTTGTAAGTGTCGTTCGTAGTGAGAACTCGATGACTTTGTGTCCTTTCTCGCTACGAACGACATAATTTTTTTCTTTTCTCAATTCTAGTTTAACTGTTGTCGTTGCTTTGTATATTTTAATATTTTATGATGATATATAAAAAAAAGACATTAGCCTTGGCTCTTTTAGTATTTTTTTCGCTAGCTCCGGCCAGCTCCGGCCAGCTCCGGCCAGCTCCGGCCAGCTCCGGCCAGCTCCGGCCAGCTCCGGCCAGCTCCGGCCAGCTCCGGCCATTCAGTAGAGAAATGTGAAACTGTAAGATATCTTTTTAATAACTGCTAGAACAAAACTTGGTGTTGATACCTGGTGTGGTTATTGTATAGGGGGGTGTTTTGATTACCTTATTTATATTTTTCATTTCATATTTTTTCATTTCATTTCATTTCATTTCATTTTTAATTATTTATACACGGTGGCCCCATCAATCAACGACTGCTTTACAGGGGGCCGTGTTAAAAAGCTTACAAAATTAACAATACTTTACTAAAATAACCTAATTACAAGTGATAAAATCTAAAAAATCGAACTAGAATACTTATGATAAAAAATTAAAAAGAGTAAAATCAAAACTGGTGAATGGAACGAAAAATCACAATCAAATGGTCAAGCAGAAGGCTGCAGATGGTTTTTTAGTTGGCATTTAAACGAATTAAGCGAATTTGCTTGTTTTATATCCAACGGAAGCTGATTCCAAGTTCTAGCGCCACGAAAAGATATCGCTTTTTGTCCTTTGCAGGTTGTCATCCTTGGGATATAGAGATCAGTGGCTGCATTTCGCAAGCTAATATCAATATTTCGGTCAGAATTTTTTGTGAACAAATCAGAAAGATAGCTAGGTGCAAGGCCAGTTATTGCTTTATACGTAACCGTAGCTGTTTCACTTTTAATCATATCACTGACAGTAAGCCATTTAAGGTTCTTAATCAAAAGGGTCGCAGATGTATCATAACTGCTATTTGAGACAATCCTTGCAGCTCGATTTTGCCATTTTTGCAGAGCTTGCAATCTAGCTTCGCCACAGCTTCCCCATACAGAGCAACAGTAGCGAAAGTGTGGCTCGACAATGCCTCGGTACATTTGTATCAGAGTAGGTTTCGGTATGAATTTCTTAGCATACTTGAGAAAACCTAAAGCACGAGATACTTTGCCACATAAGACTTTCATGTGCTGATTCCAGTCAAGATTACTGTCAAGTTGAACACCTAAATATTTCACATTGTTAACTAGATTTATGTCAGAGCCTCCAATAGAAAAAGTTGGAGAATCTACTTTCTTTTCAGCAATCTTCTTCAGGTTTGGTTGGGAACCTATAACCATCGCTTGCGTCTTTACAACATTTAACGACAGTTTGTTACCCTGCAACCATTTGTTTAGACAATCGAGATCCCTATTTAGTGTCGTATTAAGCTCTTCGATGTTTTTAGAGGCATATGAGATGCTAGTATCGTCAGCATACATTGTCAGATTACATTTATTGAGAGCCAAAGGAAGATCATTAATGTAGATTAGAAAAAGGAGTGGTCCTAAGCACGATCCCTGAGGAACACCACAATCAATATCGTGCAAATCAGAACATGCACCATTAACTTTACAGAACTGACATCTGTTTTCTAAGTAAGATTGGAACCATAAATATTCGAGGCCATCAATGCCATATTTCTTCAGTTTCGCGAGAAGAATTTGATGATTGACCGTGTCAAATGCTTTCTTAAGGTCGATGAAGACCATAGCAGTGTATTTTCCATTATCTATATTGACGTACCAATCATTTGTATTGTTTAAAAGGGATGTAACTACAGAATGCAAACTCCTAAAACCGGATTGATGCGAAAAAAGATGCTTATTTCCGTCCATATACTCATAAAGCTGATTGTAAACCAACTTTTCAAACACCCTTTCATATTTAATTCTTTTAAGGAGGGTTGTCTTTCAATAAGTTGATTTTCAAGGGGCCCTCCGATAAAAACGTTAATTACAATATAATATAAAAGGGAAAAAGCTATTAATTAAATCAAACTATTAAACCTTATTTACAATATCTAAAACATATGTACAATAATGTCCCAAATTTACAATAAAAGCAAATGGAAAAGTGCCTGTTTTTAGATGGTTTTTTTGAAACTATACAGAGAGGTTGCCTGCTTTGACTCGGCTGACAGGCTATTCTATAGTTAAGCGCCTCTATAAGAGAAACATTTCTGGCCATTAGTTGACCTTTTCATCGGTAACCTCAAGTCGGTCCCCGAGTTACAAAGACTGTATGACGAGCACAGCGAATTTCGGGTGAAGAGGTCACACAGGTATTGTGGGGCCAGCTCATTCAGGGACTTGAAGACCATTGTCTTAGATTCACTGGTAATCAGTTCGTCAACGGTCTTCCATCCCAGCTCTTCGATAAGAGGTCTGCTTGGGGCATCGAATCTGCTATTCGTTATTATCCTAGCAGCACGCTTTTGAAGTTTTTGTAACTGATTAATTTCAGTTAAACCGGCGCAGCCCCAGACAGAACAGCAGTATCGAAAATGGGGCTCCACAATCTGTATAGAGAGTTTGCAAAGTTTCTTTCGGAAGAATAGACTTGGTATGTTTTAGAAATCCAACTGCCCTGGAGACCTTGGCAGATACTGCCTTGATCTGTTCTTTCCAATCCAAAGAGCAGTCAATTTGCAAACCGAGATATTTTGTCTTTTTGACTACTTCAAGCTCATTATCCCGTATTTTCAATTTCAAGTCTTCATTTTGACCCTTGAGAATGTTGTGTTTCTGCTTGGTGGAAACAAGCATCGAATGAGTTTTTGCAACATTCAGGGAAAGCTTGTTGCCTTGTAGCCAAGCATCCAGCTTTCTAAGATCGCTGTTAATAGCCTCATTCAGCCGAGTCAGATCGTGAGACTGGTAGCACAAACTGGTATCATCAGCATACATGGACACGTTGGAATCTTGAACTGCTTGTGAGAGATCGTTGATGTAGACGAGGAAGAGAAGAGGGCCAAGACATGAACCTTGTGGAACACCAACTTCAATGTCCCCAATTTCGGAATCTACCCCATCAACCCTACAAAAATTGCTTCTGGTTCATTAGGTAGGATTTAAACCAAGAAAGCTCACGTTGTTGTACACCGTAAAGCTCAAGCTTTTTGCAGAGAATGTTATGATCGACGGTATCGAATGCCTTTTTAAGGTCAATGAACACTAGACCCACAAGCTTTCCAAGATCCATTCCATTATACCAGTCGTCAGTATTTTTCAGTAAGAAGCATGTTACTGGCGGAAACATATGTTTACCAAAAGTTAAAACAATGAGGTTTGGAACAGAAACTGTGCGGTTCCTCGGGCAGAAGCTCTGGAGGACACTACCTGCCGACATAAAGGAATCTGAATCTCTTTCAATGTTTAAAAGAAGAATCAAAACGTACACGGTTAGCTGTGACTGCAGACTATGCAAGCGTTATGTAGAAAACTTAGGGTATATTTAATTTATTTTTGTATTTTTTGTTTTTAATTGTAGTTGGCCTAAATTAGCACCTTTGTGCTATTGTATATTGTAAATAGCCAACGTTAAATAAATTGAATAAAAAAAAAAAAAACTGTTGAATGAAGGCGCAAAAAGCCGGATTGGCCTGATGAAAAGTGGCCATTAGCATTCATATACTGGTACAGCTGATTTGTTACTAATTTTTCAAAGAGCCTTGAGATGATGGGCAAGACTGATATTTCGTCATGGCTTCCGGTGGAGAGCAGACGCTTTTTTGAGTTTGTTGAAGCGGAGGGCTCTGAGGGATAATGCATGGTTCTAATTCGATTGATTAGGGTGTAAGATGGATTCATGAGTGAAATGTTAAGGTTATGAGGAGTTTAGAATCATTCATAGCACTTGAAACGAAAATATCAACTTCTTTTGCTCGCTTCGCTTGCACGTGCTGATTTGGCCTAATTGAAAAGATGGAGAAAAAGGCTGGTGGTGGTGCGAGGCAAACAAGAAATTTGGAAGCCTACCAGGCTTACTTCGATGAAAAGTTTTCTGAGCTGAAGGATGCTATGGCAACGAAAGACTGTATCGAGAAACTGCACACTACCATTAAAGATCAAAATGAGAAAATAAACATTCTAGAGTCGAGAATCGCAGTTATGGAGAGGCACATTACTCTGTTGCAACACAATGTTGACGAGAACGAGCAGTATAGTCGCAGATTATGTTTACGAATTAATGGAATTCCACCTGTACCAAGAGGACAGGATGAGTCTAGCCAAAGTTGTTTAGATAAAGTCAAAGAGGTTTTCAGTGAATTAGGCGTTGACGTTCCCGATGTCGTCATTGACCGCGCGCATCGGATCGGTCGCCCAAGAGTTGTGCAAGGAAAAAGAGTTCATCAAGTAATAGTGAGATTCACAACTTGGAGACACAGAACCCTGGTTTATAGGGCCAGGAAAAACTGTGCTAAGTACCGAATAAAGCTGGATTTGACAAAGAAGAAGATCGACACAATTGAAAAGATAAGCGAATTCCTTACAAGGAAGAAGCTTGGTTTTGCTTTTGCAGACGTTAACTGCCGTTTGTGCGTGAAGATTGGTGATGAGTTTCATCATATAAATTGTGAAGATGATCTGCACGATATCATTCGGGAATATGATGAAAGAAGCGACACCCGAAGTGACACCCGAAGTGAAACCCAACATGATACCCCAAATGATACTCGAAATGAAACCCAAAATGATACTCGAAGTGAAACAGATGGTCAGCAAGACGAGAATGATGCTGATGACAATTCCGATGATGATGCCGCCAGTGAGACTAACTCTGGATAAGTACTTTTTACAGACCCTTTATTTGAACCCTTAGCAAGGGGTAAAATGGGTGACATACCATTATAGCTACGAAACTTTGGCACATCCATCTGTTTTTGTTTTTTGCCTCGCCCATTTTTCCCCAGGCCTGCTATTTTTTACTTATCTTAGAGCCCTACCTTTAAAGGTAGCTTACCGACAAATATTAGAATTCTTGCGAAAGTTTCAATTTATTTTTCAATTTTGTTTTCTATTTGTTTATCGATATTCAGAGGCAAAATTATGGAAGATTTCGAATTAGAGCTGTTGTTTACCTGTCAGTCCCAGATATCCAGTTTTTTTTCAAAAATGTTTGGAATATCCTATATTTGCTACTTGTTCATTGGCTATGATAATATGGAGCACAAAGGGAGCCCAAACATCGCTCTTCTGTTGGTGAGCTACCTTAAACTTTAATAGACTCTCAATGTGTTTTTGTTGGTCCGCACTTTGTTGGTTCGCTTTGCAAATTCAAGTCTTAAAATAAACATGACACTTGTTTATTTTGAGCTTCATGATCCCTGTTAGCCTATCTATTTTGGATGATTCTTTTTTTTTCTTCTTCTTCGGCCCTTTCCAAAATGATCAAAGAATATTGTCGATTTGCCTCAAAAAGTCCTCCGCAGTTTCTTTTTTCGCGTGTGTTTGGTCCCCAGGATCACTGTCCGCACGGAAAATTTGACTTGTCGTTTGTTTTGATGTTTCTTAAGTTTTTCGTGTTGTTTTTCAAGAAATTATTTTACTTTAGCTGCTGCTTATTGTGCCCAATGCTTAATATCTATTTTTTTTACAATTAGACTGGACCTTGGGAGCTGTCAAAGAGATCATGCAGACATCATATGCCCATAGGAATTAATGAATGGCGTGCGGGGATTGCGCTTAGGCTCAAACTGGTCCCAGTGGTCTCTAAATTCATTCCTGTTGAGAGTATACTTGTTTCAATGCTTTGTTCCTTTGCCTATTTGTACCTGCTCATGTGTTTATCAATGGTAACTCTTCCGCTGTCACTGATGATCGACTATTTGCTAAATATTGCGCCTAGGTCTCTTTCTATAGGTCTGGGTACCCAGGGAATATGTCATGTTTACTTTAAGATAACCCATTATGCAATAACTACTGTATATTTTTGCCATCTACTTGTTGCTTCACTTTTTTGACACGAGATTTATATCACTTTTGAAATGTCACTGTTTTATAAACACAGTTTCGGCAATTTTCCCTCATGTGTTGTATGCACTTCTGATAGGTGCAGTAATTGATTCTATCTACCTATTCCCTCTAGACATACTTTTACTCCTCTCGGGAGATATTGAATTGAATCCTGGTCCCCAAACTGAAAACTGCATACGTTTTTTTCATTGGAATTTAAACAGCATATGCGCTAGAAATGGTATAAAAATTCCACTTATTGAGGCCTATAATTCTCTATACAAATATGATATTATTGCTATGTCGGAATCCATGCTGGACAGTAAAGTGTGAGATGAAGAGATCTCCATTGAAGGGTTTAGTAGAGAGATATTTCGCAACGATCATCCAAGCAATTCCAAAACTGGGGGTGTCTGCATGTACTTTCGAGAGGGGCTACCAATTAAACGTAGGAAAGATCTTGAATTATTACAGGAAATAATTGTTGCTGATATAACTATAGGGCAAAAGAAGATTATTATTATTATTATTATTATCAATTTATTTAAAGTAGGCCTACATATATATATATATATATACATACAAGACATATATACATATAGATACAATAGCAATAACTAAGAGCTAATTCAAGCCTACTATCTAAAAAAGTAAAATTTGTAAGAAAAAAGCAAAAAATAGATAAAATTCCGAATGATTAGATACAGATACATTTTACAGATTTTTACAATGCTTTTAATATTTACAATGTTTTCTTACTTTTTTTTTTCGGTAAATACAGCAGAAAATTTAATATCAGCTCAAGAACCCAACCTGTGCCACGAAAGGTCTGCATATTCTACAATTACATTCCTCTCCCCTCCAGGTTTTGATTTTCCTTTTGAAACTGGAGAGAGTATCTGACTGTTTTAGGTCATTGGGAAGTGCCTGCCATAATCTACACCCAAGGAACGATATTGTCTCTAAGCCATAGCACGTAGTGCGTGCTTGTGGCAAGGATAGGTTATGACAGCCTCTTAACCCATAAGAAACCTGTTTTTCAACGAAAATGTCCTTCATGAAGCTGGGATTAAGGCTCAATTTTGTCTTAAAGACTTCAGTCATTAGCAATTGTAAATTCCTTATGTGGAGTGGGACCGAATTGTCTCTCAGTAACATCGTATCAAAATCTGATCTCATATCTTTGTAAGTTATTCGCAATGCCCGTTCGTGAATATGGTTAATTTTATTGTTCAATGTTCTGTCACAGAACATCCATACAAGAGGACAGTAGTTGAATTGGGACAAGATAAATGCCTTCATTATTCGTTTCAGCTGCTCAGTATCAAGGAAATGAGAAATTCTTGAAAGAGCATGTAGCTTTTGACCAGCCTTCTTACAAAGAGATTTTACTTGCTGTTTGAAGCTGAGCTTTTTGTCAAAAATCACACCCAGCAGCTTTTCTTCTGTGCTCTCATTTATCGTTACACTTCCGATATTTATGGAAACATTGTTACTCTTGTCTCCAAATACCATTAGGTGGCATTTGTCCTCATTCAGCTTCATGCAGTTGTTTGGAAACTATTTTGTAATTTTAAGGGCATCACTCTCTAATGTTTTTAAGACACTTTCAATGTTGTTAGCACTGGTATAGATTGTCGTATCATCTGCATAGTTGCAGATTTGAGTGTCTTTCACAAACATGAAGAGATCATTTAGGTATATGTTAAACAGCAGAGGCCCCAAGACCGAACCTTGTGGCACTCCAATTATTGTTTCTCTCCACGTACTGAAAGACCCATTTATCTTCACCCTCTGCTTCCTTTCACTGAGATAGCTATGGATCAACCGCAATGCACTCACACTGAAACCATAAGCACTTAATTTTGCAATCAAGAGCTCATGATTTAAGCAATCAAAAGCCTTTGAGAGGTCCATGAGTAGTGCTGCTGCTATACCCCGTTTATCTAAGGTCATTTTACAAGTCTCTATTAGTCTTACAAGTGCATGCTGGGTTCCATAGCCCTCTCGAAATCCACACAAAAGAGGAGTAAGGAAGCTAAGTGCATGAGATTTTATTTGACTTTCTAAAACCCTCTCATAAATTTTGGAAACAGATGATAAAACCGTTATCGGTCTATAATTCTTCTTGATAAAAGCATCAAGACTTTTGAAAAGAGACGAGATCTCACCAGTTTTCAGTTCTTTTGGAAAATTGTTTCTTGACAAATCAGAATTAAAAATTTTCTGGATGAGGACGGCAAAAATGTCTGAATTTTGTTTAAGGATCTTGGCAGGGATGCTGTTTAACGGTGATGCTTTCTTTGAATTTAGCTTTCTATCTGCAGAAGTATTTCACTTACAGTCACCGGCTTGAATTCAAATTGGCTTAGCTCACAACTTCCTTTAATCATGTTGATGCTAGGATGATTTTCATATTTCTTGATAGCTTTTTCAATGGTATCATTTATTCCATTTGTTGGTGATAACACTGCCTGATCCTCAGAAATTCCTAGACTTTCTGTTATATTTGCGAAGTAATTACTAAAAATTTCCGCAATCTCTGAGTCTTCAGTTATCATTTTGCCATCTTCAATTAGAGTAACAGATGAATTTATTTGTACCTCATTTGAAAACACCGGTTTTACAGTTTTCCAAAATTTACGGTTATCTGTGAGGTCTCCTAGGTCAAGATTTCTATAGTAATCTGATTTCGTCTTGCGCAGAAGTTTGACACAAAGGTTTCTTTGCGTTTTAAATGCTTTTAAATTTTCCTCAGTTCTGTTATTTATGTACCTGTTGCGCAGTCTCTTGCGATGCATCATCGCCTTTCGTAAGGCCTTTGTCATAAAGGGGCCATCGTTCGCACGCAAGTACTTTTTCTTGAGAGGAGCATGTCTATTTAGCGTATCAGTAATCACAGTGGCAAGATATTCATGGTTACTGTTTACAGCAGCCCTAGCCAAAACAGTGAACAATTTGAAGTGTTCATGAATAAACTGCAGATGACATTAACTCGCCTTAGACAGGAGAAACCAACTGCATTGATTATAACAGGAGATTTTAACTGTAGATCATCATCATCATCATCATCATCAATAATTTATTTAATGTAGGCTAAGTAAAATAAAAGAATAGCTAAATTACAGCTAATTTAGGCCTATTTTACCAAAATTTACAAAATTTACAAATTAATTCCTAAAGCTAATCAATAAAAACATTTAGTGGATTATATACAAGATAAAAGCATGCCTTCCCTACGAGGTACGGAGCGACGCCCACCTCCCAGAGAGACGGCGGACACACCGCGCAAGGGAACCCCCACACGCATATCCTAAGCTGCGGTCGCCGCTAGGGAGCAATTCCCCAGTTCAACCGCAGCCCAGTGCCTGCATCGTGAAGGGGACCTCACATCCCGCACAGCACATCCCCCATCCCACCGGGAAGCAGCGCACCGCCCCAATCCTCGCGAGAAGGCCAAGGAAATGTTTATCATGTTAGAAACCCAACTCTTGGAATGTATGTTTTGCAGAGCCTACAGTTGCATTTTTCGCCATTCCAACATCTAATTCGTTTTTGAAAATAGGAAGGGTGCTTGATCGTTTTATTTCGTGCTGTAAAAACTGCCAAAGTTTATTTCCAAGGTAGGCTATGGTCTGAACTCCAAAGGACGTGGTTCGCACCTTTGGAATTTGAGCGTCATTGCCATGCCTTAGGTTGCAGCTAATACCTCTCTCCATAAAAATATCTTTCATGAAAGGTGGATTTAGATCAGACTTTGTTTTAAAAATTTCCGTCATAAGCAACTGTAGGTTTCTTACATGGATGGGCACCGAATTGCTCTGTTCCAGGAGAGAACCAAAATCACTTCCGTGATCCTTGTACGCAATGCGCAGTGCCCTTTCGTGAACATGATTTATTCTATGGTTTAAAGTTCTGTCATAAAACATCCAAACAAGTGGACAGTAGCTAAAGTGCGATAACACAAATGTTCTCATTAGCTGTCATTGCGCATTTAGAACATGATGCCTTTAAAATAACTGAGTGGTTTCCAAACAATTGTATGTCCTTTAATCCTGATCCGCAGAAACAAGCTGTTGAATTAACATTTTCAAGGAAAAAGCTCGAAATTGATCATCCAGTGATTCTTTTTAACAACGTACCTGTCAAGAAAGTAAATGAACACAAACATTTAGGAATTATCCTGGACTCAAAGCTGTCTTTCTCAGCTCATATCAAATCAGCGATCTCTAAAACGAGAAAGGGCATTGGTCTGCTAAAATATCTCTCCAAATACTTGCCAAGGCATACCCTAAATGAATTATATAAGCTCTATGTTCGACCCCACCTAGACTATGGTGATGCCATTTACCATATTCCTGCCAAAGTATGTGAATTCAGTCAACATATTATTATACCAAATTTAATGGAAAAGCTAGAGTCCGTACAGTATTCTGCTGCCTTAGCTGTGTCAGGTACATGGAGGGGAACATCTCGAGAGAAGCTGTACGCAGAGCTTGGTTGGGAGTCACTGAGTTCCCGAAGATGGAGTAGACGCCTTACCTTGTTCTACAAGTTTATAAATAATCTTAGTCCTGAGTATACAGTTGATCCAATTCCCCCTCTTCATCAGTCGCAGTACCGTCTCCGCGGACAGGATGTCATTGGGCGACTAAAGGCAAGGACAGAAAAATTTAAGTCTTCCTTCTATCCAAACTGTTTATGCGAATGGAATAAGCTTGAGCCTGAATTGAGACTTGCACCTTCTATTGCTGTTTTTAAGAAAAAGCTCTTATCAATAATCCGTCCCCCTGCAAAATCTGTATTTGGAATTCACGATCCCACAGGATTATCCTACCTAACACAACTCAGGGTTGGTCTCAGCAAGTTAAATCTCCATAAATTCAAGCATAATTTCAGAGATACCATAAACCCAATGTGCCCAACAAGCGATGGCATTGAAGACACGGAGCACTTTTTGTTGCTCTGCCCTTCTTTTGATGTTCAACGACAAAATCTTCTCGCTGAAATTGTTGAATTATTACGACCATATGTACAAATCACCAATCTTTCAAATCATTCTTTGACGCAGCTTTTATTGTATGGTGATGAAGACCTTTCTAATGAGTTGAATAGAAATGTACTCGAATTAACTTTACGCTTCATCCACGAAACTGGTCGGTTTGATTAAGATCTATTGAGAATTTAGCCATGCACTAAGCAATCACCAAGTCCCGTACCGTTAGTGTTTCTTTTCCTTGTAAATTCTGTTTCACATCAGATGGTCAGGCATTTTACTTACCTAAATCTACACCAAATGAGTTGCACTCGTTGCATCAACAAATTCATCGCAACACTGACCTGACATCTGGAGTGAAACTGAATCCAGTATAGTATCCTTTAATTTATAAATTGTTCGTAGTGTGATTGTATACGGTTTAACGTTTCGTGTTTTTAGATATTGGCCATGGGGTAGTCATAGTCTTTCGCTCCCCACGGTATCGTACTTGTAGTGTCGTATAGTAATTAGAATTAGGTATAGTAGAATGTAAAGTATCTTGTAAAATTTAATATTTGAATAAAAAAAAAAAAAAAAAAAAAAAAACAATTGTATGAAGCTAAATGAAAACAAATGCCATTTAATGATTTTTGGTGCGAAGGGAGATAATGAAATAACCATCAAAATAGGCGAGGCCTGTATGAAAGAAAGTAGAGAGGAAACTCTTCTCGGTATAACCTTTGATCGATCACTATCTTTCAAAGGACATGTGAAGACCCTATGTAGAAAGGCCGGCCAGAAACTCCATGCACTTGCCCGTATATCCTGCTACATGGACACTGACAAATTGCAGCAGCTAATGAGAGCATTTGTGTTATCACACTTTAGCTACTGTCCACTTGTTTGGATGTTTTATGACAGAACTTTAAGCCATAGAATAAATCCTCAGTGGTGGGAGGGGGATGATGAATATCCAGAAGGAACTGCCTTAGACGAGTTTATAGAAACAAATAACTTATACCAATTAATCAATGAGCCCACAAACATACGCGGTGAAAGCATGTCTTGTATTGATCTCATTATAACTGACCAACCAAATCTTTTTGTGGAATCTGGGGTTCACCCTTCCTTTGATGATCATTGCCAACATCAGATTATTCATGGCAAATTGAATTTGTCTATCCCTACGCCGCCACCCTATAAGAGAACCATGTGGGATTACGCAAAAGCGGACACTCAGTCAATGTGTGTGTGTTAGGTACCATCAAGTCGCTGGCGACTTCTGGCGACCCTCTGAACAAACAATCTCCATTCTGTTCTGTTCATTGCTTTTTCATTAAGTTTATGCAAGGACATCCCAGTTAATTCTTTCAACACATCCAGCCATCTTGTTCTTTGCCTGCCTCGTCTTCTTGTCCCCTCTACCCTCCCTAACATAATATCTTTCTCCATCCCATTAGCTCGTATTGTATGTCCGAAGAAGGTCAGTGCTTGTTTTATAATCATGCCTTCTAATGAAATTTCTGGCTTTATTTCTTCCAACACAGACTTATTTGTTCTTCTTGCTGTCCATGGTATTCTCAGTATTCTACGCCAACACCATAGCTCAAACGCATCAATCTTCCTTCTTTCACTTTTCCTGATTGTCCAGCTCTCACAGCCATACATCATTACAGGGAAAACTAATGCTTTAACTAGGCGCACTTTCGTATGCATTGATATTTCTTTGTCTTTCATGACTCTATGGAGACCTGTCATCGCCGCCTTGCCCATGGCAATTCTTCTGATAATTTCTGATGTGCAACCTCCATCTCTTTCGATTTTAGCACCGAGGAATATGAAGCTATCTACGACTTCAACTGTTTCATCCTCGTCCCCAATTATAAAGTCTTCCAGCTCACTTGATGTAACCATTACTTTCGTTTTCTTAATGTTGAGCCGAAGCCCAGCTTTCTCACTTTCTTGTTTTACCCTATTTAACAGCATTTTGAGACCTTCTTCTGTTTCTGCTAGTAGCGTGGTGTCATCTGCATATCGAAGGTTGTTGATATTTCGCCCGCTTATCCTAATTCCATGTTCTATCTCTTCCAGACCAGCCATCCTCATTATATTTTCACTGTACAAGTTGAACAGATACGGGGATAAGATGCAGCCTTGCCTTACTCCTTTGTTGATCTTAAACCATTCGGTATTTCCGTACATAGTCCTTACTGTTGCCTCCTGATCTGTGTACAACCCGCGTAACAGAATTATCATATGTTCTGGAATGCCCATCTTCCGTAAGCAATTCAGAAGGGCCTGGTGGTCCACACAATCAAATGCTTTACTATAATCAATGAAGCACATGTAAACATTCTTCTGGTATTCTCTGGTCGTTTCCATTAATCTCCTGATGTTTGCTATTTGGTCTCGTGTTCCTCTGTTTTTCCTGAATCCACTCTGCTCTTCAGCTATTTCTCGCTCTAAATATGGTTCTAGACGTTTCTGTATAACCTTTAAAATTATTTTGCTTGCATGCACAATAAGAGAAATTGTTCTGTTGTTTTCACATGCACGCGAATCCCCCTTTTTTGGAATTGGAGTGTAAACCGATTGTTTCCATTGTCTTGGCCATTCAGTAGTTTCCCATATTTTGTTACAAATCTTTGTTATAATTGTTCTTGCCTCATTTCCTCCTACCTTAAATAGTTCTATTGGAATATTGTCTATGCCAGGGGCTTTTCCGTTAGCAAGTTCTTTCATTGCCCTTTCTACCTCACTTTCAGATATTGATGGCTCTGGTAGAAAATCTTTTGGTAAGAATTTGTCGGAAATTGTAGCGTCACGCTTATATAAATCTTCTGTGTATTCTTATGTGTAATATGGGACACAATTAACGGGATCGATTGGAATTTGCGACTTATGGGTCTTGAATTAGATGAGATGACTGAAGTATTCACCGCAACGATATACTCTATATTGTCTTCTAGCATACCAAACAAAATTGTCAAATGTAATGACAAGGACGCATCATGGGTGACAGCGGAAGTAAAAACAGCAATAAGGCGAAAACATAGGGTTTAAAAAAAATTTTTGCAGCGTGGTAGAAAGCAAGAGGACTGGATCAAAGTTAAGGACGTTAGGAAAGAAACCTCAACAATGATTCTTGATGCCAAAGAAAAATATTACTTAAAGCTAGGTAGGAAATTGTCTGACCCCAGCAGTGGTATTAAAACGTACTGGTCTACTTTGAACAAATTAATGAATAAGAAGAGCATTTCGGGAATACCACCAATTCTAGAAAATGGAATCATTGTTACTAACGTAGATACCAAGGCTAACATTTTGAATGATTTCTTTGTGCAACAGTGTTCCGCAATATCAACCGGCAGCACAATTCCGAACTTTTTGCCCCGGTGCAATTCACCTTTAACGGATATTGCCATTAACAGGGATAAAGTACTACTATTAATTCGTGCCCTTGATTGCAAAAAAGCTGGCGGCTGTGACAATATATCTGTTCATATGATTAAGATATGCGATGCCTCGATAGTTGAGCCCCTATGTTTAATCTTTGAAAAATCTTTGGAGACCGGAACTTATCCTTCAGTTTGGAAAAAGGCAAACGTAATTCCTATCCACAAGAAAGACAGCAGGCAGAACAAAACGAACTATAGGCCCATTTCGCTTCTACCTATATTTGGGAAGATATTTGAAAAACTATTGTTCGACGAAATTTACAAACATCTTTCTGAGAATAGACTTCTAGCCCAACAACAATCAGGTTTTCGGCCGGGAGATTCCACTATTAATCAGTTGTTATCTATCACCCACAACATCTACAAAGCATTTGAAGCTTGTCCTTCTCTTGAAACTAGAGCCGTCTTTCTTGATCTTTCCAAAGCCTTTGACAGGGTTTGGCACGAGGGCCTCCTATACAAATTAAAGTGCAATGGTATAAATAGGAACGTCCTTACTTTGATCCAGGACTACTTAGCAAATTGAAAACAGCGAGTTGTTCTGAACGGGAAAAGCTCAAAATGGGCAATGATATGTGCTGGTGTGCCACAGGGCTCTGTCCTGGGTCCTCTGTTTTTTCTTGTCTACATAAATGATCTTGTTGAGAATGTGCGGATGATACATCTCTCTTCTCAGTTGTTCAAGATGAAAGAAGATCCGCTGATGAACTCAATGCAGATCTTGACAGAGTTCGATTATGGGCATGGCAATGGAAAATGCACTTTAATGCAAATAAAACTGAAGAAGTTGTTTTCTCTTGCAAAAAAGTAAAGCCATTCCATCCACAAATTTTCCTAGGCAATGATGAAGTTGAGAGAAAATCTGAGCACAAGCATCTTGGAATGCAACTTGATTCTGAACTGAATTTTCTAAGTCATATTAAAGAGGCTATTGGCAAGGCTAGAAGGGGCATAGGGATGATAAAATTTCTGTCCAAGTATATGTCTAGGGATGTGTTAGATCAAATCTACAAGTTATACGTAAGACCACACTTAGACTATGGAGACATCATTTATCACAAATATGACCCAGACATGCGCTTAACATTTACGCAAAGGCTTGAACAGACACAATACTCTGCAGCCTTAGCTGTTGCTGGTGCTTGGAGAGGTACAAATAGGCAAAGACTTTATGAAGAATTAGGATGGGAGAGTCTGTACGACAGAAGATGGTACAGGAGGCTGTGTCATATCTTTAACTTAATGAAATCACGATCACCAGGCTACCTTTTTGATGAAATCCCTCCCGAACGTCATCTCAACTACAGTCTTAGACACTCCCGGGATTATGAAGTACATGTTGCTAGAACCAATCGTTTTTCTAATACTTACTTTCATAATACCCTGTTTGAGTGGAATATGCTTGGGGAAGAGATCAAAAATTCAATGTCCTTTCTCAGTTCAAAAGCAAATTATTAAAAATCATAAGACCGGAGCGAAATTCTGTCTACAATATTTTTGATATTGAAGGCATCAGATTACTGACAAAGTTGCGTTTGAAGTTTAGTGCACTGAATGGACATAAATTTGGACACAACTTTGATAGTCTTACTCCATTTTGTGCTTGTGGTACCGACAGGGAAGACAATGAGCACTTTCTCCTGCATTGCCCCCAGTTTGACTCGATGCGGCAGGACCTCTTTGATCAGCTCTCTGACGTTCCCTGGTTTAAATGTGAATTTAGATGTTAAACCTTTGTGTGATTTGCTTCTGTTCGGGGACTCACAGTATAATGTCATTATCAATCGAATAATCCTGGAAGCAACAATTTCTTTTATCAAAAATACGAAAAGGTTTTCAAATTAGATTTAAGCATAAAACAGCATTATTTGTGGTATTTGTAGCGGGTGTCTTGTAAAGAAGTACTCCCATTTGTATCATGAATAGCAGATCTGATATATTACATAATCCTCGCGGCATCTTTAGGTGTCTCATCTATCTGTGCTCGTTTGAGAGTCAAGCAACTGCCATAAGGTCGAGGGAGTTCTTCTTTCTGAGACGCCTGTGCTGTTCTTTTTCTTTCTTTTAAAAAAATTTGATGTAGATTTCACCATTGATGTAAGTGGCTGCCGTAGTTGGAACTCGATGACATCGTGTGCTTTCCAGCTATGGCAGCCACAGAATATTTATATTTATATTTCGTTGTAGTTAGTTGTTTTTATTTGTGCTAAAAAAAAAAAAGACTGATATTGGTCGATAGTTAGATTTTTCAGCCTTGTCGCCATCTTTGAAAATCGGAGTAACTCTAGCAACTTTCCATGAGTCAGGAAAACGACTTGTTTCAATGGATGTATTGAACAAGAAAGCAAGCGAATCTTCAATAAAAGACAGCGCAAGCTTCAGAAAGTAGCTAGAGATGTTGTCAGTCCCAAAGCTCTTTGCTGTCTTAACAGTGGCAAATGCATCCCGGATCTCCTGCACTTCAAAATTTATAATCCTTGTTATAAGCTGCCCCGAGAATAATAACGAGAATCAATCAATTCCTTCATTCAAAGAGACCCCTTTCCACCAATGAAGTTTGGTTCCTCGATCCCGAGAACTACACGTGAACTACAGGCTTTGTGTCACCGATGCACAGACTCTACTGGAGGAGAAACCTCTCTGAAAAGAAACCAGTCAAGTCTGCACGCAGGCTAGTTTTATGAAGGTAGGTCAAATTTAGACAAATCTTCACATGTTTTTTTTACTTCGTCTTTTATTTGCCGCCTAATTGGTCCGTGAAAATGAGACTTTGGAGTCACATAAACAAAAGAATCAGCGATAGAAAGTACCATCACATTTGACCGGTCGTGCAAGCGACTATAAGGAAAATTCAGGAAAAATCTACAGGGTGTCCCAAAAAAATGTCCGACTTTTAAATTTGACTAAATCGGAAAATATTTGATTTATATTAACCGTTCTGGTATCATTTGAGAACAAAGACATGTAATTTTCTTTTGAGTCTATTGCAGTTCAAATTTGACAAATATTAAGAAACCAGGGGGCTCTCAAAGTTTTGACCAATTTTTGCATGTTTTCTTCGCCTTTGCTCTGCTGTTATTTAACTTTACAATGATATTTACTGTTGGAAAATTAAAGTAGCCCTTTTCTTACTGGAAAAGAAGCTTCAAGAATTCTTTGAAGATGAGTAACTCGAACGGACTTTCGGACGGAAAACTTTCGGAAAAACAACTTCGGACAAAAAACTTTCGGACGCTTTTTTGGGAATTTCGGACAAAAGAACTTTCGGACAAATACTTTTTTCATAATACTAAGATGTACGTTAGAAATAGTTTTAATTTTATCTTAACTAGATTATATGCAATTTAAACTAACTGGATACATTAAAAGTATATAACAAAAGGGGAGCATAGGAATCATTCGTCGTACATAGCCGATTGCTCGTGGCCCATGGTCGAAACCGCCAAAGCCTCATTTTCACGGACCAATCAGACGGCTAAAAAGCGAAGGAGACAAAAGAAACCCGTGAAGATTTTCCTAAATTTTACCTACCTTTATAAAACGCAACCAGGACAAAAAACTGCTTGCGATTTCCCGAATTTTTTTAAAGCTATCTACTCTCCAGATGTTTGGGAGTAAAAGTTTGGATGCCAGTTAAAATATCTTCAGGATTGGCGGAGTTATTGCCTCTCCAATAGACAAAATCGGCGGAGGCTTGTCGAGACCTGTTTAAGCCACTTCAAGTCAGGTGATAAAGCCTCTTGATAAAACCTCTTTTGAATTTTATAAGTTATTCCACAACGAGTGAACTTTTGCCATGAATGCAAAAAGTAGTACAATACAGAAACTTCCCTAGAGCATTGCCACATAACTTGAAATGCGTGAACAAGCCGTCTGATTGGTCCGTGAAAATGAGGCTTTGGCGGTTTCGACCATGGGCCACGAGCAATCGGCTATGTACGACGAATGATTCCTATGCTCAAAAGGGGAAGATCATCAACATCATCATCATCATCAATAATTTATCTAATGTAGGCTAAGTAAAATAAAAAGAATAGCTAAATTACAGCTAATTTAGGCCTACTTTACAAAAATTTACAAAATTTACAAATTAATTCCTAAAGCTAATCAATAAAAACATTTAGTGGATTATATACAAGATAAAAGCATGCCTTCCCTACGAGGCACGGAGCGACGCCCACCTCCCAGAGAGACGGCGGACACACCGCGCGAGGGAACCCCCACACGCATATCCTAAGCTGCGGTCGCCGCTAGGGAGCAATTCCCCAGTTCAACCGCAGCCCAGTGCCTGCATCGTGAAGGGGACCTCACATCCCGCACAGCACATCCCCCATCCCACCGGGAAGCAGCGCACCGCCCCCATCCTCGCGAGAAGGCCCAAGAAATGTTTATCATGTTAGAAACCCAACTCTTGGAATGTATGTTTTGCAGAGCCTACAGTTGCATTTTTCGCCATTCCAACATCTAATTCGTTTTTGAAAATAGGAAGGGTGCTTGATCGTTTTATTTCGTGCGGTAAAAACTGCCAAAGTTTATTTCCAAGGTAGGCTATGGTCTGAACTCCAAAGGACGTGGTTCGCACCTTTGGAATTTGAGCGTCATTGCCATGCCTTAGGTTGCAGCTAATACCTCTCTCCATAAAAATATCTTTCATGAAAGGTGGATTTAGATCAGACTTTGTTTTAAAAATTTCCGTCATAAGCAACTGTAGGTTTCTTACATGGATGGGCACCTAATTGCTCTGTTCCAGGAGAGAACCAAAATCACTTCCGTGATCCTTGTACGCAATGCGCAGTGCCCTTTCGTGAACATGATTTATTCTATGGTTTAAAGTTCTGTCATAAAACATCCAAACAAGTGGACAGTAGCTAAAGTGCGATAACACATATGCTCTCATTAGCTGCTGCAATTTGTCAGTGTCCATGTAGCAGGATATACGGGCAAGTGCATGGAGTTTCTGGCCGGCCTTTCTACATAGGGTCTTCACATGTCCTTTGAAAGATAGTGATCGATCAAAGGTTATACCGAGAAGAGTTTCCTCGCTACTTTCTTTCACACAGGCCTCGCCTATTTTGATGGTTATTTCATTATCTCCCTTCGAACCAAAAATCATTAAATGGCATTTGTCTTCATTTAGCTTCATACAATTGTTTGGAAACCACTCAGTTATTTTAAAGGCATCATGTTCTAAATGCGCAATGACAGTTTCAATCCTAGGACCACACGCATAAATTGTTGTATCGTCTGCATAGTTACAGATTTTGGTTTCCTCCAAGAACATGAATAGGTCATTCAGGTATATGTTAAACAAAAGGGGTCCCAAGACTGAACCTTGTGGTACTCCCAGGACAGTTTTTGTCCACGTGCTGAATGAACCATTGACCTTTACCCTCTGCTTCCTGTCGGTGAGATAGCTATGGATAAACAGCAAGGCAGATCTACTGAAACCGTATGCATTCAATTTTGCAATCAATAGTTCGTGATTTAGACAATCGAAGGCTTTCGAAAGGTCCGTCAGGACGGCCCCTGCAACGCCACCGTTGTCCAATGACTTCTTGCAGGTTTCCACAAAATTTAAAAGTGCATGCTGTGTACCATAGCCCTCTCGAAACCCACAAAGAAATGGGGACAAGAAGCTTTGGGCAAAAGTTAACATTTGATCTAACCAAGAAAAGAATATGGAAAATAACAATCGGAAAGATTATGGGCCCCTTTTTGCATTCCTAGAGAAATATTCTGAATATGAAGTATAATTAATGAACTTCAAGTGCAAAGGGTTGATCATTGATCATAGTGGAAAATATGTTTCGCATGTATAAAGGGATATGGGAAAAACAGAATTTTGCGATATCTAAGGTACTGTACAGCCCCTGTAACAACTCATTCTGTTGACGTTATTACAGGGCATTTTCGTCATAATGAGAGCCTATCAATTCTATGGTGAATATCAACTTAAATGTGCATAATGATAATCAAATTGACAAGGACATTTCAATTAATTTTTTGTCACTTTGAACGATAATATAACCAGCTGTAAATTAAATTAAGGATGTGCTGCCATACGTAAACGCTTCGCAAGAAAATCCACAAGGAACAACACTTGAAATAGTTCTTCTGCATTCAAGATTGCAGATGAGAATAGGAGGTACCTAGATGTAGAGCGACTCAAGAACATAATTTCTGAAAATACAACGAGAAAATGGAGACTCACGCAGGAAGCAGGATCGCTTGTAACAGCAGGATCGTTGGTGACAGCATGTCAATTTTTGACAGAGACATGGGAGAAAATGGAGCCGAAATCAAGGAAGATTCAATATGAGCAGATGCGACAACAAAGAGATTTCTCCGACAACGTGCTAGTCTCTTTTTTAGACAAACTGGAATCGAGGCTGATCAACGCTGTACAATCAACAACAAACAACCAGCCTCCAGGAAATCCAATGATTCCAATGCAGCATCCCATAATGTACCAATTTCCAGAAACAAGAGACCATCAAAACTTCCCATACCAAAGGCCAATGATGATGCAAGGCCCACACATCATACAGCAACAATAAATAAAATAAAGAATCTGAAATGTACTTATACGAATGCAAATTGCCTCAGCAATAAAGTAGATGAATTGAAATCAAAATTACATTTGTCGAAATCGGACATATGCATGATTACCGAACTATTACCAAAAGTGAAACTATATCCGTTAAAGGAAAGTGACATTGCAATACAGGGCTATCAGATTTTTTCTAATATAGATGAAACATCAAACAGAGGTGTTGCTTTATATTTATCAAATCAATTCCGTGCAAAGCGTCTAGATTACTCATCTGGAGACTCCTCGTTAGAATGTTTATTTGTGGAGATAAAAGTCAATGAAAAGGACAACCTTGTTTGTGGGGTCGTTTATAGAAGTCCTTCAAAAGATAACCATGAGTCTCTACGTCAATTGATATCAAATATAACGAGTGATAGACAACATGACCAAATACTTATCGTCGGAGACTTTAACTATCCAGATATCAATTGGGAAAGCCATTTGTCAAACACTGATGAAGAAAACCCTGCATCACAGTTTCTTAAATTAACTGATGATTGCTTCTTAACCCAACATGTAAATAAATCAACAAGACACAGACACAACCAAACTTCGAATTGCTTAGATTTAATCTTGACCAATGATGAAAACTCTGCTCAAAAACTACTATACAATGATCATCTTGGTTCGAGTGATCACTTGACGTTAGAGTTACAATACATAGTAGAAATCGAAGAGTCACACAACCATGGTGATAAATCAGAACGTTTCTCATATGATTACGGTGATTATATTAAACTTAGACATATTTTGAAGGAGATTGACTGGAATAAGGAATTTAAAGGCATGTCAACTGAGGCCATGATGAATTATTTTGAAGCTAAACTTGGCAGCTCCATAGAACAATGCATACCAAAACGCATATTAAACAAGGTTGCACTGACCTTTTAATGCTATCCCTGCCATTTTAAACTAGGGGTATTTTTATACTAGATCTTTAGTTTTTATTACCATTTTATACATGTAAATAGCCTTTCTTTCCTTTATTACATTTTCAATTTTTACTTTGTATGGCAAAATTTTACATACATACATACATACATACGCAAAATCAACCCTTCAAAAAAAAAACGAGAAACAACCGATATGGCTCAATAACTATGCGATGAGAGCGTTAAAAAAGAAGCACAATGCATATAAGCGTTGGATAATAACAAAAAAAGGGAGAGATTACATACGTTATAGAAGACACTGTAATAAAGTAAAAACTACTATCAGGAACAGAATAAAGGAAATTGAACGAAACATTGCAATGAACATCAAAATAAACAATAAACATTACTGGCGGTATGCAAATTCAAAACTAAAAACCAAATCCCGGGTTCCTGACCTAAAGGTCGGTGACAATCGCTTTACAAATTCTGAGCAAGAAAAAGTTCACGTCCTCAATCAATTCTTCACTTCAGTATTTACTCGTGAAGACCTATCGTCCATTCCGCAAATAGTAACCTATCCTCATCCAATTAGCCACTCCCCCTCTCAAATCAACTAAGATACCCGAGTGCGAAGGAAGATCGCTATTTGAGAGGAATAGTGACTAATGGACACTTTTCACTTCGCTTTTCTAGGCTTAAAGGCATCTTAGTGCCAGCGCCAATAATGCCTATTTGCCTTTAAGCCTTGCAAAATAGTAAAAACGTAGAAAAAACTTGGTACATAACTCTAAAAAGCGAAGTGGAAATGGCCTATGCTAAAGAAAAGAACCGTCGCCGAGGGAGGAGGGTGGGTCGCTTTGACACTTGTCACTGCTTGTTGCGTAGAAAAGAGGCGGAATAAGCCAATTCCAGGGTTTTATATACTTGCTAGGCCTCAAGGGGCCACACACTAGGCTAGCTAGATCCCGTGGGGGTCACGAAAGGAGTTTCCATGCGTTACTTTGAGATTTTAGAGTGACTTCTTGGGTGAGAATAGTAACCTATCCTCATCCAATTAGCCACTCCCCCTCTCAAATCAACTAAGATACCCGAGTGCTCCGGAAGTCACAATTTCGGCAATGTGTATACATGCAAAGAAAACAAGGAAAGATGAAACTTTAGTAGCAAAATATGTGTCATAAAAACCCAACGATATTTACTCCATAACTCAGAAAAAAAAAAAAAAAAAAAAACCAAAAAACCCTACAAAACAGCTTCAAGAAAACAGAGGTTTGAAGCCTTTTAAGCAGATTTTATCACGGAAAATCGCTCCAAGACTGCTGGCTGCACAAGCATTGGATTCAGTACTTGGGGTAGAGGCTTTGGATAAAGCCGTGCTTGCACCATCAGGGGCCATGACTTTTTCACATTGTGAATACTGGACAGCCATGTCTACACTCTTCCAGCCTACGTGATCAGAGATCTGAGAGTAGGGTATCCCAAGCAGCGAAAGCGTAATAGAGCATCCACTTCAAAAACCGTGCATTGTCTCTCCTTCTGATATTGACAAGTCTTGTAAATGTTTCCGAAGTCTGTTTCCGACTGCTGTGCCAACAAACGGCTTGGTTGTAACATTACCTTGACGGTTAGTTGAACGAAACAAGAAGCCTGTCTTAAGATCGACACCTAATTTGCAGGCAAGGGCCAAATAAATACGTAGGTTTGCGACTGGGCACACAGGCGAATTTTTAACTTTCTGGATAGCGAATACGTTGCTGTTATTTCCCCGCAGAGTCTTACCAAAAACCTGATTGAACACGAAGGAGTTGCCGTCATATTTTGCCAACACATCCACCGACTTGACCCTTCCGAGATCTGAAGCCCTATCTCCGGAAAAGAAATCGATGGAGAAAAAAGCCATATCCCTTGAAAGGATATACAGCTCGATCGGAGTAACACCAGAAGCTCTCATAAGGCTTCTGAGATGAGTGCAAAGAAGGCTTAATTTGTCCAAAAAGAAAGGAACTGCTTTTTTCGGAAATCTTCTGCAAATTGTTTGCTCTTCTAAA
This sequence comes from Aurelia coerulea, assembly GCA_039566865.1. Classification (NCBI taxonomy): domain Eukaryota; kingdom Metazoa; phylum Cnidaria; class Scyphozoa; order Semaeostomeae; family Ulmaridae; genus Aurelia; species Aurelia coerulea. Next base: position 12,747,338 of record CM076949.1, on the reverse strand, counting down.
ACCATGTCATAATAGTCCTTCACCGAATGATGAGCAGCTGGATTTCCGATATGTAAATCCTCATTCCATGTAGAGCCCCTTCCGATTTCTTTAAAGATAGATCTTAGCTTACCAATATTGTTATCGATAGTACCTGCTGCTAGGCCACGATAGCAGGAACAAGGTGCATTTTTCGCGATAGAACGAGTAGGACATTCATCTGAATGGGAGGTTGACTTGCCGAATTTATCCCTCCAGATCAGGAAATTGACTATATCTTGCGGTGAAGCTATAGCTATGGATTTACGCTCTGTTTGAGACCACAGGAAAGATTCTAGCTGCTGTTGAAGACTGCTCTTTTGCCGCTGATATGGTTTTTTCGACTTGTTATGCGAGAGTGTATGTAATCTATCCACGATGCGTTGTTCATCTACCTCGACGACAGCAGGAGGAGTGTGAGCCCGAGGAGACCCTTGCCGACAGCCGCATTTACTGCAGAAATGAAAGTCAAAGTCATTTGGTGAGCCACATCGTCCGCAGCTAACTGCTGGTTTCCATATTCTAGCAATTGTAGGTGTGACCTGCAATAGTTAGAAAAACAGTCTGAATGCAATTAAGTCCCACTGCAAAGGCTTTGTATGCCAACCAATTGATTTATTAGGGGGAAATAGAAGGACATCGGACTGATTCTTCTTGCCAAGAACAACACTATCAACAGCTAAGGAGGATACCACTGGCCACCAATATTTTCTGGGAGAGATGTCAGGTACAACAAGCGTGACTCGTACCTGACTTGCTCTAAGGAATTTTAGCAAGGGACCAATTAAGACAAACGGTGGAAAAACATAGCAGTTGTCATCACTCCGAATTTCTTGCGCGAAAATATTGACACCACTTGATTGAGGACATGGATATGGGGAAAAGAACTTTAAAGGAGCGCCATTTGTACCGCATTTGACGTTTGACGGAATTGCCATCAGGTCAATGTCATGAGGGCCATATGTTTTCTCGAGTACGTTCCAAGCCCTGCTGGAAAGGGTACAGTCAAGATCCGACACAACGCGGGAAGGGGCATCTGCTGCGATCTCGCTAGATGGCATATAATACAGGTTCAGGGATGAATTTAACTTTAAGCAGAGATTGAAGAGATCCTTGATGACTCTTGTGAGGGAGATGTTTTTGCCACCTTGATTATTCCAAAAATGGAGCAGATTCTTATTGTCGACGTATGCATCCACATAGCAATTTTCTACTTTATTTGAGAATGATAAGAGAGTTCTGTAAAGAGCTAAAGCTTCCCTTATAGCAATAGGGAGAGCTTTTTCTTCATCGTCCCAGTAATCACGAACTGCTGTAGGATCATTGGTGAAAGAGAATACACCGCCCCATCCAGAATTTGAAGCATCTGAGCACAAAGATACTGAAATATGTTTCTCCTCTCTCCAGCAAAGGGAGCCCTGCCACGAGTCAAGAAAACGCCAATGTTCAATTTCTCCTCTCAGATCATTAGTAAGGAATGTTGGACCAGAGGTCTTGATACCTTTACTTATGCCTGCATTGACCTCGCGAATATATAGACGAGCAGCGGGGACAGCCAAAGAGAAAGACGCAGCTTTCCCCGCAAAACGCTGTAACGTCTTGACAGTTGCGACTTTTGATTGTAGTATTGTTTCCCTGAGTTTGGCGAATTTTTCCTTCTTCTCCTTTGGGACTTGGAAAGACTCAGTGGTTGAGTCGACAATGAGACCCAAAAATGTAATACTTTGAACAGGCATAAACACCGACTTCTTGAGGCCAATAAAGTAACCGCATTTAACAAGAACAAGGGCGGTGATAAAGGCTGCTGCTTTAGCCATCTCGAGGTCTGTCCATGCCTGTACCGTTCTACTTGGGAGACATAATTGGCCAACATGTCGATCGTCGATATACTGAGACAACGGGACTCCTTTTGATCTTATGAAACTGGAGGCTCCTAATCCGACAGAATGGTAGACGTAGGCACTTGGGCTCCACCCAAAGGGTAGAGTATTATATACGAAGAACCATCCTTGCCAAAATAAGCCAAAGAATTTTCTGCTAGCGGCAGTAAGCATGATATGATCATAACCTGATTTATCATCCATTTTGGATTGGTAGTGATTCTTCTGGACATACCGTGGAAGGTCTGTGATGGGGTCAAAATGAATGTGTGGGGCTTTCATCCAAAGGTTCAGATAGCGCTCGTCGTGACACATACGGGGTTTCGTCGGCTCGATAGTTATAGGCATGACTAAATGAGGTGGTTGACAGTGACCTTCCTTGCCCCAAACACAGAGTGATCCATTTCTAACCCTTTCTAGAATTGACTCTGAGATGAATTCCTGGAACTGGTCGCAACTCTTGCTGTTAGAAAAAATCATGGGAGGTGGTCTGTCAGAATCAAAGCTTTTACCCTTGAAATCGCCTTTAAACGGTTGCATAAAGTCAAAGATGGAGACACCATAGCGTATATACTTGAGGAGCTCCTCTCTTTTATGATGCTCCAACAAAATTTCACTCCACACATCGTAGTGTTGATGGATTTCACCTGCTAAAAAGCTGATTGGGTTTCGGAAGACGATGTTTTCTGGGGAACACTTAAGATTGCCCTTTTGAACATCTTCTATGATAGATAGAGGCATTATGTTGGCGGAGTCACACCATTTTCCTGCAAAATTGCACCATGTGACATCAGACGAAGATCTCATGTTTCTCCTTGCATCTGCTAATTTCTCTTCGAAGGCTGACTGCAGCTAAGGTGAGAATGGAGCGTAAAAGTCTTTTAATTTTAATCAATTAACTTTTTATTCTAATTTGACTGACAGGGTACCATGGTGAAATAATTAAAAAAGAAATCTGATAAAAATGTTCTCAAAATGCTGACAATTTTGGTAAAAGGAAACTTGTGCAGTCAAAGCCTTCGGGCAAGGGTCCAGTAAAGTTTTAGAATAATAAGAGGCCGAAAAATAGCTATAGTTTCTTGATAAATCGGTCGTATTCAGCCTGAATATGCTGTTTTAAATATGAGGCACGGAGGTACCAATAGCCCCCTATTTCCCATGTTTTAAAGAAATTGTTGGGCCACGAAAAAACTACCGGGTGTCCCAGGGAAGACATTACCCTGTTTGAACGTTCCCAGAAAAACGACCATTGCTTCGTTTTGGGTGCTTTTAACTGTAATCTTTTGTTTTAATGCAAATCTGAAGATTGCTGCCGATTTGTATTTTATTATTATTGTATTTCTTATTTTCCATTTTATTTTATTTATTAATTGTTTTTCTTTGCCGATTGAAAGACCACTAAACATGGATTTTCTGATCTTCTGTGGAAATGTTCAGCTCGAGAAACCTTTGAAAAGACAAAGAATCTGGCGATAAGATTTCCATTTCTTTCACATCATGCTTGTAGTGCGGAAGAGCATACAAACGCAGGTCAACTTCATAGTTTGGCATTAAGACCTGGCAATGCAGACCATGGGACCTTTCCTAGGAAGTATATTTTTCTTAAAACAAAACGCAAAATCGTACTTTTACGGACAAAACATTATCTCTCTTCATTCCTACACTCTTTTTTTTTTTTTTTTTTTTTATAAGAAAATTTGAAATTTTGTCCAGCCTCGATATTCTTAAGAAAGTTTCGTTTTGAACCTGAACATATTCTTAAAGCATTTATGTCAGTCATGCGATTCTCTGTTATGAACATCACAAAACAGGCAACTGCTGAAAATTGAGATACAAATATGCCAGCTGAGGCTGGTAATATTCTTATAATATTCTTAAAAAATTGGATGATTCTGAGCCTGAATATTCTTATAAACATTATTCTTATAAACAGAAAAGAGTGTATTATGAAGGTCAAGCGCTGTACTATCTGAACTTGACAGAAAGGCTTGATTTTTGTGGATTTAGCTGCAGGTTGGACGATCTCATCGCCTAATACCCCATTCACACTTTGAATCCAACCAGCTTAAACCGAACCAGACAGTTAAATTTTATAAAAATTAAAATACATTTGATAGCTGATTATCCCCTGGTTTAGATAAGCCGGTCCAACTGAGGCAGTGTGAAAGGGGTACAGTTGTTTTGGCCTTTTCATGACCTTTGCAGGTAATTGTTTTTTAGGAAAATATTAGTAGAGAATCCAAATACGCGCATCGGTACTGAAATGAAAGTTTTTTGTTATAATTTGGAGAATTTTTGTTTTTGTTTTAAAATTAGAGAAAATGTTTCACTGCAAATTTGAAAAGACATATGTCGCAAATTCGAATGGTTAATACAACACAGCTCTCTTATAGTTTCGACGGTAACATCCGACAGAGGTCGGATGATGCAGTACAAAACAAAACAGAACTAAAGTGCAAGGAACGATAGAATAAAACTAAAAACTTGTCTGCCGCATTAACCAATCACCAACGCCGCATATGTCCTCTGAACAAAAACTCGAAGAAAAAGAAACAATGACAACAATATAATTTGTGCAGCAGCGTTAAACGCAATAAATCGACAAAATAATGCATGATAAACACAATCAATTACAGAAATTATTGTTGGTTGTCCCTGTTCTGCTGCCTTCCATATGGAGATTGACGACGCCTGCAATTATACCACGTGTGGTTGTATCGGTTGCAAAAAGTGCAGTATCTGTTTCTATTTGGCATCCTCGGTTGAATAGAAGGGGGCCCTGGAAATGCTGGGAATGCTGGAGTCGGGAGCTGGTAACCAAAGTCATTGCCTGCAGGTGGTTGGAGTGAAGGTCTAGGTCTGTTGAAGATGTGCGGGGGAAAGTTGCTTGTTACGGTTGTTGTTGTTTTCGAATGCGTCTTGTCAACCTTTCCGATGGCTTCAATTATTTTCTCATAGTCCCTATCTCCAAGAAGAGCCAAAAGATAATTCTTAAATTGTTCTACAGGTTTCTTGAAACGCTCCTGAAGAGCAGCAAAAACGCCGGCGTAGTAGGTGGCCTTTTTGTCTTTGGCATCCCTTGATGCATTCTTCAGATTTTCCACCTTTTCTAAGGCTACATATTTATCGAAGTCGACAACTGGTCTTAGAGAGTATTGAATAATCTCTTGCTGCAAGGAGGAAACTGCTGGCTTTTCTCTTTCTTCAAGGGCCTTAAGCCTGTCCATCAAAACGGTTAGATCTTGTGCAGGCTACAATAAGAGAAAAGCTAAGATAAGAATGTTGTCATCCGAAGGCATTCCTTTTTCCTCTTCTTTTTCTCGTAAAATGATTATTTATTTATTTATTATGATGTACTATGACGTATTATAATAATCATAGAAGCTTACTGGAGCTCAACAGTGTCGTGATTTATATCTATTGTGGCGATTGGGACGAAATGTACGCTAAATGGAGCCAAAATAAAGAATGTTAACAGGTAATAGATAAAATCACAAGAACATCCGATCGTTATTCTGCTTAGTGGACGTAGAACATTTGCAAGAAGGGAAACATTTTTTGAAATTCCGCTTCTCACTACCAATGCTGATGTTCCTTGAGACCGGGCTGAGCGCCCCCCTACTGCCCAATAAGAATGAGATATGACAAAATATAAAACCATATTTTATATTTTATTATATACATAATATATTACTTAGAACGTAGTTCCATGAATATGTTTTGTCATTAACTTAGCAATAATGGGGGAAGGGGGTCACGCAGCCCAGCCACAAGGAACCCAGCCACAGACCGAGTGTAAGGTTCTTAGTAAAACCCCCAAGTGGCTAGGAGCGATAGCTAAACTGAGAAAAATATAGTAATTGAAATAAAAAATAAAGCTATACGGGAATTAAACTTATAGTACCTCCTAAGAGATGGAACTATAGCCAAATGTTTTCGTTTGACACTGGTCACAATAAACATACAAATAAGATTCTTTTTCGAACAAGATATAAGCAAGACGGATCTGTAAAATCCATAAATACCATCCTTTTAGGCTACCGCCACGATGATTTACGCTTAACGGTGCTCTTTCAAATTCATAAGTCAAATTCTGTTTGGCTACCGTAACGAAGATTTACGCTAAACGGTGCTCTTTCAAAAACATAAATCAAATTCTCTTTGGCTACCGTAACGAAGATTTACGCTAGACGGTGCTCTTTCAAATTCATAAATCAAATTGTCTTTGGCTGCCGTAACGAAGATTTACGCTAGACGGTGCTCTTTCAAATTCATGAATCAAATTCTCTTTGGCTACCGTAACGAAGATTTACGCTAGACGGTGCTCTTTCAAATTCATGAATCAAATTCTGTTTAGCTACCGTAACGAAGATTTACGCTAGACGGTGCTCTTTCAAATCCATAAATCAAATTCTCTTTGGCTACCGTAACGAAGATTTACGCTAGACGGTGCTCATTCAAATTCATAAATCAAATTCTCTTTGGCTACCGTAACGAAGATTTACGCTAAACGGTGCTCTTTCAAATTCATAAATCAAATTGTCTTTGGCTACCGTAACGAAGATTTACGCTAGACGGTGCTCTTTCAAATTATAAAACAAATTCTGTTTGGCTACCGTAACGAAGATTTACGCTAGACGGTGCTCTTTCAAATTCATAAATCAAATTCTCTTTGGCTACCGTAACGAAGATTTACGCTAGACGGTGCTCTTTCAAATTCATAAATCAAATTCTCTTTGGCTACCGTAACGAAGATTTACGCTAAACGGTGCTCTTTCAAATCCATAAATCAAATTCTCTTTGGCTACCGTAACGAAGATTTACGCTAGACGGTGCTCTTTCAAATCCATAAATCAAATTCTCTTTGGCTACCGTAACGAAGATTTACGCTAAACGGTGCTCTTTCAAATTCATAAATCAAATTCTCTTTGGCTACCGTAACGAAGATTTACGCTAAACGGTGCTCTTTCAAATTCATGAATCAAATTCTGTTTAGCTACCGTAACGAAGATTTACGCTAGACGGTGCTCTTTCAAATCCATAAATCAAATTCTCTTTGGCTACCGTAACGAAGATTTACGCTAGACGGTGCTCATTCAAATTCATAAATCAAATTCTCTTTGGCTACCGTAACGAAGATTTACGCTAGACGGTGCTCTTTCAAATTCATAAATCAAATTCTCTTTGGCTACCGTAACGAAGATTTACGCTAAACGGTGCTCTTTCAAATCCATAAATCAAATTCTCTTTGGCTACCGTAACGAAGATTTACGCTAGACGGTGCTCTTTCAAATTCATGAATGAAATTCTGTTTGGCTACCGTAACGAAGATTTACGCTAGACGGTGCTCTTTCAAAAGACATAAATCAAATTCTCTTTGGCTACCGTAACGAAGATTTACGCTAAACGGTGCTCTTTCAAATTCATAAATCAAATTGTCTTTGGCTACCGTAACGAAGATTTACGCTAGACGGTGCTCTTTCAAATTATAAAACAAATTCTGTTTGGCTACCGTAACGAAGATTTACGCTAAACGGTGCTCTCAAATTTAAAAATCAAAATTCCCTTTGGCTACTGTAAATAAGGATTACTCCAGACGGAGCTCTCCCTAAAAGATGCTATACAAATATGAAAAACATGCAAGAAATGAATCGGTGATAAGGTAGAACTTGCACGACGAGACACAAAAAATTGAAATACGAACAGGCCTAAGTGAAACGATGGAGAATAAAACAGGTGACTTACAGCGTTTGCCACTGGTTCGGCCTGCTGATTTTCTGCCTGTTGCTGTGGCCTTTGCTGAGGGACTTCAGCTGCCCGAACGTCAGCAGCCTGATCGATTTGCTGCGGCTCGACACCATTTTCTGGCATCCCAAGTAATCTATCTATGTCCATGGCAGGTACCTGCTCCAATGCCATGCCGTAAGGCGACGGTTCTTTTCTTTTCAAAACTAAGGGAAGAGCTTTGACACTTGTCACTGCTTGTTGCGTAGAAAAGAGGCGGAATAAGCCAATTCCAGGGTTTTATATACTTGCTAGGCCTCAAGGGGCCACACACTAGGCTAGCTAGATCCCGTGGGGGTCACGAAAGGAGTTTCCATGCGTTACTTTGAGATTTTAGAGTGACTTCTTGGGTGAGAATAGAAGAAAGATAGTTCGCCTCTCCGCTCACAGATATTAACATAACTGAAGAATTAGTATTGAACGCATTGAAGTCCTTGAATGCATCGAAATCGCCGGGTCCGGATAGCATCCACCCAAGAGTATTAAAAGAGTCAGCAGAAGTTATTGCTTTCCCTTTGTGCTTAATTTTTAAATCCAGCTTCAGCACAGGAATGATCCCTGAGAAATGAAAATGGGCACATATAACTCATGTCTTTAAAAAAGGATCTAAACATGATAAAGAAAATTACAGACCGATCAGTCTTACAATCATAATTTGTCGACTGTTAGAGCGAATTTTCAAGAATGAAATCGTGAAACACCTTGATACAAATGAACTTTTTTCGAATGATCAATACGGTTTCAGAGCAAAATGTTCCTGTGTAACACAGTTGTTAGAAGACTTAGAAGAATGGACTTCTCTCCTTGATGAAGGTAACAGCATCGATGTAATATACTTTGACTTCGCAAAGGCATTTGACTCCGTACCCCATCAACGACTTCTTTCGAAGTTAAATTCGTATGGAATTAGAGGAAACGTACTTCAATGGATCGTTGCTTTTCTCCATAACAGAAAGCAGAGAGTAGTACTGAATGGTTTTAAATCTTCTTGGACGAATGTTTTAAGTGGAGTCCCGCGAGGTAGCGTCCTTGGACCCTTATTGTTCCTTATTTACATAAACGACATACCAGATTGCATTGAAAATAGTTCCGTGAAGATATTTGCTGACGATTTGAAATTGTACCGAAGAAACTCAGGCAGCAGCCAACCCGTTCAGGATGACATAAATCGAATCGAAAACTGGTCCAGTCAGTGGCAGTTGCCCCTAAATGCACAAAAGTGTTCTAAATTGCACGTAAGCACTAAGAGTAGAGAGGAGATAGACTCAAGTACTTATTATATTATCGACCAAAAAGACAATCGTCAAATCGAAATAAAAGAATCGGAAGAGACAAAAGACTTAGGAGTTATTGTTGATACCAAATTAAAATTTCAAAAACAAATCGCATCTTGCATAAAAAAAGCTAACGGTGTCCTCGCTTCGATAAAAAGAACGATCAAGTATTTAAGTCTAGAAACCTTCAACACGTTGTACAAAGCTTTAGTTAGACCCTTGTTAGAATCCGCCGGCGCCGTATGGAGCCCAAGCCTCGTTAAAGACATTCGTTCGCTAGAAAGCGTCCAAAGAAGAGCCACGAAATTAGTGCCATCGCTGAGAAACTTGACTTACACTGAACGCCTTATTGCCCTTGATCTCCCAACTCTTGCATATAGAAGAACGAGAGGAGACATGATAATGGTTTTTAAGATCATGAAAGGTATCGTCGACTTGAACCATACAAATTTCTTCAAGTTAAGCACAACCAAAACAAGAGGACACGAGCTCAAGCTGTTTAAGCAAAGAAATCGCCTGAACGTAAGACGAAACTTCTTTTCACAAAGAATAGTAAAATCGTGGAATGAGTTATCCGAAGAGATTGTCAACTGTACGACAGTATTACATTTTGAAAAACGTTATGATAGCTTCCACCGCGAACACAAATACAACTTCTTGGGTTTTATAGGCTGTAAGCCTCGTATTCCCTTATTTGATATATTATTATTATTATTATAAGATTAACTCGATCGACAAGTTGATGACGAGAACGATACAATGATTGACATTTTTAACATTTGACAATCCACCCCCGCCCCTTCATCTACCGCCATTCCCTTCTTTGTTTTTCATGCAGATACAGTATACTTACAACAATTATGCGTAGTCTCAGACAACACCAAAGATTGTATCACTTTACAAGGAAGGAGACCTCTGTATTGATCTATCTATACGATTAATGTACAATAACCAAATATATCGTAATCATAAAAGATGAAGGCATAGTCGATCTTGACACAAAACAGAATAATTTTGAAATATTATGCATACTAAATTTAAACATTAAGCATTATGTATTATGTTTAGTTTATGTATTATGTTTATAGGAAAAATGACGAGTGTAATCTGACAAGTTTCAAAGGATTTAAAACTTTCGCACAAAACAACTTTCGGACATCACATGAATTCGGACAATTAAACTTTCGGACAAAATTTTGTCCGAACGTTTGATCGTCCAAAAGTTTTCGATTTTAATGTAGCAGAAATCTAACTGCTACCACTGGTAAGGAGGTATGTTATCCCAGATAACGCAGCGATGCGTTATGTCAAGATTAACATTGAAATGTACAGAGTTGCAGAAACAAAGACTATTGCCTGGTTTCGAAACGATGATTGAGCAAATTTGAAAATGCCATCAAAGAAACTATCTAACTGTCCGAGGTGCATTTAATTTCAAAGCGGAAAATTTGCATAACGGACCAAAACTTGACAAAGTTGACATGTCCATGACCAATGGGCTAGAACGACTGCATTGTTCATAACTAAGTTTTAAATGTCCCCCCGTCTTGCAACATCCAATATTTGGAAATTTTTCAAGTTTGTGAATTACATTCTCAGGTTTCTAAAAGTACTTTTAATTGGGTTTTCTGGGCTACCAGGACAAGTCTATTTGGAAATTAGTATAACATTGGAGAATAGTAAAGGGTAAAACGAAGAGTAAAAAACATTTAAATTTGGCATCAATTTTAAGGAACCCCCTGGTTTCCTAAAAATTCCAAAATTTAAATTATAAAAATAAAGCAATTTTTCTAGAGCAGGTTGTCAAAGCATGTCAAAGGGGTACAGTGGCGGAAATTCAGCTTTTTGAGTGGGGAGGGGGGCAGGCCGTAGATTTTCCGAGTCGGAGGAAATGCTTTTGTTCTCAGGTATTTCGCTGGAAGACTTAGACCTGACATAAATAGGGTCCTTAAATGTGCTAAGGTAAGTATATCAGATTTCAAAACTATTTATATTCAGCAGTTGATAGAAAAAGGCAAGAATGTATTGTGAACGGTAGGCACAATAGCTGCGAAGACGCTGGGGGCGAAGCCCCGAGGAAAGTTTTTTAGGACACTCCCTCTATTTTTGCTTAGAATGCCTTTCATGACCATATGTTTGCCAGTACTGAATTGGGATTTTGACACTGTTGTAACATTTTTTCAGAGTAGCATCCCAATGAAATTTTTTGGGTAATCAGATAGTTTATTTAGGCTTAGGAGAGCTCTTGGATCCATTGTTTGCCAGTGCCAGGGCCTTTTATAACATTAGAACTGGGGGGCAATTGCCCCCCGATCCCTAAACTTTGCCCCCCCCAGTTTCGAACTTTTTGACCCCAGAAAATTATCCCTATTTCAAGTAAGTGATTTTCAAAAAATAAGCTATTGCCGCCACCACTGCGTAGGCAACCTGCAAAAGCCACGTGTAAATGAATGGAATACGATAACAGGACTGTTTACCCGCCAGAGACAGGATGTTTCAGCCAAAGTCAAGGATGTTTCTTCAAAAAGGTTACTCACACATAGGATAAATCTCACAAAACTATCAAAGTTTCCTTGTCACTAATGGCAAGCATGATATTGGGAGATCCATTCTAAGCCAAAGTAAAGGGTGTGGCTCTAAAAATTTTCCTGGGGGCTTTGCCCCCAGACCCCCTCATTTCACCTAACGTAAAATTTCTGGCCACGCCACTGCTCACGAGAATTCGCGATGAGTTTTGTAAATCAAATATGTCAAATACAAAATAAGTCTTACACAACACTCTTGACAAAGTATTGCTATCCTGTTGTAGTTCAATTTTAGCTAGCCTGTTTGATATATATTTGGATTCGTAAATTTCCTATTTTTCTCCACGACCTCCGAGCATAAAATGCCCTTTATCAGCAATGCACAGAAAGGCGTTGCCAAAAGACAAGAAGGCATTGACCAAACAAAATTTCGGACCCCCGAACACTTTACGCCTTCGGCGCAAATTAGTGCCCCCACCCCCCCCCCCGATCTGAAAACCGCTCCTACGGACCTGTTTTTTTAGCTTGCTTTTCTAGCCAATCAGACTAACATATCCCCTTTTTAGGATTTGCCTCCCCATTTATAATCCCTTAAAAAAGGCTCTGGCCAGTGCCAAATTAGAATATTTGATAATATGAATAACCAGTTCTCAAAACAGTTCTGCGTGAAGAACCTCTTCTTTGTCTTAGAACGCTTCTCGCAATTCACGTTTTGCCTGCCCCCGCCCCTAACATGGAAACTTTGAAAATTCGCTGATAGTTAGTGTTAATGTCGCGTCCAGAAAATTGTTTGAGAACTGCACCCTTTACATTGGCTTAGAATGCCTCTCCCAAAGCTCCAATATCTCACGGAAATAATGCTACTCTCTAACTAACCCATACCCAAGAACTTTCTTCTCGTTTATGAAATAAATGAAAGTGAATAAAAACTTTAGAATATGCTTTTTGAGCTTGTACATTTCGTTTGCTCTTTCTATATAAAAACTCGTCCACTTCTTGACGGTGACTCCTTTCTTCACTACAGTTTCAATCCCACCCACGAAATGTCCGACTTTTAAGAAAATTTCCGAATCTTATCGAATTGGGGGGGGGGGCAATTGCCCCTCCAACCCCCCCCCCCCATAGTTTCCGCCACTGAAGGGGTATTTTCTATAATGGTTTATCATTTTGAGAAAAAAATTCTGGAGCAGGGCAAAAAAAATGTTTTCGTGGGCACACCCCCGTACAAATTTAAGTGAAGTGAAGTACCCCCCCCCCCCCCTTCCCGGGGGCAGTGGCCATGCCAAACCTTGCGTCTTTGGTATACATATTTTGTGATAAGAAACTAAGAATTTCGGCCAGCACTGGAAGTTTCTTAAAATCTATATGCATATTCGTTGTAGTCGGATGTGGCGTCATTCCCTTTGTCCCTCTCGCGAACGTTCCAATTGTCTAGACAGTTCGATTGGCAGAACCGCAACATTGGCGAAGTCAAACCACAGGTGAAAACATCACCCAACATTCCGTTCCTCCTCAAAACGTCCTTCTTTTCCAGTTAAGACTCTGGTCGAGGGGTTATTCGCCAAATTCCTCACCCCACTTTCGGCTTGCCAAACCCTTTGTTTTTTTTGTTGTTGTTTTTTTATATTCATAAAATGTTACATTACATGTTACCTACTATACTTTCTAATTACTATACTACAATACAACACTACAGGTACGATACCACAGGCAGCAAAAGACAATGACTACGCCCGTGGCCATTAACATAAAGACATGCAAATAAATGAGATTAAGTAAACATCTACAAAAAGCTACGCATACAATACAATTAATTACTGACAAATACTGGGAACTGTTTCACATTTTATGTAAGGCCAGCATTGGCGCACGATACCGAATGATAGGAACCCCAGACGACAGAACAGGGCTACTGGTTTTCAATGTAATCCTTCTGAAATACTCCGATTTTGTGGGGATGAACTTTGGTTCATACATCGTTTACTGAACATCAAGTGTGAAACAGACTTAACAAACGGGGAGCAAATAAAACACTTTGTGGCTGTGTGACGTATGATAAAAATTTGAGTTCAGCCAAACCGACCAGTTTTGTGGATAAAATTTAAGGTCATTTCTAGTATATTCTTATTTACGTCACCAGAAAGGTCTTTATCACCATACAATAAATATTGTACTAGAACGTTGTTTGGAAGGCTGTTGATGTGAACAAATGGTTGTAATAATTCCGAAACTCCAGCGAGAAGATCTCGTCGGTGGATGCCGAATGAAGGGCAAAGCAACAAAAAGTGTTCTGTATCTTCAATCCCATCGTTCGTTGGGCACATTGGGTTCACCGTATCTCTGAAATTATGCTTGAATTTATGAAAGTTCAATTTACTCAGACCAACCCTTATTTGGAAAAGATAAGCTAGGCCTATTGGGTCGTGAATGCCAAAACAGATTTTGCAGGGGGGCGAATTATTGATAGAAGCTTTTTCTTAAAGACAGCAACAGACGGAGCGAGCCTTATTTCAGGATCAAGTTCATTCCATTCAGATAGGCTGTTTGGATAGAAGGTAGATTGAAATTTTTCTGTTCTTGCCCTTATTCGACCAATTACATCCTGGTTGCGAAAAGAATAGTTCGACTGATGAAGTGATGGGATAGGCTTCTTTGTGTACAAAGGGGTAAAATTAGTCATTATCTTATAGAACAAGGTAAGGCGTCGACTCCACCTCCTGGAATTTAATGACTCCCAGCCAAGCTAAGTGTACAGTTTTTCTCTGGATGTTCCCCTCCATGTTCCTGTTATAGCAAGAGCAGCTGAATACTGCACAGACTCCAATTTTTCCATTAGATTTGACAAAATAATGTTTTGACTGAAATCACACACTTTAGCTGGAATATGATAAATAACATCTCCGTAGTCCAAATGGGGTTGCACATAAAGCTTGTATATTTCATTTAAGGTATGCCTTGGTAAATATTTGGAGAGATACTTTAGCCAACCAATGCCCTTTCTCGTTTTAGAGATAGCAGCTTTAATATGAGATGAAAAGGAAAGCTTTGAGTCCAAGATAATACCTAGGTGTTTATGTTCGTCTACTCTTTTAACGGGTATACTGTTAAAGATGATCACTGGATGATCTATTTCATTTCTTTTCCTCGAAAATAATAATTCAACAGCTTGCTTTTGGGGGTCAGGATTAAAGGACATCCTCCAATCATGGGCCCACTGACTAATTAGTTTCAGGTCATTGTTCATGTGTTCTGCAGCTTCATTGGTTTCTCTGGCAACTGTAAACAAGGACGTATCATCAGCAAAAAGTTTAGCATTACATTCCAAATCTGCAGAGAGATCATTTATATACACAAGAAATAACAACGGTCCTAAAATAGAACCCTGGGGCACTCCTGCCAAAATATCTCCCCAATTAGAACACTGTCCATTCAAAACCGTTCGCTGTTTTCGATCCTCAAGAAAATTTTGGATAAGAGAAAGAAGTTGCCCCGAAACACCACATCGCTCCAGTTTGTAAATAAGACCTTCGTGCCATACCCTATCAAATGCTTTTGAAATATCGAGATACACGGAACGAACATCCAGCGGGGGATTGCAGTCAAATGCCTGAAAAATTGTATGCGTTATAGAAAGTAATTGGTTGACTGTTGAGTCACCGGGACGAAAACCCGACTGATTGGGGTCGAGTAAATCACAGGAGACAAGATGTGAGTATAAAGAATCGTACATAAGCTTTTCAAGGATCTTCCCAAAAATTGGTAGGAGAGAAATAGGACGGTAGTTACTCTTTAAATTTTTCTCGTTTTTCTTGTGAACCGGGACCACATTTGCACACTTCCATATTTTAGGAAATATACCATGTCTCAAACAGTTCGTGAATATTATCCTGAGAGGAGTTACTAATGAAATATCGCTTAGTTTTATCATTCTTATAGATATACCATCCCAGCCATGTGCTTTGTTAGGATTTCGGCCAGCACTGGAAGTTTCTTAAAATCTATATGCATATTCGTTGCAGTCGGATGTGGCGTCATTCCCTTTGTCCCTCTCGCGAACGTTCCAATTGTCTAGACAGTTCGATTGGCAGAACCGCAACATTGGTGAACCCTTTGTTTCCCTTTGTGTTGAGCTCGAAGTCCTTTGTCATTCGATTGTTCTCGCGCTGCTCATGACGTCAAAAAATGGGTGTCCTTCAAAATCCCATTGAGGGGTTTTCTGATTTTTTAAAAATCCCAGTGGGATCTCTTTTCACTTGATATGCATTGGGACCCATTTGGAGAGGGATTCAGGTCCGGGGATTTTCTAGGTGCTGGAGGGGGGTCAAGTGGAAATTTTACATTTCCTACCCTTCAAAGGCCATTTTCCCCAGTTTATTTGCTAAATGTTGTCTTTTGACAGCCTTGCTATATTTAAGGAGTTTCTACCTCAATATATGAGTTATTGGGGAGAGATTGGCGCTCCAGGGTGCCACAATTGCAACATTTTCTAATTTTTAGATGCCTTTATAGCCCTTTCCCCAGGACTCCCCCTTCTCTCAAGAGAAACATCCCCTTTCATGTTTTCAACTACCATCTGAGTTGTCAGGCAGAAAGGTTTTGACATTGTTGTGCAGTATATGGAAAATTGCTTTCAAACTGTTGATAGTTTTTAGATTAAATAGTACTTGAATTGTTCCTTGAGAGGATTAACATTTACGATACTCTCGACCAGCTTTTGGCAGCAAATGGCCACTAAACCTAGATTGGCTAAGTCTCTTATGCTCTTATTAAAGAATAGGCCTTCATGAAATGAGAAGAGGGAAGGAAGAGTAAAATGGTTGAAATATTGGACGATAACTGGAAGTAAGGGATCGGCAACGAATGCGTGCATTTCTGTTTTTGACAGAAACCACATGTGCAGAAATTGAAGCTGAAGAAAATCCTTCAAAGAAGACAGGGCCCAGGTCTTGGGCCAAATCGAAATAAAGTTTAGCAATGGGAGTTTTTCAGACTCCTGTCGACTCTTGTGATTTCCCGCAGTCTTATTTTAGGAGTCTCCGTAAGTTTTATTTTTACCTGCTGTCTTTTTATGCTTTTATGAGCAATGACTAGGACTTATCTGCTATTTTACAAGGCAGTTTTACAAAGAAACCAGCGACTTGCACGTCGCCCTTTGCCTGATTAAAAACGTGAAACAAGTTGAGGGGTGTTATCGCTCTTCCGAACTATCCTCGGCTGAACATGATGGGTGATCTGAATTGAGAGGCCTAATGTTTACAACCTATTCTGTTTTCAGAGGTCATTGAAATTGAACAACAACACATTAAACATTACATTACAATTCTATTTGTACTTTCTTCATTGGAAGGCAACACCGCTAATTGCCCTTCCATTGCAGACACATATCTGACGTCAATACTTTTCAAACCAGAACAATTGCTGGAAAGAACAACCAGAAAGTGATTTCAGAGCCTCTGTTTGGGATGAGAGGGCTAGAAAGCAAAGGGTGAGGGGGTGTAACTCCTATAGGGGGTCTGGTATATATGTGTCTTTGAGAATTCAGAGTTAGGACCAGTGGCGGACTGGCTCTGATTTTTGCACCGGCCATGGATGAGTTATGGGGGCCATAAGTGGGTGTGGCCTACATCATGAGGGTGTGGTCATGCACAAAATTCGTCGCAATTCCTCGATTTCTTACCAATAGCAAAGCTAAACTCACTTTCTTTGAAAATGAGGCTTATACCTTATCATGGCATGATTAAAATCTTTACGTAGTCTCTATTTTATAAAAGTAACTCTGACCTTTTGAGAGTATTGTGGGCCAGATGATCTATAATGTTTTCGTTTCACAAACTGTTGAGCAACCCTTTCTCGAACCTCCCCCAGCAGTGTGGCCAGGAAAAATTTACTGATGGCAGCGGCGTGGCGAGGGTAAATGAAGTGGGGGGAATCTAAAGGGGGGGTCTGGGGGCGAAGCCCCAGGAAAATTTTTGGGGTCACGCCCTTTACTTTGGCTTAGAATGCATTTCCCAATATCATGCTTGCCTTGTTACAAGGAAACCTTGATCGTTTTGTGACAGTTATCCTATGAATCAGAGCACAAGGAAAATTTTTGAAGAAAGATCCTTTACTTTGGCTTAGAATGCATGTCGCAATATCATGCTTGCCAGTGCTAAAATGGAAGATTTAACATTTCTCGGAAAATTCTTACCCAACCTATACCCAGTCATTTTCTCCTCGGTTTTAGAGGAATCTCGAGGACCATCTTTCGACAAAAGTGGGAAGGGGGGAAATTGCCCCCCATACCCCCGTTGGCCACGCCACTGACTGATGGAGTATCAACATGAGGTGTCTGGGGGCAAAGTCTCCAGGAAAATCTCTTAGGACACTCCCTCAACTTTGGCTTAGAACACTTCTTCCAATCCCATGTTTGGAGGATTTAAAACGGACTTAATTTTATCATATACGAAATTATCTAGCTGTGGTTCACTTCGCGACGGCAACGCGCAATGCATGCTGGTCAACAGTCGTTCTTTAAATTAAGTTTTTATCAAGTGTAACAGCAGTTTTATGAATTAGCATCCACAAGGCAATTTTGTGAATAAATATCTGTTCTGTGGCTGAAATTTTCAAAATTATTTTAGCAGTTTTCTATCAATCAACACTCTTATAAACATTTTCGCGCAAAAGATTTTACATTGCTGCAGCAATCCAATTTGTGCGTGCCCCCAAAGTGGAGGCCTTGACAAAGTTTTTCCTGGAAAATTTTTGAAACTGACAGCCTTATTTTGGCTTAGAACGATTCTCCCAGTCATTTTCTGGCATTTTTGAGAGAGTCTTACCCTACACTACCAAAACTCAACTATTTTCTTTGAAAGAATCCCAAGAAGCATCTGTTGACAGAAGTGGACGGGGCCTTTACCGTATCTTCACTCTCGACTGTATTCATTTCTTTGAACAAGTTCACTGACATGGTAGGATTCAAATGTGAAGTGAGATGTCCATTATTCAAGAATGCAGATCTACTAAAGAACTTCCTAATTTCGCAAAAGGGCCCTTTTCCAGCAAAAAGGACCCTTTTTGCAAGATTTTGAGGGGGGCCCACCGGCCACGGGCGGGTGGGCCGGTGGGCCAGTCCGCCACTGTTAGGACCCGTAACCAGGGCAAAATTTTAAAATATGACCCCATAAACCGGGAAAAATCTACCACAATAATCGTAACATACAGAGTAAATTGAGAATTTAAAGAGCTATATTCCTTTTTATGAAAGTTTTTTGTAGAATCTTAGGAAAAACGGGGTATTCTTTTTCAGAAAATATTCCAACCCAAAAACAGTGAAATGCTGGCTGGTGGACTCGGGGCCCTAAAATAAAAGTCAAAATTCACCTGGCCCAAGTTTCATACCCCAAGTTTTATGGAATTCTACTGCTTTCCAACAAAGAGAAGAGATATCAGTATAAGTGAATCGTAATAAAGTGCCAAAATCCCAAACCTTTCTCTTAGAAACAGCGTTGGGACTGTACAGATTACTTTAGGGCTCAGTAATACTCCATTAAAGGGGGTTACCTTCAAAATTTTCCATGATAAGGGGTTTTTTCATCAACTAGAATATCAGAGAAAAGGTATCCTATGGAATGGTACAGACGAGCGTGATGTACTTTTTACTGTTGAATTGCACCCACCGGGAGTGTGCAGTACAGTTGGGGATGTTCAGTACAGTGGGGAGGTATGTTTGAGTACAGTGGGCAATTCAGTATAGTGGGGAGGCATTCGGAGTTCAGTGGGGGATACCTTGAGTGCAGAGGGGGACGGGGGTGTTCAGTACAGTGGGGAGGCCTCTGGAGTACAGTGGGGGGGGGGATATCATGATGTGTGTGGTGTGTGGTGAGGCATCATCAGTATAGAAGGGGGATACTCAGAACAGAGAGGGGGTTGCTAGGGTAGTTACTAGGGGGCCCGGGGCCCCTGTGTTGGCCAGCAAGAAATAAGGTATGTGTTTTTCTTTGTTGTAGTTTTCTTTCAGGAACGTTTTCAGGCCTGCAGGCCCACTGAGATTCTAAAAAAATCTAAAAGCAGTGTCTTACCAGTGCATAGGGGGGCGTGGCCCAAGGATAAAAGTGCGTGCTGCCCGGCCTTTCTCTCGACGGCCCTGGCGGTAAACACTCATGTTGTTAAATGCTCCCTTGCGCATCTATGAACGGCAGCTTTGTAGATGTAGAATGAACCTATGACGAAACTTTGGTCATATAAAGTGACAACAGAAAACAACGTCAAGAAGCAACAAATTTTTTCCCAAGCAATCACTCGGTACGACGGCGGGCCAGGTCGGCGCCGACTGGCAAGCCTAGTTTTTATAATATGCTCGTGAATATAGAGAACTTGAAAAAGAACCAGATGAAATTAATTGGTTTTGCAAGCTATTGTGACGTTATGTCACCTAACCACATGATCGTGTCACATGATCGTGTCACATGACCAGAACTCGTGATGTTTGTGATGTTGAGAGTTGTGAAAATAGAGTTGTTTACAGTTATGTCGAGCATGTAATGTAAGAGCCTAGACTTATGATATTTCGTCCTTGTTTTCGCTCCATTACCCCCTCCCCCCACACTACCCATTCCGCTTCAACGAAGGACTCATAATCAAACATACATTATTTTGAGACTAATTCCTGCAAGCCAGCTGCTCCACGCGAAAAGGTGGAATCTAGAATGGCATAAGTGAAAAGCCGGACTACCGGAATACGACAATGGATATGAAGCAGTGCACTTACTACATTTGTTGTACTTTCATTCATTGCCAGAGTGACTCGAGAATCGACTTCAACTTTAATTCAATTCAATAAAGGGAGTGGAGACCGGGACTAAAGTAGTTATTATACTGAACTTTTTGGCTTTGGCTTTTCAAGTTTCAAGTGAGAATATCAGAACGATCACACAACACAGCAAGCTTTGCTCTACCCAAGACACTCAACTGTTGCTTTGGTCTTCGGTTACCATCGTTAATTAATTGTCAGGTAAGTGTCATGGGATCCTTTAGGATCTCATTCGATACGTTTTTCCTTCGTGACTCGTCTATGACTGCGAATGGAGCTGCTAAAAGTCTGTTAGGCCTAAATTCACTCAAAAGAAAATAAGAAGGCACCACACCACACTGACTGACTTGAAACTATGTGTGAACCAGGGGCGACCTTGAGGGGGGAGTTGATTTTTGGACTTTTTTTTAAAGTGTGTGTGGGTTTACAGAGTGTTTTCAGGGGCACTTCTTGCCAGACAGTGTGCTACTTGTACTTCAAAAGTTCCAGCTGCAGTGACAGGATGACTGTTGCCAATGTTGTGAAATAGTGAAATTTTGCTTTCATGCAGGCTGTGAAATTAACGTTTGAGGGTCGACTTTAGTTAGCAGCTTCTTATGAAAGAAACACATCCTATCACATAATGTTTGATTTGCCAACAGGTGTATTACAATTACAGTATATACCTGAAGTGAAGGAGGTGGAAGACTATAGGATCTCTGAAGTACAGTAATGCAGAATGCAAAAAGAAAGAATACAGAGAAGATGAAGATGCTTTTTATAAAAAAATTTTAATGGAGCCAAGTGGAGGTAATCTGTAAATAGAACAAATCATATGCACTGTAGTGGACATCATCAAATATGTAAATAGTTAATAGTTGATAATAGATAGGAGTAAAATGGGGCAGCTTGGGGTAAAAGGGGTAAGGCAAAAATGTGAATAAATTTGTAATAATCTCCACATATCGTCAAATTTTCTCCAGCTACATCTGTTATCATGACCTACCATTTTTTGGCAAACAAAATTACCTCTGAACTCTGATACTAACACCTATTGAAAATGGGTTTTTTCTGCAAAGTATGATCCTTGATTTTAAATCAAGGTTGAGACAGTTGGGGTATGAAAATCTTTAATTTTGTACAGATATTTTTTGTATTCAGGTGTAAATTTTTATCTAATATGCTTATATGTATTATATTAGGAACTTTACTTTTGACAGGGCCAAATTGTAAAACAATATTCATTGAATTTTGTACCCTGTATAAATATGTTTAAAATATGAAAAATATGAATATAATCCACAAATGCTCTTGGGGGATTATTTTATTTTCAGAAATTTGGCTTATTGTAATTTGCGTAAGCATGGGTAAGTTACGCATACGAGCGTAAGTTACGCATTTTACAACAAAATGCGTAAGATGATGCGTAAGATTGAAGTTGTGCGTAAGATAATGCGCAAGATGATGCGTAAGATTTAAGTATGCGTAAGATAATGCGTAAGATAATGCGTAAGATCGTGCGTAAGATTTAAATTTGCGTAAGATCGTGCGTAAGATGATGCGTAAGATCGACCAAAAATTGCCCAAGAATCGCATAATGCGACAGAAACAGTCTTTCCAAGTAGATTCTGCTGATTCTAATCATACATATCTGTTGAGCTTAGTTGCCGCTCTTCGCCTTCGCTCTTCTCCTGTTATACACGTAATATTTGTTTCTAATAAACTGAACTGCTTATATGAAACAGACTCTCATATCGCAAAAAATAAGAAACTGTAGCATGTTTTTGTTTATTCGCACCTGATTCCTGTCCTGCATCATAATAGTACTTGGGAAGTCTTGAATAATGTCTAAACATCGGAAAGGCCCGGAAAGGCCCGGAAAGGCTTCAAAAAACCTTGTTCAGGAGGGCACAGATCTGATAATTTTTAAAATCTTTCAGAACTGACCCAAATTCTTAGTTTCTAAGTTATAAGAAAATACGTGTAAGCTATGAGCTATCATAAAAATATGTTCGTTGCGTGTGGTACTATGTAATTGAACAGTAATAAAATGTATAAATGATTTAAGTACCAAAAATAGCTTAGATGTTTAAAACACGACGTTTCGAGCATATACTCGTTATCAAGTCAATTTATCAAGTGACTCGAAATCAATCGAGCCGAGCAAAGAGAAGAGAAGATTCGACAAATAGGAAGGAATGCGAGATGCGACGTGACGTAGCGTAGATAGGGAATGGGGAATGGGAGGAATGTGAGAAAAGAGTAAGGAAGGACCTATTGCAGATAAGTAAATTGCTTATTTAGTCCATTAGGATAAAGAGTTTTTAAGTTAAAAATTAAGCGTTTCTCCAATGTCTTGCGTTTGGTGGTGTCTTGAGGTGCATATAACAAGCCAAGAATGGACATGTCGGCAGTTGAATGGTTGGCTGAGTTGTAATGTCTGGATATGTTGCTGTCTGGATCGTGTTCATGGTTTTCATCGAGGTGGATCTTGTTTCTTACATTACGTTTATGTTCCCCAAAACGGTTGTTGATTTGTCGGGAGGTTTCGCCGATGTAGAAAGATTGACATTTGGTGCAGATGATACAATAGATAACGCAGGATGATGAACAGGTAAAGTTAGATCTGATACTGAAGGTTCGGTTTTGGTTGGTGATAGTGGTCGATTGGTTGATGTGGGTGCAGGTCTGACAGAGGCGATGTTGGCAAGGTAAAGTACCAGGCAGTTGTGAGGTTGCTAGGTTGGTTTTGACTAGGGAGTCCTTTAAATTCTTGTCTCTGCGAAAAGCCATAAGTGGAGGTGCAATGAAGATGTTCTTTGTTTCTGTGTCGTTGGTTAGAATGTTGAAGTTGCTATAAATTATGTTCTTTACATTGTTGTTAAAAGGGTGGTAGGTCAGGGTGAAAGGAATGCGGTTGTTGCTGTTTTCGTTGTTAGAAGGTTGGAGGGCTTCGTCTTGAGAAAGATCCTTAACTTTATTGAAAGCTGCTTGGGTGATGTGGTCAGGGTACTTGTTTTGTTTGAAGAAAGAAGACATTTCCTCTGCTTTTAAACTGAAATCATCATCATTTGAACAAATACGGCGGAGACGGCGGAGTTGCGAGTAAGGGATGGAGTCTTTTGCATTTCATTTTAAATTATTTCACTTGATAACGAGTATATGCTCGAAACGTCGTGTTTTAAACATTTAAGCTATTTTTGGTACTTAAATCATTTATACATTTTATGAGCTATCATGATGCAAAGTTGAACCCAGGGAAGGCGTACTTAAAAGCTGTATAAGTTTTGCAAAAACTTGCTACAAATATGGGTCGGGTTTATTTCTGTGGAGGTAAATCCTTATACGAAACCAAATCAACTAAAAACCCACTCGTTGCATACCCCCAAGTCAAGTACCCAAGTACTGACAATAAGGCTAAGGCCTTACTACTACCGACAGGGGCGGATCCAGCTCGAAATCGAAGGGGGGCAACTTGCAAAGAGGGCACCAAAAATATAATGGATATTGAAAGCGCCGAGGGTACGCGAAAATTGTTGGACCCTGTTAAAAGAAAATTATTTGATTTATATGTTTCCCCATACTTACATTGAAGCAGTTAGAAAATTGTGCGTTAGAGTAAGGACGAGGGGCGCTTTCCTCGCCAAAAAAGCGGTACCAAAAAGCAGTTGCCCCCACTTGCCTCCCCCTAAATCGGCCACTGACTACCCATGAACGAAGTTAAACAAGAAACCGGTTGAAGTTTAGGCGTTTAGAAGCTTGGTCACAATTAGATTGACAAAATCAGGCCTGATAATACAGTGGAGATATATCTAATATACGATGTTACACAGTGTACAAAAATGTCTGCTTGAGATGAGACAGGAAACCAAAAAATCAAGGCAGCAACTTTTCGGATAAATATGCATTTAGACACAGCTATAATCGTATCAACTGCTCTATACGCTAAAATAACATCACACTATGGATCAAGAGCTGCCAAAAAGAACGTTAAATCGCCCAGAGAAAAAGATAGAATAACGAAATGAATGTCATGGTTTTAATGTTGTAACCTTTCACACAATCTTAATGTTAGAAACGTCATATTACAATTTTAACAAAAAGAAGTAAAACCTCCGGTAAGTGCCTCAGTGTTCCCTCTCGGCAGCCCTCTTTCCTTTCTTAATATGGAGAATTAACATATTAATTACAATTAATTAACTGTAACGGGGGAGTAAAAATGCGTGGCACATTAACAATGTATTTGCCGGCGATGTATCTCACAATTTTTTCACTAAAGACTTGTTCCGCAATATCCCTGACAGACACAGGCCAGGCCTTCAAATATCTTAAACAAGACCCATCGCGTTCGAAATAAGGGAACAACTAGTTTGTTTTTCTTGTGACTTGGGAGTTATTGGTAAATTTTCTGGAACAGGAGCTGCAGACTGACAACGTGATTCCTTCAATAGTTTTGATCTGCTTTTCTCTTTCTCTCTCAGTTTGAGCCATAACCATACAATCCTTACGCATTATCTTAGAAAGAAAGAATCTTTCGCAAATTACAAAAAGCCCATCATCTTACGCATACTTCAATCTTACGCACGATCTTACGCATTATCTTACGCACAACTTCAATCTTACGCACTATCTTACGCACACTTAAATCTTACGCATCATCTTACGCATTATCTTACGCACAACTTGTTGTAAAATGTGTAACTTACGCATGTATGCGTAACTTACGCACGCTTACGCAAATTACAATAAGCCAGAAATTTGCAATATTTCATTGTTTTGTTATCATCAAATTTAATTTTTAATCCTCCTTTGTGTAGTTGTGAATGCTCTACTGGTAGCAGTTCTGGGTTTTTAGATATATTCCATCTTGTTGTCTGCAAAATTATGTTGATACTCATTGCTAATGAACGCATTTTATGTGAACCAACCTCCACTGGACATCTATCTTTCATTTAACTTGATAATATTGTTTATAAGGTACTGTATGAAATACTAAGAGCCTGAAAACTGTTTTTTTCCTGTTGTCTTCCGCATTCTGCAAAGTGATATTTGATAAGTATTGCCATGCTGCAAAAAATAATCCCCATGGGGAGAAAATTCTGACTACATTGTATTTTGAGCATAAACACACAGTAAATATGCAAAGGCAGTTTTCTTTTCAAGATTCAAAAATTGTTCCAAAATGGGAGGAGGTGGGGGTGACATAACAACAGAAATCATGATGTAAGTCTGAAGTTGAATCCTGTTTCTCCCCAATTTGTGTTTTTAATCTTTGAAACATGGCAGATATCTTAAAGGGGCTGGGTCACGTAACCGTAAACAAATCTGTTATCTCCATAATCTATATTGTTGTCCGCACGCGCCGGCACGCGCCCATTGTGTTCTGCACAGATTTTGGTGGATGGGGTGAATCCACGATAAAGTTACTTCTAAAAATCCATCAATATCTTTGCAATCTTACAACATATGGTTGTTTCGTTTGCATCTCTCTGAAGTTCAAGATTTCATCTTCAAAATAGCACTTTCATTTTGAGTAAAATAATGGAAAATCTGTCTGATATTGCCTGTCAAAAAAACTGCAAAATCGTCGTTTCGAAAGAAGTTTGTTTACTTTACGTGACCCAGCCCCTTTAAGATACTAATTCAAAATATTTGAAGCCTGGCAATACCGTCATAACAAGTTGATGATGTCAAAATACTGTAAAATGTCCCTTGCTTTGTTTTGATTCTAAATATATATTTTTACAATATGTTTACAATATGTTTAGCAAATGCGGGAAATAGGACCAATAACCAAGGGAGGGGGGAAAGGGTTCCACTTGTTGCCACATACCATCCAGCACTCAATAGTTTGGGGAAGGTTGCCAGGAGACTCCATTCTATGCTCACAAACTCGGAGGAGCATAGGGCGGTGTTTCCTGAGCCACCTTTAATAGCATTTAGGAGATGTAAGAACCTTAAGGATATACTTGTTAAGGCTAGGCTCAGTAGTGAGGGAAATGGGGGGACTGATAAGAAGGGATGTTCTCGCTGTGGTAAATCTCGTTGTCAAGTGTGTAATGTCATGAGTAATAGTGAACATTTTCATTCAAACATAGATAGCCGGGAATATAGGATAAACTATTCGTTTAATTGTGACTCGTCAAATGTTGTGTATTTGTTGGAATGTACTGTTTGTGGTGTACAATATGTTGGTAGCACCTGCACGCCTTTTAGGCTTAGGTTTAACAATTACAAGGCGTGCAGTCATAAGTTTAATTCGGGGGCCTCAGTACCCCAGGCGGAATTCTTCAGGCATTTTACTGGAGAAGGCCACCACGGGTTTCTGAAGGATATTAGTATTAAGATAATCGATAGGCTAACGGGGGGAAATAGGATGCGGGAAAGCTTCTGGCAATATCGGCTGGATTGCTTTGCCCCTAAGGGATTAAACACTAGGCAGGTTGATACATAGATTTGATTTTTGTTTACATTTTGGTTGTTTGGTTGTTTTGATTTTTGCGCTCAGCTTTTCATTAGGGACACACGCTGTTTTTTTAGGGATCTCTTTTCTGCCAATCCGCTCTTGGATCTTTCTATTGCTTGTTTTGTTAGTTCACACGTTTTTTTCTTTCTAGCTTCCGCGAGACAGACACCGCCGCCGACTTTAGCAGCTCTTTACTCTGCGCTTTCTTTGATCTTCCCATTGCCGCCTTTGGCTACACCCCTATTTTGCACCTTTTATGACTTATTGTAATAATCAGGATCCCGCTCAGGCTATTGTTTTTATATTGTATTGTTATTTCAAGATTTATGTGTATGCTCCGTCTAATTTGGAAAGCTATTACTGATGAAGGCTTACGCCGAAACGTTTACTCGAATGTGTTTTTCTTGACTACATATATCTTTTTTATTACATATTGCGAATGAGCTTATGAGAATATATATGTTTACATATATATTTGTACAATTTCAGCCATTAATAAAGAATCTCCAAAAAATCACAAAAAAATTACTATCAATTTATGTTATAGATCTTCAAATTTTCTCTGTAGTTATTTGTGGCAGGGACCAAAAAATTTGCTAGAAAAGTTCTACTTCTAAAATTCAATCTAAGGCCATGTTATTCAAGAGAGCCATTAATAGAGAATCTCCAAAAAATCATACAAAATTACTGTCAATTTATGTTTTTTTTTTTTTTTATATCCATTAAAAAGTTACAATACATAAATACAAGCTACGCTACTTACAAAATTACTTTACAATACTACTCGGACGATACCCCGAGGAGCAAAAGACTATGACTGCCCCGGGGCCATAGACACAGAGGTTAAAAATCTACTATAACTAAGCGTTGAGACGGTGACATCAAAGGATCCATACGCGTTTTTTGTGACAGTGAGATCTCCCCCTTCCGGCCTTCTAACCCTTGCATTTTGGTGCCAAAAAATCCGTAAAAATATGAAAGTAACACGAATCAATTTATGTTATTGATCTTCAAAGTTTATTCGTGGCAGGGACCAAAAAATTTGCTAAAAAAAGTACGCCATGATACTATTATGCTTCTGTCCATTCTTCAGGAGAGAAGTGATGAAAATTATTTGTGGCATGAATAATCAAAAGCTACATCTTGTGAGGCCTAGGTTAAACGTCGCTCTTCTCATGCGCCGAACCCCGAACCTAATACAATTAGGAGCGACTGTAGAGCGACGGTAGAGCGACACTCAATTATACGTCGCTCCTAATGTGTCGCTCCTAATATAAAGACAATTAAATTTCTGATATCCTTTGTAGCCTAGCAACAAATTCATTAGAACAGGTCCTTCAGCTTTTGTTCTCAAAGTAACAACGAACAAAAGCATGTTGAAAAAACTGACGCAACCAATTTTGAGACAGCAAAACACAACGAACTCTTGGCCGAGGGGTGAATCACTCCTAAAAATCTCGTACACCTTTCACAAATTACCAAAAAAAATCTCTGAAATCTCTATGAAATTGTTGAAATCTCAAAATCTTTAGAAAAAAGTCATAAAATCTATGAAATCTTATAAAAATCTCGAAATCTTTCAAAAAATCCTGGAATCTTGAAGAAAAAACCTTGAAATCTCAAAATCTTTCGCAATAACCGAAAGAGTTCGCACAATTTCGGAAAATTCAAAGCCTTGAAGGAATCAAATTTCAATCAATTGCCAATCGAAATATTCTTGCATTTTTTTCTTGCTTTTATGAGCACTGGAAATGAGGTAGATTGACTCTACGTAGAATTTTTGTTTTCAAAAAGGAATCCCTCACCATGAGCAATAGGACACCAAGTGTGTGAAAGTTTTATTGGTAGCGAGTCACCTTAACCAATTGTTTTTGTGTGTTTTTACCTTTTTTACTTGGTAGTGAGCCACCTTATCGCTGTTTCGTCATTTTGAAATTTTCGGCAGTGAGTCACCTTAAGTGCAGATCCACCTTAACCGTAAAATCTCCATGGAGTTTTTGCGGTTAAGGAGGACCTGCATTTAAGGTGGCTCATTGCCAAAAAGTTTCAAAATGACGAAACACAGTGGCGCCGCCAGGATTTTTTATTGGGGGGGCGAAAGATAACGGGGAGAAAAAAAATTTTCTTGGACCACGCCCTCTACTTTGGCTGTAAATGCGGCCAACACCCCTTTTTAAGTTGACATAAAGATAAATGAGTCTGTTGAAATAACACAAGTAGGGTACCACAGTTAGAAAATGACGTCCTACCGGCGACCGAACGACGAACTTCGAATTTCCAAAAATTTCCGCAACGAATCTAAAACGTCACTCCGTAATGGAATTATCGAAGGGATGTCAAGTTCTCTCAGATTCAGAAATCTGAAGTATATGGTTTGTGAAAAAGAGGGCATCGGGACCAGCAGAAGCTTCCAGTTCAGTATATATTCAGGGGCGGATCTAGCCGGATATTTTAATGCGTTCCCATGATGAGATCGAAGGTGAGCGAAGCTAGGGGGTGCGGGGGTACTCCCACGAGAAAATTTTTGCAGCCACGTCCTTTAGATTGCCTTAAAATGCTGTCAAATTTTTCTTAACTTATTAATAACTGATAAAATTTGAAATGAGAAGCATCCCACGAAACCAATTTTGGACCTTTGTCTGATCATAAGGCCTAAGTTTACCTCAAATGTTTCTCCTTCAGCCAGCCAAATTTTGCCTTATTGACACATATAAGGGGCCTAGTTTG
The DNA here is from genome assembly GCA_039566865.1 of Aurelia coerulea. Taxonomy (NCBI): domain Eukaryota; kingdom Metazoa; phylum Cnidaria; class Scyphozoa; order Semaeostomeae; family Ulmaridae; genus Aurelia; species Aurelia coerulea. Next base: position 12,717,891 of record CM076949.1, on the reverse strand, counting down.
TAGCCCCTTATATAAGCGCAATTGAACAGATTTTGAAATCGTTTGTTATTTTCATCGCGGATCTCATTTCATAATTATCGTAATTCTATTCTCAGAGACAAATCTATCTATGAAATCTTGACTAAGTTCCCAAACTCATGGCACTCACGTCAAATCCGCCACTGGGTGAGGGGGTCTGGGGGCAAAGCCCCCAGGAAAATTTTCGGGGACACGCCCTTTACTTTGGCTTAGAACACTTCTACCGATCACATGTTACCTGGTGGTGAAATAGAATTGTTGATCATTTCGTAACAGTTGTTTAAATTAGCATCCCCTCGAAACTATTTTTGTAAAAATATGATATTCTTTGGTTCAGAATGCATCCCATCTTTACCAGTGCCCAATTGAAAACTTTCATAATTAGGTAACAGTATTTTTATGAATTACCACCACAGAAATTTTTTTGCCCAAACACACTATAATTTGTCCCAGAACCGTTCTAACAATCCAATTTGCCTGGCCTCAAAATGGAAATTTTGACAGTTCTGTGATAGTTTGTCTCGGAAATTTTTCAAAAATCCAACCTATACATTGGCTTAGAACGACTCTACCATTCACTTTCCATCATTTCTCCGAAAGAATCTTACCCTACTACCCATCCTATACAGAACTACTTTCTCCTCATTTGGTTTGTGAAAAAGATGTTGACTTGGATCTTTCACAAGCTATGTTGTTGAGATGTGCAAGTTCGGAGGGCACATAAAACGGGGGTCTAGGGCCTTCGCGACCAGAAAAAAAATTCTGAGTCAGTGCCCTACAGATCGTTGGAAAATGTAATAAGACAGCAAGATTGTACAAACCGATACTCACATTATAATTGCCAAAGATCATCGGCCTTACCCCCCCCCCCCCCAATGATTTTACACCGGAATTAGACGAATTAGAAAAGTGGTCCTGGAGAATATTGGGGGGGGCGACCGCCCCCCCCCCCTTGCCCCCCCCCCCCTCCCGGCGCTTCTGACGAAACAGCGATAAGGTGGCTCACTACCAAGTAAAAATAGGTAAAAACACACACAAAAACAGTTGGTTAAGGTGGCTCGCTACCAATAAACGTTATGTTAGGCCTCATCTTGACTATAGCAATATAATTTATCACAAATACGATACTATACTAGTATGCGCCTTTACAGTAAAAACCCGCGTATAAGAACCTACTATTTTGCAAATCAGCCTGGGTTATTAAACAATGAATACAATGGATTGGTTCTTATAAAACATCAAGAACAAACTCGAACAAACTCAGTATGCTGCTGCTGTAGCTGCTAAATGCTCTAAAAATCCCAAAATCCTTAGGTTCCCACCCTTTATCGGAATGAAAAGTCAAACCTCATAAAGATTTTTAAAAATCCTGAAATCTCTTGAAAAATCCCGAAAAATCCCAAAATCTCTCGTTTTATCATGGGATTTTTCAAAATCTCAAAATCTCGTACACACTTTTCAGGAGTGAATCACCCCTCGCTCTTGGCAAGCAAAATAATGTTTAAACTTGGTCATGGACATAACTGTACAGTGTTTTATCGTGTAAAACGAAGAATAATCAACAACATCTCAGTCATAAGTTATACCTGGTAGCTAGCCGGGGACGTGCCACTTTTTCAATGTCACACGTCTGCGTTCAGAGTTGAGTTTGTGTCCATCATGCGGAAATCAAGCTTTACTATCAACTGAAAGTTTTGTTTTTGTTTCGCTCGATTGAAAATTAGAATACAATCCCCAATATTCTGTCTCAGTCACAACAGAATCAAGAACATCATTGCCCTTTCAGTCACTTCCGGCAAATTCCCGTTATTCGAAGGTATACGCATGCTCCGCCTCGCTTTAAAACGGAAAATTATGAGGAATAATTTATGCATTAAGTTCGGCGCATGAGAAGAGCGACGTCTAACTTGAAGTCGCTCCAGAGTCGCATAATGCGACTGGACCAGTCGCTCCAAGTACATTCTGCTGCACCTAATTAAATTTGCCGAATTTAATCAAGTTAAACGTCGCTCTTCTCATGCGCCTAATTCACCTATTAGGTTCGGCGCATGAGAAGAGCGACGTTTAACCTAGGCTTGATAGTCCTACTTTATTGTATGAAATATTTTTCAAGGACAGGGAAGACGCTCTCTGTGCAGGTTTCTAGGGCAGTTTTCGTTTTGAAGTGTGCCAAATTATTCCTACCAAGAGAATCTTTGAATCTCTCTACTGCACATTGGTATTGTGGTGCTCCTCTTTGGATACTGTCTGGTGCTGCGCAGGCTCATCTGAACTGAATTCAGTTTCAAAAGCTTCACAAACCCGCTGCAAGAATTGTAACAAACATCATCTACAACGCCCCAGACAGACCACTTATTGAAGGGCTGGGTTGGATGACCATTCAGGGACTCATTCAAAATGAGTCTGGAACAATGGTCTTCAAATCCCTAAATGGGTTGGCTCACAATACTTGTGTAACCTTCTCACAAAAAATTCAGAATGCTCCTCCCGTAGCCTCAGTCTGCACTACCAAAATAGACAGGGACAACATGCCGTTCCGAAACCACCACCATGCCAACAGTACCCAATCCATCAGCACCAGCATGATATACGCACATTAATATTGGTTCCACCCTTTACATACTTTCCTGACACACCCTGCATTACCACAGCTGGCATAGCATATAGGTGGTAGGTATTACTCCCTCTTTATTTAGTTACCTTTGCTATTTGTTCCCTTAGTATTGTATTTTAGTAGCATCTTAACATTTGTTTTCACTCTGTGCTATCCGAAAAATGCTATGTATGGGAGGAGGCCCCATGGTCCCTCGGATGGACCGCCCCTATTTGCTTTCCGCTGTCGGGCCACACTAAGCAGGTTCTTTTTTCGCTATACCCTGACTTCTCTTGAGGCATAACCCTTGTATAATACATCAAGATCGTATTCCACCTGAATATAACATTGTGTAACATACCATTTAAGAAACTGTCTACCTCCATCCGGCCTACACAAGAATAAAACCGTCAGACCGTTTTTTAACTCAACATATAGAAAAGGAAATGAAAAGAGACCGTTGTCACTAACCTAATAAACAACACAGCAGCACAACAACCAATTTCAACAAATACAACCAGATATATGTCAAAACTGAAAATATTTCAATGAACACTTCAATAAATCAACACTCCAAATCTCATATTTGGATACTAAGTGTACTATGGCAACAAAAACGCATGTCCCTTGACCCTTGACCTCGCTGGATTGGATCACCACGCTGCGCAGTATTTCCGGATAATCTTCTGGTCACACGATCCTCAGGTTTTCAGATTCACACACACCTTCAAGTTGGAAACCATCAAACTAAAAACAAGAACCGTTGCGTACAGATTTCATAAATGGAAACGCTAAGAAACTACATGATTGGGAGGAGCTACAACTTCTCTGGAATCAAAACACAATTCAATAAAATCAGGCAAAACATTTACAACATGGGAAACTCCATGCGATTTTGCCCTTGACGTTGAATTGCAGCCTTGAATGCGATTTTGCCCTTGACGTTGAATTGTACCCTTGACGTTGAATTATTCCCTTGAAGTTGAAAGGGATTTACGTGTATTAGAATTTCTTAGATCTTGAATGTGGTATCGTTCGTTGATTTTATTGAAAATTCTACCCTTGATATTGAACGTAATTCTTGACGTTGAAAATAGCTATTGAATTGTGATGCAATTGTATTTTCTTGAATTTTGCACCATTTGGCCTACCATAGATAACCTGCCCATAAGTTTTTCCCTCTCAGGGCTTTACGGTTAAGGTGGATCTGCACTTAAGGTGGCTCACTACCAAAAATTTCAAAATGGCGAAACCGCGATAAGGTGGCTCACTACCAAGTAAAAATAGGCAAAAACATTAAAAACAATTGATTAAGGTGGCTCGCTACCAAAATAACGTTAAGGTGGCACACACTTGGTGTCCTATCGCTCATGGTTTTTCTACCGATTTTTACGGTTTCACAGAACGTTACAGCTATGTATCCAAGATATGTTTCCTTTTGGCTCATTAGGAAATGATGAATTATCAGTACTTTATGATTTTGATCTCCCATCCTTTGTTGACTTTTCACCTTCATTTGAAACTGCATTTAACCTTGTGAATTTGCCTAATCTTAGTGATTATGATAAACGCCCGACAACCCCAGAGGTTTTCTGACGTCACATCCGGTCCTTGGAGCGAGGTTTTTGCCAATGGCGCGAATTTTTGGTCTGGCGTCAGCAACTTCTGACGCGTACGGCCGTTGTGAAGGACAACATCGAAAAAAGCGGAATGTATTTCCATCCGTTTAAAGCTTTATTATCGCTATATAATGCCCGCCGGAATTATTGGCTGCCAATAATTCAGTTGCCAGCCTCGCACTTGAGAGTAGGACGTGCGCATATGGCGGTGTTGTTTGATGTAGCGTCCAAATTTTTGTGATGGGAGATGGCAGGCAGACCGAAGCTCGAAGATCCGAAGGGAGTTCGAATACATGATATGCATATTGACGTCATAATCACGTTCGAATAAAATTGAGTGGCAAAATGAGTCCATAATGGCGGCCGCGAGCTTCGAGGCTTCGGGCATCCCTGCTCCTGTCCCTGAAATCACATTCTCAGAGTCAAAATTTTTTGCAACAAATCAGCTCAGGAGAAAGCTGAGGCTTTAAAGTGTCTAATTTCATTTCTACTTCTTGCTTTTCGTTCCCAATAGAGACGCGACTGACCAAAGAAAATCAATCATGCGGCCTAAGGGTTATTCCGGACCCTTGAAATTCCCGCCAAACCGGATTAATCTGCGAAGCGCGCGCAGGCCTCGGGATGAAACAAACATTGGCCTAACATATTTCAAATCAGTTTCTTCGACATTCAGTAAGAAAAACACTTCCAGGGCTGCTGGTTGTGTAAATACATTGCCTCAAAGTGGAGTGCTCAATTTCCATGGAATTCGAAGGAAGCATGCACGACGTTTTCGTTCGTTTACCACGGCAGAGATTGGAAGCTCTCCTGGCTTTGATACTCGTTGAATTTGAAATCAGTTCTTTCTCAAGGTAGGCCCTGTTGTCTATATATTTTGTTTCAATCGTTTCTTTGTCGTTCTCCGTTGCTGGTTCTCATTCTGATACAATATTCTGCCGCTAAAAATGAGTTGTTTCCACCGTAAATATTTCACACAGAGAAGTGACTCGAAAATAGAATGTGCTTGGAGATCTATTTTTACATTATTCACTCTTTGTAGGAGAAAATGATGGCAAGCTCCCCACATTTTTGGACACATGACCGTTCAACTGAAAAAGCACATCAAGAAGACTCCACTTCAGATGTTTACAATGGAAAGTGGTCACAGGAATGCTGCATTGTAACTGACTTCCATTTTCTTGCATTCAATGAAAGAAGTGTCAGTGAAGTTTTAAAGCTGAAAATAGCTGGTTGGCAATTTATTGTCATGTGTGCTGCAGCAATCGCAAACAATTTCAACAAGCTGCTTGGCAATTTTAGAAGATTCTCATTGCTGTAGAGAATGATTGGCTGCCAGAAGAACATTTATTCCAGAAGCTCTACAAAGTTACAAATTACTCCCAAAGTTTGTAACTCAGAAATGTTCAGACGAAAAATATCTGGTGATGCTGGCTTTAGACAAAAATTAAAGATCTTAAAAAAGACAGAACAAAAGTTTTGCAAAGTTGCAAGTAAAACCCCTGGTTTGAGTAAGATTGTTGTTTGGACAAAATAAAGCAGAGGAAAGAGATTATTTGGAAGGATTAGCACAAATAAATATTGGAAATATCAACATATAAATAAATTCTTGGTTTGCTTGGTTGATTATCAATTATGGATTGTGATATCAATTGTGAACAATACTTGTTTTTGAAATGTTGAGAACTGAACAATGCTAAGTGTTTATCACTGATTTATGTTGGAAACAACCTGAATTGAAATTTGGTAACACCCTAGCTGCTATGAGCAGTGCAAAGCTACAGTAAAAGCCCGCGTATAAGAACCTACAATTTTGCAAGTCAGCCTAACTAAACTAGGTTCTTATGTTTTGGGTATTTAGTGGAAAATGAGGCTCTTCGGGTTCTTAAATTGGTTCTTACTTTATTCATGGCCTTCAGGAATTTCTTTTCTTCATATTCAAACTTCAGGCCTATTATTTACTGTCAGATCACATCAGTTGAATTTATGAGATATTCCCCAACAGAAATTTGTGGAAGAATCCGAAATGTTTATATAATCCAGATAAAATCTTTCAAAAGCTTCTCATCAGGTAATATAAGCATTTTTTCATTCTTCCACAAACTTCTGTTGTGAATAAGACTCCATGCTCTCTAAAAATAAGAACCTATTCAAATTCCAGGCTGAATGGGTTCTTATAAAATTGGGGTTTAATTCAAAAATTTCAGCCTGTAGGTTCTTAATCCACTAGGTTCTTATACGCGGGTTTTTTTCCCTGTATTTCTGTTTTCTTTGTTTCCACAGAGTGTCACACTTCCCAAGTTCCAATATACTTTTGTATCTTCAGAGCAACACAATATTTAATGCTGGATGAAAATTATTTCCTGCAAGAGCAGTTTTTATTTCCAAAATTGGAACGAAACCTATGAAGCAAGCTTTTATTAAATTATTGATAGAAATGTGAGAGGGATTTGAGGTATGGTTGTGTTTTAGAAATGCCCTTAATAGTTTTCACACAGCATCCCCTTCTGATAATATTTTTTTAATTCGTTCATTCAAATGTTAATGAACTGAGGGATTTTCACTTATAAATGCACATCAGAAAGTTATCATTCAACAGTTTCATGAAAATATTACAAATCAACTGCTTAGCTACTCTGGAAACTTTATCAGAGACAATTCCCTTAAAATACTGGATTCAATGTTGCTGAACAATGACAATTTCATACAATACATGAAACTCACAGCCAAAATTTATCCCACACTTTGTGGATGAATTTCAATGAATGACCACAAAATAGATGCTTCTTGCTACATAAATGACTGGAAAAAAGTTTCATGGTGGAATGATCTTTCTGTTTCATTTGACAAATTTGGATTGCTGAGAAGAATTTTAGAGAAGCAGTAGGGAATGAACAATGAGTCATGTGTGGCAAAAGAAACTAACAACATTCATGGCTTCAACAAAGGTATCTTAAATCTCAACAAATCTAACTTTGAGAATGTTTATTTTCTGAGCATGTCACTTTCTGTATCACAAACTTTGGGAGAAATTTGTAACTTTGTAGAGATTCTGGAATAAATGCTCTTCTGGCAGCCAACCATTCTCTACAGCAATGAGAATCTTCTAAAAATGCCAAGCAGCTTGTTGAAATTGTTTGCGATTGCTGCAGCACACATGACAATAAATTGCCAACCAGCTATTTTCAGCTTTAAAACTTCACTGACACTTCTTTCATTGAATGCAAGAAAATGGAAGTCAGTTACAATGCAGCATTCCTGTGACCACTTTCCATTGTAAACATCTGAAATGGAGTCTTCTGGATGTGCTTTTTCAGTTGAACGGTCATGTGTCCAAAAATGTGGGGAGCTTGCCATCATTTTCTCCTACAAAGAGTGAATAATGTAAAAATAGATCTCCAAGCACATTCTATTTTCGAGTCACTTCTCTGTGTGAAATATTTACGGTGGAAACAACTCATTTTTGCAGAATATTGAATGAGAACCAGCAACGGAGAACGACAAAGAAACGATTGAAACAAAATATATAGACAACATGGCCTACCTTGAGAAAGAACTGATTTCAACTTCAACGAGTATCAAAGCCAGGAGAGCTTCCAATCTCTGCCGTGGTAAACGAACGAAAACGTCGTGCATGCTTCCTTCGAATTCCATGGAAATTGAGCACTCCACTTTGAGGCAATGTATTTGCACAACCAGCAGCCCTGGAAGTGTTTTTCTTACTGAATGTCGAAGAAACTGATTTGAAATATGTTAGGCCAATGTTTGTTTCATCCCGAGGCCTGCGCGCGCTTCGCAGATTAATCCGGTTTGGCGGGAATTTCAAGGGTCCGGAATAACCCTTAGGCCGCATGATTGATTTTCTTTGGTCAGTCGCGTCTCTATTGGGAACGAAAAGCAAGAAGTAGAAATGAAATTAGACACTTTAAAGCCTCAGCTTTCTCCTGAGCTGATTTGTTGCAAAAAATTTTGACTCTGAGAATGTGATTTCAGGGACAGGAGCAGGGATGCCCGAAGCCCCGAAGCTCGCGGCCGCCATTATGGACTCATTTTGCCACTCAATTTTATTCGAACGTGATTATGACGTCAATATGCATATCATGTATTACTCTGAGAACGACTGAAGAAACGAAGGCGCTGTTTATGGAGACTAAGCAGCAGAACAGCTTTGAAAGCAACGGCGACTTTTTGCAGTTCCTGTTGGAATTTTTCTTGCAAGTGAGGAGCAATTTTGAAAGGACCCACGAGTCTGGACTTAGGCCTGGGCCTAGCAGCCCCGAAGAAGAAGAAGAGAGTATGCATATGGACTATGAAATAGAAACAGACGAGTAAGTAAGAATGTTTGATGTTCTGTGAATTCGTTTACTTCTACACTTTCAATGTACCTAAAAATTTGTAGCAAAATGATATTTAGGTCGCATATTAACAGGTTACTGGATTGGATGGATTCTTTGTTGTGTGTCTTTCAGAATATTTTCCTTGCCCTCTGTGCCCGGGGGGGGGGGGTACTTAGTATATTTGTCCGACGGGGATGTGCCGTTTTTAAGGGTATCGTTTTCACCTATTTTTTCTAGCACAGGGTATCAAAATGAGGCAATTTTTCTAGAGCAAGTTGTCAAAACATGTCAAAGGGGAATATTCTGCTAGATCGGGTCGTTTTTCGGTCAAATTTCATGTTTTTGAGTATACTTTTCATCAATTTTTTCTAGAACAGGTTATCATTTTGAGCGAAAAATTCTGGAGCAGGGTAAAAAAAATTTTTTTTCGTGGGCACACCCCCGTACAAATTTAAGTCAAGTACCCCCCCCCGGGCCTCTGTGCAAATTGCCAAGTGAAAAATAGAGCCACAAAAAATATAGTTTACAAAATAATGTATTTGCAATCTGTTGCTTGTGCATGCATGTTCAGTTTCTAATTCAATCAACTTGTCTTTTAATGAATATGTATGGGTACTGGGTAGATTATTTTATATTTATTTTGATTCCATTTTGGTTTGATTGTAAAAGCATGTTCTTTCTTTTTGAAGGGATGCTAAAGAAGACATGGAAGCAGCAGCAGGGTATCTAGACATGAAAACTAGTCATCGGAAAGAGAGGAACTCTTTCATCAATGACCATTCATTTTTAGAGAACTGTGAATCAGCACATGATGCTACAGAAATTAGTGTATGTATGTCGGATGATGAACTTGAGGATATAGTGGAACCAGCTGATCCTAAGGAGCAAATTGCAGAGATGGTTCCGATGTATGAATCTTACTGCTGGGGTAGTAGTAATCTTTTAACTTCTTGTGCCGTTGATACTTTCATGGAGATCATGTTTCAGTCATACATACGGCGACCAGAGTCATTTGAAAACAATGCCAGTAGACATATGATTGTTCTGATACAAGGTTATAGGAAGAGAATTGAGTTAAATGAGCTCGAATCAGGGAAAGTAGCATTTTGGGAATGGCTTCGATGTAAAGGAGCAAATATGTTTGAAGTTGGCAATTTCATTTCTCTCACTGCCATATTTGAGGCATTCATTGGTAGCCTTGTATCACACCAGGAAGGGCAACTATTTAAGCTACAATATGAGGAGCATACAAGATGTGACCTCTACTCACAACACAGCAAGACAGTCAGTGGCGGATTTAGGGGGGGCAAGTGGGGGCAATTGCCCCCCCCCCTTCACGATGAAAACTCAGCTTGGCGCCCCTCTTTTGGCGAGAAAAGCGCCCCTCTTCCTGACTCTAATGCATAATTTTTCAACTATTTCGATTTAAATATGGGGGAAACATATAAATCAAGGCGTTATTTAGCAGTAAATCAAAGAATTTTCTTTGAAAAGCGTCCAAAATTTTTTCGCGCGCCTTCGGCGCGCTCAATTTCTATCGTATATTTGGCGCCCACTTTGCAAGTTGCCCCCCCCTTCAAATTCGGGCTGGATCCGCCCTTGAAGACAGTTACAGTCACGAGCAATGTTGTATATGTTACGAAGAATAAGCTTAAAGAATTAGGAGCCATACCTGACACAGAAACACTGTGTGCAAAATTGTTCTCTACATCAAAAAGGAAATTGAAAAAGGATTGTCAGCAATCATCCCTAAATAGCGCAAGGAATTGTTGTGGAAAGTTGATCAAGTCTGCCTTTTTAAAAGTCCACCCAAAAATTATTGTGCTAAATGTAAATGATGTGGCAGAAAGCAAGCTAGGAATCTCAAAGTCCGTATCAATAGATTTTGTGCATTACGGACTCGTTGCTGTTGGGTTCCTGAAAGATGACCACTATTTTTGTCAAATATTATCATCCCAGTCAAACTATAAACAGGGGTGGTATTTGCATGATGGTCTTCGAAATGGTGGGTGTGCTACATACTTAGGGGAGGGACCATGCATTTTAGAAAGCACACATGTTGAAATATTGGTATACGAGCAAGTGCTGCCTGCATGCACCCCCAAAGTTAACACAGGAAGCCAAACAAAATGCTCGAAAGAGGAAGAGTTCTGTATTGTCAATGCATCCAGAGCAATTGTACACATACCCAGTCTCGAGCAACTTGCCCTGGCTGGGAACTGTCAAGAGAAAGGCTGCAACAAGAAAGTAGTATCAGTTAAATCAAATCAAAGAGGTGTAGATCTTGTGCTTGAAATGATTTGTTCAGCATATCATACAACTAAGTGGTTTTCATCTCCATGGTATTATGGAAGGTTGTCAAACAACATTCTTTGCTGTGCTGCCATTTTCCTCTCCGGGGGGAGTTACAGCCAATTTGCCAGGTTTCAAGGATTCCTCAACCTTGGGAAAATATCTTCAGGACAATTCTATGAGCTGCAGTCCCTTTCTATTCTTCCAGCTGTTCACTCAGCATACACAAAGTTACAACATAGGTTGATTGGTGAAGTTGGCTCAAAAGAAGTAATTATTGCAAGTGACACACGGAGTGACACAATGGGCCATTGTGCTATGCGTGGGACATGCAGCTTCCTTGATACTGAAACAAATGTATGGCTTTTAATGAAATGTGGTGATTTCAGAGAGGTAGATCGCAAAGCACCAAATTTGGAGAAAGAAAAATTTAGAGAGGGGCTTGTTTACTTGAAGGAACAGATAAAAGTGAAGGAAGTTGTTACAGATGCATCACCACAAGTTATTTGCCTTATGAGTAAGCTTTTTCAATTATCTTATAAAATTACCAGACTGCCAACTTTGTTGTGAGTGCCAGGGGTCTCAAGTCAAATTTTTTCAGGCAAAAGTGGACATGAAATTTAGTAGGAGTTGGAAACAGTCTTATACAGTAGACCATTGCCATGTGTGCACAGCCAATGCACAATTTTGCTACGGGCGCAAAGGTTTTCATTAAAAAGACCTTAGACTTTTCAATTCAGTCAAGCGGCAGACCAAGCATGCATTGATATGGAAATATTTGAAAATTTACTGAATGTTTAGTTTTTGTATCACACCTCCCTTTCAGTGCAGGACAGAGCATTGTCTCGAGTTAACAATTAACTGATGTTTAACTGATCAAATTTTCTTCCAGAGAATGATCCCAAACTGTCTTCCATAACTCACTCACTTGATGTGTGGCACAAGGCAAAGAAACTAACAGCAAAGCTGACAGAGGTTTGTACAGTAGATACTATAACTATTTGGCTGGTAAAAATCCCCAATGTTAAGAAACCAAAGGTATATGGCATTGATAAACAATGGGGATTTTACTACACCAGGTGTAGTAAAATCCCCATTGTTTATTAATGCCATATACCTTTGGTTTCTTAATATTGGGGATCTTTACCATCCTGTCCTCATATGAAATGATTGTAAATAATCAAATTATGCCTAATTGGAAAAGCTAGTTCTATGTAGTACAATACATTTTAAACATTTCAAGATAAAGATCTTCTTTATGTGTCATGCGCGAGGGCGTAGACGATCGTGCTCTTCCAAACTTCTCTATCTTGGCATGTTTGCATTTTGCTGCAGGACAGTTCAGCTCAGTCACAGCTTTTTAATGTTTTGTTGCATTTTATTTCCACTTAAATAGGCAGCATCAAAATCTATCAACAAATCTCTAGAAAAGTGGATTGCACCAATAAGGAACCACTTCTGGTATTCCTGTGAGAACTGCGATGGCAGTGTGGAGAAGCTAAAAGATCTGTGGTTAGGGGTGATTCATCATGTTCAGGGCAACATGAGTGGCTTGGAGGTCGCTGCAATCATGAATTGATGATTGATGCAGATGGTGACAAGGAGTGGTTGAGAGAGGATGACCCAGCAATGGCAGCAATAAGGTACCCATTAGTGTTAAAGCTTTACTGTCACTATAAATACAGCGCCAGCCTCGTTTTGCTCATTCTGTACATGTGATCGTTGTGAGCGGTAGGCGGAAGAACGCTGCGAGCAATGGACGACGGCAGCTTTTGCCTGAACTTTCTGTTGGAGGAAGGAACGGAGAGTGCTGGTGCAGTGCCCACTTCATATGGAGAACTTTTTGCAGCTCTGCAGAATGATAATGAGTGAGTAGAAAGATTTCGATATATATTACCAGCGGTTGGAAAGTTCATATTCATTTTTTACAGTCTTCTTTAGAATGTGTTTGGCGCCATCAAAACAAGGCCATGCTCAATTTTAGGCCCTCTTCTCCCTTGCCCTTCTTCAAATGTGTTTGCAGAAAACCACACCAGGTATGACCCAAATATGATACCTTTTCTTTTAGATCTACAATAGAGCCCGTAAAAACTGTATCGGAGGAAGAAATGGCAAGTTTGTTGGCAACAAGCCCTGCACAATTATCGATGCAGAAGGTTCGTTCATCTACTCCCTCGCGCCGTCGTCGTGTTCCGTTTGCAGTGAAGAACTCTCCTGTCGAAGAATATAAGATAGGAAGTCTATTCAAGAAAAGAAAGGGTTAGTATGAGAGGTTTGATGCCTCTACTTCGTATTTTCGGCAGGGGGGGGGGACAAATATTTAAAAGTTTTTTGGTTAGAAAATCATTTCTCAATTTCAAAATCTCAAGGGAGCTCAAAGGGTTGTTCTTCAGTAGTCTGAAAAGAAGTATACCCATTAGCACTAGTAGATGTAGAAGCAGCTGACAGTATCATTTAGTTTCAAGCTTGAGAGCAACAGAAGAAATGGTTATGGGGAATTTAATCTTATGTTTGAATCCTGAATATAACTACCCTTCGCATAACAGCTCTGAAGAAGTCCTGCATGGCGGGATAAAGTATTGGTAATATATATGCATTCTTTAGATTTATACATATTTACTGTTGTTTCTTCATCATGTTGCAGTGTTTCTAACTTATTTATACCTACAAACTTTTCCATATAGCATGGCTATTGCGAATCAGCTGCCATTGGCCACACATTAAATTGACATTTGGATATGTGTGGCCCTGCTTCACACTTCTGTGGCAAATTGTTTAACTAATTTTTTATTTTAATTCTATGTTTTGATGGTCACAATGATTCAAAAGCCGTAAAGAGCAAAATATCTGCAAATGAAGAACCTGGACAAAGAGTTTCAAAGGCAAGTAGAGGTTTATAACAAGCCATATGCACTGGAGAGGGGCAGCTACTGTACCTCATGAACATTATCAGAAATATTAGACATGGGCGTGAACACGATTAATGCTGAGATTGAGTATATATATAAGATTCTTTTCTAATCTGCTTCACAAAAAATAAAAGCTCTGTTTGCATTTTACTGCTTGCCCTACCACACTTTCTCTTTACTGATGGCAAGTTCAATGTCTTAGTTGCTACAGAGTCTAGCCAGATGAAATGTCTGTTTAAATTTCATGTTACCCTTTTCTTTTAGTGCAAATGTAGTATAACTGGAAAATGTATCAAATGTAAATGTGCAAAAACTGGTGGATGCACAGATATGTGCAGCTGCAAGCCTGGTATCTGCAAGAGCAGAAAGAAGGTACGTACATACAGTATCATGTTTACCATCATAAGTATCATCTTCTCATGAGTGGGTTACCTAAATTTGTCCTTTGTGTGTGCTTTGAGAGAGAAAAACTGACCCACACACATTAAATCAAGAACATCAAACATGCAATAGACCTTTTAGCTATTCTACAAAAGAGCCTGGATCGAGCGTTATTTTTATACACGAGGTTCGATAGAGTGGCGTTAGAGCTTCTATCAATATTGTGCATATTCGAAAATTCTAGAAAGTGCACATTGGAGAATTTTCGAATTTGCACAATAGTGATAGAAGCTCTTAACACCACTCTATCGAGCCTCACGTATAAAAATAATGCTCGATCCAGGCTCTTTTGTAGAATAGCTAAAAGGTCTATTGGTGAGTTTGGGGTGAAATGGGTACAGAAAATTCTGCTAAATATTTCTAAAATGTTTGTTCACAGTCAATTGTTCAAACTACTTTCCTTGAAATAATGAGTGCTTATTTATCAGGGAAAGGTCTACTGTTTTCCAGCAATCAATACTACATATTTTACCTCAGCCTGGCCATTTGACCTTTTGCTTGCTTCCTTATGCAGTTTTAATCATACCGTTTCTTGACAAATAATTGATTAACTTTATTTTCTACTCTGTAGCCAGATGAAGAGAAACAACTGAAAACTAGTCAGACTGGCCCACTAGCACTGAGAATTCATCCAGCAGACAAATCGATGATGAATCAGCTGACAGCACAAGCAAAGGTATTACAGTAGATATGTCAAGTTGTTTTAGCTAGAGTGTAAATTGTAAAAAAGTGACTTTTTGAAAATCATTTGCATTTTCCTATTCACTAACCCCAGTGACCCCTGTGAGCCCATGAAATTAGAAAAAGTTCTTTTTCAGCCCTCTCAGATAAAATTCCGATTCCATAAAAACCCAAAATTATAGGCAATTATTTTTGTTATTATACTTTAGATCAGCTTTTAATAAGATTTGCCACCTGTTATATTGTGAACATGATAAAAACAGTGAAACGAATTGCATTTCATAAGTCCAAGCATTGATTATTTTGCTTGCAGGACGCAATCAACAGTTTGTCTGATGAAGAATTGAGGTCACTTGTTCTGCAACAGGCAGAAGTGCAGCCCAGGTTATGGATCAATGAGATATCTAGAGTTCAAACCATAAGAGAGGAAACCCCAGAAGGAACTGACCTGTCACCACAATGGTGTTCTTGTGGAAACTGCAGACAAATGGAGATACAAAAGATGGAAGTATGCTGTGGGAAGCTACCACTAAATTGCCACACATTAGATCCCATGTTTACAGAGGGCTGCCTGTCGCAGTTTGCCTTGGAAATTGGACAAATCTGCTATGCCAACTTCAGAGCTCAAGCTCCAAGGTTCAATAATGAAAATTTAAGGTTCATAGCCTACCGCAACTACATAGCGTGGATCCATGAAAAACTTGGGAAAGGAAATCGAAAACCTGTTCCATCATGTTGCGTCTTAAAAATTCGAAAATCGTATCCTGATCCAAACAACAGATACGTATTATATAAAGAATGGGAAGGAATGTAACACCAAAGAGATATATGAAAACAGTTTAATAGCATGCAAGATCTTTAAATGACCCTTACGTACAGAAGGCTGGCATACTCTCTGTGAAGTGACAATAATTTTCAATTTTAGCTGAAAAACCCTAATTTTATTGCAAAGTTTCTCTGAATGTTAGGTAGGATCTTGAAGAGATTTGAGAGTGAACTTCTGGAAAACATCCGGTTCTGTTACTACTAAATCTAAAAGGAAACTGCCTACTACAGTATGGCATATCTTTACAAGAGGCAAACCACATGCTTCAGCATGCTACTGTGCATTATTGCTTAGTTAAATAACCACTCATCATCTTTGCAACAAACTGAACGTGTGCAGAACTCAGCTTTCCATTCTAGTAAGCAACCAGTGCCGTGGCAAAACCATTCTCCTCAGAAAACATTTAATCTCTCCTTCCAACATCATGCAGCCTATCAAAAAGCAGTAAAACAGATGTTGTTGTTGCATAGTCTTGGCATTGACAGATTTATTTCTGAAGAGAGAGGTTTTGCAAAAAGGTAAAGTGCTGCTCACTATAACAGAAAGCAGAGTTACCTTAAACAGATTTTTTCTGATGCCTTGATTTTTGGAGCTGTGACAGTATCATTGTTTGTTCTGGAACAGATGATGTTCTCCCCATTTGTCCAAACTTTGATTCAATTGTGAGCAGCTGGCAAGACTTTGTTTTCTGCAGTCTGCTTTTGGCAACACTGTTTGCAAGGCAGGAAGCCATCAGTCCTAAAATCAATGCACACAAATGAAACAATGAAATAATCAGTGCACAATCTCTAAATTTTCAAGAAATTCTTAGGAATTCATCTAAAAATATATTCAAATTTTACAAAAGTTTAAGGAAATCTCCCCAACAGATACAAATTCCCAAAAAGTCTTTCAATAATTCTTTGAAAATCTCAAAAAACTTAAATTCTTAAGAATCTCAAAAATGTCACAGTGTCACAGAAAGAAATATTTGAAACATGTTAGACATTTTTAAATCACATATTCCCGTATGCTACTTTTGGGGTGACTGGCTCCGTGGTGGCAAGCAATCGGGTAGGCTGGAATTTTTTTAGGTGCTAACCAGAAAATTGTAAATTTGAAACTGTTGAAAACAACACCTGAAGGCAATGAAATTTGGGACAGATACCCCTTTAGAAAATTTATGAACGCTAACCTTCTATGTAAGCATATTCTTTTTTCTCTTTAACTTCCACAACAAAATGTGTCTTTGAGCGTCGATTATAAAGTCTGTTGAGAATCTTTGTACCATACTTGTTGACTCTTGTTTTTCTATCCTTATGGTTGTTGTAGTCTAGGAACGCTAACTCCATCCTGCCCCGGTATGCATCATATTTGTACCCTGTAAATGAAACTTCAATGTTATGTCAGGGGAGAATTTTAGGAGAAGATGTGCCACATCTCTTTCTTCATTTCATAAGAAAAATAGAATTGGTCATTGTAGAGAGGTGTCCGCTGTATAGAGGCGTCCGCTAATGGAGGTTTCACTGTACAGTATCTTACAAAGAAATGTGTACAAGTTAAGCTGAATTCTCACCAATGTGCTTGGGACAGTACATTAACATCAAACTGTGTATCGTCTCCAAGGCCCCAGTGTGCTGTGAATGTATGTAAAAATGTAGGGTACTCAGCCAGTTGTGATCAAGAACAATTTCTCTACAAGGTAAAAACAACAGAAAAAAACTTTCAAAAGTCATCAAAACCTTTCTTTCATTTTGAAATGTTATTTATTTTCCTTTTCTTACCAGAGAAAAGAAATTTGAATCTCAATGCGAATTGCAATAAGAAACTGGGTGCTTCAGTCAGGGAGCGAGTTTAATTTTGTCAATTCGCAATCTTGACAGGTTCATTATGTCTTGTTCAATTCTTAACTTTACCATTCCGCCTTGGACACCTCCTGGACATTTGCACATCAAATATTCCTGGCCATGAGGCATTTTACAGTCAATTTTCCCAGGCCCCAGGGTATTTGACAATACTGCAGGCTTTTGCTCATAAAATTACTGAGAAATGTGCCCTTTCTCAGTGCTGCCCTCCGGGCATTGCCATAAGAATCCCCCCCCCCAGGAATTTGTGTCTAAAATTTTTGTAGACCCTTGGGTATGTATGATAAGGGTAGGCATTGAACAAGACATCACCAGTTAATGAACTTGTTGAGACATTTTCGAATGTGTTTTCCCTTGTGATAGAGAAGCACGCCCCTCTTCGTCAAATTCGAGTATCAGAAAAGTATTGTCCGTGGATGAATGCTGATCTAAAGAGACTGATCAGGACCAGAGATCGACTGAAAAGATATGCAGTGAAACACAAATCACAGGCTTTGATGAGTTCTTATAGGCAATGTAGAAATCAGGTAAATACCCTGAATGTTGCGCTGAAAAGGCAA
Organism: Aurelia coerulea; assembly: GCA_039566865.1. Taxonomy (NCBI): domain Eukaryota; kingdom Metazoa; phylum Cnidaria; class Scyphozoa; order Semaeostomeae; family Ulmaridae; genus Aurelia; species Aurelia coerulea. The sequence goes on along the minus strand of CM076949.1, from coordinate 12,699,774 downwards.
TATTTCTCTGATAAAATCTTACAGCAGAAGGGTAACATGAAGGAATCATGGCAGACTATCAATCAGCTACTCAATAAAAAGTCAAAGTCGACAAACATAGATAGTTTGAAAGATTCTAACCAAACTGTTTTCGATAAACAAAGAATTTCGGACAATATGAATGAGTTCTTTTGTTCTGTTGGGAAGAAATTAGCCGCTGATATTGATGTTACCTCTAATCCGCTTCTGTCGGGAGAATATAACATTAATGACGGTGAGAAGACTTTTAACATGAGGGCAATTAACGAAGAAGACATCCAAAAAGCAATGGCTAAGATCAAACTAAAGAAAAGCTTTGGCAATGACAACGTCTCTGGATACTTTCTAAAGATTGCATTTCCAGTAATTTCTAGTAGTTTAGTGCAAATATTTAACGTTTCTATTGAAACCAGTACCTTTCCCGATGCTTGGAAAATTGCTAGAGTTACTCCGATTTACAAAGAAGGGGAAAAGTCAGAAAAATCGAACTATAGACCAATTTCTGTATTGCCTGTCATATCTAGGCTATTTGAGAAACTTATCTTTGACCAGTTGTACCAGTACATGAATGAGAATGGATTTCTGTCACCAGACCAGTCTGGTTTCAGAGCTCTACACTCAACTATAACTTGCTTGCTGAAATGCACAGATGATTGGTATAACGGCATGGATAAGGGACTTTTGACTGGCATGATCTTTATTGATCTCAAAAAAGCTTTTGACACGGTTGATCATGAAATCCTTTGCCAAAAACTCGCGCACTATGGTGTACTAAGTAGGGAGCTATCTTGGTTCAAGTCCTATCTCGCTAACAGAAAGCAATATTGTCGAGTAAATGGTGTAGATTCTAATATGGGGAGCATTGAGGTGGGAGTCCCACAGGGCTCTTGTCTCGGTCCACTCCTATTTTTAGTGTACATAAATGACCTTCCATGCGTTATAAAGAACTCTAAAGTGTCTATGTATGCTGATGATACAAGTATTTATCATTTTTCGAAAGACATTACTCAGTTGACCGAGGCTATCAATGAAGATCTACGGAAACTTGATACGTGGTTAAAGGGGAACAAACTATCCCTCAACGTAACTAAAACCCATTCTATGCTAATTACCACCAAACATAAGAAGAAGCATCTAGAGATTTCAAATCAAACTTTCCAACCTTCCATTCGCGAGACTAGAGTCGAAGTTGCAAGTAATACTAAGTACTTAGGTGTTCAAATCGACGAAAATCTCACATGGAAGGAGCAAATAAAAACAGTCACTGCGAAAGCTTCCCGAGCTATCGGCTTCTTGAAATACGCCAAAAAGTATCTTCCTGCTGGAGTTGTGAAGACTCTCTATAGCAGCATCGTGGAGCCTCATTTCCAATACTGTTGTTCTGTTTGGGGTTGCTGCAATTCCACCGACATCTTACAATTGCAGAGACTTCAAAACAGAGCAGCTCGTGTTGTGACCAATAGTCAGTTCGATGCTCCAAGTAAACCCTTGATACAAAGTTTAGGTTGGCACACGATCAAGGAGCTGATAGATAGACAGACGAAACTAATGGTTTTTAAATGCATCAACGACCTTGCTCCTACCTATCTTTGCAATCTTTTCACCAAAAAAGCTGATTGCACCGAGCGTAGCCTACGAAATACAAACACTGACTTGAGGCTGCCTTTGAAAAGTTCCGCTAATGGACAAAAATGCTTTTCATTCAAGGGTGCAAAAAGCTGGAACAGCCTTTCAACTGAGGTTAAACAGGCATCTTCGGTCAATGCCTTCAAGAGCCATATTTAGCGTAGACTGCTGTGTAGATAATATATTTTAGATACCCTGTAAATTGATTTCAACACTGATCATTATTTCTAACATTGTTTTTAATAGATTAATTAGACTTTGACATATTGTAAATAGGTTTTCTCTTTCCTTTGTATTATATTATTATTATTGTATTGTATCGTTAGATGGAGGGCCCCTTGAAAATCAGCACTTGCTGAAGGGCTACCCTCCCTAAATATGTGAAATCAAATCAAATCAAACCATCTCTGGAACCTGTCATCTTCAAAAAAAGCTTGATATTACTGTTCTTACAGGAAATTTATAACCATGCTTTTGTTCTGGTTGCAGTAATATTTTTTCATGCCCTGGCAACTGGAATTCAGTTCAGTTCAGTTTTCATATTTTAAATTCTCCACATACAATTTATCAATAACAAAGTAGAGTGAAAATATGAGCCTCACCTAATTGCCTCCAAAGCAGGATCATCAGGCTTAAGCCACTCCTTTTCACCAACTGCATCTATCATTTTGTCATGTTCGCACTGTCCCCCAATCCACTCGTGTTGACCTTGCACATGATGAACTATCCCCATCCAAAGATTTTTCAGCTTCTCTTCACTGCCATCGCAGTTCTCACAGCTGTACCAAAAATGGTTCCTAATGGCAGCTATCCACTTATCCAATGATTTGTTCACTGTCTTTGCAGCTGCCTAAAGGAATTAATAAATGCATTTCCTGTAACTTATATAGTTGTTCAACATGAAAATGAAAAGACTGCCATGCCAAAGATCTTTTGCTCCAACCATGCAGATGCAAACAGGTATTCCAATCAATAGATTGAAAACAATATTCATGTCAATTGACAATGTCAAAACAGTTGCTACCTGTACAGTGCCAAAGGAAAATTAAAAACTGCAAGCTACAAACATTTAAATATGTTCAAATTCAGGCAGGGTACTGGTAGGGTTGTTTCTTTACTTTCAAAAAATGGAGCCTACCTTTTCTTATAAGCAGTTTCTTATAAAAAAAATATGTGTAATGTGCCTAAGATTAAACTAAGGAGTCTGGTAAACTGTTTTGAGAATGGAAACAGAAATATAAATTATCAAGATCATTTTTACCGTCTGCCTAAGATGTTTTTCTATAGTAATTGCTGCCAATTTCTTGCAAGAAACCTGCCATGTTGTTAACAAAGTCAATATCTCAAATACCTATTACATGAATTGTTAATACCTCTGATAACTTTGCTGTCAACTTCTTAGCTTTGTGCCACACATCAAGTGAGTGAAATATACCAGCAAACTGTGGATCATTCTCTAGAAGCAAATTACAAAATATCTAATTCCTTTAGTAAATCAAAGCTCCAGTGGCACACACATAATTGAGGTTGATTTCATCTGCTATCATGACAATATTTTCATGAAAGAGCAATACAGTATGCCATCCTGGTCAAAGTGTAGATCGTGTCCGAGAAAAATATAACAACATTATTTGTTATGAAATAGTTCAACTGGTTCTGTCACCATTTTTTGTTCAGAGAAAGGTATGCAGTAAACATGACATGAATTTTTCGACTGGTCTCACTGTTCAGTAGTAGATTCTGATGCAAGATTTAACATGAAAATTACTTTGTGCCACAACAAAATTTGAAAACTCAACAACAACAAAATTTGAAAAAAATTCCAAGATGGCAAATGCAGCATTTTTCTCATTCAGCAAGCAGGGAAATCAAACTTACTCATTAAAAAAATGACTTGTGGTGATGCATCAGTGACAACCTCTTTAACGTTCAGATGTCTCTTTAAATACATGAGACCTTCTTTGAATTTTTCCTTCTCAAGGTTTGGAGCTTTTCTGTCAACCTCACGGAAGTCTCCACAATGCATTGTCAACCATGCTTCTGTATCCGTATCTAGAAAACTACATGTACCCCTCATTGCACTGTGTCCCATAGTATCACTTCTTGAATCACTTGCTAAAATGACATCCTTGCGTCCAACACTTATTAAAAGATCTTTCTGGAGACTCATTCTTGCTGAATGCACTGCTGGCAATATCGCAATTGATTGCAGTTCATAGAATTGAGCTTCTGAGATGTTACCAAGATTTAGAAATTTTTGAAACCTTGAGAACTGGCTGAAACTGCCACCTGACAAAAATACTGCTGCACAACTCAATACATTATTTGACATACGTCCATAATACCATGGAGATGAGGACCAGGTATTAACATGTCCAACAGCACAGGTTAGTTTCATGATGACATCAACACCTCGAGGCTCTGAAGACACATGAAAAACTGTCTGATTGCAACCTTTTTGCTGACAGATGCCATTTAATGCAAGCTGCTCAAGGCTTGGTAAGTGAACCATCGCTCTTTGACACCTAACAAGCTGCTTATCATCATCTGAATAAGATACTTCTTCAGGGATGCAACTACCTTCCTTCAGTAGTGAGTTAACATCGCATTTTGCAGGTACCTGTTCATAAACTAACATCTCAATGAACTGGGTACTAGATACAACCGGATGATTCCCCAAAAAAGTTGTGCAACCTCTGTTTCGCAATCCATCATAAATATACCATCCAGGTGTATAATTTTCATGGTTGACCAAAATTTCACAAAAATAGTGATCTTCCTTGCAGTAGTTGATGGCAGCAAGGGTGTAACATGTAGAATTTACAGTTATTGATTTACTAACTTTGATGTTTTCATTGCAAATATCTTGTAGTGCAAGAAAAAGTATGGTTGGAGTGCTTGTTGTGAATTTTGATTCATTCAGATCCCCTTTGCAGCATTCTCCTTTTGGTGACTTCAGCTGGCAATTCCTTTTTGATTTCTTCTTCCTGTTACCAGAGAGAAGATTTGAACAGATTTCTCCTAAATCTTTCTTGTAAATGCCAACCTGTTCCAAATCACTTCTTGTGATATAAATGATATTTTGCTCAACAGAACGTTGCCTTTTGTGATCACTGTATAAACTGCAAGTTTGGAGTTTCTCGAATTCAGTTTTGAAAATTCTTCTTTCATTTAAGCCTGCAAGCCCATTAATAAATGTCTCAGCCACACGGACTAAAGATATGAAATTACCAGGCTGAAATAGGTTTGTATCTGCTGCTTGGCTCTCCAACCAATCCCAGAAAACAACTTTGCTGGCATGTAAATTTCCTTTAAGTCTGTCTTCAAAACTTTTCCTCAGCACAGCCATAGCTGTGCTGGTACCAAATTGAAACAGATCAATGTTTCTTAAATATAGATGGAACATTGTTTCTAAGAATGTATCAATGGCACATGAGTTTTGTAGGTTCCCACTACCCCATTGATACGACTCAAACAACGGCACAACAAATTCATCTTCTTCATTATTAGTAGCAATCCCCACCATCTCTTCAAATTCATCATCCGACAAAATTACACTTTCTTCCATAATGTCCTTTGACATTTGTATGCGATGCAGAAAGGAGTGCTCATTCGAGAAAGATGTGTTGATGTATTCTGTTTCACTGAAAAATAAGAAATAAAAGGTTTTGATTTGGTTAAAAAAGGTTATTACCTAAAAAATAAAGCATTTTTGTCAACAACACAATGACTGCATAAATCTAAATAAACCACCCTGGCTTGGGTTTGGCAGCAGTACTAGGCAAGGAGTATACGGTACAATGTCGCCCCTCTTGTAAATTATTTTTAGTTATTCGATGACTGCATAGCATATGAATAAAACATGGAATCTGAAATGTACTGTAACTGCCCCTTTGTTTGACAGGTGTTTGTTGTTGTTAATTCATATAACTGTTCGTGTATAGCATGAATGATAATAGCTGATAGTCTATATCTAACAATAAAATATGGTATTAAAATGGCAGATGCAACGAACGAAACGAGTCTAAATAATTGGCACACTGAGGCCTTTCAAACTTATGTTATCATCAGAGTGTGACTAACTAAACCAATGCAAACCTTTAAATACGTACGGCTGTACGTATATAATTACGTACAGCCGTACTCACTTGTAACGCGTCTGTTATTCGTAAATGTAATCTGGCAGCCGTACGTATATAAAGGTTTGCATTGGTTTAGTTAGTCACACTCTGATGATAACATAAGTTTGAAAGGCCTCAGTGTGCCAATTATTTAGACTCGTTTCGTTCGTTGCATCTGCCATTTTAATACCATATTTTATCGTACCACCTTTACCAAATATAACAATAAAACGTGTTCTCACCTGTTATTGTCAAGTTTTTCTGTTTCATCTCTTTCCTGCGTCTCCAGCTCGTTTCCTTCCTCTTGCCCTGCAGTGGGCCTACTGTGCTCCGGGGAATTTTGAAACCTTGCCCCTTCAGCTGCTTCAAATAAGTTCAAAAGTAATTCTAAGAATTTATTATTCGTTTTGCAGCCACTCTGTTTCTTTTTTTCGACGAATCTCACTTGTAACGCGTCTGTTATTCGTAAATGTAATCTGGTTAGTTTGGGGTCGCAGCTTCTCGGTCGGCCCGCCATTACATACTTTGTGCAACAGCAAACATCAAAGGACACCGCGCTTAACCACACGACCTCTCGCTGTAGCCGCTGCGTCGAACTGAATTGTTGGTGACCAAAAATTATTTATAGTGACAGTAAAGCTTTAACAACATCACAGTACCTTTCCTGGGGAGGATTCTAAAAAATTTTCTTCTGCTAAGCTATAATTTTAATTTGATCTGAGTAACTCCTTCCGAGAAAAGTAAGAATGTGCTGAGGAATTCCTATATCAAAATCAATTATGGTTTCTTAAGTTACATTTTCCCAATACTGGAGTTTCTTAATTTTTGCTGATCTGAGAGTGGAATTTCTTATAATGGCTCCTGACAAGAAAAGCAAAGAATTGTTTCAAGTAAATCTTCATCTTTGACTTGGTTTGAGATTCTTTGATTGTAAAATCACATCGTTCATAGTGAAGTATATACAGTAGACATGACAAATACATAGAGTACAGTAAAGTCCCGCCTTTAAGAAACCCATTTTTTTACCTCAGCCAATTGTCCCCCCTTAATTTCTCTAGTGTTCCCCCGTTGTTCTACAAAAAATCAGGGCTCGAGTTTCTTATAAAGTAGTTTCTTAAAGGCGGGACTTTGCTGTATTGGCAAACACAGTTCTGACATCCTCATAGCATCCCAGGCAAAAGTTGCTTTATGTATCACAAAGAATGCTTATGAAGAGCAATTAATTGTCCATTTTTCATTATATTGTTCATTAATCTTAGGGAAATTGTTCTCGATCAAAACTGGCTGCAGAGTCTTGCTTTCTATGTAAATTCAAGGCATACTGGTTCCTTAGAATCTATCCATAGTCTGATGTTGACATACTGCCCAAAGCGAATTGGTAAGCATTTTAAAATACAAAAGTACCCAATTTTGAGGGAAGTGTATATATACTGTAGAAAAATTGTCTCACAATGTTGTTTAAAATTCATCAAGTCAACAATACACATAAAGAATGTGACAGTATTTTTAAGATTTTGAAATATAAAGGGGTAATCGATGTTCTGAGGGATATTACTCATCTTATGAAAAATAACTGTTTTGGAAACTGTCTCACTGTAATTCTATTGCAAAACATCAACCAAATGTACAATTCATGGAAGCAACAATTGTTCTCTCATGCAACAGATTTTGTGTAAGTAAACCATTTTCAAAGTCTTGTGCAATTATGATTAGTCACTTACAGTGTGCACTTATTTGTGATGGCTATAGTGGCAAATGTGACAAAACACCAGCTCTCCTTTTTCAGCAGTTTCTTTTTGTTAATATTTGACCAAGTAATATATTATTTTTGCTTCTAATTTTTAGGTTACATGTATGATGCATACAGAGGGCGAATGGAGCTTGCATTTTTGGATTATAATCACCACAAAGACAGAAAAACTGCTGTCTCTAAGCATGGCAGCAAGGTTCTTAACAGATTGTATAATCGCAGGACAAAAACACACTTTGTGGTTGAAGTAAAAGAAAGAAAGAGATTCACATACATTCCAGGTGATTATGCTTCAATATCAAATTCCTACAAAAGACACTTTTCAATTAGTGCTATACCCAAAAATTAGTGAAAAGTATACTCCAGAATACAATCAAATACATGGAATAAGGACATGTTCTGACAAAATACCACTTTTGACAACTGGCTTTTGAAAAATTGCCTTCTTTTGATACCCTGCCTTAGAAAAAAAGGTGACAACTATCCCTGGAAAGGAGTGCATATCATACCACTCCAATGCCAGATAGCACCTAATTTGTTTTGCAGAATTTTCTTCTTATATTCTCTCTTGTTCCACAGATATAATGGTCAATTGCATGATGCAGTGTGCTGGAAAGACGCGACATGACACATCAAAATCAAGTGAACTGCTCTGTATTGAATCCAGATTTGGCAAGCTTGGCAGAAGTACTGTGACACCAGAAAGTACCATATTGATAGCACAGTCCCAAAAGTCAAGGATTTCCAAGGGCAAGAGATAATATTTTGGGGAATAGAGAGGACATGCAAAATGATGAAGTATGTTTATTGCTGTATATATCAGTGGGGGAATATTGACACCCATCATGCATTTCAATCATAATATAATTATTACAGTACTGTACCAGGTGTCCAAGAAAAAAGTATAAAATATTTTGTTGGTTTCAGGGATACAAATTTAGCCTAATCAAGTAGATACCTCATTTGTTGACATATATGTAGGTACTTTGAGAGCTGAAATAATGCTGAAAGTTCAAATTTGCCTCCACATCGAAAGCAGAGTTTTGGAATTTTGGTATTAATATTTCAACACTCAAAACATCAATATCATTGGACAAGCTATCTATGTTCTAGTTTACTCCCTCCACCCAAAAAATCTTTATACCTTCTCTGAGACACCTGGTATATGTTCAAGCTGACAAAGTTATAATATCACACAATATTAACTTTTAGTAATACGTAAATGCACCTATTGTGCTTTGCTTATTGTCTGCTCTCAACAATTGTCATGTACATTGCCTCCCATTCACGGTACAATGCATAGCGGTTGTTTGGATCTGGATAAACTGACCTAATACGGAGTACACAGCAAGAGGGGACTGGCTTCCTGTTACCTTTTCCAAGTTTCCCATGTATCCAGGCTATATAATTCCTATAGGCAATAAACCTTAGATTTTCGTTGTTGAATCTGGGAGTTTGGGCGCGTGAGTTTGCATAGCATATCTGTCCTATTTCAAGGGCAAATTCCGAAAGGCATCCTTCCACAAACATTGGTTCAGTACTGTGGCAATTTGACTGATGCTTTCCACAACAGACATCCATGGTTTTGATTTCCATTGGCCTACAATTGTAACAGGAGCACCATAAGGGAGGAGAGTCTGTCACATTGAGCATTGGATTTGCATCTCTTCTCCTCAAGAGGGCATCTGCATTGTTGATCCATATCCTGGGTTGGTCTTCAGCTTGTCTCAATACAAGATCTCGAAGCTCTTGGTCAGAAAGACTGTCAATTCTTGCCTAAAATACAAGTTGAACATTCAATGGACAGTGTATACATCACATGTCAAATGCAAATTATACGACTACTGTTTCAAGTTTGTTGGCATATCCATTTCTTGTTAGGAACTGATGACCTCCTCAATGAAATTGCAGGGAATATGTTGTCTGATATTGAGAACCATTTTAATTCTCCAATTGTGGTAGCCCACTCATGATATAAATATATATATATAAACTCAGAAAAAACACATTCTTTAAACGTTTCGGCGTAAGCCTTCATCAGTAATCAGATTAAATTGAATCAAAGATTACTGATGAAGGCTTACGCCGAAACGTTTAAAGAATGTGTTTTTTCTGACTTTATATATCTATTTTATCACGCATTGACAATGAGCTTATGAGCATATATATGTATATATACACTAAACTACACAATTCACTAAACTACAGTATATAGCTCGCAAATTGAATTATAGGTATGGAATAAGTATTTCTTGCCCTGTTAGCTTGATTTGTTGCAGCACTTACCAGATGGCATGAATTTGAATCAAATCCAAGAAAATTAACTATCACAGAAATTAATTCCTAATGAGTGTGGTGCTACAATATGAAAACCAACCGCATGGGTATTGTATAAAATTCTACATATAATCACTAAAATTAGCAAACTTTATTACAAGGTTACCTTTGCTTCCTTTTGAAGATCTCTCAGAAGAACCTTGTCCTCTCTTACTATGCGCAATGCAGTAGGACCAGCTTGGGATGAATCCTCTTTATTATTTACGGTAGTGGACACTGTATCCTAAACAATTAAAAGAAAGGTTGTGTGCATTTAAACTTACAAAGAATGAAGTAGTCAGTAATACAGGCATTGACATGAATATGTTGTTGCTGTTCTTGGCAACTTACTGTTCCTATACTTGTATATCATTTGCATATACTTTTACCTGATGATTCCTAAGTCAATTTTATGTGGTTCATCATTTTTGATATGTTGTAAAGATCTAACAATTTGGGAAAACTTCAGAAATTAATCTTTTATTGCATGTCTACCCTAGATATCAAGGTTCAAATCACATTAACTAGTTAATTTGATAACATCTGACATAGAGGCAAATAACCATCTTTAAATCTCTTGCGTCCTGTTGCGAAGGAAAATAATGTATGCATCCTGTTGAGTAAGCGTAAAGGTGCTTGTAGTTGAAGATATAATTATCATCAATAAACATTGAATATGTCGTAATGTCTTACCATTTTTCTGCTCTTGCATATACCAGGTCTGCAACCACAGAGGTCAGTGCAACCACTACCTTTGGCACATTTACATTTGGTGCATTTTCCTGTGGCTCCACATTTACACTATAGATGAAAAGAGTCTGTCTTTAAACTTCACCAGGTCTAACTTACTGGATCACGTTTTAAAATTGTATACACGTGCACTAAAGTTGATTGGTTTGAATTCCTTAAATTTTGAATCACTCTCCATTACTTGCAATGTAACCGTATCATTTAGCAGGCCGTTGACAAGCATATTGACCCAGAAACAAGCCGCACCAAGCTGAATTTGATGTTGAATCTTTTCATCAGAAACATACCCTCATGCCTTAAAGTGATCATAACAGAAATCTCTTGATCTTCCAATAACTTTACAAATTGAAAAAAATCAAAAACCTATATTTTTGCTGACAAGAGCTTAGCAAGTAGATGGACTAAACAGCACTAAACCAAAAATGATTATTAGATTGTAACAACAATACTTGCCTTCTTGTCCTCAGCTGGATGTTTGATACTAGGTCCTGCAACTAAAATGTAAAAATCATTAAATGAAACCCTTACATGGGTAGTTGCAAAATATTTCTGTCATCATTAGTGTAGAAAAAGGTGTGCAAGTTCGGTAAGAACTGAACCGTGGATGTTTCAGTGCAGATCAATGAAATCTGAAGTACAATCATGAATTCACTATCAGGCATATGTCTTTGTCTATCACAAGTGAAATGATGCAGTGTACAGTGTGCAAAATCAATAACAATCTTGGATATTTCCATCAAGTCAATATGCTTAGAGACTTGTCAGTGATTTCAGTAAGTATGTTTGGTCTTGTTCAGTTCACAACATTTATCAATACTTCTTTAAATTTGGTATCCTGAAAGCGAATTTTTCAACCTGGACTGGATGGGTCATACATTATTTCGATATTCGACACTTTAAAGAACATTTTCTGCACTAAAATTTACCTCCTAGATTTGTTGGTTTCTTAATTTGAAATATTTGAGTATGTACATACCACCAAGTTTTTTTCTCTTAAAAAGCATCCCATTTTGAAGAGCTTCGTCAGATGATGGCGAATCAAGCACTCTGAATGGTATTCTGCGCCTTCTTGGGGTCGACAAGGTGACGTTTGAGGCAGCTATTTTGGTTTCAGACTGCATTGCATGATTTGAAGATGTAGCTGCCGGTGTTGGTGCTGCTATCGGCGACAGAAATCCTCCAAAGCTGTTTGATTCCAGTAAGGATGCCCTGCAATGGATTTTATAACATAGTGTATCGAAGGGTCCTTTAATTTTGATCATTTTCCAAACCCAAATCGAAGAATAGAAAAAAGGGCCTAATAAGTGAAGCGACCTTGGCGCCAACCAAAGTGAAATATGCACGCAAGAAAATCATACTCACGGGTCAATTGGCTGAATATTTGCAAACAAATCTTCAAAGGATGCAGGTCTCGTGGCAGCTGCTACATCAATATTGAATAAAAATTCAATCCCCAATTCATCGGTGGAATCCATTTGCCGTTTTTGTTTTGTGCACGCACGCAGGTGGAGGTTACAGCATTCACTGAGGCTTTATGACCGTACTCAAAGGCGCCAATCGATGAATGGCTAAGCGAGGCTGGAATTTTATTTATAGTGATAGTAAAGCTTTAATCGAAGACCTAAAAACTTGAAGTTTATGAAACAACGAAAGAAAATTTTATCGTAAAAGGCGAGGTGCGTGGTAGGTCCACATACTTCACATTTTACAGAAGGATGTATGAACCTTCGGTTGATATTTTTAGATTCTTTCTCCCAGTCGCGTTGTTAGCTTACTTTTTCGGTGATATCCAGTTAGAAAACTATTTTTTGTTCAAAGGAGCTATTTTTTGTTCTTTTCTAGGCACTTTCGCCGAGGTTTTAAGGCTGTCTACTTTTTGGGCCTAAACTAAACACAATTTTTCTCTCCTTTGTTTACGCTTGTGGACACTATTTATGTAAACGTGATATCGTTTAGATTTGGCTGTTTATTTCTGAATTCGGGAAATGCAGTTATACTCTTTGAACACTGCTCTCTATGATGGCACAAACCAAGAATGAAACTGCTACACATTCCCCCATGAATTTTAAAGTCTGCTTTTCCTCAACTTGTAGCTCATGAAGGAGCTTTCTGCACAAAATAACATGTTCTCTGCAATGTTGTTCTTCGTGATTGAAGCCAATTCCCTCATCCTGTGATATCATCTTCCTTAAATTCATTTTTAGGACCTTACGAAACAATATGACAAGTTTGCTGCTGAGTTACAACAAATATCTGAAGTATGGCCAGTCAGCCCATGAGACCAAGCACAGATGTCTCTTCCCCAAGGCAATATCTACAAACACAATACAATATTGGCAAGGTGGCAATGCAATTTGATCAAAATATGAATGATGCTGAAGATACACTTGAACTATTGTAAATCAGAGACCTTAGATTTATTCTTGACTTAACATCCATTCAGGAGCTAACTTTTCTCAAAGGGACAGTGTTGTCATAAGTGCACATACATTTTTTATACAAGAAAGTAAGGAGTCAACCCAATGCTAAAGTTCCTTGAAATTATCACAGGCCCATCGGAAGCGAAGGCTGGGGGGGGGGGGGGGCTTCAGCCCCCAAATAATTTACTGAAGTTTGTTCACTTTTGCACATGAAAAAGGTTGTGAAAGCCAAACTCTTGAAAATTAAGATTCAAACTTTATCTATATTTGTAGGATGTTACCAGAATTTATCAAGCTGTCACTTTGATATTATGCAGTTCAAAATAATCTATGTCCTCATGAAATTGAAGTCCTATATTCAAAATTTTCTCGAAAAGAATTTCATTCCGACGGGCCTGTATCAGATTTTGAGTCATTCAAGTTTCTTTACAAATTTCCAATTTCTAATGCTGACATTCATTGAATTATTGCACACAAAATGCATTTGTAATTGATGGCTCAAGCTTTCAACTGCAATAGTTGACACTGCAAAATGGTGCCGGAAAGGGGTATTTTATCAAGATGCATAGCCTTTTTTATGAAATTCACAATTTTTAACCTGAAATTCCAAGATGAATGCAAAATATAATGGTAAAATATAAATAACAACCATTGCAGTGTCAGCTATCAACCTATGAATAATGTATCAAAATTGGTATCAAACCATGGGTAGTTAGACACTGCTGTTGTGCTTCTATGGAGAAGAGCTGGATAATATGTATCTGCGGGGGAAATTTTTTATAGTACTGCGGAGGAGATATCTGCGGGGGAAATTTTTTATAGGATTGCGGAGGAGATATCTGCGGGGGAAAGTTTTGTGCTTTCGATATCTCCTCCGCAGTACTGCAAAAAATTTCCCCCGCAGATGCATAATATCCAGCGCTCCCCATAGAAGCACACCAGCAGTGTCTAACTACCCATGATCAAACCTAAGAATCAGATGGGTATCCTCAGCTCAGATATTTTATGAAGACTGCTTTCTTCCATTGATTTTCAAGAATCAAAGGAAATTTGTGAAAAGATATCTATTGATAAATATTGGAAAAAGTCTGGTGAAAATCACTCATATGGTGCACAACTATTCTAAACTAACACTGTTTTCTTGTCCAAAAGTTTGAAAGAAACTTGCTTAAGTATGTGAGTGAGAAGAACCTCACCTCATAATCAAGAACTCCGCTACATTTGAAGAAATGTTGAAACTTCAAAAGACACATTCTCGTGTCCATGTTCACAACATTGCTGATACTGATATGGCATAAATTGTAGACCAAACACAAGAAAAACTGTACAGTAGCCTTGAATAAAACCATACAATTTTGTCTCTGGCATTTACAAGAAACATACCTGCAGCAGTGTTAGAGACCACATTGACAAACAAATTAAGGAGCCTTTAGTACTAAATTTTGAAAAGTTTCATGTTGAATTAAGAAACTTGTACCTTCATGTACTGTATTTTATCATAAGAAACTGCTTATAAGAAACTCCAGCATGTTTTTCTTTATTCTTACTTGTTTCCTGTATCATGTATAGATATGATAATGTTAAGAAACTGTCAATTCTGGTCCAAATTTTTATTAGTTTCTTATAAAAAATACATGTACTATGGTCTGATCAAAGTTTCTTCACAGTGACCCCATTAAATTTCCCTGATTAAACAAGCGATAGTGCTGTTTGATCAGAATTATTTACTTACCTGATTCCCAGACCCACTGACTAGGATTCAAATGAGAAAGACCCAGACTCCCGGAACATCCTCCTTTAAAGCTCTTCAAAACTATGCCCAGATCATAGCGTAAGGGTGGGATAAAATGCGGCGGGCATTTGAATCCTAGTCAGTGGGTCTGGGAATCAGGTAAGTAAATAATTCTGATCAAACAGCACTATCGCTTGTTTAATCAGGGAAATTATTTTCTACCAGTTCCCAGACCCCTGACTAGTTCCCAAATGAGATTTTGAAGCTAGCAAATGAGCTGGGCATGACAGCGGTGAGAAATCAGTATGATACAACAAACATGTTTCTCACAACTGAACAATTTGAATGTCATATAAATGCAACATAACTACAATGACTGCAAAGTTCTACCAAAATTTTTATCATCAGCAATTGGTTTACGGTAATGTCGGGCAAAGGTATGGTCATTAGACCATCCTGCCGCCTTTGAAATCTCTGATATGGAAAGTCCTTTGGCCTTTGCCAAAGATGTAGATGCTGATCGTGTGGAGTGCGCTGAAAATGTTAGTGTGTCAATACCAGCATCTGTTAGCGTATTTTTCACCCATCTCGCAATGGTAACACTACAGACTCCTTTGTGTGGGGTAGATAAGGACAAAAACAACTTGTTGCAATCCTTTCGAATGTCCTTGGTTTTTTCCAGATAGGCACTTAAGTTTTTTACCACACAGATATTTGGGTCTTCCGGAAAAGACAGAAAAATCAAAGGTTCCTGATGTGTTGAGGGTCTTGATGTTTTCAACAACACTGGTATATAGAATATATACTTGTTTTCCTCTTTGTGCATATAGTCAATGTCCAAACAATGGAGTGTTTGTGATCTTTGTGCACTCAATAAGGCCATAAGTGTAACAAGTCTGTAAGTGAGCTGTTTCATTGTGATATCATCACAGGTTGGAAGGGATGCCAAGTACTGCAGTACAACCCTTGCATCATACGTTACAGTGTATTTTGGTAAGGATGGTCGAAACTTGAAGATACCCTTCATCAGTCTCTTTATAATTGGATGCTGTCCAATTGGTATACCATTAATAGGTTCAATAATCGCTGACAGTGCCAACCTTGCTGTATTCAAAGCTGAGTACTGATTAGTTGTTTCATGGAAAAGACTTGTGATAAATTCCACAACATGACAGACATCTGGTTTGGAGATATCATAACCATGATTTTGACAATAACTGCACCATTTCTTAATGTAAGTAGAGTACTGTCTTTTGGTACCCTCTGTCCATGAAGCCATTATTAGATCAACTGCTTCACTTGACAAACTCTTGTTTACCCATGTACTAGACATGCCAGTAGTTCCAACTTCTTGTGTAGCTGATGTTTGACATCTGGTTGGTTTGGAAGATGCAGTTGATGTTTGCTAGATGGAATGAGTTATGGATCACATTGACAAATGTCATGTAACACTGAAAACCATGTTTGGTTAGGCCAGTTAGGCACAATTATGATGCCCTGTGCCTTATCAGTGATAATTTTACTCAGCATCCTTCCCACACATGAGAAGGGAGGAAAGGCATAAAAATCTAAATCATGCCAGCTGACAGAAAAAGAATTCACAGCTATTGACCCAGGATCTGGGTGGTAGGAGATATATTTCTCCAATTGAGTATTTGCTCTAGATGCAAATAGATCTATCTTTGGCTTGAATCCAAAGTACTTTACAACCTCTGTGAAGTGATGTGTGGACAACTTTTATGTGACATTTTATCTCAGTTTCATTCCAGATGCCAGATACTCTTTTCTCGTTAAATACTGCACCCCATCCAGTGTTAGATGCATCTGTTGTAACAACTATTGATGGGTTCCCATGAGTGATAAAGTTTTTTGCAAACAATAAATTATCAACCCACCATCGTATTTCCTCATAGGCAGCTGAGGATATTGACATAGACTTATCAAAGTTGCCTTTTGCACATTTAAGAGCCTTTATTTTGTCAGATTCTAGAAGACGATAATGAAGTGGTCCACATTCCACCCCTGGGAAGCTACTGGTAATAGCACCCAGAAGTTGTGACACTTGTCGAATTGACGGGGTTTTTAGGCTTTGTATGGCACTAGACAGATCCATGATCTTAGTTTTTCTGTTGTTAGTGAGGCAGATTTGCATTGTCCTGGAATCAATTACAAATCCAAGGTATTCAATGGTTTGAGATGGGACAAATTCACTTTTGTCTGGGTGTATCACAAACCCTAAACTGTCAAATAAAGATACACATTTTTTCACTGCCTCTAAACAACCATAAAATTCATTATGAATTATTATTAGGTCATCAATATAAGCAGATACAATGACATTGTCTTTTCTCAAAGACGCTAGAGGCGGCTTAAGTAATTTTGTGAACTTTCTTGGCCCCAGAGAAAGGCCATTAGGCAGTGCACAAAATTGGTACATATTTCCCTTATGTACAAATTTTAAGAATTTCTGATCCTGAGTTTTAATGTAGACAGAATAATAAGCATCTTTGATGTCAATCTTTGCCATAAAGCAATTCTTTTGAATCAGATGTAGGACAGAGTAAATGGTGTCCATCTTGAAATGAGTTTTGGGAATAGATTTGTTCAACTCTTTGAGATTTAGTATGAGGCGAAAAGTGCCATCACTCTTTGGTCGAAGAAAAATTGGAGAAACGAATTCACCCTGTTCATGTTTCGACTCAATCAGAACCCCTTTTTTGAGGAGTTTCTCTATCTCCTTGTCAGTATGGGGCATTTCTTCTGCTTTAAAAGTGTTGTTGGAGCAGAATTTATTCAACTGCTGTGAAGGTATTTTCTCAAAGTCAATTGGCATGCCTTTGACAGTTGATAAAATCTCATAGTCAGAGGTTAGTGAAGCCCAATTTTCCAAATATTCTCCTATACAGCCTGCTCTAAAACGCAATACCTTGTTCTCCAAATAAAGTTTAATTTGTCTCCAATTTACCTGTTCACAGCCTTGTTTTGTAGTTACTTCTGGTTGAATTGACCGTACTGTGGCCGCTTTCCTCTGGTTGGTCTGCGGCCTCTCCCTAAAAAAGGAGTTTGAGCAGTATTTCTTTGCGCAAACTGATTATTAGTTGGTCTAACAAACGTAGATGAACCTTGTTGGGGGAATTTTTGTTTTTGCTGCCCTTTTGTGCCTAAACTTTTCCCCATTCTAAACATTTCTTTTGCCTCTTTTATACTTTTATTAATATCATCTCCAAACAGGTATGTTGTTGGTTTCCTAGAAGGGTTACAATTTCTTTGACCTCATCTGTCAAAATTTCCTTCACTTTATTTTTCCTTGCAATGCTAAGGCTTGTTTGGGCTTGTCCAAGCAAAGTGACACCATCGAGTGCTGTTCTAACAAGCATTTTGGAGTCGGCCATTTGGCCCTTTTCATCCGCAGCCAAAGTTAAATTGGCAATTTTTGAGAAAGCTGCGGTTGCCCGCAAAATGTTTGTTTGGACATTATAAAAACGGCGCTCAACATGACGGATTGAATCAAATCCTTTCATGTCACGGACCATTTCATTCATCATTGGCACAGCCAGCTCACTACAATTTTTTGGTAACTTTTGCCTTTCTAAAAACTCTTTGGTAATTTTGGTTTGATCTAGTTTGAATTGTTTAATAATTCTAGTGGCAAGACCTTCTATTATGGGTTCCCCTAATGTGTCAGAGCATGGCATGTCCTCATCTATCTGATGAAGAATTTCATCAGCAACATTAAATTGCTGTTCATTTGCAGGGTCAGACCCTTTTTGCTTTTTCCTCTGGGGAAAAAGGTCCGACATGTTGTCAGTCTGGGACTTATTACTGGCCACAAAGGAAACATCCTTTGGTAAGGTGCCATTTGAATCACCACCTGGTCCATCTATTTCAGTGGCGGGTTCATTGTCCTCGATCGGCCCATATCTGTCACCATAAATGGATACAGATTCATAATCAGGTTCATTATCATCATCATCATAAGAATGCAATCTTTTCCGACCACCATCAACAGGCCTACTCAGTTCACTTTCATGTGATGCACTGCTAATCGCCTTAGCAATCGATTCTGGCGTGAGCGTGGCAAGAACCTCTCGAATAATCGAGGTTTTTAGATTCTCAAGGCTAATTTGACCAGTACTAGACGATTGTTGCGGTTCTGTAACGTTTACAGTTACAGGGGGGGTAATTTCGGCCGAATCCGCCCGTACTTTCTCCATCGTGTAACTCTGTTACACTCTTTGATATCAAACGGAAGGATTACTAGACAAATGAAACGTAAATACTTATCTTTTGCAGAAATTTTCCTTCGAGCTTGTTCAATCACGTCTGGAGGCGTGCCGGGTAGCTTGGTCAGAGGATGTTCCGGGAGTCTGGGTCTTTCTCATTTGGGAACTAGTCAGGGGTCTGGGAACTGGTAGAAAATAATTGAATACACCCTCCCCTCTCCCCCCAAAATGATAAAGCCATGTAGCCTCCTTTGTGATCACGAAGCTATGATATGGTGTCCTCAATCAGAAATCGAAAGCAAGGAGTGCAAACTGAATCGATTAGTGATTAAAGGAATCCTAGCTTTGCAATGGCAAAGTAGGCTACAGGGCTTTATCATTGCAGAGGGGGGGGAGGGGTTATTCAAGTTCCTGGGGTCCCTGTGGTTTCTTATAAATGTGTAATAAACCAAATGGAGTGAACCAAATTCGAGCATTTGTTGCTGTTCATATCAACATCTAACATGGCTTGATAATGGGCTATGCTTGAAACTCATGCTAATTTCTTTTCACAAGAAGGACTCATATTTTATTTTATTTACTTATTTATCTTTGTACAATTGCACTTCACGCAACAAGAAGAGCTGTTGATCTAAAATGAGCAAAAGAAATGGTGAAGTAAAATTCAGCAGATATGAAACACATCACAAACAGCAACTGGTCAATTTGATCAGTACAAGGCCGCCAATAATATATTTCACCTTGTCTTGTCTTAGGCAGCTCAAACTGAAATAGCCACTGAATGCGAACAATTCCAAGTTGTTAAAAGAATATTTGTTTGTTTATGAAGCATGAAAAGTTCTAATGCCCCATTTGTTTCTTTTGAACTTCTCTTTGGGTTGCACTTTCATTTCCCAGATATGTTTATGATAGTTTTCAAGCCAGTTGAAATTAATTAATCTCTTATTTTTCACAAATTTGGAGGGGCTCCTTATCTGCCTGACCAGGGGCGGGCAAGTACTATACAAAATTTGACCCCATGTTTGTCCAAAGAAATTGGAGAAAATAACCGGTTACTTTATAACATAGCACCACTTTCCTGCCCAAAACAACCGGTTTTTGGGACAAAGGTGAAATTTGAATATCAATCTTCCAATTCCATCAGTTTGTCACAAAAGCAAGTTTTCTAGCCTCCTATCTTATCAGAATCATAAAAATTACCTGTAAGCTGGTTCTACCTTTGTCAGCCAAATTTAAGCACAAAAGACCAGTATCTCAAATTTTTGCATTAGCGGTTCAACCTTTGTCCGCCAAATTTATGGGAAAAAGACCAGAAATTCCATTTTTTCACCAAAGCGGTTCTACCTTTGTCCGGCAAATTTCTGAAAAAAGGACCAGGATTTCAAATTTTTCACCAAAGCGGTCCTACCTTTGTCTGGCGACCGGTTTTGGGACACTTGTAATTTCATGGCTACAAGTACCACTTGCTTTCGAAAACAGTAGTTGGTCGAAACTACCGGTTTTTGGGACAAACATCGTCAGAGATACATCATGTTAGAATTGTCCACCAAATTGAAGAAACATGGCATCGGAAATTTGCCATCAAAAACAACCAGTTTTTGGGACAAAGGTGGTCCAAATTCTTTTCATGAACTACCAGTTTTCGGACAAAGGTAGGACCATTTTCCAAGTGTGACATGCCCGCCCTTGGCCTGACTGATTTGAATGTTAATAAAAATTCAAAAAATAATCGGGATGTAGGCTGGATATAAGCTACCAAAAAAGTCTTATTCATGTTCAAGCAAGAGTTTCACTACAAGATGAATATTCTTGTTTTAAACGAGAAGCCTTCCTCTGTTTGTTATTGTAAAATAATTTTCTGTCTTCCCAGCATTGCCCACAACCAAAACCAACTCGCTTGCTTAATTAATGATTATTCAACATCCAAAAAGGGTTGCAATGCAGTGTCCTTCATAGCGTTAGTCACATATCGACCCAGAGACTGACTCCACAATATTTGATCTTCTTACATAAAAAAACTGAGAAGGCTGTAGCTCGGTTAGGTCAGCCCAGCATTCTGCAGCTAGCCATTCTGCACCACAAAAACGAAGTCAACAAAACTTGTTTTTCCATGCTCGAAGGCACCACTCATCAAAACCCAATGATCTTCCTTCAATTATTTGAAAAATGTCAATTCCCAATAACAGAGTCCTGCAAACAGCAAATGTCGCATGTCTCAGCTTGTCTCGTGATTCTTGCAAAACTATTTTGCACTGCTTTTCGCGCCTGTTTTCGTTTGGCCTAAAAATTTAGGCCCATGATTTGGAATTGTTTGTGAAAAGCTACCCAAAATAACCAAGCACCGCAGGCTTCACAGGAGCCAATTCTGTAAACAGACCTTTTCTACAGTTACATTTTATGCAAAGCATGCATTTGAAATGTTCTTCTGCTTCATTTTCAGTAATAAATGCATCAATGTCCCATCACTACTTTCTCCACAGCTTCAGAAAAGTTTGAATCGTGAGAAGCGCCCAGTCACTCACGGCGGTAAACTCTCGACTCATTACACAAGTCTCATTTAAGTTTCCTCTCGGAAAACAATAGATTGCCAAATATGGCAAATCACCCCTTCACAAAATGACCCCACATTCGTACAAATTGGGATATGAGCCTCAGGGGAGTCAAATCAAGTTCAATTTAATTTTGATAATTTCTTAGATAAATAAAGCATATCTTAAACGTAAAAGTATGGATATAATTGATAAGGAATTCGCACGGTGAGCTTTCAAACACGGCGGAAATTTCACTTCCGGTCATTTTCCTATACATCGATCGAGTACTTAATACTCAATCGAGAGAGTATTAAAACCTTACTTTCCGGAGATATACAAACAAATCCTGGACCAGTCAAAAACCCATGTTCTGTCTGTGAAAAACCAGTCGCACGTACACACAGATCAGTTACGTGCAACCAATGTGAAAAGAAGTGCCATATTGGACTAAAATGTGGAAACATACCAGTAAACACATACTTACAGTCAATAGGGATACCAGACTTTCCTTTTATGTGTCCAACATGCAGAAATACCACTCAAAACGCTGTGAGGCAACCTCTACATCAGGGAGGACAGCAAATCCAACAAAGTGACTTTTGCAACCCTTTCAGCATGCTTCAGGGACAAAATAACTTCCTTAAAATTGGCAGTATTAATGTAAATGGCCTTCGTGGGAAGTTCAATGAAATAAAATTGGTCATTCAAATGGCTAACTTTGATGTTTTGGCAGTGACAGAAACCCATCTGACAGAAAACGTAACAAATGACCAAATTACCATTGAAGGTTACTGTATTAACAGAAGAGACAGAAATGCAAATGGTTCCACTGAATCAGAAGCATATGGTGGCTGCGTAACTTATTATAAGCAGAATTTACAGGCCATACCTATGAATGATAGATATGAGGGGGAAATAGAAGCAGTCTGGACTGAATTCACAATGCATTCACAGAAAATATTGATTGGCAATATATATAGACATCCAAAGGATACATCTTTCTTTGAGAAACTCCAGTTAGTTCTTGAGAAGATATGTCATAGAAGGAAAAACCTAATTCTTGTTGGTGACTTTAATTGTGATATGAAAGAAGGAAATAACAGCACTTCAAATCTGAAAAGAAAGCTACTCAGTGTACTTCATTCACACAGTTTAAAAAATGTCATCAAAGAACACACCAGGATAACTGGGAATTCACAAACATTAATTGATCTCTGTATTGTAAATGAAAAACAGAAAGTGAATAAATCAGGAGTTTTGCATCTTGGGATATCAGACCATTCACTAATATACCTGTGCTATAAAATAAAGTTGGAAAAAGCAAAGCCATACATAAGAACTGTCAAAGATCACAAGAAAGTAAATATCAAAGAAATGCAGGAAGCACTCAATTAGGTACCATGGTCAGTTTGCTCAGTTTTTGATGATGTAAATGATACATATTGGGCATGGGAAAAGTTGTACAAAGAAACAGTTGAAAAGTTTATACCAGAGAGAAAAGCAAAAGTGAGGAAAGAGTCATTTCCTTGGATAACCACTGAGATAAGAAAACTAATCAACAAAAGATTTAAGGCTTTGAAAAATTATAATACTTCAAAAGATAGAAATGATTGGGAAACATACAAAAGGCTCAGAAATCAAGTTGTTAGGGAGCTGAGGAGAGCTGAAGCCAAACACTGGATAACAGCATTTCAGGAAGCAGATAGCCCAAAGTCCTTCTGGGGTTTGGTTAAAAAGATCCACAACAAGAAAAGAAGTCAAAGCATAGGAGCACTTGAAGTAGAGGGTCGGACAGTTACTGATCCCACTGAAAAAGCTGTTGCACTAAATAACTTCTTCAGTAATATAGGAAAAGAACTAGGAAAGAAATTTGAGTCAAGCACTGATACAAGCTGCATCTACAGGGTCACTCCAACCATGAATAACTTTATATTACCTGATGTTTCAAAGATAGAGACTGCTTGCAGAAAATTGAATCCAATAAAGGCTGCTGGATTAGACAACATTAGTAGTAAAGAAATTAAGAACACAGCCCAGGAATTCAGCATTGGTCTCTCAACGGTCATAAACAGAATGCTCCTGACAAACACATACCCAGACTTATGGAAAATAGCAAAAGTAAAGTCAGCGTTTAAAAAAGGTAGCTCAAAGGTCCGTAAAAACTACCGTCCATTGTCTTTATTGGCTATACCAAGCAAAATATCAGAGAACATCATTTGTCAGCAAGTAGATACCCATATGAAAGAACATAAACTGTCATCAAATAACCAATGGGGTTTTAAACAGTCAGTAAGCACCGAAACAATTCTCTTATATCTAACAGAGACATGGAAAATGGCCTTGGACAATGGTTCAGTTATTGGAGCACTGTTCATTGATTTCGAGAAGGCCTTTGACACCATAGAACATCAGACCCTAGGAATGAAGCTGCAGGCAGTGGGAATATCCGGAAACTGTTATTCTCTGCTTATGAATTATTTGGCCGACAGGCAGCAGTATGTAGATAATGAAGGGGCAGTCTCCAATCTTTGTTTCGTTGAATTTGGTGTTCCACAAGGGTCCTTATTAGGACCGCGTTTGTTTTCCATATACGTTAATGACATGCCAGAGGCATCTAAGATTGGGGAAATTCATTTATATGCTGATGATACAACTGCTTTTGTGATATCAAAAACGGTAGATGAGGCTATATTAAGTCTAAATTTGATAGCAAAGGATATAGAGAGATGGTGCAACAAGAACAAATTGACGATAAGCAAAGACAAAACTGAGTACATGATAATCAGTTCAAGAAACTTTATTGGTCCAATGAACCAAGTCATTATGAATGGAAATAACATCAGACAGAAAACTAAAACCAAATGCCTTGGGGTTACCATTGACAGTCATTTGTCCTGGTCTGATCATATATTGAATATCACCAGATCATTTAACGGTAAACTTGCATTTTTGAAAAGGATTTCCTTTTTACCCCAACCTGTCATGGAGGAAATTTACTTCAAGACTATAATTCCATCGGTGGTATATGGGATGTTAGTTTGGGGAACCTGTCTGGAGAGCAAATTGGCACCCCTTGAAAAGTTGCATGCCCGAGCAGCAAAAATTGTCTGCAAACTCGGAAGGGAAACTAGCTCAGATCAGGCTATTTCAACGACAGGATGGATGAATCTGAGTTATATCTACAAAAAGAGAATCGCAACATTTATGCATGACTGCTATTATAAAACTACTGATCCCCGCTTAGCAAATCTTTTTGAGAAAGACACCGGTAGAAGTACAAGAAATAACAAACTGAAAGTGATACGACCAAACAAAGAGGTAGGAAGATTGTCCCTACGATACAGAGGACCAACTGTATGGAACTTTCTACCAAATGATTTAAAGACAATAGAAAGCCGGGAAGTGTTCAAACATACGCTGAAAAGACACTCAAAGACATCTAAATTCGATCTCATTTACCAAAGGGACAACTTTTAATCACAACAAGGGGAAAGATTTTATATACTTTTAATCAACTTTTATTTTATTTATTTTCACGCAGATTTATTTCATCTTGAATTACATTAAAAAAAAAAAAAAAAAAAAAAGAACAGAATTGTTAATAAGTAGGTAGAGCAGGCCCACATCAGCAGTAATGCTGCCCGTCCCTGGCCTGCTTCAACAAATAAAGATGTATGTATGTATGTATGTATGTATGTATGTATGTATGTATTTCTATAGGGAACCATAACGAGGCTGCAAAGTCTCTCAAAAGGGGTTTGTCGGGGTTGTCGGGCGTGTGATAATGAACATATGCCTCAGAATATTGATTCTCGTTACTTCACTCTACCTGAACTTTCTTCCCTAAACTTATCCTCTAGTGGCTTTTCTGTCCTTCACACCAATATAAGAAGTTTATCTCTTCATCATGATGAATTAGTTTCCTTATCTGTTCATACTAATTTGAATCTTGATGTAATTGGAGTGTCTGAAATATGGTATTCTAATGACAATCCCATTTCATCTAATGTTGATATTCCTGGCTATACCTTTTTCAAGACTTCATCACTTACTCAGAATGGTGGTGTTGGTCTGTATGTTAGAAATTCTCTCACTTCCAAGCCAAGAATTGACTTAGATTCCTGACAGATGATTTTGAAACAATATGGGTGGAGATTGAAAACAAAAGGGATAAGGATTTCCTTATTTGTTGTGTTTACAGACACCCAAGTTCAAATGTTGATAACCTCACGTCTCATTTTCAGAATCTTCTCTCTAAAATATCTTCAAACAAACTGGTATTCATAATGGGTGATTTCAATGTCAATCTACTTGATTATGCTTCTCATACACCAACAACTGATTTTGTTAACAATTTTTTTCACACAGCCTTCTTCCTTGTATCTATCATCCTACTTGTATCTATCATCCTACTAGAGTCTCAGAACATAGAGCATCAGTTATTGATATTACATATATACTAACGCTACCAATGCTAATATAACAAGTGGCAATATTTTAATGCAAATTACAGATCATTTTCCTCAGTTCTTGATTTTGAAAAACACTCAGGTCAGTTATAATAAATCTGAATCATTCAAATATGATTATTCTAAACTTAAGGATGAAAAATTCCTGGAGGACTTTAATCAGATTAACTTTACTTATTTAGAAAATAGTGACACGGATGTGTGCAAAAAATTTGACAGATTTCTGAAAGACCTAAGTACTTTGACCAATAAGCATGCACCAATCAAAAAGCGGAGTAGAAAGGAAATAAAATTGAAAGATAAACCATGGATTAATAATAGAATACAAAAGATGATGAGAATCCGAGACAGAGTTTTGCTGAAATTAAGGAAAAATGCAACTGATGATAACCTTAAATTGTATAAAAAGTTTAGAAATCGTGTTTCCAATGAAATAAAAAAAAGTAAAGAAAGTTATTTCCATAATTTTTTCTCTACTAACACTCAAAATATGAAAAAATTATGGTAAGGCATAAAGACGATCATCTCGCATAAATCTTCTACTTCTTGTTCAATTAACAAAATCAAAGACAAGGAAGGAAATGTAACATCAGAACCAGGTAAAATTTCAAATTATTTTCAATGATTTTTTTGTTAATGTTGCTGATGAAATAACAAAGACAATCCCAAGAACTCCTAAATCCCCTCTTGACTATTTATCTAACAGAACTTCTGAATTCACTTTTCCTTACTCCAGTTACTTGGATAGAAATTAATGACTTAATCAACATTTTAAATCCATCTAAATCTGTAGGTCCTAATAGTATACCCATAAAATTACTAAAAATCATTGGATCCTCAGTTTCTCCACTTCTTGCTCTCCTTGTGAATCAGTCTTTCCAGTCTGGTATTTTTCCTGATAAACTTAAGATAGCTAAGGTGATAACTCTGTTCAAGAAAGGGAATCCTGAGCTGCCATCTAACTACAGGCCAATGTCTCTTCTTCCTATTTTCAGTAAGATATTTGAGAAATTAATGTACAGGCGACTGTATAGATTCCTTGAAGTTCATAATATTCTTTATTCTTTACAATTTGGATTTCAAGAAAACCACTCTATTGATCATGCCCGAGTGAGTTTGACAGAAGCTGTGAGAAACACACTTGACAATAAAAGATTTGGTTGTGGTATTTTCATTGATTTACAAAAGGCTTTTGATACTGTTAATCATAAAATCTTGTTATCAAAATTGGAACACTATGGTGTGCGTGGCTGTGCCCTTGAATGGTTTAGTTCTTATCTTTCTGACAGAAAGCAATATGTTTCTGTTAATGGAAGTAATTCTAATTTACTTTCAATCACTTGTGGTGTACCGCAAGTTTCTGTTCTGGGCCCATTACTTTTCCTTCTCTACATCAATGATTTACCAAATGCTTCTAAGAAACTTAATTTCTATCTCTTTGCTGATGATACAAACATCTACTGTGAATCCAAAGATTTACCTAACTTGATTAAAATTGTTAACAAAGAACTTAGATCAATAAAGAAATGGCTTGATGCTAATAAATTATCATTAGATATTGATAAATTATATTATCTTTCATTCCTCTTCTAGGAATGTTCCTTCTGATTCTACCATTAAAATAGGGAAAAAATATATTAAGAGGGTCAAATTTGTTAAATTCTTAGGACTCCTCTTAGATGAACATCTAAGCTGGAAATACCATCTTAATGAACTTTCCAAAAAGTTATCCAGAACTTGTGGAATCTTTTTCAAAATTAGGAACTTACTTCCACTAGATGTCTTGCTCTGCTTGTACAATGCTTTGTTTCTGTCCTTCTTACAATATGGCCTTATTGTTTGGGGTCAAACATATGCATCATATGTTGATCCAATTTTTAAATTACAGAAAAAAGCAGCCAGAGCTATCTCATTTCAGCCTCGCTTGTCACCCTCTCTTCCAATCTTCAAAGATCTTAAACTTCTCAAACTTTCTGAGATATTTGAACTTCGTCTTTTAACCTTTGTCTTTGACTCTGTTAATAAAACTTCACCTAGTTGCTTTCACAACTTCTTTCTACTCAACTCATCTGTTCATCAATATGCCACTAGACAGGCCAGTCAAGGTGATCTATACTTATCTCGAATGAACAGTCTTCAATAAGGTCTAAAGTCAATTCGATATCTTGGTGCTAAATTCTGGAATTCATTACTTGTGGAACTCCGAAATGCTGCATCGAAAATATCATTCAAAAAGCAACTGAAAATTTACTTACTGAACAAGGCCAATCAATAATTCTGAACTATTTTTCCTTGAAAATCAAATGCGTATATTTCTTGAATAATTTAAATCCAACCAAATTCATTTGAAATTATTGTAGGATAGGGGGGGGGGGGGGGGGGGGGGGGGGGGGGGGCTCTCTCCTCGATTAGTTTACCTATTGAGAGAGCTCCTCCTTTAAGTAATTCACTCCATACAATTTATCTCATTTCTCTGTATTTGCATATTGTATTAATTTTCCGTATCAATGTATTAATTTCTGTAATATCTTATTTCCTTGTAGTTTAGTTATCTGTTAGTAGAGTAATTTATAAATTGTATGTTGTGAATTTAAAATATATGAACTGAACTGAAAATTATCAGATTTCGAGTTCACCGCAGTTTCGTATAAGAGTTTCTCAAAAGTTCCATAAGAATCTTTATGTTCACTACCTGTGCCCCCTGAACATTTCAAAACAAAACTTTCAAGCCTTTCCATGAAACAGGAAACGAGTGAAGTGAAAATATATTAAGGATTCTCTTTTTCAAAATAAATAGTTTCTTAAGTTATATTTTCCCAGTAATGGAGTTTCTTAATTTTTTGGCGATCTTTCTTTTGGGCATTTTCTTGTAAAAAATACGTGCATGCGAACAACATTCGATTTTCTAAATGTGGGTAAACCCGTGTGAAGTGCGATACACTCTTTTTTTAAAGAATACTTTAAATTTTGTCCAGCCTCAATGGCTGATATTCTTAAGAAATTTTTGTTTCGAGCCTGAGTTTATTCTAAAGTATTTATGTCAGTCATGCGATTCTCTGTTATGAACATCACAAAACAGGCAACTGCTGAAAAATGAGACACGAGTATGCCAGCTGAGGCTGGCAATATTCTTATTATATCCTTAAAAATTGGATGATTTTGAGCCTGAATATTCTTATACACAATATTCTTATAACAAAAAAAAGAGTGTAGTTTTCATTTTGCTCTTCAAAACCTTGCCTCTGAAGTATCTATAATAATAATTTTTTTTTTTTTTTTTTTTTTTTTAAACATCATGTATCATTTTAATCAAAAATCCATTAAAATACAAGCTAAGAGTTAAAAACCATTACAGCAATCTCAAATCTGGCAAGCTGCACTGGAACGTACAAAGGCTAAAATATACTAGTTAAAAATAAAACGAAATAAAAGAATAACAACATGAATTCATACAAACCTATTTTTGCATTTTACTACATAGCACAAAAGATTTACCATGAAAGCAGTTCAGTCTCTGGCCAATCGCTGTACAAAACAAAAAGTATGTGCACCTTATACAAACATTTATTAGTTTCTTAACAATATAATCCTCTGCACTCTTTGACAGACCGATTTCTTGCAGCATAGTCTTCAGATTTTGACTTTCTTTTCCAATTATTCCTACGGCTCCTAATGATAGATTTATAAAGTGAACGTTGTTATACTTATTTTGTCCACGACTTCCTCGTAAATTATCAGTCAGATCTGCATATTTTTGTTCCTTCCTCTCAGCATTCTTGGAGATATTGGTTTCAAATCCAACAGTTAGTTCCAGTATGTATAGCAAATTTCCTTTGATTACCACTATGTCAGGTCGCAATTCATCACCAGTTATTACCGAAGGTGATGGGTATCCATCTAAATCAGCGTAAACAGTTACATTTCCTATCACTTTCAGATAATCAGCCAGGTTCTTAAGAATAGAATCATGTCTCCATGTGTATCTCCCCTCATTCAAATGAGCGGCACATCCACCAATTACGTGACCTAGTGTTTGTGGAGCACTACATACACTGCATTGAGCACTAGCTGATTTTTTCCAAGTAAACATATTTTTATTCGTGGCTAGTGTATTGTTTAAATACCGTATACAAAAGTTGAATATGTTTCTTGGCATTTTGTCAAATGTTGACAGCCAATGTCCCTTGTAAGCTGGCATCACTGCATCCCAAATTGCGCGAATGATGAAACCCTGCGACGTAAGTTTGGTCATTATGTGATCAGTTGTGGCTGCTCTCATGTCTTTGAGAACCTCTCGAGTGGTCTTGTACTGGTCATATTGAACGTTAGTACCATAGCTAGAAGCTTCATGAATATGCCGAATATCCTCATTGACTGAATTTTTTAGGCAGTTTCTTATTGTTGCTTGACATTGGGTGAATTTTATTGAGACAGGTATGATGTTTAGCCCAAATTTACTTTTTGGTAAGCTAATTATGTCCATTGTTCCAGATATTGGAATTTCGAGCCAATCACGGATATATTGGTTACACAAGCTATCTAGTGATTGTATAACCCACGTTTTTGACAGATCAGCAACTGTCAGGTGCCACGACAGTTTTGGCAGCAAGTATCTGGAGTAAAGAGCAATCTTATTTTTTGGATGCAGGGGGAGACTGTTGATTTGCTGCATGATATCCCGAGTTAGTCCAACTAACTTGTCTTTGTGGCTCTTATTGTCCATTTCATAATTGAAAGAGCGACCCAAATAAACAAAATAATAATAATAATGATAATGATAATAATAATAATATTAATAATAATAATAGTAATAATAATAACAAGAAAGATGATGACCATGTACAGAGCCCTACACCCGAGAGACAGTGTGGACAGGCTATATCTTCCCAGAAAGGAAGGAGGTAGAGGACTTATTTCGATAGAAGATTGTGTTGATATCGCAGAGCTGAGTCTCAAGGAATATGTAATGAAAAGCAAAGAGAAACTGATATCTGCAGCCAGAGGAAGCGTAACAGAAGAGGTAGAAAGTGCGGAATCTTACAAGAAAAGACGAAAAGAAGAGAGAGGAACAAATATCTGGGGAAAGGAACTTCACGGGCAGCATTTTAGACAGATGAAAGACGTAGGAGCAAAGGAGTCGTGGACGTGGCTACAGAAGGGAGAACTAAAGAAAGAAACCGAAGGAATGATAATGGCTGCACAGTCACAGTCCCTCAGAACGAATGCCATAAAAGCAAGGATTGATAAAAGCAGGGAAGATGCAAAATGCAGGATGTGCAGTGAAAAGGATGAAACAATCCACCACATTGTAAGCGGATGTAGCAATCTTGCGCAAAAAGAATACAAACGCCGACATGACTGCGTAGCCAGAGCACTCCACTGGGCTATTTTACGTCAGCGAGGGTTTGAAATTAGTGACAAGTGGTACCAACATCAACCTGAGAGCGTTGTTGAAAATAAACACTTCAAAGTATTATGGGACTTTACAGTACAGACGGATCTTGAAATACATGCGAGAAGGCCAGACATCATAATAGTGGATAAAAATTTGAATGAAACGATCATAATAGACGTAGCCATACCAGTTGATGTGAACATAAGAAACAAGGAACAGGAAAAGATCACAAAGTACCAAGATCTAGCCAGAGAAATCAGAAAGATTTGGAATGTGTCAACCAAGGTCATCCCAATTGTCATAGGTGCCCTTGGCACTGTAACAGGCAGACTTGAACAGTACCTGAAGGAAATAGGTGTAACAACAAGAATTGAGTTAATCCAGAAGTCAACCCTTCTAGGCACGGCGAGAATCATCAGACAGGTTCTTGATATCTAAGGACACTAGATGTGACCCGATATCTTGGACAGTAATTCCAAATGTTAATTCATTTGTGCGTAACATTCATAATAATAATAATGATAATAATAATATCCAGTGCGACCATGAGATTGAAGCACGAATAATAACAATAATAATACTTCATATTTACAGTTGGTATGGGTACTAATAGCACATGCTCTTTAAAGAGTAAGCTAATAAAAACCAACTTATCTACATAACTTAAATACAGCAAACCATAATATTTACAATAAACGGCATAATTTACAACTGCATCCTTCCCCAGCCCATGTTTTGATTTTTTTGCAAAAGGAAGCGACCGTTTCGCTGCTCTTGATCACATCTGGCATGCTGTTCCAGAGTATGCTACCCCTAAAACGTATGGACTTCATGCCGAAGGCCACGGTGGATGTGCTTGGAAGTAAAACTGTGTCATTTATTCTGAGATTATACCTGACCTCTCTTCTCTGGAATAGTTCCGACAAAAATAGAGGGTTCTCATGATGTAATGTTTTGTAAATCTCTATCATCAGTCTTTGTAAATTCTGAACATGGGCAGTTTTTTCATTGCTTCTGACAAGAAGATCAGCAAAAAAGGTGCATCATAGTCATCTAACAAGACACGTAATGCTCGTTTGTGGATCTTATTGATCTTATTATTGGCACCTTTTCCACAGAACATCCAAATTAAGGGGCAGAATTTAAAGTTTGACATAACAAACGAATTATACAGTCTCAAATTTCAATTTTGAGTCAACAACTGTTATCCCTAACAGTTTGACTTGGTTAGTGGATGAGATTACTTTCTCGTCGATTTCCAAGCAAAGTTTGTTGTCTTGATTTAAACCCATAAACATTAGTTGGAATTTCGATGGATTTGCAACCATCATGTTAGATTGGAACCATTCTAAGGTAATGAGGTAATGTGTATATCGATTTCCAAACTCGAGATCACTCGTTCAATTTTCTGGTCACAGGCGAACAAGGTGTTGTCATCGGCAAAATTACATGTTTCTGATTCCTCATCTTTAAAACTCTGGATCTTTCTTTTTGCTTTGATTGATGATTTGATTTAAATTCTTTAGGCACGGTGGCCAAGTCAGTCAAAGGACTCATTTACAGAAGTCAGTGAAAGGACTCATTTACAGAAGTCAGTGAAAGGACTCATTTACAGAAGTCAGTCAAAGGACTCATTTACAGAAGTCAGTCAAAGGACTCATTTACAGAAGTCAGTCAAAGGACTCATTTACAGAAGTCAGTCAAAGGACTCATTTACAGAAGTCAGTCAAAGGACTCATTTACAGAAGTCAGTCAAAGGACTCATTTACAGAAGTCAGTCAAAGGACTCATTTACAGAAGTCAGTCAAAGGACTCATTTACAGAAGTCAGTCAAAGGACTCATTTACAGAAGTCAGTCAAAGGACTCATTTACAGAAGTCAGTCAAAGGACTCATTTACAGAAGTCAGTCAAAGGACTCATTTACAGAAGTCAGTCAAAGGACTCATTTACAGAAGTCAGTCAAAGGACTCATTTACAGAAGTCAGTCAAAGGACTCATTTACAGAAGTCAGTCAAAGGACTCATTTACAGAAGTCAGTCAAAGGACTCATTTACAGAAGTCAGTCAAAGGACTCATTTACAGAAGTCAGTCAAAGGACTCATTTACAGAAGTCAGTCAAAGGACTCATTTACAGAAGTCAGTCAAAGGACTCATTTACAGAAGTCAGTCAAAGGACTCATTTACAGAAGTCAGTCAAAGGACTCATTTACAGAAGTCAGTCAAAGGACTCATTTACAGACTCATTTACAGACTCATTTACAGAAGTCAGTCAAAGGACTCATTTACAGAAGTCAGTCAAAGGACTCATTTACAGAAGTCAGTCAAAGGACTCATTTACAGAAGTCAGTCAAAGGACTCATTTACAGACTCATTTAAAGACTCATTTACAGAAGGGCCGAGCAAATACATACAATAACTAAATCTAAGAAAAATAGGTAAGATAAGAGTAAATAATCTTGTTTACAAAACAATTTGATAAGCAACTTAAAGTAATGCCAATTATAGCATGAAAGAGAGAATCAGCATTCGCTATTGGTATTGCTGATCCTTTTTTGCATATTTCGTAAGTTTCAGATGATTTGACTTCAACAGAAAGAACGTTCCACAACTTAGCACCCATATTATATGAGAAGCTCTTCTGTCCGAAAGCCGATTTGCAAGGGTCGTTTAGGGGGGGGGGTCCTTGTTCCCCTGTTCACTTATAAAATTATCATTTGTTCCCATGTTCTCTAGCGAATTTTTAAAATGCTCCCTGCAAAAATTTATGTCAAACAAAAATTGTCAAGTTCCCTTGTAAAACTTCAATTTGGCATTTTCAAATCATCACAGTACTTTCAGAAAAAAACTGTCTTTGTATCTAAACCAGCTGGAGAGAATAAAACAAATCATCATAGAAAGTAACAATAAAAACGAATAAAACAAAATGAACATATCTGAACAGAACAGCTCTTACTGCGAGTCATCACTGTTTTGTACATAGTCACTATATCGCGTGCTCTTTCTATTTCTTCTTGACCGTCGATCTCCAACTGATGCGATCGTTTCAATTTCTAATTCTTTTCTAATTTTGATAAATTTCATCAATCAACTCTCTTCTCAAAAACTTTACCTAATCTTCTACAGTGTTCCCTGATCCCTGAAAGGAAACTGATTGTTCCCTTGTTCCCTCTACAGACTTTTGCTTGTTCCCTGTTCCCCCAATCATTTTTAGACATGTTCCCCTGTTCCCCGGAACCCCTATACGACCCTCTTGCGACGAGGAACGGCCAAATCTGTTTTCGTATTGCGAAGTTCTCTCTTGCATGAATCGGACAGCCTGACGAACATTTCTGTAAGGTAAGTGGGAGCTTGGTCGTTTACCGACTTGTACACCATTTTAAAGGTTTTTTTGCAACCTATTCATAGCATTGATACCAAAAACTCTCCATTACCGGGCAGCTATATCTGAAGTAGGGTTCCACTAAACTTCTGTACATTTTTTGTACAGTAACAATGGGTAGATACTTTTTGGAGAAACGTAGCACCCTTAATCCTCATGAAACCTTTTTCGTCACTGCTGAAAATTGCTCGTCCCAGCTCAAATGTTTATCAACAATTACCCCAAGGTATTTTATATTTTCAAAGATAGAAAAACATTCTCCTCACCAACCATGAACGAGGTCTTTGCTATCCTATCATCATTTACATCTTTCAGTTGCTTTCTGCTGCCAACTACAAGACTTTGTGTCTGGCCAATGGCCAATCCTCAGAAATATTCTGTCAGCTTCAAGTCTTCAAACCTATGCAGTCGGGTTGGGGACGCCAAACGCAACGTAAATGCCCTTACCTGTACTATCGATCTCTCAAGCGATGTATTTTTAACCTAACTAAGAAAATACATTGTCACGGGTATGAGGAGAGCTTCACGTTCACGTTTTGATAGTTACGAACAAACACAAGATTTCACGTTTCAGCTCATAACCACAAACTAATTAAAGGGGCCAGGTACTGATCAACCCCGCCCCACCTTATTTAGAGGAGTAAGGTATGCCTAAATTCGAGAGTAATATCATTTAACAGATCCAGGGGTGCAATGTAGCCAACCCCAAGCACTCTGTAATAAACTATAGCTTTAGCTTTTTGTTGTCTTTGTGCTGAAAATGTTATCTTCCGTTGATTTGAAGTGTCTGTAATTTCTGAACGTTGCTTCCCAGGAAATATTTAGACTCTACGCTCATCTTTATTCTAGAAAAACGTTCGTAAACTGTAGGCTCCCCAAAATGCATAAGGCAGGGAAATATGATTGTTAACAAATACCTGGATATTTCCTGGGAACTCCACTGATGGAATGGCGCTTGTTGGTATAATTCGTCAAGCAAGTTGCTGGCCAAGTATTTGACTTGAGCAAGCCTTGCCTGCCAAGTCTGTTTTTCAGATCATTCTTCTTGTGAGAAAATCTACTCTCGGAAAGCAACAGAATGCTCTGCAAAGTCCATACGGGTCCGGTACCCTCAGAGTACTCTTCTTTGGTAACTTGAGTCCCCTGCAGTGGCTATTATCGACATTTCCTATTAATTTTGGACGTTTTTGTAGACGGTTTAGGCAGAAACAACAGCAGAGAAATCCTAGCTTACCACATTTCTTTGAACTGAATGACTTCAAAGAAACTATTGCTATTTCGCTATAATTCTACCGTTGGATGTTTGTTAAATCTTCAATATTTTAGATTTAGAGTGTTTTTCTTCTTTTTCAAGAATTCAAGAAAACATTTCAGAAAAACTTAAAACCATCGTAATTTCTAAAGTGTTTGACGCAACCTGAGATAATTTCCAAGAAAACCATAGTTAGTGGATGTCTACAATATGGTATTAAGCACAAGTCTATCACTCTTCTTGTTATTTATCTGGAAATTTTATGACGTCACATCTTCAAATTAGTTACAATGTGAAATACGCTGTAATTTCGAAAAATAGAGTTATAGAGTAAAGTTATAGGTAGAGTTATAGGTAAATAGTCCAAGTTTTTTTCAAGCCTTTCAACTAGGAGAAATAGTTTATAGATATTTACATCCACCTTTTCATGCCGATTTAAAGATTTGGAACCTAAGCTGCAATCTCGTTTCACTACAGCCTCCCCAAACAGAACAGCAGTAACGGAAATGTGGCTCCACGATGCCATGATACATTTTTATTAAGGTACCTTTAGGTACGAATTTTTTAGCATATTTCAGAAGTCCTAGAGCACAAGATATATTACTACATAACAATTTCGTGTTCTGATCCCAAGTGATGCTATCAACAAGTTGGACTCCTAAACATTTTACACTTTTAACGATGTCAATTTCAGTACCATCAATAACAAATGATGGGGTGTCTACTTTTTTGTCAGCCATCTTGTTTAGGCTTGGTCGAGAACCTACAACCATCGCCTGTGTCTTTGTGACATTTAGTGACAGTTTCCCCTGTAACCATTCCTTCAGCCGATCAGATCACTGTTAAACGTATCATTCAGATCGTCGATATTCTTCGCAGAATGTGAAATACTTGTCTCATCAGCATACATTGTCCCATTGCATTTACAGAGAGACATTGGGAGATTGTTAATACAAATTATAAAAAGGAGTCTACCAAGACATGAACCCTGGGGCATTCATCAATCAGCCTTCTGTAAACTTGAGGATGTGCCATTTACCTTGCAAAATTGACGTCGGTCTTGCAGATAGGACTTGAACAAAGAATGCTCATGGTCATCTATGCCATACTTCTTCAGTTTTGCAAGAACAATTTGACGATAAACGGTATCAATAATAATAATAATAATAATAATAATAATAATAATCTTTCATATTTATACAGGTTAATTTGTTCAGTAAATAAGATTACTGTTATCAATCAAAGACCTGTATTTTACAAAATAAAAGTTGATATCTACAAGAATAAAGTAAAAAATTTACAAGAAACAAGATTAAAATTACAATTGATAAATGGCTAAAAGTCTAGGTTTGTGTCCTTGCTGGATGCTTTAAATTTCAACAATGATGTTTCAGTTTGTAAGTTATTAGGCAGATTGTTAAATATTTTTACTCCTTGAAACGCGAAGGTTTTGCGTCCAGTTTCTGACGATAGCTTATCTTAAGTCGATAAATACCAAGAAAAAGATGTTTATACACAAAGCCTCTTTGTTGATCAAAATTAACCTAATAGTCGATGTGGATGAAATTTATAGCATAGGAATAAAATCTTTCAAATCTTTAAAAAGGTCGGTGTAAAATTCTATTGCAGTTTTATTTGAATTGGATGCCTTAAAATGAACTCATGGTACTTTGCTGTAAATCTGCCGTGGTAATTTTTTGATGTCTTTATTTTTTTTAAAAATGGCAGCAATTTAGTTATTTTTGAAAAAATCATGGGAAATTTTGAAAACATTTAAATCATCGTAAATCCTAAACTAATAGGGGAAACATTACCATAGTTTACGAAGGTCTACAATATGATGGCAAGCAGAAATTTGTAGCTTTTCTAGTTTGAGATTTAGAAATCTGATGACGTCATAGCCTAAAATTTATAACTGCCGCTATATTGAAACACTGCCGCTATATTGAAACTAATCAAGATATCAATAAATTGCCATGGCAGAGTTACAGCAAAAATCCCAAAGTTCTTCCCACGCCATTTATTTCAATGAAAACTGCAATATAATTTTACACCGACCTTTTTAAAGATTTGACCCCCATGTTGAAATTTATCCGGATAAAAACGTTTGCACTGTTGCAGACAGCTATCTGAACTAATTTAATCCACTTTCCAAAGTGAACTAAGTTTGTTCGGATGGCAGTTCTTAAATTCGCATGGATAGCTTGGTTCTCGTGTAAACGCGACGCCTATCTGAATGAAATTTGATGCGGATAAAATTTATCCGTCACAGTGTAAGCGGGATCTTATTTTACATCCTCTTTCAGCATGCCGGAGAAACCCACGTGCCGGAGAAGCCTGTGAAAATGCCTGACACAATTCAATTCAATTTTCTTTGTAGAATACAAAACCTAATACAGTATACGCTAATCAAAAAGTTGTTTTCTACACGACCCAAGGAAAGCAAGCTTATCTAGCTTGGGCCGTTTACAAAACAATGGAAAAAAACATAATGTATGATGCTCAAAAATTGATTAATATGGAAAATACAAGCAAGACTAGTGCTGGTCATTTGGTTTAATAGCTTGCAATTATGGTTTCTTTATATTTACTGCTAAAGGCTTTGAAGTTAGAGGTTGATCTTAAGGGAGGAGAGAGGTTGTTCCAGAGGCGTGCTCCTACGTTTCGTAACGTGCTGTCTGCCCACTTTTTATTAGCTTTGAATACTTTATAGTCATATCTTTGTCTAGTCTCGTAATTGTGAGATAGTTCATTTGTTTTAAAGTAGTTTTTGAAAACCTCAGGAAGGTCTTTGTTCTTAAAGTGCACGTGGTGCACAAGCTTAAGGAACTTTAATCTGTAGAAATCAGCTAATTTAAGGATATTTAGCTCTTTGTGCAAGAGGTTTGTGGAATACTTACGATCTTTGAAGTGAATAATTTTAAGTATTCTATTTTGTAAAACCTGTACCTCATTTATGAGTTTATTAGCAGCGATGCCATATGCTTCGAAGGCATATCCTATCTTTGATGAAACGAGGGAATCATAAAGAGTTAAAAGGCACTTTTTAGGTATTGAATGTCTTAGTTTAGCAAAAATGGAAGAGAATTTTACTATTTCACTTTTAATTTTATTTATGTGCGAGTCCCAAGAAAGACCTTCATCTACAATGCCTGCCAAAAGTCTTGGAACACCTTTGCTATTTTTGGATTATTTTGCGATTTCCCCCTCTCCCCCTCAGAACAATATTGTTCTGTGATGACAAAATGGGGATGGCAGGACGATTCGCGACTCTGATGGAATGCTAGGACAATAACCTTGCAAATCAACATTGATTTGGGGGTGAGGGGGTGTTTAAGCCTAATCGCTATGGTTAGAACTGCGGATTGTCAAGAAATGGCCTAAGTGTTCCAAGGACTTTTGGCAGGCATTGTCTGAATTTTATTTTGATTACAGTGACTTAAAAGAAAACAGTTTCGAGCATACAGGGGTTTTCGGTGGTGCTGATTTCATTGGTCATAATTAAAAATTCATAATTCATACGTGTGACGTCATAATTGAACATTGTATAGATTTTCATGGATTTTACTGTGATACCACACTCAGAATTCCACCAAATAGTCAGTGTATCCAGCTATTTAGACTTGAATAGGATGATAATGATAGGTTATTAGTTTACCGATCGATCTGCAATAAGAAACCCGAATTTTACATCTTTTCATGGCCAAAGAGTAAGTGAATTTATCCTACATGGAAACGAGGCTGCCACTTTTCATGTTTCCCTTTTCTCTGCTCCTGGCGTTACTTCCATCGACTCATTTGCACCTCTGCAAGCGCTAGTGGTAGGCATTGTGAAATACTCTAGTACAGCTAGGAATTGTTATTGGCCCATTTACCTGCAATGGCAAAACTCGAAATTGTCGACAGACACAGATCACAGTCATATGGCGAGATGTGCCCTCAGAAGTATCCTTCGGTGTTGTCCTTCAGAGCAAGTCAGGCGATCGAAATTGATTGAAATCAAGTCGAGCATCACAATTGCAAGGGGGTTATCCGTTACCCTTTGTGTTCAGTTGCAGGCCATTGTCAACAACAATATAGCAATTTGCGAATTTGCGGCGATTTACATGTTCAGATAGTCGTTTCCAATGTCTTTCAATTTAAGGTAACTCTGCTTTCCGCTCTAGTGCACAGCGAGATGCCGTTTCGCAAAACCACTCTCCTCAGAAAACAGTTAATTTCTCCAATATTATTCGGCCTATCGAAAAGCGGTAAAAATGATGTTGTTCTGTATAATCTGGGCAATCGAAAGATGTATAAATCGCAATGTTTCCGTCAACCCTGGCTTCGCAAATCCTAGTTCAAATCTTTTTGCTAATTTCAGAAAAGTGGATTTATCTCCAAAACTACTCGAAAAATGTTCGATATTTTTTCGTTCCATCTTTAGCCAGGTTGTTGATCTACAACTTTGCCAAGTCTGATTGAAAAAGCTAGGCTAGATTTCCTGCAATCGAATTTCATATTTCTGTTTACTTTTCGACAGCGAAATGGAGAAACCTTGGTCAACAGATTACCATGCTATGAAGCACGCTTGCAAAAGCTCAGACTTGAAATAACTTCAGAAATTTTTACATTGGCAAACAAATGAACGTCATCTTTTGGGAATACCATACGCAGGTCTCAAAAGACATCCTAAGTGCGCTTGTAAAGTATCATTTGCATCTATTGATTAAATATTACTGATTTTTACCAGCAACTTCGCGAAACCATGCTTTGGGTGTCTTTCGAGACTTTCGCAAGCATTCACAAATTATCAATTTCTTTTAGAGTCCACAATGAGCATAAATCTAAGATCAAGAACTAATTTTTTTGCAAAACCATTCTACGGGCGTCCAAATCGTTCTGCATGGGCTAAACTGTTGACCAACGCTTTTCCCCT
Organism: Aurelia coerulea; assembly: GCA_039566865.1. NCBI lineage: Eukaryota > Metazoa > Cnidaria > Scyphozoa > Semaeostomeae > Ulmaridae > Aurelia > Aurelia coerulea. The sequence continues at coordinate 12,658,873 of CM076949.1, read as the reverse complement.
TCGATGTCGAAAAGTAAACAGAAATGTAAAATTCGATTGCAGGAAATCTAGCCTAGCTTTTTCAATCAGAGTTGGCAAAGTTGTAGATCAACTACATAGCTAAAGATGGAGCGAAAAAAAATCGAAACATTTTCGATTAGTTTTGGAGGTAAATCCACTTTTCTGAAATCAGTAAAAAGATTTGAGCAAGGATTTGCGAAGCCAGGGTTGACGGAAACATTGCGATTTATACATGTTTCGATTGCCCAGATTATACAGAACAACATCCTTTTTACCGCTTTTCGATAGACCGATTAATATTGGAGAAATTAATTGCTTTCTGAGGAGAGTGGTTTTGCGAAACGGCATCTCGCTGTGCACTAGAGCGGAAAGCAGATTTACCTTAAGCGCATGAAACAATGCAGGTAGACAATAAGAGACGTTACGTTGCCAAGTGAAAACAATAGCGATAGAATCTACGCGCTTCTCTGCCTCAAAATGTTTGAAATGGACAGAAAACACTCACAGTTCACAGTTTGAAATCGCTCGAAAAACATGCCACAATGTCTGGCAAACTGGCACTAACTTACTAGAAAGGTGCACCATGGCCGAGGTAATAGATTTCCGTACTTTCGGGTTGACTGGACCAATTGTTATGGAGAAAGTGCAGAAAATCTAACACTTTACACTTTTTAAAAAGATGAATTTAGACTATATCAAATTTCATTCTGCATTTATCGTTAAGTGTGGAAATTATTCGAAGTTACCCCTCGATCGTGAAAGAAGCCAGTGCAAGTTTTGATGAATTCGAAGTACGTCAATGTAGTACACCGACTGGGCACAAAATATCTGTTCTTACTTTCTGTAGTATGGGGGGAAATGGGAATAACTTTTCGTTGACTGTTAATGTAAACTGATATGATTTCATTTGTGTAACAGGGGCGGTCTTTCCTCTGCGGAGCAGTCAGTACAGAAGAATGAGCCTGGTTTGGCATGCTAACTTGCGCCACTTATGTATAGTTTATATAGGTGTCCTTAACTCACAACATTTACCATTGTGAAAGGTTCCTGACAAACATTTATTTCCCATTTCTGCCACGAGTTTCTTGCGTTTTTCGTTGTGCTTGTGCGACCCCAAAATCAGTTGTACAGCAGTGCCAATTAGCCGCTTACAATCATCATCATCATCATCATCAATAATTTATTTAATGTAGGCCAAATAAAATAAAAAGAATAGCTAAATTACAGCTAATTTAGGCCTACTTTACAAAAATTTACAAAATTTACAAATTAATTCCTAAAGCTAATCAATAAAAACATTTAGTGGATTATATACAAGATAAAAGCATGCCTTCCCTACAAGGTACGGAGCGACACCCACCTCCCAGAGAGACGGCGGACACACCGCGCGAGGGAACCCCCACACGCATATCCTAAGCTGCGGTCGCCGCTAGGGAGCAATTCCCCAGTTCAACCGCAGCCCAGTGCCTGCATCGTGAAGGGGACCTCACATCCCGCACAGCACATCCCCCATCCCACCGGGAAGCAGCGCACCGCCCCCATCCTCGCGAGAAGGCCCAAGAAATGTTTATCATGTTAGAAACCCAACTCTTGGAATGTATGTTTTGCAGAGCCTACAGTTGCATTTTTCGCCATTCCAACATCTAATTCGTTTTTTGAAAATAGGAAGGGTGCTTGATCGTTTTATTTCGTGCGGTAAAAACTGCCAAAGTTTATTTCCAAGGTAGGCTATGGTCTCAACTCCAAAGGACGTGGTTCGCACCTTTGGAATTTGAGCGTCATTGCCATGCCTTAGGTTGCAGCTAATACCTCTCTCCATAAAAACATCCTTCATGAAAGGTGGATTTAGATCAGACTTTGTTTTAAAAATTTCCGTCATAAGCAACTGTTTTCATTGCCAATTATGACGTCATCTACATACAATATGGCTTTTTGATGGTCAAAAATGAAATCAGGACCATCGAAAACCCCTAGGTGCGTGAAGTTTGTTTTCCTGTACGACGCCATTATCGAAATAAAATTCAGACAATGCAATGCCTGCCAAAAGTCTTGGAACACCTTAGCTATTTTTGCATTTTTTTGCGATTTCCCCCTCTCCCCCTCAGACAATGTTGTTCTGTGATGACAAAATGGGGATGGCAGGACGATTCGCGACTCTGATGGAATGCTAGGACAATAACCTTGCAAATCAACATTGTTTTGGGGGTGATGGGGTGTTTAAGCCTAATCGCTATGGTTAGAACTGCGGATTGTCAAGAAATGGCCTAAGTGTTCCAAGAGGACCTTTGGCAGGCATTGTATCTATCTTGACACCAAGATAATTTACTTCCTGGGCCCTTTTTAATTCATCTCCCATTACGATCTTCGTTGTGGCAGGTTTGACATTTTTGGATGGTAGAAAGAGGCAGTAGTTTGTTTTGCTGGTATTAACTGGCAATTTTTTGGCTCGGAGCCACTCTAAAAGTCTTTCGAGTTCACTGTTTGCAGTATTACACAGTTCCGAAATACTTGTGTCAAAGCTGAAAATACAGGTATCATCTGCAAAAAGCATAGGCTTTACCGTGATTGAATCGGGCATATCATTTACATAGAGGGTAAATAAGATAGGTCCTAATGCAGATCCCTGTGGAACTCCTTTATTGATTTGGCAGAGGGGAGATTTCTTGCTGTTTACACAGGTGTATTGCTTACGATTTTGGAGATAACTAGAAAACCAATCATTGATTTTTCCTCGAAAGCCGTAATAGCGAAGTTTATAGAGGAGTATAGAATGGTCTATCGTGTCAAAAGGCTTTTGATAGACCTAGGAAGACACCTAGGCACGGATAATTTTCATCAAGATTTAAATAGATCTTATCAAGTAGTTCTAAAAGTGCACGAACTGTTGAGTGTCCTTCTCTGAATCCAAATTGGAGTTCATACAGAATTTTGTGTTTCTTGAGGAAACTAATTATTCTTCCTGCCAAGAGGCGTTCCATGATTTTTTCAAAACATGAAAGCAAGGAAATAGGCCTATAGTTGTCTGGATTTGCACTGTCATCCTTTTTATGCACTGGGATTACTTTAGCGATTTTCCAAATGTCAGGTACGACTCCAGTACTGAAGGAAACATTGAATATGTGAGCAAGTGCTTTTGCAATAGTTACGAAAGATGCCTTGATAATGGACGGTTTTATTTCATCACACTCGTAACTAATCCCTTGCAGTGAGTTCTCCTGAAGCATGTTCGCAATAACAGCTGTTTAAGGAAACGAAATGCTGCGTTTGCGATTTACAATTTGATAATAAAGCGTCGAATAATCAATTATTAATGCGGTTTAACTTTATACATGAACGTCATTCCAAATAACATGAAGGATCTCCAAGAAATCGAATAAATAGGTTCAGGAATTTACTTCCCGTTTCTTCGTCTATGCGTGCACCATCACACGACAAGGTGATCTTAACTACATTGGCTAATGTTTCATTTTCACTAATGGTAGGTTTCGGCTGTCCAATGCTCAAGACGCAAATCTGAGGAGGCACAATTATTTCTGAAAACTGCACCAGTCCACCTGTGCTAAAATCTGCGACTGCAAATGACGCCATCCTTGAATCTGCATCCCTTTGATTTGCTAATTTGATTTCCTACAAAAGACAGAAGACAGGCGATAGCAGCTCTGTTGCTCCTTCTAGAGCCAGAGTCTTAGGTTAAGCTCTATTCATAAGAAAATTATCTGGGGAAAACCTTATGGGCTACAACCTTCAAATCTTTTGCAACGCCCTAAGATTCAAAATTTGAGAAAATTTCCTGTTAATGATAATATTACAAAAAGAAGTAACATCAAGAAGTAACTAATGAAAGCATTGAAAAGGAGGCACAACACGACTTTCGTATGACATTTCTTAGAATATAAAAAGGAGTTGCAACAACACTTCTTTTCAATTTAAATGCCAATAGTCAGCACTAAAATAGGCTCTCACTCATAATCCGGGCATGACCGGGGCAGCGCAAAAAAGGACGCTTCAAACGTGAATTTAGATCAACAAGAGACCAGCCAGGCAAGTGTAACCAGAAAATAATTTTGATGAAATAAAGTTGGCGACTGATGAAAAGGTTCACATTTTTTACAGTTTGGTTGATATATAAACTACCGGCACCCAAACTGATGGACAGCTGAAAAGGGAAATAAAAGATAAGTGTGAGTTAGTCATCATTCCCGCACCACCCCAAGGCTGTCCAAGCAAGCACTTGTGATGTGGTATCTGCGCTGTGCACGAACTGCGGCAAGGTGTTTTTGGCATTTTTGTGCGTTCTGGAGATACAATTGTCAACTGATCCGACCGTGAGACCGTTAAGGTAACTCTGCTTTCCGCTCCAGTGAACAGCGAGGTGCCGTTTCGCAAAACCACTCTCCTCACAAAACGGTTAATTTCTCCAATATCATTCGGCCTATCGAAAAGCAGTAAAAAGGATGTTGTTCAGTATAGTCTGGGCAATCGAAAGACTTACAAATCGCAATGTTTCCGTCAACGCTGTCTTCGCAAATCCTTCTTCAGATCTGTTTGTTGATCATCGCTACTATATGTATATTAAACCCCCCCCCCCTCCCAGGCTTAGCAAAGCTTGGCAGTTTTTCTGCCAACGTTTTATTAACTTGACACTGGCCTAAAATCGTGTCGTTGAGGCGTTCGTTCAAAGTTCCATAGCTGAAACGCAGCACTTCTGGCTTCCCGGCACTTCAAAATTTGGCGTTTTTGATTGGAATGTTCTGACAGAAAACAAGTTTATTGGCAACGGAAGTTTTGGCTCTGTAGAATCTGCACTGTACAAGGATTGCACGATGCACCACAGTCGTGCGAGAGAGCATTTAGAAAGGAAGCGATGCTGTTGTATGACGCGAGGGGGTACAGAAATTTGGCTCAATTTTTTGCGATTTTCGCTTCAGCAACGCCATGTGGCTTCTCTTTCAGCATGTTCTCTTTTGTCTCTTAACACAAACATTCATATCCATCTCTTTCCTTTGGTGGAATTGAGCTTTTTGCAGAGGGCGATAAAGAGGGGGGGGGGGGCAGGATCACGAATCCCGGGAATAGAATGTTAAATGTCACGTTTGACTCCAAAGGATATAGCGTTTTCACGTTTCACGGCAATAAAAATGGCTTTTCACGTTTCACGAGAAGAAAATATGGCCGAAAAACATGGCCGAATCACTATCTCAAGCTGATCACAAGCCTGAAGTGCTGCGTTTCAGCTGTGGAACTTCGAACGAACACCTCAACGACATGATTTTAGGCCAGTGTAAAGTTAAGAAACGTTGACCGAAAAACTGCCTAGCTTTGCTAAACCTGGGAGGGGGGATTTTACTTTACATATAGTAGCGATGATAACGACAGCAATACCAATATTCATTCAATTTAATCTGAATATTTAGGCTGTATCACCCCTGCTTGTGAAAACAAAGTGAAGTAAAATTCCCAGGCATATCTCATCGTTCCTGCAATCTAAAAAAAGCCTATGTCTAGTCTGTTTGTGTAGAGGCGTCGTCCTAATTTGCCTTTTGTTTTCTTTTGAAACAACAAGGAAACTGCTCTGTAGCTTTCCCCTTTGCTTCTAGATCCAACGGTTTGGTGTATCGATGCGAAAATGGTAAATTTGGATAGCTGAAAAGAAGGGGCATCGAATGATACCTTGAAATCGAATTTCTACCTGGTAGTTTCGATATTCCCCAAAAACCCATTCCCCCATTCCATTCCCCTTCGTTTAAAAAGTAAAGTTTATTTTTTGAATTGTAACAAAACTATAACTGTTATTGACTAGCTATTTGGTGAAAAGATACATCTGGAGCAGTACTTTCATATGCTATACTTGGCATATTTATATACTGTATAACTTTTCTGTTCCCCGAGCCATTCTCCCATTCCATTCCCCCATTCCATTCCCCGTCAATGTGTGTCTGGGCATGGCATATATGAACTCTTTGTTATGAAGAATGCGTTTGCTAATCTGCCTGATAGCCAACTGAAATCTTGAAATGATATTTGAGTCAGAAAAAAGAATTCCCGCTAGGAAGGCCACTGTTCCATGAATATCAAAGCAATAATATTGAAAACTGTCTTGTTTTATTGCCAATATGTTCAATTTGGTTCAGTAATTTACCCGGCCTTAATCGGCCATTCCTTCCCGTCGATATGGGTGATTTTCTGCAGAAAGCCCATTCCAAAAACCTGCAAAAACGAATGAAAACAATGAGCAAATATTCCTTCCTAAAATTGATGACACTCAAATAAATTCATGTATTTTGTACTCTTCGGAGAATGGAATCCCCCTGAATAGGTCATCGATACCAGGGGGAGGACTTGTTCATCCTCCCAAGAGGATAGCACGTGCCAAAGTGTTCGCAAGTCATTGCTCTAAGGCCATTGTAAGGCAGAAATGTAAGGGAAATTTGTTCATGATTTTGGGCACGTTTTGAAGATTTCTTGAAGAGGCTTTTTTGAGAAAATCCCTCATAATTTCAGAATGGAGCGGCCGATTTCAGTCAGGTAAATTTTAAAGTAGATTTGAACATTTCTACCATTAAACTATATATGTGCCGATATCATTGTCTTCATATCCAGGGAGCTGTGACATTTCAAACGGGGATTCTTTTTTCTGACACACCCCGTATAATCTGAGTTTTACCATACGTTTATAGAGTAACAGTTCAATGTATCGATGCGAAAATGGTAAATTTGGATAGCTGAGAAGAAAGGGCTTCGAATGATACCTTGAAATCGAATTTCTACCTTGTAGTTTCGATATTCCCCGAAAACCCATTCCCCCATTCCATCCCCCTTTGTTTGAAAAAGGAAAGTTTATGTGTTGAATTGTAACAAAACTATAACTGTTATTGACTAGCTATTTGGTGAAAAGATACATCTGGAGCAGTACTTTCATATGCTATACTTGGCATATTTATATACTGTATAACTTTTCTATTCCCCAAGCCATTCCCCCATTCCATTCCCCAATTCCATTTCCCCATTCCATTCCCCTCTTTAGAGATTGCCATCATCAACATCCTGCTTCTTTTTTGCAAAATTGCAGAGAGTTTGAACCGTCAAATTTTAGGCCGTTATCAAATCCTACTTGTGTGGTATGAAAGTAGTCATATAGTATTTAGAATCTGTCTAACTTAAAGTACAACCAAAAACTATGTAGAGTATTATTGTTTTGGTCATAGAACTACCGTTAAATTGCAAAAGGCTGCAAGCTAGTTATCATCTAAAAGAGACTTGAGAGCAGAACTTGAATCTCTCAACCGTGATAAAATTTGTTGACTTAACCCTATTGTACCCGGGGGGCAACAAATGCCCCCCCCCCGAACCATACTTTTGATTATAAAACAGAGAGGAAATAGAAACATAAGATCCTTTTGGATGATTACAAAGTCCATCCTGAGCTAAGCAAGCATAAGAAAATCTGAATATTGATTTCTTCATAATCCCAAATGATTTTGATGCTGTTTTTAGCTACAGTCAGAGAGATAAGTGTTGTTGCTAAAGTCGCCTTCAATAGAAAATCAAGCGCCTTGTAATAAGGACATGGACAAGAATCGCCTGAAAAGCAACATTTTGATCTTTATGTCGAACGAGGACGATAGGCAAAAAATCAAACGTTGCTACTCCTAGCTAGTTTGCTTAGTTCTTGCATGAAACGATTGGTGGATCTGTCTCAAATTAGATGTCATGTGACATTTACGATAACGCAAAATTACTTATGCAGAACCCTGCAGAACGTTTCTATTCGCGGGCATCTAGTTTGAAACGATCAGTTACGAAGATAACCTCTGTGCAGAATGATATGCATGAAGATGTTTTCACGTGGCTTCACCCAGTCAATGGCGCCATTGTTTGCTGGGATTTTGAACCTTTCCTCTCAACTTCACATGCTACGTTTGCATCTGTAGCTGTGTAGGAGGGGGGGGGGGGGGGCCTTCTACCTTGTGATGCTGCGAATGCTAGCCTCTGTGCAGGCCGCCGGTTACATCATCCTCTAAAAGTTGACTTATTTGCATAATGAGTACTATCAATAATAAGTGGCTAATGATTCGTTCGTTTTAGAAAACGATTGTTTTAACCCTAATCCTACCGGGGGGTGTTTTCCACCCCCCCCCCTGTCGGTTTTTTGCAGAGCATTCTTTAACGACAAAAGCTATGACCCTCAAACTCTCTGACAATTACTAATTATCTATTAGCTACATTTTGACGATTAAATTTTTGAACAATAGGTGTCACATGACAGGTGACACTACCATATTTGGAGCAAGGTATTGGAAAAATTAATGATTTTGATATTTTTACTCCCAGAATTAGTTCCAAATGTTGACTATTGTACTTTAAAAGAATCAGCAAACAATTAGCTTTCTATTGTTGTCAATAACAATGGAATTTGCTGACGTCAGCATTCTTAAATGATGACGTCACTCGGGCCGCCATTTTGGGTCATTTTGGCAAATTTTGAAGATTTTTCCAACAGATTTTGTTTAAAAAGTATAGAATTGCGTTATGCAATACTTTAAAAGCATTTTGAACCAATTATTGTCAATTTTTGGCAGAAAAATACAGTTTTTAGTTATGACGTCATCAATTTTCGTCATTTTCTTCCAAAATAACGGTCTAAAAACACCTATATGAATCATATTTGAGAGGGAAATGAATAATACGCCAAATAAGAATGGAAAAAGTCATTCAGATTACCTTTATTCCGTTTTTAGAACGAATAAGCCGGAAAACCATATATTTTGACATTTTCCGGCATTATGACGTCATAGTGACGTCACCTAATGAGGTAGCCACGCCCAAAACTACCAATCAGTTAAAAATAGTTAGGACTACGCCCTTGCCAAGTTTCAATGATTTCCCATTAGTCTACGGCTATTTATAGAGGGGGGTAGAAAGCACCCCCCCCCCTCCCCGGCTATGTTAGATCAAAAAAAAGCCCGGTAGGATTAGGGTTAACATAATTAAGCTGCTAATGAAGTCAAGAACGTGCCAATTCTGGGTAAATTTGTTGTTGTGCCAGGGTAAACATCATGGTGATTTATCCATCTTATGGTGTCAAATCTGTCTAACATGAAATAAGCCGACGTCAAATGTTACTATAGGATCGCGGGAAACTTCTGTCTCGTGTGCGCTTTCTGTGCGCTTTCTCTATTTCAGTGCCAATTAGCAGAGGTTAAACGTTAATCAATTGCTTTAACGAGCGTGACTACCTTTCTTTCTGCTGACTTTGTTTCTTTCTGACTTTCCTTCTTTCCGACTTTCTTTCTTTCTGACTTTCTTTCTGACTGACCTGGAGCCCCCTCTTAGATTACAAAGTTGGACTTTGTAATCAAAAATGAACTAAAGCATCCATGACTTTACCTAATTTTTAATTGGCAATTAAACTCTAGACTTTCAATTGTCATAATTTAAGTCGCGTGACCAGCAGATACCCATATTTGGAAAGTAGTTACAAAGAAAATTCCAAAAACTGTCATAATTTCTTTGTCTTAACCTTGATGAAGTTGTGCTTGGTACCAAACGATTCGCCTTGTAAAGTACTTTCGTTTGATATACACATACTTCATAGTTGCTGACATCAGCAAATAATAGATTCCATGACGTCATGCAAATTGATGACGTCATATCTCTAACAAAGGAAGACAAAATTTTCAAATTTTGATGTAAATCGATAGATAGACATATTTTCTTCATTTTTAAGTAGTTTATTGAGGTTTTCATACATTTTATGTGAAATAATTAGCACGTTTTGTGTTTTCAGTACTGAAGCTTATACCTGACATGGTCCTATTGTGTGGTCGCTTGGCAACAAACCACGTGACCAATTAGCATTAAAATCTATAATTTGACTCCTCATAGATGCAATTACTATTGTACGAAGTTATAATGGCACACTATTTATGGTTTTTGAGATAGTTAGGGGGGCATTTTTTGCCCCCCCCCCCCGGCAGTGGTCTGACCCAATGAGCCCGAGTACAATAGGGTTAAGGGGGAGGAGGGAAGGAGCTTAGTCCTAGAGCAACGAACGATATTGTTTGAACGCAAATATTCGTTTTTATTCAAATCAACAGACAATATGAAACACTACTTTTCATTGCTAGGTATTTCTGCGGTTGGTCGATATGTATGCACAATTTGATTACTTTGACAGACGTTTGCCGGTTAAGGTAACTCTGTTTTCCGCTCCAGTGGACAGCGAGAAACCGTTTCGCAAAACCACTCTCCTCACAAGCCAGTTAATTTCTCCAATATCATTCGACCTATTGAAAAGCAGTAAAAAGGATGTCGTTCAGTATAGTCTGGGCAATCGAAAGATGTACAAATCGCAATGTTTTCGTGAACGTTGTCTTCGCAAATCCTTGTTCAAATTTGTTTATTGAGTTCAGAAAAGTGGATTTATCTCCAAAACTACTCGAAAAAGTTTCAATTTCTTTTTGCTCCATCTTTAGCTAAGCAGTTGATCTACAACTTTGCCAAGTCTGATTGAAAGATCTAGGCTATATTTGCTGCAATCGAATTTTATATTTCTGTTTACTTTTCGACATCTGTATGTATGTATATATGTATGTAAAATGGATACTATAAGTGCGGATGAAGAACGAGCGAGAAATAGACAACAATTTGATGTTTTTTAGCACACTAAGGCCTTTCAAGTCATTACTATCATCAGAGTAGTAATGACTTGAAAGGCCTTAGTGTGCTAAAAAACATCAAATTTTTGTCTATTTCTCGCTCGTTCTTCATCCGCACTTATAGTATCCATTTTATTGATTCTTTATTGCCAATATATGTATGTATGTATGTATGTATGTATGTATGTATGTATGTATGTATGTATGTATGTATGTATGTATGTATGTATGTATGTATGTATGTATGTATGTATGTATGTATGTGTGTGTGTGTGTGTATGTATGTATGTATGTATGTATGTATGTATGTATGTATGTATGTATGTATGTATGTATGTATGTATGTATGTATGTATGTAAGAACCTTAAGGATATACTTGCTAGGGCTAGGCTCAGTAGTGAGGGAAATGGGGGGACTGATAAGGAGGGATGTTCTCGTTGTGGTAAATCTCGTTGTCAAGTGTGTAATGTCATGAGTAATAGTGGACATTTTCATTCAAACATAGATAGCCGGGAATATAGGATAAACTATTCGTTTAAGCCTGGTTTCCATTAAATCGTAGAGCGATCGTAAGGAGATCGGCGACAGTCTGCGATCGTCTGCGATCGTCTGCGTTGCGTTCCCGATTTAATGGAAACACTTGCTTACGATCCTTAAGACCGTCGGCGATCGTGGATCGTAAGCGTCGGGAAAGTTGAAATAAGTTCAACTTTCCCGATCGTTACGACTGTTCCGATCTGGGAAAATGCTTATGGAAACACACATCGCAGACGATCGGCGATCATCGCAGACGCGCTTTTGTTAAACTATGGTCACGTGGATCTGATTAGCCAATTAGATGATATTAGTCATTGTTGCTACGCTTGCGCGCTATCTTGTGGGTTTGAAAAGGATCATGGTATAAGTGCATCGCAGACTGTCGCCGACTGGTCGCCGACGAATGGAAACACTCTGCTGAAATGTCATGAGTAATAGTGAACATTTTCATTCAAACATAGATAGCCGGGAATATAGGATAAACTATTCGTTTAATTGTGACTCGTCAAATGTTGTGTATTTGTTGGAATGTACTGTTTGTGGTGTACAATATGTTGGTAGCACCTGCACGCCTTTTAGGCTTAGGTTTAACAATTACAAGGCGTGCAGTCATAAGTTTAATTCGGGGGCCTCAGTACCCCAGGCGGAATTCTTCAGGCATTTTACTGGAGAAGGCCACCACGGGTTTCTGAAGGATATTAGTATTAAGATAATCGATAGGCTAACGGGGGGAAATAGGATGCGAGAAAGCTTCTGGCAATATCGGCTGGATTGCTTTGCCCCTAAGGGATTAAACACTAGGCAGGTTGATACATAGATTTGATTTTTGTTTACATTTTGGTTGTTTGGTTGTTTTGATTTTTGCGCTCAGCTTTTCATTAGGGACACACGCTGTTTTTTTAGGGATCTCTTTTCTGCCAATCCGCTTTTGGATCTTTCTATTGCTTGTTTTGTTAGTTCACGCGTTTTTTCTTTCTAGCTTCCGCGAGAAAGACACCGCCGCCGACTTTAGCAGCCCTTTACTCTGCGCTTTCTTTGATCTTCCCATTGCCGCCTTTGGCTACACCCCTATTTTGCACCTTTTATGACTTATTGTAATAATCAGGATCCCGCTCAGGCTATTGTGTTTTTATTGTATTGTTATTTCAAGATTTATATGTATGCTCCATCTAATTTGTAAAGCTATTACTGATGAAGGCTTACGCCGAAACGTTTACTCGAATGTGTTTTTCTTGACTACATATATCTTTTTTATTACATATTGCGAATGAGCTTATGAGAATATATGTATGTATGTATGTATGTATGTATGTATGTATGTATGTATGTATGTATGTATGTATGTATGTATGTATGTATGTATGTATGTATGTATGTATGTATGTATGTATGTATGTATGTATGTATGTATGTATGTTAAAATTTGCCACGTAAAATAAAACAATTTACAAGAAATAAATAGAATTTACAAGTTTTAAAAAGCTAAAAAATAGATAAAATACGATGACAATGTTCATTAATTAAATACGTTAAAAACACCCCTAATTGTAGTGGCAGGGATAGAATCAAAAGGTCATATTGACCTTATTTCCATAATGGTCCCCTTAGAGGTGGTTGCAAAAGAAAATAATAAAATAAGACAACAGATGTTAAAGTGATTTTGGATGGAGCATAATTTAGTAAGGCCGAGTCATATATATGGGAGAGGAGGCGTGTTTCAATAGAACGTTGTTTTCTTCTCTCTATATCTTTTGGAAAAAATTTTCCTTTATCTTGTGTTTGAACGAGTTTATATTGATTGTAGTTTTTAAATCAGAAGAAAGGCTATTCCATATTTTTGGCCCCAAGTAGGACAGGCATTTTTGGCCAGTGTTACTTTTGCGAAAAGGAAGGTTCAATTTAAACTTGGACCTTCTTGTCACTCGGCTTTGATCGATTGGGTGGAATATTTCGTCAGTGTAAGCTGGAGCTGTTCCTTTGAAAAATTTCATTATCTTTACACATGTATGTTGATCAACTCTGTTCTTTGTCGGAAGCCAATTTATAGCTTTGAATTCTGCTACCCCAACATGTACTGTGTTGTTTAAGGTAACTCTGCTTTCCGCTCTAGTGCACAGCGAGATGTCGTTTCGCAAAACCGCTCTCCTCACAAAACAGTTAATTTCTCCAATATTATTCGGCCTATCGAAAAGCGGTAAAAAGGATGTTGTTCTGTATTTGGGCAATCGAAAGATGTATAAATCGCAATGTTTCCGTCAACCCTGGCTTCGCAAATCCTTGCTCAAATCTTTTTACTGATTTCAGAAAAGTGGATTTACCTCCAAAACTAATCGAAAATGTTTCGATTTTTTTTCGCTCCATCTTTAGCTATGTAGTTGATCTACAACTTTGCCAACTCTGATTGAAAAAGCTAGGCTAGATTTCCTGCAATCGAATTTTACATTTCTGTTTACTTTTCGACATCGAAGGGGAAAAGCGTTGGTCAACAGTTTAGCCCATGCAGAACAATTTGAACGGCCGTAGAATGCTTTTGCACAAAAATTTGTTCTTGATCTAAGATCTATGCTCATTGTGGACTTCAAAAGAAATTGATAATCTGTGAATGCTTACGAAAGTCTTGAAAGACACCCAAAGCATGGTTTCGTGAAGTTACTGGTAAAAATCAGTAATTTTCAATCAATAGATGCAAATGATACTTTTACAAGCGCACTTAGGATGTCTTTTGAGACCTGCGTATGGTATTCCCAAAAGATGACGTTCATTTGTTTGCCAATGGAAAAAGTTCTGAAAGTTATTTCAAGCCTGAGCGTTTGCAAGCGTGGTTCATAGCATTGTAATCTGTTGACCAAGGTTTCTCCATTTCGCTATTTGATATTTTGATATTTGATTCTTTTAAGGAGGGTTGCCCTTCAGCCGGAGCTGTTTTACAAGGGGCCCTCCACTTAAAAACGCTACTTACAATATAAGATTACTCAGGAATAGATTAAATACACTACCATTAAATACAATAAAAACCATAAACTTTAAAACCTAATAACAATTTACAAAGTTTAAGATGAAAGAAAAGAAACACTAACTTCTAAATAGATTGTTTAAAACTATTTAGGGAAGATGCCTGTTTGGTTTCAGCAGGAAGGCCATTCCATATTTTTGCTCCTCGATAAGAAAAGCATTTTTGCCCATTACTTGACTTTTTCTTGGGTAGTCTTAAATCTGTCTCTGTATTACGCAGGACATACAAAGAGCACTTTGAGTTTCGGGTGAAGAGGTCACACAGGTATTGCGGAGCCAGTTCATGCAGGGACTTGAAGACCATTGTTTTAGATTCACCATCTATAAGTTCTTCAATGGTCTTCCAACCCAGCCTGTCAATAAGTGGTCTACTTGGGGTGTCAAAACTGCTATTGGTTATAATTCTAGCAGCTCGGTTGTGAAGTTTTTGCAACTGATTCAGCTCAGTTGATCCGGCACAACCCCAAACAGAGCAACAATATCGAAAGTGTGGCTCGACAATACCTGTGTAAAGAGTCTTCAGAGTTTCCTGCGGTAGGAAAGTTTTGGCATGCTTTAAAAAGCCAATAGCTCTAGAAACTTTAGTAGAAACAGTCTTGATGTGCTCTTTCCAGTTAAGAGAGTTATCAATCTGCACACCAAGGTATTTAGTTTTTTGGATTACTTTGAGCTCGTTGTCACGAATTTTCAAATCCAAATCCTCATTTCGATTTTTGAGGATGCTATGCTTTTGCTTAGTGGAAACTAACATGGAATTTGTTTTCGCAACATTCAAAGAGAGTTTGTTGCCTTGAAGCCAAGTATCCAGTTGTTTGAGATCATCATTGATGGCGTCATTCAGCTCACTTATATCTGAAGACTGGTAGCACAGACTTGTATCATCAGCATACATGGAAACAACTGAATTTTGGACAGCTTGCGGTAGATCATTGATATAAATAAGGAAGAGAAGGGGACCAAGACAAGAGCCTTGGGGCACACCAACATCTATACCCTCGGTTTTTGAATTGACACCATTAACCCGACAAAACTGTTTTCGGTTGTATAGGTATGATTTAAACCATGCTAGTTCCCGCTGTTGATCGCCATAGTGCGCCAGTTTTTGGCAAAGAATCTCATGGTCAACAGTGTCAAATGCTTTTTTTAGATCAATGAAAACTAGGCCCACAAGCTTCCCAAGATCCAGCCCATTGTACCAATCGTCGGTATTTTTAAGTAGGTGGGTTACAGTAGAATGAAGGCGCAAATAGGCAGATTGGCCAGATGAAAACAGACCGTTATCTTCCATATGCGTATACACCTGATTGGTTACTAGCTTTTCAAAGAGCCTTGAAATGACAGGTAAGACTGAAATGGGGCGATAATTTGACTTTTCAGCCTTGTCCCCATCTTTGAAAATAGGAGTAACTCTAGCAATTTTCCATGAGTCAGGAAACATACTTGTTTCAATTGATGTATTAAATAAGAAAGCAAGGGAATTTTCAATGAAAGGTAAAGCAAGCTTCAAAAAGTAGCTAGAGATATTATCAGTTCCAAAGCTCTTTGCTGTTTTAACCTTTGCAAATGCATCTCTGATTTCTTGCACCTTAATAGTCCTAAAGTGGAACTTTGCTTTAGTTTTGTTCATATCAAAGTCACCTGTCAGAAGGGGGTTTGGAGCTGGACTGATCTTATCAGCAGAAGTAACTGAGCAGAAGTAACTGAGCAGAAGTAACTGTTCATTGCATCAGGAATATCCTTCTTGTGAACAGTTTCTGAACCAGACCCCTTAAGAGTATCAATGTTACTTGACTTAGACCTCTTATTGAGAAGTTCATTGATTGTCTTCCATGATTCTTTCATGTTACCCTTGCAAGCAGAAATTTTATTATTGTAGTACTCTTTCTTAAGCTGGATATTTAGAGAATTGACCTTGTTGCGAACTTGCCTATATGAGTCCATTGCTTATATGAGTTACTTTTCGCTGTCGAAAAGTAAACAGAAATATGAAATTCGATTGGAGAAATTAACTGTTTTCTGAGGAGAGTGGTTTAGCGAAACTGCATCTCGCTGTGCACTAGAGCGGAAAGCAGAGTTACCTTAAATGCAGATAGAAGCGAATGCATTTGTTCTGGGCTGACTGGATTTTTTTTAGACAACCTCTTATTCAACACTGGGAACCATGAGGTGCATGCATAATCAAAGTGGGGTTGGATAAGAGCATTCAAAAGAAATCTACGAAGGGAGCTATCCAGAAAGCTTTGTTTTCTATACAGAAATTTCAGCTTGCCATTTATCATTCCAAGCATTTTCGTTGCCATTGATTCCCCAGAGAGATTGTCGTCCAGAACACATCCAAGGTATGTGACCATTGAGTGCTGTTTAATTTTTATTTCACCCTTCCTGATGTCAAGCTTTTTTAGGTTTTTGAATTTCTTTCGGCCGAAAAGAATGGATTTGGTTTTGTCTTCTCCGAAATGAATACTTAGTTTGTTTTCCAAAAACCAATCACACAAGGAGTTGAAGTTTCTATTTAAGTTGGTATTTATGTTCTCAATGTCTTTGTCCCGAAAGAGCAAGCAGGAATCATCCGCGCACAGAAGCAGGTCACAGTCAACTGCCCGTGACATGTCGTTCACATACAAGAGGAAAATGAGTGGACCAAGAATTGACCCCTGAGGAACCCCACATGACAAATTACCAGGGTTTGAATAATCTTTTCCGATATTTACAGAAAATGATCGCTCCTGGAGATAAGATTTAAACCATGAAATTGTAGAGTCACTAAAGCCAAAACATACCAATGTATTTAGAAAAATTTCATGGTCAATTGCGTCAAATGCTTTTTGTGGGTCAATCAAAATCATGCCTGTAAACATACCATTCTCAAATCCTTGTTGGATTTTATCACTCAAGTAGGATAGGCCAGTATCTGTTGAATGATGTGCGCGAAAGCCGGATTGGTATTTATATAATATTGTCTTCTCATCTAGGTATTTTTTGGACTTGACCATGATTAATTTTTTCAACAATTTTTGAAAGTTGTGGAAGCAGAGAAATCGGTCTATAGTTTTTAGGATCATCTTTCGATCCTTTTTTGAAAAGTGGTTTAAGTTTCACCTGTTTGCAACCATCAGGAAATGTGGATCGAAGGATTGAGAGATTACATAATTCAGTAATAGGCTGTGCTAGAGCTCCCGCACCATCTTTGAGAAATTTCCCTGCAATATTATCTAATCCTGGTGCTTTTGATGGATTGATTTCTTCTAAGAATTTTAGGACATTTTCAAGAGAAGTTGGAACCAGTACAAATGGTGTAGAAAGGTTAAGGTGCTTGTAGCATTTGTGCACATTATCTAGTCTATGAGGGGACCGTTTGAGCTTATTTACTAAGTTTGAAGCTAGATTTGAAAAAAAATCCTTAAAAACGTTCGCATTTGTTTTATCATCAAAACATGGTTTCCCTTCGTTGTTCAGGCAAATTTTGGAGGGCGAGTTTTTTCCCTGACGATAATCCAAGAGATTTCAGACACTTCCAGAGTTCCTTGGGTTTTCCTATATTTTCATTTAGTTTTCCAATAACAAACGATGTTTTCTTCTGTTTTATCAAGTTTTGGACATGGTTACGTGCTTTCTTGAAGTTTACATAATCAGTATGAATTTTAGATATTCTAAAGTTGTTTAGCAATTTGTCACAAGCTCGAATCCCCTCAAGGACTTCGTGGTCCATCCACTCCTGTGAGTCCTTTCTTATCCGAATTTCCTTTACAGGGGCTATCTCATTGATAATATTGATGATCGTTTCAACAAAATGGGAATATGCAGTATTACTGTTTTCATATTCCAGGTAGTTTGGAAATGTGATTTGACTAAGTTTATTGAGAAAGACTTTTTTGTGTAATTCTTGAATGTAAGGATTTTGATAAAAGTGTGTTCATGTCTTTTGGTTCGGGTAGTCTTTCTAGTGCAATAAATCATTCGATGATCGGACAACCCTAAACCAAGAACCCCATGCTGAGAAATTTTAGGAGAAGCGTTTGTGAGTATGTAGTCGAGGAAGGAGGTTGATTTATCAGTGACACGCGTAGGTGATTTAATTATTTGCTGTAATCCATGGAGGGAGCAGAACTCTTTATATCTTTTAATTCCATTGGATGTACCAGTACCTTTATTACTCAAATTGATGTTGAAATCCCCAAGAATGTGTACCTCCTGGCTGTCAAAATTTGTTGTTTTGGAGATTGCTTGTGTGAGCTTATCTAAGAAACCAATTGATGTTGGAGGTCTATAGAGAATTCTAACAAGAATCCCTAACCCTAACCCTAACCCTAGTTGCTCCGCTGGTCAACAGTTTAGCCCATGCAGAATGAGTTGAATGCCCGTTCAACGCTTTTGCAAAAAATTTGGTTCTAGATCTAGAATCTATGCTCATTGTGGACTTTTAAAGAAATTGATAATTTGTGAATGCTCACGAAAGTCTCGAAAGACTAGCCTACGCGCAGACCCATTATCCCAAAGGAGGAAAGGGATAATGGGTCTACGCGTAGGCTACGAAAGACACCCAAAGCATGGTTTCGTGAAGTTGCTGGTAAAAGTCAGTTACTTTTATTCAATACATAGAAATGATACTTTTTCAAGCGCACTAAGGATGTCTTTTTAAACTTGGGTATGGTATTCCCAAAAGATGACGTTCATTTGTTTGCCACTGGAAAAATTTCTGAAAGTACTTTCAAGCCTGAGCTTTTGTAAGTGTGCTTCATAGCGTGGTAATCTGTTGACCAAGGTTTCTCCATTTCGCAGTCGAAAAGTAAACAGAAATATAAAATTCAATTGCGGCAAATCTAGCCTAGCTTTTTCAATCAGTCTTGGCAAAGTTGTAAATCAACTACTTAGCTAAAGATGGAGCAAAAAGAAATTGAAACTTTTTCGAGTAGTTTTGGAGATAAATCCACTTTTCTGAACTCAATAAACAAATTTGAACAAGGATTTGCGAAGACAACGTTCACGAAAACATTGCGATTTGTACATCTTTCGATTGCCCAGACTATACTGAACGACATCCTTTTTACTGCTTTTCAATAGGCCGAATGATATTGGAGAAATTAACTGGCTTGTGAGGAGAGTGGTTTTGCGAAACGGTTTCTCGCTGTTCACTGGAGCGGAAAACAGAGTTACCTTAACCGGCAAACGTCTGTCAAAGTAATCAAATTGTGCATACATATCGACCAACCGCAGAAATACCTAGCAATGAAAAGTAGTGTTTCATATTGTCTGTTGATTTGAATAAAAACGAATATTTGCGTTCAAACAATATCGTTCGTTGCTCTAGGACTAAGCTCCTTCCCTCCTCCCCCTTAACCCTATTGTACTCGGGCTCATTGGGTCAGACCACTGCCGGGGGGGGGGCAAAAAATGCCCCCCTAACTATCTCAAAAACCATAAATAGTGTGCCATTATAACTTCGTACAATAGTAATTGCATCTATGAGGAGTCAAATTATAGATTTTAATGCTAATTGGTCACGTGGTTTGTTGCCAAGCGACCACACAATAGGACCATGTCAGGTATAAGCTTCAGTACTGAAAACACAAAACGTGCTAATTATTTCACATAAAATGTATGAAAACCTCAATAAACTACTTAAAAATGAAGAAAATATGTCTATCTATCGATTTACATCAAAATTTGAAAATTTTGTCTTCCTTTGTTAGAGATATGACGTCATCAATTTGCATGACGTCATGGAATCTATTATTTGCTGATGTCAGCAACTATGAAGTATGTGTATATCAAACGAAAGTACTTTACAAGGCGAATCGTTTGGTACCAAGCACAACTTCATCAAGGTTAAGACAAAGAAATTATGACAGTTTTTGGAATTTTCTTTGTAACTACTTTCCAAATATGGGTATCTGCTGGTCACGCGACTTAAATTATGACAATTGAAAGTCTAGAGTTTAATTGCCAATTAAAAATTAGGTAAAGTCATGGATGCTTTAGTTCATTTTTGATTACAAAGTCCAACTTTGTAATCTAAGAGGGGGCTCCAGGTCAGTCAGAAAGAAAGTCAGAAAGAAAGAAAGTCGGAAAGAAGGAAAGTCAGAAAGAAACAAAGTCAGAAAGAAAGGTAGTCACGCTCGTTAAAGCAATTGATTAACGTTTAACCTCTGCTAATTGGCACTGAAATAGAGAAAGCGCACAGAAAGCGCACACGAGACAGAAGTTTCCCGCGATCCTATAGTAACATTTGACGTCGGCTTATTTCATGTTAGACAGATTTGACACCATAAGATGGATAAATCACCATGATGTTTACCCTGGCACAACAACAAATTTACCCAGAATTGGCACGTTCTTGACTTCATTAGCAGCTTAATTATGTTAACCCTAATCCTACCGGGCTTTTTTTTGATCTAACATAGCCGGGGAGGGGGGGGGGGTGCTTTCCACCCCCCTCTATAAATAGCCGTAGACTAATGGGAAATCATTGAAACTTGGCAAGGGCGTAGTCCTAACTATTTTTAACTGATTGGTAGTTTTGGGCGTGGCTACCTCATTAGGTGACGTCACTATGACGTCATAATGCCGGAAAATGTCAAAATATATGGTTTTCCGGCTTATTCGTTCTAAAAACGGAATAAAGGTAATCTGAATGACTTTTTCCATTCTTATTTGGCGTATTATTCATTTCCCTCTCAAATATGATTCATATAGGTGTTTTTAGACCGTTATTTTGGAAGAAAATGACGAAAATTGATGACGTCATAATTAAAAACTGTATTTTTCTGCCAAAAATTGACAATAATTGGTTCAAAATGCTTTTAAAGTATTGCATAACGCAATTCTATACTTTTTAAACAAAATCTGTTGGAAAAATCTTCAAAATTTGCCAAAATGACCCAAAATGGCGGCCCGAGTGACGTCATCATTTAAGAATGCTGACGTCAGCAAATTCCATTGTTATTGACAACAATAGAAAGCTAATTGTTTGCTGATTCTTTTAAAGTACAATAGTCAACATTTGGAACTAATTCTGGGAGTAAAAATATCAAAATCATTAATTTTTCCAATACCTTGCTCCAAATATGGTAGTGTCACCTGTCATGTGACACCTATTGTTCAAAAATTTAATCGTCAAAATGTAGCTAATAGATAATTAGTAATTGTCAGAGAGTTTGAGGGTCATAGCTTTTGTCGTTAAAGAATGCTCTGCAAAAAACCGACAGGGGGGGTGGAAAACACCCCCCCGGTAGGATTAGGGTTAAAACAATCGTTTTCTAAAACGAACGAATCATTAGCCACTTATTATTGATAGTACTCATTATGCAAATAAGTCAACTTTTAGAGGATGATGTAACCGGCGGCCTGCACAGAGGCTAGCATTCGCAGCATCACAAGGTAGAAGGCCCCCCCCCCTCCTACACAGCTACAGATGCAAACGTAGCATGTGAAGTTGAGAGGAAAGGTTCAAAATCCCAGCAAACAATGGCGCCATTGACTGGGTGAAGCCACGTGATCACTCTGAACCAAAACATCTTCATGCATATCATTCTGCACAGAGGTTATCTTCGTGACTGATCGTTTCAAACTAGATGCCCGCGAATAGAAACGTTCTGCAGGGTTCTGCATAAGTAATTTTGCGTTATCGTAAATGTCACATGACATCTAATTTGAGACAGATCCACCAATCGTTTCATGCAAGAACTAAGCAAACTAGCTAGGAGTAGCAACGTTTGATTTTTTGCCTATCGTCCTCGTTCGACATAAAGATCAAAATGTTGCTTTTCAGGCGATTCTTGTCCATGTCCTTATTACAAGGCGCTTGATTTTCTATTGAAGGCGACTTTAGCAACAACACTTATCTCTCTGACTGTAGCTAAAAACAGCATCAAAATCATTTGGGATTATGAAGAAATCAATATTCAGATTTTCTTATGCTTGCTTAGCTCAGGACGGACTTTGTAATCATCCAAAAGGATCTTATGTTTCTATTTCCTCTCTGTTTTATAATCAAAAGTATGGTTCGGGGGGGGGGGCATTTGTTGCCCCCCGGGTACAATAGGGTTAAGTCAACAAATTTTATCACGGTTGAGAGATTCAAGTTCTGCTCTCAAGTCTCTTTTAGATGATAACTAGCTTGCAGCCTTTTGCAATTTAACGGTAGTTCTATGACCAAAACAATAATACTCTACATAGTTTTTGGTTGTACTTTAAGTTAGACAGATTCTAAATACTATATGACTACTTTCATACCACACAAGTAGGATTTGATAACGGCCTAAAATTTGACGGTTCAAACTCTCTGCAATTTTGCAAAAAAGAAGCAGGATGTTGATGATGGCAATCTCTAAAGAGGGGAATGGAATGGGGAAATGGAATTGGGGAATGGAATGGGGGAATGGCTTGGGGAATAGAAAAGTTATACAGTATATAAATAAGCCAAGTATAGCATATGAAAGTACTGCTCCAGATGTATCTTTTCACCAAATAGCTAGTCAATAACAGTTATAGTTTTGTTACAATTCAACACATAAACTTTCCTTTTATTCGGGGAATATCGAAACTACAAGGTAGAAATTCGATTTCAAGGTATCATTCGAAGCCCTTTCTTCTCAGCTATCCAAATTTACCATTTTCGCATCGATACATTGAACTGTTACTCTATAAACGTATGGTAAAACTCAGATTATACGGGGTGAGTCAGAAAAAAGAATCCCCGTTTGAAATGTCACAGCTCCCTGGATATGAAGACAATGATATCGGCACATATATAGTTTAATGGTAGAAATGTTCAAATCTACTTTAAAATTTACCTGACTGAAATCGGCCGCTCCATTCTGAAATTATGAGGGATTTTCTCAAAAAAGCCTCTTCAAGAAATCTTCAAAACGTGCCCAAAATCATGAACAAATTTCCCTTACATTTCTGCCTTACAATGGCCTTAGAGCAATGACTTGCGAACACTTTGGCACGTGCTATCCTCTTGGGAGGATGAACAAGTCCTCCCCCTGGTATCGATGACCTATTCAGGGGGATCTCTAGCCGGCCTAATTTGAAAATGGCTTTAAGTGAACACTCGAAAAAGATGTAAGTGGATCATTGTTTACGCTTTCGAAACGAGGTTGACTGATTTTTCAGTCCTTGGTTAATTTCTTTTAGCATCAAAATCATCAACAGGCTATCTCTAAAGAGGGAAATGGAATCGAATGGGGGAATGGGATGGGAGAATGGCTCGGGGAACAGAAAAGTTATACAGTATATAAATATGCCAAGTATAGCATATGAAAGTACTGCTCCAGATGTATCTTTTCACCAAATAGCTAGTCAATAACAGTTATAGTTTTGTTACAATTCAAAAAATAAACTTTACTTTTTAAACGAAGGGGAATGGAATGGGGGAATGGGTTTTTGGGGAATATCGAAACTACCAGGTAGAAATTCGATTTCAAGGTATCATTCGATGCCCCTTCTTTTCAGCTATCCAAATTTACCATTTTCGCATCGATACACCAAACCGTTGGATCTAGAAGCAAAGGGGAAAGCTACAGAGCAGTTTCCTTGTTGTTTCAAAAGAAAACAAAAGGCAAATTAGGACGACGCCTCTACACAAACAGACTAGACATAGGCTTTTTTTAGATTGCAGGAACGATGAGATATGCCTGGGAATTTTACTTCACTTTGTTTTCACAAGCAGGGGTGATACAGCCTAAATATTCAGATTAAATTGAATGAATATTGGTATTGCTGTCGTTATCATCGCTACTATATGTAAAGTAAAATCCCCCCTCCCAGGTTTAGCAAAGCTAGGCAGTTTTTCGGTCAACGTTTCTTAACTTTACACTGGCCTAAAATCATGTCGTTGAGGTGTTCGTTCGAAGTTCCACAGCTGAAACGCAGCACTTCAGGCTTGTGATCAGCTTGAGATAGTGATTCGGCCATGTTTTTCGGCCATATTTTCTTCTCGTGAAAAGCGCCGTGAAAAAAACGCCATTTTTAACATTGGGATTCCGTGAAAAAGCTCAATTCCACCAAAGTGGAAAACGCATGCTGAAAGAGAAGCCACATATCCTTTGGAGTCAAACGTGACATTTAACATTCTATTCCCGGGATTCGTGATCCTGCCCCCCCCCTCTTCATCGCCCTCTGCAAAAAGCTCAATTCCACCAAAGGAAAGAGATGGATATGAATGTTTGTGTTAAGAGACAAAAGAGAACATGCTGAAAGAGAAGCCACATGGCGTTGCTGAAGCGAAAATCGCAAAAAATTGAGCCAAATTTCTGTACCCCCTCGCGTCATACAACAGCATCGCTTCCTTTCTAAATGCTCTCTCGCACGACTGTGGTGCATCGTGCAATCCTTGTACAGTGCAGATTCTACATAGCCAAAACTTCCGTTGCCAATAAACTTGTTTTCTGTCAGAACATTCCAATCAAAAACGCCAAATTTTGAAGTGCCGGGAAGCCAGAAGTGCTGCGTTTCAGCTATGGAACTTTGAACGAACGCCTCAACGACACGATTTTAGGCCAGTGTCAAGTTAATAAAACGTTGGCAGAAAAACTGCCAAGCTTTGCTAAGCCTGGGAGGGGGGGGGGGGGGTTTAATATACATATAGTAGCGATGATAACCACAGCAATGCCAATATTCATTCAATTTGATCTGAAGATCTAGGTTGTATCACCCCTGCTTGTGAAAACAAAGTGAAGTAAAATTCCCAGGCATATCTCATCGTTCCTGCAATCTAAAAAAAGCCTATTTCTAGCCTGTTTGTGTAGAGGCGTCGTCCTAATTTGCCTTTTGTTTTCTTTTGAAACAACAAGGAAACTGCTCTCTAGCTATCCAACGGTTTGGTGTATCGATGCGAAAATGGTAAATTTGGATAGCTGAAAAGAAGGGGCTTCGAATGATACCTTGAAATCGAGTTTCTACCTGGTAGTTTCGATATTCCCCGAAAACCCATTCCCCCATTCCATTCCCCTTTGTTTGAAAAGTAAAGTTTATGTTTTGAATTGTAACAAAACTATAACTGTCATTGACTAGCTATTTGGTGAAAAGATATATCTGGAGCAGTACTTTCATATGCTATACTTGGCATATTTATATACTGTATAACTTTTCTATTCCCCGAGCCATTCCCCCATCCCATTCCCCCATTCGATTCCATTTCCCTCTTTAGAGATAGCCTGTTGATGATTTTGATGCTAAAAGAAATTAACCAAGGACTGAAAAATCAGTCAACCTCGTTTCGAAAGCGTCAACAATGATCCACTTACATCTTTTTCGAGTGTTCACTTAAAGCCATTTTCAAATTCGGCCGGCTAGAGATCCGTGCCCAAATTCGGTCGTTTCGAAATTCTGCCGGCGCAATTCATGCAATTTTCGTGTGAACAGGAGGCCTATCCTTAACAACATCATTCCGTTCTCAAATTGTACAAACGTGAACGTAGTCAACGTTTACATAGTTCTGATACTGGGCAATATTCAATGTTTTACCTGCAGTAAGTTTTCGATGTCGTTTAATCTCTTCTGATCTACATCTTGCAGTACACCAGACAACATTGCCTTGCCGTTGGCGAATGAAACCGCAACGTCTGAGTTTTGAAATGAACTGGTTTCCTTGGCACTTCTGTAAAAGTTCATCTCCGGTACATGTTTAAGGGCCATTGAAGATGCCTTTATAATGAATGCCGTATGTGATATTTGTTTGCCTAAAATAATAACAGAAATCATTATCGTGTGAGTAAACAAACAAAACTTGTTCGAATACTACCGAGGAAAAATATTGGCAAATGTATCATTCAATGGTCAATGTTACCGCTATTAACACCGGACTTTTTGGACCCTTGTAGTACCGGGGGAAAGTGCCCCATCTCCATAACTTCGTCAATATTGCAGATATAAGGACGAAACTTATTAAAATACTGGAAAGTAAGAAAATCTACACAATAGGCCACTTTTTCAATTCTTGATTACATCCATGACGTCACTATAACGTCATAATTGAGGAAAATGACAGTATTTGCTGCCTTTTGGCAATATTTGCAATATTGAAGTTTCCATTCGATAAATTCTTCATACTGCAACAAGAATGTAACACAAAGCACCAATGAATAAAAATCAGCAATATAATGTCTATTTGAGCTCATTGTGGAGGCGCGTTGTAGTTTTGAAAATTTACTGGGATATATGTCTAAACGTAAGTGATAAATTGGTACGTAATTAAAACGCTTATTGGTTCATTGTAGATGCATGTGACCGCTTGCGTATGTGTTTTTGGCACGACTATGTTATAGGGGCGTGCAGTTGTTTACTCTATCTCTTTTGAGCTAGATCGGGCCGTGAGCGGCCATACGTGTCAGTTGAGAACGGATTTGTCGAAGTTAGAATGATACAGTCCTCTATTTAGAACAAGCCTAGTCTCTGTGTTATTCCTGCACTGGTGTGGTATTAGCAGCAGGTGGATTGACGTTTCCACATAGATGGTCCACCGAGCCGGATAGATTGTTGGAACTGGATAAAACGATTTGAAGACAACTGAATCACAGCCAGTGCAGGAAAAGACATGGCTGACTTGAAGAAAAATGTCAAGAAACGAAAGGGACATAGGCTTTTTGTGACGGAGACCTTGAAGAGAACGGAAACATTACTGACAATTGATTCGACACAAAGGAACGTAGATTTGGCTCTTCAACTGAAGGCAAGTTTGGTCGATCAGTTGAAAAGATTAGAAGGATTGGACGAGAAAGTTCTGGATTTGTTGACAGAAGCTGTAGCGGAAAAAGAAGATGGCGATCGACAAATATTTTCGGAAATACAGGAGTCTGGTGGTATGAGATCGGAAATGACTGCCGCATTGGTTGGCATAGAAAAATATCTAGAAATGAACACTGCATCGGCAGTGGTTGTGGAAACTTCTCAGTCGAATACGAGGAGCAAAGTTCAAGCAAAATTGCCCAAGTTAGAGATGCCAACTTTTACGGGAAGGCCAGAACAATGGCAGGAATTTTGGGACACGTTCCAAAGTGCGGTTCATGATAATGGGGACATTTCGGATGTTGACAAATTTGCATATTTGCGTCGTTACGTGTCAGGTGCAGCAAAATCAAGCATCACAGGATTTCGTACGACTGCTGCAAATTATGGATTGGCAATAGAAGCATTGCAGAAAAGGTTCGGAAGAAAGTCAGTAATACATCAAGCGCATGTTGATGCACTGTTGAGCTTGCAGCCTGTTTTTAACGAATGGGACATTGTGAGGCTCAGGAAACTATACGACGCGGTAGAATGTAATCACAGAGCGCTAGAAGCTTTGGACGTGAATCCAGTAAGTTATGAAAGCATTGTTGTTCCAGGAATCATTAAGAAATTGCCTGAGGGAATTCGCTTGCAGATTACGCGAGGAAGAGATTACTTGAACTGGAAAGTAGATGAAATGCTAGAACAGATTCGGATTGAATTAGAACTGAGAGAAGAATATGGACGAGTGGAGAAGAAAAACGTTAGGCTCGATTATCACGGGAGGAGAGATGATGTAGCTGCTGCCGCTAAGCCAGCGACGGCCAGCACACTTGTGACTAAAACGAAAAACCTATTTTGTGCATTTTGTAAAGGAAATCATGAACATCACGATTGTAAAGAAATTACATCTATAGAACAGAGAAAACAGCTGGCTCGTAAGTATGGTCGTTGCTATTTGTGCATGCGAAAGGGTCACGTTTTTTGGAAATGTAATTCAAATTTTTCTTGCGCGCGTTGTAAGGGGAAACATCATATTTCTCTATGCGACAGCCCTGGGGAATCAGCAGGCCCTACGGGGACTAGCACGAGTCCAACTCTGCATGTAGGGACAGAGTGTAGCATAGCTTTGCAGACAGCGCAAGCTTTAGTGAAGTGTCCAGGCCTAGGTAGTGCAGTGAGAGTTAGAGTTCTGTTTGATACAGGCAGTCAGAGATCTTTTGTTACTCCAAGAGTTGTGTCAGGATTACAGCCCATTATAAAGGAGACCATTGAAATAAGTACTTTCGGGCAGGAAGGGACCATTAAGGGGTCAAAGGAAGTATTTCAGTTTGAATTGTGCCCTGTAAATGGTGGGGAAGGGACTAAAATTGAAGCATATGTAGTTCCAAGTATATCTAGTATCAGAAATGAGCATATAGAAGTGAGAAAGATGCAGTATAAACACTTGAAAGGGTTGTGGTTTTCTGATGTATGTAAAAATGCAGATATTCTAGAAGTGGAAGTTCTTATAGGCTCGGATTACCTCTGGTGTTTCCAAGGAGACAGAACTATAAGGGGGGAGCAGTATGACCCAGTCGCTGTAGAAACCAAATTAGGTTGGGTGCTCTCTGGTCCCTTAAGGGGGGAGAGAGTGAGAAGTGAAATGAATGTGAATTTGGTTGGTAGTGAGGTGATGAAGGATGGAAATCATGGTAAGAAAGAAGAAGAAAGAGAGTTGGAGAAAAGTGTGAAGAAGCTTTGGGACTTGGAAGCAGTTGGAATACGGGAGGAGAATGAGGTACACGAGGCCTTAAAAGATAATATCTCATTTAACGGAGAAAGGTATAAGGTAGGATTGCCTTGGAAGGAAGGTCATGATAAACTCCCATCAAATTATTGGAATAGTTTAAAAAGATTGAAAGGACAGGTGAGTAAATTGAGACAGGAACCTGAAATATTGCAAGAGTGTGATCGTATAATTAAAGAACAGTTGGACAGAGGGATAATAGAAAGAGTGTGTGAACTTGAAAAATCAGATAAGATTCATTATCTCCCAAACCACCCTGTTGTTCGAAAGGATGCAAAAACAACGAAAGTTAGGATGGTTTTTGATGCTTCGTCGAAGGAAAAGGGAGGTGTGTCATTGAATGATTGTCTCCATGTAGGCCCAGCATTAACTCCACTTTTGTTTGATATACTGATTAGATTCCGAGAGAAGAGAATTGCGCTAGTGGGAGACATAGAGAAGGCATTCTTGAATGTAGAGGTAGAAGAACGGGATAGAGATTGTCTTAGATTTCTTTGGGTTGAAGATATAAATGCAAAAGTGATTCAACCAGTGGAGTATAGATTATGTCGTGTTGCATTCGGGGTAAATTCCTCGCCGTTCTTATTAAATGCTACAGTTCAATTTCACCTAGACAAGTTTCAAAATGTTGATCCGGAATTTGTAGGCATAATGAAAAGAAGCCTATTTGTCGATGATCTTGTAGGGGGTAATCAAACTCGAGAAGGTACTTTGAAACTGTATGACCTTGCAAAGTCTAGAATGTCTGAAGGAGGGTTTCGACTAAGAAAATGGCTAACGAATGATCATCAGGTTAGAGAGAAGATCGTAGAATGTGAGAAAAACAGAGAAAGCAAGAGAGAGTTAGGAGATGACGAGACATATGCTAAGGTTTCCCTAGGGAATGTACAGAAAGATCCAGCTATGGAGAAAGTGTTAGGAATACAGTGGAAATGTGAGACAGACCAATTTGTATTTGGGTTTGAAAACATTGTAACAAAATGCGAGGCTTTGACTCCAACAAAAAGAAATATCTTGAGTATTCTAGCAAGCCTTTATGATCCATTAGGCATAGTTAGTCCCATAGTTGTGAGTTTAAAAGTGTTATTTCAGCAATTGTGTGTAGAGAAGAGATCGTGGGATGAAGAGATAAGTGGAGATGAAAGGAAGCAGTGGGAAGCATGGGTGAGACAATTAAAGAGAGTTCAGCAAATAAGTATCCCGAGATGTGTTCATGGAATGAAAAGGGAATCAGCAAAATATAGCTTGCATGGATTTGCAGATGCCAGCATAAAAGCTTATTGTGCAGTTATATACTTTGTTTGCGAGTCTCCAGAGGGAGTCACTGTAACCCTGTTAACGTCTAAAACCCGGGTTGCACCTGTCAAAACCCAGACTATCCCTAGATTAGAACTTATGGCTGGTAGAACGTTAGCTCTATTGATGGATACTGTAAGAAAGGCATTGGAAGCTGAGTTAGAACTGGAGTATGTGAGAATGTGGACAGATAGTAAAACTGTGTTGAGTTGGATAAATAACAAAGGTGAATGGAAACAGTTTGTTAGACATCGAGTAAATGAAATCTTGAAAATAACAAGAAAGAGTGATTGGGGCTATTGTAAGAGTGAGGAGAATCCAGCTGATATAGGTTCTAGGGGTGTTGGAGCTTTTGAATTGAGTGAGGCAAAGTTGTGGTGGAAAGGCCCAGAATGGCTTCAAAGTAAAGATGAATGGCCCAAAAAACCAGAAAATTTAGAGACAGTAGAAACTCGTGAAGAAGAGAAAAAATCTGTTGTATTGAGTGCCAGTGAGAAAGTGAATGCTTCAGTTGGGAAAGTTATGAATGTTGAAGCATTTAGTAGCATACAGCACTTGTATCGTGTGACAGCATGGGTTAAAAGGTTCGTTTCTAATTTAAAGGCTAAGCGAAGGGGAGTTCTTGTAACTAAAGGAGAGTTGACAAGAGACGAAATTATGAATGCTGAAAGATTGTGGATCCTTGATGTGCAAGGAAGGTTGAAAGAACAGAGCAATTATAAAGTGCTAGCAAAAGATCTGCAGATAGTTGAGTATAATGGGCTCCTAAAATGTAAGGGTAGACTGGGAAATTCTGATTTGTGTTTTGATGCTAGACAACCAATAATAATTCCCAGGCAGAATCATCTTACAAAGTTGATTGTTGAAGATTGTCATAAGCGTGTTCATCATAGTGGCCTAAGATCAACTTTAGCAGAAGTAAGATCTAAGTTTTGGGTGCCGAGGGGAAGACAGACTGTGAAAAACATCTTAAGAGATTGTATGGTGTGTAAGAGAGTGCAAGGTAAAGCCTTTGAAACACCACCTGTTGCAGATCTACCTGATTTTCGAGTGCAAGAGGCACCAGCCTTTTCAAATGTAGGTGTAGATTTCGCAGGACCTCTTTATGTGAAAGAAAGAAAGGGTGTGATGCAAAAAGTTTACATTGTTATCTTTGCATGCTGTGTAACAAGAGCCGTACATTTAGAGTTAGTATCAGATATGACTGTTCAGGTCTTCATAAATTGTTTGAGAAGATTTGCAGCCAGAAGAGGAACACCATCTTTGATTGTGTCAGACAATGCTAAGACATTTAAGGCTGCAAAAGTATTGTTAAAGAAATTGTATAAAGATCAAGGATTTAGGGGGTACATAGCACAGCAGGGGATAACATGGAGATTCAATCTAAGTAAGGCTCCCTGGTGGGGGGCGGCGTACGAACGTATGATAGGGACAATGAAGAGGTGTTTGAGAAAGGTTTTGAGTAATGCAAGAATGACATTTGAAGAGCTACAAACAATCCTTGTGGAAGTGGAGGGAACGTTGAATTCCAGGCCCTTAACGTATGAGTATGATGAGGTGGGAAGTGAAGTGTTAACCCCAGCACATCTCATTTGTGGGAGGAGGCTTATATCCATTCCTGATCATACTGTACAAGATGACATCACAGACAGTAAGTTGTTGAAAAGATTCAGATATTTAGCTCGTAAAAAGGAGCATTTTTGGAATCGTTGGAGAAGGGAGTATTTAGCTGATCTTAGAGAGTATCAGAAAGGAAATAGACCGATAAATGGTCGAGTAGTGAAAGTTGGAGACCCAGTTTTGGTGTATGAAGAGCATGTTAGTAGATGCAACTGGAAGGTAGGAGTTGTGGAAGAACTGATAGTTGGAAAAGATGGCCATGCTAGAGGTGCAAAAGTCAGATTAGTTGCAAAGGGTAAGCCAGTATATCTTAATCGACCAGTACAGAAGTTATATCCTCTCGAGATTGAAGCTAAAAATGTAAAAGCAGGAAATGATGTACCTATAGAAGAGAAGCAGAATCAGACAGAAGAAACTATTCAGCCACTTGAAGTAGTTAGAGATAGACCAGCTAGGCGAGTTGCGGCTTTGGACTCGGGCTGGAAGACTAGGGCTATGCTTGGACCCTAGGGGGTCAAGCAGGGGGGAGTATGTGGAGGCGCGTTGTAGTTTTGAAAATTTACTGGGATATATGTCTAAACGTAAGTGATAAATTGGTACGTAATTAAAACGCTTATTGGTTCATTGTAGATGCATGTGACCGCTTGCGTATGTGTTTTTGGCACGACTATGTTATAGGGGCGTGCAGTTGTTTACTCTAACTCTTTTGAGCTAGATCGGGCCGTGAGCGGCCATACGTGTCAGTTGAGAACGGATTTGTCGAAGTTAGAATGATACAGTCCTCTATTTAGAACAAGCCTAGTCTCTGTGTTATTCCTGGACTGGTGTGGTATTAGCAGCAGGTGGATTGACGTTTCCACACTCATTACTTATATCATATATTCATCCTTTATTTACATCAGCCTGTAATTGTTTCATTTAAACCCCTAATTGCTGATGCAAATGCTCTAAAATGCCTTAAAATTATTCATAACAATTAACAGAGCCAATTTTGGCCATTTAAGTTTATCTAATACATTTGTTATTATTTATATGAGGTCACAAACTTTGATGATGTAAAGATATTTAAAATTGCTGACGTCTTAAAAAAGGAATTAAATTAATCATCATCTGAAAGCTCTTATCGAGAGCTATCGAATGGTGGTATTCTCGATGATTTATGATCATCCTAGCTAGCAAAAATTAGACTGGCTTCTTTAATTTTCTAGCTGACTACGCATTGAAAAAGTGGGTTGTCACGTGATCTTTAGTGTGTTATTATAATTGGCGATTTTAACTGCCGTTCTACGAACTGGTGGGAAAATGATATCGAAAACGACGACGGCAAACTTTTCGAGCCACTTACGTCTGACCTTGGCCTTCATAAATTAATTAATGAACCAATGGACTCAATTGGAAATTCAAGATCTTGCATCGATGTCATTTTCAATGATCAGCCAGATTTATTCCTTGAATCTGATGTCCACTCCTCTTTACATGAAAACTGTCATCACCAGATTATCTTTGGTAAATTAAGTGTAAAAATCTGTCTCCACCTCCGTATAAACGCAGAATTTTGTATTATGACAGATCAAACATCATTGCAAATAAAAAGAGTATTGAAATGTTTCCTTGGAGTGATACCTTTTCAGAAGTCACATGCCCTGATCTTCAAGTTAAAAATCTGAATGAAATTTTTGCTGAACATCTTTTCAAACCTTTTGCACAGAATGAGGACGGCTCCCACACTGATGTACTCTCTGTCGGAGAAAATTACGAAATCTTTCTGGATTTCGCTAATTCCGCATAGGGCCTAGCCTATGTCATAAAATCGCCTTGGATGCAAAATAAAATGTAACCATTTATTATTATTACTGGTAAAGACGTTTTGGTGGCTGCAAAATTAGGAAAATTTCATATATTTCCGAGCCGAACCTGAAAAATGACAATCGTCATTAGCAGCAAGTTAGAACAAACACGAGGAAGGGGAAACCTCTATAATTACAATGTTTATGACAGAATAGGTATCAAGAATTTAACAAAACTGCGCCTAAAATTTAGTCCAATGAATGAGCACAGATTTCGGCACCATTTTGACTGCTTTAGCCCCCATTGTTTATGTGGAACAAGAGATGAGGATAATGAGCACTTTCTCCTGCACTTTCCCCAAGTTGGTCTGGAACGCATGGATCTCTTCCGTCAGCTTGCAGAAGTGCCAGATCTAGATATTACAGACATGGAATCACAATTTTTGTGCGATTTACTTTTATATGGAAATGCTGATCTGAATATCATAACAAACAGAATGATAATTGAAGCTACAACTTCGTTCATAGATAAGACGAAGCGGTTCGGATAACAATCTATGTACTAACGGGTGAGACGGGGCAGTCACGTGTTGGCACCCCATGTCACGTGACTCACTTGGCACCTTGCCAAAATTGGTCATGTGACTCGGCACTACCCCCGAGTTCCTATCATGTGACTTTGCAAGTTCCTACGTTTCCAGTCAGCACAACATGGAAATCAACACGAAATACATAGGCCTATTCCCATCTGAAGTAAGAAGTAAAACTGCTCTGTCGTCAATAATACGCAAGAAGCATATAACTAATGCTTTCTTCCTGCTCCAGCGAAAACATAGGCCTACCTACGTTTCACTTCCATGCTCTTGCTTTCTGAAACTTCCGTTGAATTCCCTTCACTATTTCCCTCAAAGGTAATTTCATCCAATTTAAATTTAATAATCGCTATCTTCAAAGATCTACTCCCCAAACAAACACTCCTGTAGATATTTCAACTTCACGAATCACTATCCTAACAGTCAGCGGTCAACTACAGAGAATCTGCAAGACCAAATCTTATGTCGTAACAGATTTTGAAGGTAATTTTATCGTGCCAAGATCATTAGGTAGGAAGTTAATCGTGCCAAGATCATTAGGAAGACACTTCTCCAGGAAACAATCGTTTATAAGAACGATCACATCATTAGTTGCTCATTACTTCAATTCATAATGAATACGTTCACCTGCACAGAGGTTATTGTGCGCAGCATTCAGCACTTATCCAGCAAAGACAAAGGGTACTTCCTGTTAGCCATTTTCATATAACCTAGCCTCTCTACCATATGCAGATTGCCATTGGCCAATTTCAATTGGTAAACAACCCCATAGTGAAGCTACTAAAGATGAAAGCCGACTGTTATTGGCTAATTTCAAATGACCCAACCCATAGGCAGATTGCCATTGGCTAATTTCAATTGGTACGGACACCATACTGAACTTACTGAACATAATAGCAGACTCTTATTGGCTAATTTCAAATGACCTAACAGATCTAGCATATGCAGATTGCCATTGGCTAATTTCAATTGGTAAAAAACCCATAGTGAAGCTACTAAAGATGAAAGCCGACTGCTATTGGCTAATTTCAAATGATCCAACAGATCTAGCATAGGCAGATTGCCATTGGCTAATTTCAATTGGTAAAAAGCCCATAGTGAAGCTACTAAAGATGAAAGCCGACTGTTATTGGCTAACTTCAAATGATCCAACAGATCTAGCATATGCAGATTGCCATTGGCTAATTTTAATTGGTACGGACTCCATACTGAACTTACTGAACATAATAGCCGACTCTTATTGGCTAATTTCAAATGACCTAACAGATCTAGCATATGCAGATTGCCATTGGCTAATTTCAATTGGTACAAACCCAATAGTGAAGCTACTAAAGGTGAAAGCCGACTGCTATTGGCTACTTTCAAACGATCGAGCCCATCTACCATATGCAGATTGTCATTGGCTAATTTCAATTGGTGCAAAACCCATAGTGAAGCTACTAAAGACGAAAGCCGACTGCTATTGGCTACTTTCAAACGATCGAGCCCATCTACCATATGCAGATTGTCATTGGCTAATTTCAATTGGTACAAACCCAATAGTGAAGCTACTAAAGGTGAAAGCCGACTGCTATTGGCTACTTTCAAACGATCGAGCCCATCTACCATATGCAGATTGTCATTGGCTAATTTCAATTGGTGCAAAATCCATAGTGAAGCTACTAAAGACGAAAGCCGACTGCTATTGGCTACTTTCAAACGATCGAGCCCATCTACCATATGCAGATTGTCATTGGCTAATTTCAATTGGTGCAAAACCCATAGTGAAGCTACTAAAGACGAAAGCCGACTGTTATTGGCTGATTTCAAATGACCTAACCGATCTAGCATATGCAGATTGCCATTGGCTAATTTCAATTGGTACAAAGCCCATAGTGAAGCTACTAAAGATGAAAGCAGACTGTTATTGGCTAATTTCAAATGATCCAACAGATCTAGCATATGCAGATTGCCATTGGCTAATTTTAATTGGTACGGACTCCATACTGAACTTACTGAACATAATAGCCGACTCTTATTGGCTAATTTCAAATGACCTAACAGATCTAGCATATGCAGATTGCCATTGGCTAATTTCAATTGGTAAAAAACCCATAGTGAAGCTACTAAAGGTGAAAGCCGACTGCTATTGGCTAATTTCAAATGACCTATCCCATACAAAAGGAGGCTACACTGTGAGGGCAGTCATACTATCTCACATTAGTTGGGGGCAGTCATGTGTCTGCCCCCATGTCACGTGACTTACTTGGCAAAGTTCCAAAATTGGTCATGTGACTTGGCGCGGTGCCAAGTTCCGGTCATGTGACTTGGCACTTTGCCAAATTATGTGACGTCATTTTTTGCAATGTGCCAACTTCCCCCCACAAATGCCCCTGTGCATGAGCAGTCCATTTCCTTCACTATTTCCTGAAAACTTTCCTCGAAGGGCTGAGTATAACTCTTGAAGTCTTTCTACCTGATCTTATCTTCCACAAGGGAGGCTGAGATCTACAGAAACGTTCTAAAATAACAACAACATCAGCAATTGCAACTAAGGGAACTTACCCAAGAAGAGCAACTACATTAATGGACGGAGTTAAAGCTACTGGGAGGAACTTCAACAACTAACGCAACCACAACAGCGAGGTTTACCTTGCACAACTAACACTAATAACGCAAGAAAAGCAACTAAGGGCACAAAAGCTACTATGGCCACTATAGCAACAATTACGACTATGTTTTCTCTACTAAACAAATAACGCACACACCGAAACGAAGTTAACAACTAATTTCCCCCACAACAAACGCTACCAATGCCACATAAGAAAGAAAGAAAACTAGGGCAACGAAGGAATCTAAATCAACTCTACTGGAACGAATAAAGCTCTACGAGTAGGGAGACTGGAGATCTACCGAATTGGCCATAATAATCACAAGGTCAAGAAATGCAACGGCAACTTACGGCAATGAAGCAAGAAGAACAACTTCATTAAATCAATGGGTCACCGCAACAAACGCTACTTGGGCAACCAAATGAACAACGCTACCACAACAACAATGGTACCGTCAATAACGGCAAAAAGCTACTATGGCCGCTAAGCCAAGAATTACGACTACATCATTTCTACCAAACAAATAGCGCATACACTAAAACAAAGGCAAACAACGAAGGCTACTAACGCCACAAAAGAAACAAACACCTAAGTGTGGAAATCAAGGGATGAATATTTTCGTCAAGAATTTCAATGGTGCAACAACCAGAGACATGCATAGTTATGCCCAGACTTCAATTGAAAGAAAGCCTAACCTGATCCTACTGCACAGTGGCACAAATGACCTTTCTCTTAAAATTGATGGAAAAGAAAAAACAGAGGTGCAAATTGCTGAGGAAATTATCGATCTGGCTAAGTCAATTAGCGATAAAGGTATTGAAGTCGTTATTTCCGGTCTTATAACACGTGGCGACCAGAATGAGTTTGCCTTTTTGGAACACAACAACATACATGCCAACCAACATCTTAACAGAAGTCTGATCCATCTCAACCGACATGGTGATAACATTCTTTCTAATAATTTACTTCGTGCATTAAATTTTTGACTAAATAAGATTGAGGTAAAAGATAAAGAGGGTGATTGCTCGGCCACTGGGAAGACCTCTGCATCAGCTCCCTTACACAATGATGTCACTAACATCACTACAAGTCTAGGCTTCACAAAGGGTATGGCGATTGCTTCTATTAATGTGAATAGCCTTTTACGTCATATTGACGAGATTCGTCTTCTTATTAGTGACCTTGGGATTCATATTCTGGCCGTTAATGAGACTAAAATTGATGATAAAATAGACAATGATCTTGTCAGTATTGAGGGCTATTCGATTAAGAGAAGTGATCGTAACCGCAATGGTGGAGGCGTAGCTTTGTATGTAAAAGACGCATCTTTTGATAAAGTCACTGTCAGGACGGACCTTCCACTATCCAATTTAGAAGGTATATGTATTGAGGTGAAACCTGTGAAGGCTGCACCGTTTCTTGTTATGTCGTGGTACCGTCCTCCTGACGCGTCAGTTGAAATATTTCGTCAACTGGAAGAGTGTTTACAGGTTCTCGACAAGGAGAACAGGGATATAATCCTCCTTAGCGACACAAACTGTGATTTTTTACCAATAGTTTCTGGGGCTGAGGATACTTGTACCCCCGATAACCTTCCACCACATTCGAAGAACTTACTTGACATTTATGATCGTTTCGGTCTAAAACAGTTGATCAAAAGAAGTACAAGGGAAACTCTTACAACTGCCACTCTGATTGATCATATTGCCACAACTAATAAAGCTT
Organism: Aurelia coerulea; assembly: GCA_039566865.1. Taxonomy (NCBI): domain Eukaryota; kingdom Metazoa; phylum Cnidaria; class Scyphozoa; order Semaeostomeae; family Ulmaridae; genus Aurelia; species Aurelia coerulea. The sequence continues at coordinate 12,620,553 of CM076949.1, read as the reverse complement.
TTATAGTAGAATCTGGTGTTTATGAAACAACTATAAGTGATCACTATTTGGTCTACTGTGTTAAAAGATTTAGAGATACTGCTAAAAAACAGCACAAAAACATTTCCACTCGGCAAATGAAAAATTTCAACGAAGAAAACTTTCTTAGTGATCTTCAGCAAATTGACTGGAAAAGCATTGTTTCAAATACCGATTATATCAACCTCATCGTTTGGCAATGGACAAATATGTTCTCGTTGATTCTTGAAAAACATGCTCCTTTACGCTGCAGGAGGGTTTCAGAAAAGTTTTGCCCCTGATTGACGAAGGATTTCAAATGTTTGTCTGCTACAAGAGACAGGTTAAAATTGGCAGCTGTACGCTCAAAGTCCAAAATTTTGATGGATGCTTATAAACAAACGAGAAATAGGGTCAATAGATTAAACAAAGATTTAAAGCGCGACTATTTTACAAATAAGATTGTCCTTTCCCAAGGTGATCTTAAAAACACTTGGAAAACCATTAACATGGTTCTCAACAAGAAATCAAAAACGACTCAAATTCAGTCGCTTGATGTTGATGGTAAGCATGTTACCGATAATAATGCTGTTGCTCAGACAATGAATGATTTCTTTTGTGATATTGGCAAATCTCTTAGTGACAAAATTCCACAGAAAGCTAACCCCCTTGTTGAAGATAAGCTGGGAATGAACCCTGAAAATTTACAGTTTAAATTACAAGCCTTTGATGTTCCTCAGATAAAAAAGGTTTTTGGTAAATTCAAAACGTCCAAGGGTTTCGGTCCTGATGACATTGCTAATCATTTCCTAAAGATCGCATTCTCTGTCATTGCAGAATCTCTCTGTGACATTTTCAACCTCTCAATTGCTACTGGAGTTTTTCCTGAAAATTGGAAAACTGCAAGGGTTGCCCCAATCTTTAAAAGTGGAGAAAAAAACAATTGTTCCAATTATAGACCGATTTCTGTGCTCCCATTTCTGGCAAGACTCTTTGAGAAATTGATTTACAACCAACTATATGATTATCTAGACAAAAATAAACTTCTGTATTCTGGCCAATCAGGTTTTAGAGCTCTGCATACCACTGTAACTTGCTTGCTTTCTGGCACTAATGACTGGCACATTAATTTTGAGCGTGGAAAATTTACAGGAAATATTTTCATTGATTTGAAAAAGGCTTTTGATACTGTTGATCATGCCATACTTATTCAAAAGCTATCTAAGTACGGAATTCAGGGTCTTGAGCTTCAATGGTTCAAATCATATCTCAGCAGTAGGCAGCAATTCACTAAGGTTAATGGAGTGGAATCTGACATCGGAAGCATCAGCTGTGGTGTTCCACAAGGCTCTTGTTTAGGTCCGCTACTCTTCCTAATCTATATAAATGATCTGCCATTCGCCTTGAAAAACTGCAAAGTTACGATGTACACCGACGATACTAGCATATCCTATTCCTGTAAGAGCATTGAGGATCTAACTGAAACGCTCAACAACGAATTGAAATGTTTGAAAGAATGGCTTCAGGGCAATAAATTGTCTTTGAATGTAATCAAGACTCAGGCAATGGTAATCGGATCTAGACCAAATCTTAAAAAGATTGGTGAAAACACTGTGGATTCTCCTGCATTCGTTATAGATGATTCCCCTGTAGAACTTGTCGACAGTATTAAGTATCTTGGTGTCCAAGTTGACCAGTACCTCGTGTGGGACGAGCAAATTAAATCTGTTTAAGCCAAAGTCTCCCGCTTGATAGGTTTTTTAAAATATGCAAAGACATTTTTGCCAAAAACTGTACTTTGCAAATTATATAGAGGTATTGTAGAGCCACATTTTCGGTACTGCTGTTCTGTGTGGGGGAGCTGTGCTGAGTTCCGACTGGTTAAGCTTCAAAAATTGCAGAATCGTGCCGCTAGAAATATTACAAATAGCAGCTACGATGCTCCTGCCGAAGCTTTGATTACAGAGTTAAAATGGCCAACTGTGAGGGATATGATCAGAAGTGAGACTGCAACAACTGTATACAAATCTGTTAATAGTCTCGCGCCTGATTATCTCTCGCATTTATTTGTTAGAAATTCTGATCGCAATATTATCAACCTTAGAAATGCCGAAACTGACTTGCTAGTACCATTCATGAAAACTAGTAATGGACAGAAAGCGTTCGCATTTCGTGGAGCAAAAATCTGGAATGATCTCAGCCGCGAGGCCAAGCAAGCTCCCTCTTTATCTTCTTTTAAGAACAAGATAAAGGGTCGGTTGTAAATTGATTGTAAATAGTTGTAGATAAATTATTTATGATTGTAATTAGTTTCCTTTTCCCGTTTTTAATTTTAGTAGATTTTTTAATTTGTAAAGTTTTTGGCACGGCCCCCTGAAAATCAGTCATACTGACTGACGGGGCTACCGTGCATAAATAATTTTAAAATAAAAAAAAAATGAAATGAACAATTACCACGCAACTAAATCAACCCTACTGACACAAATCCGCCTGAGGAAGCCAAGGGGGTCTATCTCTCTTTCCAAAAAGCTTACGGGACTCTTTAAAACAATGGGCTTTGTAGGGAATTTTTATGGATTTTCCTTTAAAATATTATGGATTAAATCAAATGCAAACCACCGCTCTCCTACCCCGCCCTTGGGCTACTAACGCCATTAAAGTAAAGAGGATTGCTAGAAAACAATAACAAAAAATGTGAATTGATGAAAAAAGAAGAGAAGAAAGTTAACTGTAATAACTAGAGACATTATTATTTTTCTTATTATTTTTATTGTTAAAAATCTATTTAAAGTAGGCTAGAAAATAGATAGCTAAAATTACAGCTAATTAAGGCATACGACAGCTAATTAACTCCAAGCATGCAGTTGGTCAACAAATGGACAATGACACTAAACATATGTGTAATTTATATGAGCTGTTTAGTTTTAAACAGCTTATCAATGAGCCAACCAGAGTGACTCTTAGTAGCTCCACTATCATCGATCATATTGCAGCAACAGCTACTGGCAACATTGTACAGTCAGGTGTCTTTGAGATTTCAATGAGTGATCACTTTATGGTATTCTGTGTGCGAAAATACTGTGGAGCTCAGAAAAAGGACCATAAAGTGATAAAAACTCGCTCAATGAAAAGTTTCAATGAAGAGGCATTCCTGGCTGATGTTGCTAGCATCGGTTGGGAGCAAATTGTTCGTGAATCAGATGAAATAGATTTGCTCGTGCAAAATTGGTCTAATATCCTTTCATGCATCATTGAGAAGCATGCTCCTATGAAAACCATTCGTGTTTCTGAAAAATATTGCCCTTGGATAAACAATGATCTCAAGGGGTTGATTAGGAGTAGAGATAAGCTCCGGAAAGCAGCTGTCAAGTCAAGGTCTTCTCTCCTGTTGGACTCCTATAAGCATGTAAGGAATAAAGTCAATAGGCTAAATATTGATTTAAAACGGCAACACTTCACGCAAAAGATTCAAAATTCTGAAGGTAACACGAAGGAGACATGGAAAACCCTAAACCAGCTGATGAATAAGCGATCCAAATCCACTAATATTGACCTCTTGAAACAAGATGGAAAAGATATTAGTAACAGAAAAGAAATTTCCGATACCATGAACCAGTACTTTTGTTCGGTTGGGAAAGCTCTAGCAGAGAAGATTGAGGATACACCTAACCCTCTCCTGTCAGGCGAGTACCAACTGAACCCAAAGAACTTAAGGTTTGAATTTAAACCAATAGGGCTCCAGGATATTAGAGAAGCAATTGGCAAGATTAAAATCTCAAAGGGCTCCGGAGTTGACGGTATCTCAAGCTATTTTCTGAAACTTGCCTTGCCATTCATTGAGAATTCTCTTGTTCTCATGTTTAATACCTCTTTGGAAACCGGCGTATTTCCTGATAGTTGGAAGACTGCCAGGGTTACACCGATTTACAAAGATGGCGAAAAGGCTACAAAATCAAACTATCGCCCTATTTCCGTCCTTCCCGTCATATCGAAGCTCTTTGAAAAGCTAGTTTTCAATCAATTGTACCAATATCTAAATAAGAATCGCCTTCTTTACAAGGGCCAGTCTGGCTTTAGAGAACTCTTTTCCACAGTCTCCTGTTTACTTAAAAATACGGATGATTGGTACAAGGGATTTGACACAGGACACCACGCAGAGCCTTTTTTAAGGGGTTTTAAGTGGGGAGGCAAATCCTAAAAAGGGGATATGTTAGTCTGATTGGCTAGACCGTAGGAGCGTTTTCAGATCGGGGGGGGGGGGGGGGGGGGGGGCACTAATTCGCACCGAAGGCATAAAGTGTTCGGCGGTCAGAATTTTTGTGGTCAATGCCTTCTTTTCTTTTGGCAACGCCATTCTGTGCACTGCTGATGAAAGGGCATTTTATGCTCAGAGGTACTGGAGAAAAATAGGAAATTTACGAATCCAAATATATATCAAATGGGCTAGCTAAAATCAAACTACAACAGGACAAGAATACTTTGTCAAGAGTGTTGTGTAAGACTTATTTGATATTTGACATATTTGATTTACAACACTCATTGCGAATTCTCGTGAGCAGCGGCGTGGCCAGAAATTTTAAGTTAGGTGAAATGAGGGGGTCTGGGGGCAAAGACCCCAGGAAAATTTTCAGGGCCACACCCTTTACTTTGGCTCAGAATGGATCTCCCAATATCATGCTTGCCATTAGTGAAAAGGAAACTTTGAGAGTTTTGTGACATTTATCCTATGCGTGAGTAACATTTTTGAAGAAACATCCTTGATTTTGGCTGAAACATCCTGTCTCTGGTGGTAAAACAGTCCTGTTATCGTATTCCATTCATTTACACATGGCTTTTGCAGGTTGCCTACGCAGTGGTGGCGGCAATAACTTACTTTCTGAAAATCACTTACTTGAAATAAGGGATAATTTTCTGGGGTCAAAAATCTCGACACTGGGGGGGCAAAGTCTAGGGATCGGAACGGGCCTGGCAGCATTCAAGAATTCCGACGGGGACGTGAGGCGTCCCAGTTTTGGGTCTATTTTGAGAATTTCTTCCCATTCTTGGGTATCAATAGTTGCCCTCCAAAGTTTCCCCATTTTTGGGTATTCATTTTGCTGGGAAAAAGTAGTTTTCTTAATTACCTGCAATTCTTAATGTTTTGGCAGCATTATCTTGTGAGAAATACCCATTTCCTGAGCTAATACCTACACTAGTACAGTACAGACCTTATGCACATTTACATGGCAAGAATTCTTAAGAATTTGCAAGAATTCTTGAAATACTGATAAGAATTCTTGACTCATATGGACAACTGTAAGTTTTTTAATAAGGAATTCTGAAGAGACTAACAATTTTGTGGAAATCTTGTATGAAAGCGATGTTGATATGCACAAGGCCTGAAAATTAATTGTTTAGTCTGCTATATATAAGGATTCATTAGTTTCATGAAGACAAAAGGCTTATCTCTCAATTCTCATCTCCGTGCATCATTTGTGTGTGCAACAAAGATTGATATAGTTTCATTCAACAAGTAAACATTTGCTTGTGTAGAAGATAACTGACCTTTTGAATGAGCCTACATTTAAAATGACAGAAATAAATGACCAACTCCTTTATAGCAGACACAGCCACTACAATTTACAAAAAATATGTGAAATATGCCACAATCTGTGACACGATGAGATGGCTGATAAAATTAAAGCACTTATTCTTATCTCAAGCAGGCTTCACTAATGGGCATGAGCGACGACAAGCTACACTCATGAGCACAAAATATCATCACAAGTACATAAATTGCTGGTATCTCTACGGGATCTCTACAACTGAAAGTGATTTCATAACTTGATTGCAGGCACATTTTTCCAATTTGCTTGCAGGATATTTCTAACAAACAAAGCCTGTCTAGGAGAACTAGGAACTCCTTATGCATGACATGTCATACCAATACCTGCAACTCATCTATCTGCCATTTGCCAGTCATCGTGAAAAGATTTGGTGTAAAAATAGGCCTTTTTTGCACAGCACCCACACATGTTTGACAGGCCTACTATTACTACTGTACTAGGCCTAGCTAGACTAGTCTACACTGCAAATTCCAAAATTCTCATCAAGAAAATTTTTCTTTATTTAAGATTCGTTTTCTTGTTTCAAGATATTTTTTCTCAACAAGAAAATAGAAAATTCTCTCGCAGAATAATTTTCTTGTTTTAAGATTTATTTTCTTGCTTTAAGATATGTTTTCTTGCCAAGATAAGCATAAGCAGCTTTGTAAGATTCAGATCTCATTCTAAGAAAAAAATCTTATTTTGAGATTAAATATCTCATGAAGAGAAAAGACATGGGATATTTTCTTGTTTCAAGAAAAGTTACTAAACTTTGAAAAATTATATCTCATGGACATACCATACCTTATCAAACGAGGCCTTCCTTTAAGGATGGTATTTACATTTTGAAATACATTTTTTATAAGAAACATCATTCCATTGTTGATAGCGAATATGGTATCGCAAGGAAAGGAATTCACTTTCTGACACGGCTGTGGGTAGCCTAGGCTGTGGGCAGTTGTTCACGCTACAGACTACAATAAAATTTGGTTGATTTCCATGCATGATAGAGATATGCCTTATCAGCCCTTTCTTTTCAAAGTTCAAAGTTAAAGCCAAGAAAACCAAACATAACGAGCATCGCAAGTTGTTCGCCATCATTCGATTTCAGAAACATTGGAGTGAAAAACTATTTTGAGTAACCAGAAAAGCCCTCTGTCAATTTTTGTCTTACTGAGCATTTTGGGATTTCGCGCGCTTTATGCAAATAAGTTCCAGTCTTTTGTCCGAAGACGATTCGATCGCTGCGCTGCTTGAGGAATTCAACCGTCAACCGTCGCTGTGCCGCTTGCAACTGAAGCTAAAGGTGAAATTCGTCCAGTGGATAAGAGCTTGTGAAGGTAAATTTATTCGCCTATGTGTATGTCGTCAAAGTTTGTTTTCTGTTGTTAGAATCGGTTGGAATGTTTTGCCATGCCATGTTAAGCTTGAAAATATGGTTGGCCATCATGCATGGCCTTGGCCTAAACAAGCGGCTGTTAGTGTTACAAGTGAAGCCCCGAGTGAAAATCATGTGGAAAACTCATGGAAGCTACATTTACGTTGTAACATAAGTTTGCACGTTTCGCAAGTTGGTAAATCTTGTAAATTTTAGATATATTTGAGTGTAAACTTATTTATTGTTGGCTTGTTGCTTTCCAGCAAAGTTTGCGCGCCAAAAAGTTCAAAGGATAAAAGTTTAAAGTTCATCATGCTCGTCGCAAAACAAATTTATTTCAATTTTTGATATCTGTTTACTTACATTACAAAAAGGATCTTGAACTCAGGGATTATTTGATGCTGAGCAAGGTGATATCTCTATTTATTTGGCTACTGACTGTTTTCTGAGTTACACTTGATGTATCAAAGTGACCCGATAAAGCATAGATACCAGGGGGGGGGACTTGACCAGGTTTTGGTTGGGGACGTGCCATCAAAGCTTCAAAAACATACCCGTACCTTTACCAATTTTCCAAAAAAGTACTCCCGACCTTACACCAATTTTCCGAAAAAGTACACCCGACCTTGTACTTATACCAAAATCGCAAAAATTGATACCGTTCCTTATACCAAAATTGCGAAAATCGATACCCAAAATATGTGCAGCTTTTTGGGGAGGAGACTAGTATGGTATTAATTGCAAGAAAAGATTACTTAATTTTCTTCCCTAAATTGCTTTCACACACTTAAAATCAATAATACATGCGGCTCATTTTCCCAGAACTGTGAACTGGCGTAACACAGCAGGAATATGGGAAGATCCCAGTAAAGCAACATGAGGCAAGAATAAACATATTTGATCACAAATGATCATGAACCATAAAGCATTTGCTCCTGTTTCTGTACATCATAATGAGCACAGAAGTGGAAAGCCTTAGGTTTCGAACATTTTTAAAGCTATAATGAAGAAAGTCTTGTCTGTCTGTCATTCATTCATTATGTTTAAGAAACAACTGTCTTTCTTTTCCTTGTTTTTCCAAATTGATTATTGGCTTCCCTTTGATGTATATGAAAATCATATCTTGTGTCAATATCAATTCACAATGTCAATAATTACAATGTTTGATTATGAAATTAACTCCTTGATTGATTTAGATACCAAAAATTAATAGAGGGTTTTGAACTGAACCACATGATGCTGAAAGTGATATCCATTTTAAGTGGAATTTGCTTTGGCTGAATGTTCTCAGTTTGGGAGGGGTTGAAAATCAATCAAGAAAATAATATACGTCTTAAATTTTTGATATATACAATAAATGGAGTTATTTTCACAATCAAACACAACACTTATTGTCTGCCACAACAGCATAAGCCATGTACCCTTTAACATGAAAAGAATTTTCAACAAATTTGAAGAAGTCTTGCAGTCAATAATTTGAAAACCTTCCAAAATTCTTAGGAAAAGGCCCTAGCAACTACTGTTTTTGTTTTCCTTGTTTTTTCCTAATTGGTTATTGGCTTCACTTTGACCTATATGAAAATCTTATCTTGTGAAGATCATATCAATTCACATTTGTCAATAATTACAATGTTTGATCATGAAAATAACTCCTTGATTGTTTCAGTAACCAAAAATTATTTGAGGGTTTTGAACTGAACCACATGATGCTGAAAGTGATATCCATTTTAAGTGGAATTTGCATTGGCTGAATGTTCTCAGTTTGGGAGGGGTTGAAAATCAATCAAGAAAATGATAGCTGCCAGTGCCTTAAATTTTTGATATATACAGTAAATGGAGTTATTTTTCACAATCAAACACAAGACTGATTGTCTGCTACAGCAGCATAAATAATTTGAAGAAGTCTTGCAGTCAATAATTTGAAAGCCTTCCAAAATTCTCAGGAAAAGCCCTTAGAAACTACTATCTTTGTTTTCCTTGTTTTTCCAAATTGATTATTGGCTTCCCTTTGAGGTATATGAAATCATATCCTGTGTCCATATCAATTCACAATGTCAATAATTACAATGTTTGATCATGAAAATAACTCCTTGATTGTTTCAGTAACCAAAAATTATTTGAGGGTTTTGAACTGAACCACATGATGCTGAAAGTGATATCCATTTTAAGTGGAATTTGCTTTGGCTGAATGTTCTCAGTTTGGGAGGGGTTGAAAATCAATCAAGAAAATGATAGCTGCCAGTGCCTTAAATTTTTGATATATACAGTAAATGGAGTTATTTTTCACAATCAAACACAAGACTGATTGTCTGCTACAGCAGCATAAAGAATTTGAAGAAGTCTTGCAGTCAATAATTTGAAAGCCTTCCAAAATTCTCAGGAAAAGCCCTTAGAAACTACTATCTTTGTTTTCCTTGTTTTTCCAAATTGATTATTGGCTTCCCTTTGAGGTATATGAAATCATATCCTGTGTCCATATCAATTCACAATGTCAATAATTACAATGTTTGATCATGAAAATAACTCCTTGATTGTGTCAGTAACCAAAAATTATTTGAGGGTTTTGAACTGAACCACATGATGCTGAAAGTGATATCCATTTTAAGTGGAATTTGCTTTGGCTGAATGTTCTCAGTTTGGGAGGGGTTGAAAATCAATCAAGAAAATGATAGCTGCCAGTGCCTTAAATTTTTGATATATACAGTAAATGGAGTTATTTTTCACAATCAAACACAAGACTGATTGTCTGCTACAGCAGCATAAAGAATTTTAAGAAGTCTTGCAGTTAATAATTTGAAAGCCTTCCAAAATTCTCAGGAAAAGCCCTTAGAAACTACTATCTTTGTTTTCCTTGTTTTTCCAAATTGATTATTGGCTTCCCTTTGAGGTATATGAAATCATATCCTGTGTCCATATCAATTCACAATGTCAATAATTACAATGTTTGATCATGAAAATAACTCCTTGATTGTGTCAGTAACCAAAAATTATTTGAGGGTTTTGAACTGAACCACATGATGCTGAAAGTGATATCCATTTTAAGTGGAATTTGCTTTGGCTGAATGTTCTCAGTTTGGGAGGGGTTGAAAATCAATCAAGAAAATGATAGATGCCTTAGATTTTTTATATATACAGTAAATGGAGTTATTTTTCACAATCAAACTCTTCATTTGTTCATGCTTGTAAAAATGTGCTTTGTTCACTTCTGGAAGAATGGCAATGGATGATTTGAAAAATTTCCCAGATGAATACTGCATTATTTATTTTCATCTTGTAGATATGATATTGCTGTCTACACTTTGTTGTGCACAGGGCCGACAAAACAATTACTTTATCAAATAGATCTTCCTAACATTTTACAACATAAATTGTCATATTTGTGCTAAAGTTTACCTCATAACATCTTGAAAAAATATGGTAAGCTGACAACTTTGCACTTAATGTTTAATTTTTTTTCATTGTTATACATTTTGTGCACAATAGATTTTTGTCACATCTTTTAACACAATATTTTTCAACTAATGCTGCATGAGTAGATGAAGATATCCTCATTAATTTTACTCATGATGATTTGAAAGACTTGTTTGATGCCATGGAAAATTTTCAAACAGGTGCTGAGTGAATTACTAAATTATGGAAATTTCTTTGTAGAATAACGAAAATCCAAATTACTTTGTTGTAAAGAATGAACGCTATGCGCCTTCATTGCTGATGACAGATGTTGGTGCAATTTTATTGTTTGGAAAGAAGATTTTCGTAAAATTTCCTTCTGATGAGATGATGGCAGCTGTCATCACATTGATGGCATCCTTTTACCTGCTTGATATGGACTACCCAACAAGCTGGATGGTGCCATTGAAAGTGATGCAAAGGATGATTTTCAGGGACAAAGCTGTGTTCCCACAATGCAAAGAAGATGTGGCGAAAGCAATTGCAGATTACCTTGGTCCTTTCAAATTTCACCTGCCTCTAATTTTCGCCCCGGAGGGGGGCAAAAGTTAAAGGGGGCGAATTGAGGAAATATTTTAGGGGGCGAAAATTAGAGGGAGCGAAAAAAGCTATTTTCTATGGAAAAAACTTTAGTTTTGATTGTAATACAAAATACAAGACATTCATTACTCTTCGATAACAATGATATTGTCCTCCCCTGTGTCTGAGGGGTGATTTTGTTGTTCTAGTTCCACCGTGTTCTCTTCCTTGGGGCCATATTCATCTAAATTAAGTCATATCAATCCAAACCAGGGGGGCGAAAATTAAAGGGAGCGAAACTCTCGCGAAGCTTCTGCACAAGGGGGGCGAAAATTAAAGGGAGCCAAAATTGAAGGCAGGCGAAATTTGAAAGAACTAAGGTACGGAAATTTTTACATTAGACGAGGAACATCAAGTGATTATGTACAATCTTATATGCCATCTTCAGTAACATTGGACCTTTGACAGTTGTTTTCAAATATCTTAGTTTACTTTTATTTAACCTTATTCTAATTTCCCATCAGTTGTACTTTGACTTTGTTCAAAACTTTAAGTCTACGAAAGTCTGATTGAAATCGGACTTCACAGGTGAAATGTAACAAAAAGCCACTTTCCTGAATAGTCAACGTACCTCTTTAAGCAGGCCCAACACCAGCCATGAATTCATAGGGGGGGGGGGGGGCTAGGAACTACAATTTTCTGACACCAAAATCAACAACAACAACCCCAATTTTCGGAAACATGCACGAAAAGACTGATGTGCTCCATTAATGACTAGATTTTGAAATTATTTTCCATTTTCAACGTTGGAGCCTTCAAAATTAGTGAATATAAAGCAAAAATATGCTGTAGATTCAAAATTCATGCCATCTATGCATCATTCTCCCAATTAAATCGTCTAAATGTGGGCCTGTAACCACAAAAAAATCCGACAGGTCGTGTGACATTTCCGACAAAGAGCCTCCTGGGGGCACTCCGTCCCCCCCCCCCCCACTTGCTTCAGCCCTGTCTTTAAGTTTATACGATTTGATGAGAAACATGGACCAGCTCGTTGTAATTTAAGTTTGATTTTGAAAACAGTTAGAGTTTAAACTTTTGTGATGACGTAAATGCTTCTCTTCAGTTTACTTGTTTCATCCGAAACTTTTTCAGTTTGATAGATTTGTTCGTTCTGAGTCAAATCGTCTCGAAACAAGAAATAAAATCCCTCAAAAACTATGTAACAATGAGAAATCTCAAGAAAAGTTGTCTTATAATAGGAATGATCATCTCAAAACAAGAAAATGTTTCTGACATGAACAATCCAGCAAAATCAAACTTAAGAAATGTTTTCTAAAATCAAGAACTGTAATCTGAAATCAAGAAAAATTTTCTTGTAAATTGAACAAGTCCTTTCTAAAATCAAGAAAATTAGTCTTAAAACAAGAAAATATTTCTGATTTAGAAAATCGAGCAAATAAAAATTAAGAAACATTTTCTAAAAACAAGAAACAAAATCTGAATTTAAGAAATATCTTCTGATGAACTGAAGAAACTTTTTTCTAAAATCAATAAAGTTTGTCTTAAAATAAGAAAAAATTTCTGATTTAGACAATTGAGCAAAATCAAAATTAAGAAATATTTTCTAAAAACAAGAAACAAAATCCGAATTCAAGAAATATTTTCTGATGAATTCAAGAAATTTTTTCTAAAATCAAGAATGTTTAGTCTTAAAACAAGAAAAAATCTGAATTTAAGAAATATTTTCTAATGAATTGAAGAAATTTTTTCTAAAATCAAGAAAAGTCTACACTTGTCTTTTATCCCCTTTTATCTTGAATTCAGTTGATCCATTGTGAATATTCTTTCCGGAAAGATCCAGTAGAGAAGGTATCAACGGACCGATTCTTTTATTTCTTGCCATTATCTGAATTCCTCTTCATTGCAACTGATTCGACACTCCTCTCCTTTCTGACTGCGCTATGGTGTTAAACTCTTACTGCATGGAAGATAGGCACTAAATCCTTACTGGCTGACAAAATTGACACGTGACACGCCCTAAACCAATCAAATGGAACCGACAACCAACCGGGAAATTTGAAATGTCACATTTTAGGCCACTTTTGTGGATTTTAGGCCGCTTTTGGACGATTTTACCACCCTTCACCAAAATATAAATCGACAGAAGGAGCATGAAGATTTTCAAAAAATTTCTTCACAGACCTGTTCCCAATACTCTAATACAAAGTTAATCATCGTCGCTACAAATTATTTCAAAATTTGGAGAAATGCCAACGTTTTGAATTTGACCTCATTGACCTCACTGTGGCTTGCCATAGTAAAGATCTCAGCAATGGCTGAAACGTATGCACACGGAGAATAGATACTTTGCTTCGAAGGTCTCATTCTGTGTGTTTAAGTATCTCCAAAACTCTTCAAAAGATGTCAAATTTAGAGCAGTACCTGGAGTATTTTTCAGTTTTGAATTAACATAGATACATCAAAGAATTAATGCTGAGGGGTAGGATGAACAACAGGAAAAGTGAACTTTACGGGCCTAACAAAACACCGCACCGTCGTTATAAATTAGAGACGAATTTAACAGGTACTTACCTTTCTATCTCGCAAGAAGAGGACCACAAACTGAAAATGTGAACATACAATTCCAATGAACTTTGAATCAATAACAAATAACGACTTTGCTCAAGAATGGCAAGAGCTGTAACATCCAACGTGGCCAGAACAAACGATTTCGTGATGTCCTCTTCGATAACCAAACCCTTGCTCCCAATAGTTTATCCAACTCTGCTCTCATCGTTACGAGATCGTAAGAATGGGAATCGGCAATTACATTAGCCAAAACCTCTTATAAATTTATCAATCGTGCGCCTTGCTTTTGGTGCAAGAAAAGGCTTTCGTTTTTTCCTCGGTGTAGCAGGTACATGAAATAGATTTGAAATGTTGGATTCAATGCGCGTAAGAATAAAACAAAAAACGGAAGAAATGTACATCTTGTTTTAAATATGAAAAATATATTGGCCATTTCGTCAAAATAACATTTGAAATACTATTTTTAAAGCTCCTTCATATCGATTTCACGTTTTGTGCGGATATCCATAGAAAAATATCTATCTTTCGACTACATGCATTTGAGGTAATCTATTAGGTACTCCCCCTTTACGGTCAAACAACACGGCAGCATCGAGTAAAGCAGGACATTTCTATGGCACTTTGTAGACTCATGGAAGCATGCATACATTTTCTGTAAGATAATAAAACTTTGAGACAATATCGAAAGTTTCTTAAAAATTCTTATTATCTGAGTACACACCGAGTGAACCGAGTGCAAACAAGTTCCATAAGAGTTTCTACAAGAGGCAACATTCCATCGGCAGGAGATCTCCAATGTTATGAAGTCATGCCATGCCAAGATCTTAGTTTTTGGCAAAAGAAGCCCAACCGAAAAAAGAGAAAAACAGAAACTGTACTCTCCAATATTCTTAATTTTAATTATTCTGGGCTATTTGCATGGCAGGAAACTCAAGAAGTTTCAAAAAGTTTCAAGAAGTTTCAAGAAGTTGAGCTCTCAGGGGCTCTCAGATCAACAAAATATTAAAATCTTGAATGTTGGAGTGGGTCAAAGTTTTACCATCTTCCAGAAAATATGTGTATGCTTCCACGAGTCTACAGAGATGTATGAACCAGGAGGTACTGGGGGCATGTGCCCCCCCAAGAGTTTTCAATAAACAAGAAGTACCCTTCCTATTTTCAGGAAGTGCCCCTTTAGCTTAATGAAAAATGTGCCCTTGAAGTGCCATGCTCCCCCCCCCTAAGTTTGTGATGCTTCCTACGTCCTTGTGAGTCTACAAAGTGCCATACAAATGTCCAGCTTTGCTCAGTGCTGCTGTGTTGTTTGGCCATAAAAAAAGGGAAAGTTTCTAATGGATCACCTCAAATCCCCTTCAAATGCAAATAGTCGAAAGTTAGATATTTTTCTTTTGATATCCGCTCAAAAAATGAAATTGATATGAAGGAGCTTTAAAAATAGTATTTCAAATGTTATTTTGATGAAGTGGCCAATATATTTTTCATATCTAAAACAACATGTACATTTCTTCCGTTTGTTATTTTATTCTTACGTACATTGAAGTCAGCAACAGCATTTCATATCTATTTCATGTACCTGCTACACTGAGGACGAAACGAAAGCCTTTTCTTGCACCAAAAGCAAGGCACACGATTGATGAATTATAAGAGGTTTTGGCTAATGTTATTGACGATTCCCATTCTTACGATCTCGTAACGATGAGAGCAGAGTTGGATAAACTATTGGGAGCAAGGGTTTGGTTATCGAAGAGGACATCACGAAATCGTTTGTTCTGGCCACGTTGGATGTTACAGCTCTTGCCATTCTTGAGCAAAGTCATATATTTGTTATTGATTCAAAGTTCATTGGAATTGTATGTTCACATTTTCAGTTTGTGGTCCTCTTCTTGCGAGATAGAAAAGTAAGTACCTGTTAAATTCGTCTCTAATTTATAACGATGGTGCGGTGTTTTGTTAGGCCCGTAAAGTTCACTTTTCCTGTTGTTCATCCTACCCCTCAGCATTAATTCTTTGATGTGTCTATTTTAATTTAAAACTGAAAAAAACTCCAGATACTGCTCTAAATTTGACATCTTTTGAAGAGTTTTGGAGATACTTAAACACACAGAATAAGACCTTCGAAGCAAAGTATCTATTCTCCATGTGCATACGTTTCAGCCATTGCTGAAATCTTTACTATGGCAAACCACAGTGAGGTCAATGAGGTCAAATTCAAAACGTTGGCATTTCTCCAAATTTTGAAATAATTTGTAGCGACGATGATTAACTGTGTATTAGAGTATTGGGAACAGGTCTGTGAAGAAATTTTTTAAAAATCTTCATGCTCCTTCTGTCGATTTATATTTTTGTGAAGGGTAATAAAATAGTCCAAAAGCGGCCTAAAATCCAAAAAAGTGGCCTAAAATGTGACATTTCAAATTTCCCGGTTGGTTGTCGGTTCCATTTGATGGTTTAGGGCGTGTCACGTGTCAATTTTGTCAGCCAGTAAGGATTTAGTGCCTATCTTACTGCATGGCTTTCCCGCCCGCCAGCCATTTTGTTATTTACATTAAGTGTAGCCTCGCTTTCGAGTCAAATTGTCAGATAAGACTCGTTTCGAGAATTCCACGCTTCGCTCTATCGCTCTTCTTTCTTTGTGAAGTAGAAACGGCCTGCAATCATCATGTCTACCAAAAAGTTGAAAGTTTATGTTTACGATGTCGAGTTCGAAAAGATAGAAACGCGAAAGATTATTGTAAATAGAGGGAAGGTTTTGGAGGAGTTGCGAAGTGTGCTTCCACATTTGAGAAAGGTAGAATACGAGGATGAAGATGGGGATGTGATTACGGCGACATCAGACCCTGAACTAACGATGGCGATTTTCGAAGAAGGTTTGACAGCATTGAAGGCAATTTGCGACACAAAGACAGTTCCGCTGCCGGCACAAAGCTCATGTGTTGTGTCAGAAAGAAATGATGGTAAGCAGACGCCAGAAAATCGGCATAATAAACAGTCCACTTTCAAGGAAACGAATAAAATGGCCGATGTCAATGTCGAAGAAGCAAGTTGCTCAGTAAAAGATGATCTTAGTTTTTTATCTCCTCCGCCAGCAAAGAAAAGATGCGAGTTTGTTGATCTCAGTAGCCACGATGAGTTATCCATCGAAATCAAAATTCAGTCCTACTTGGAAAAAGAAAAAGGGATTCACGTCGATAGGTTTGGCTTTCCAGTTGATTTGAAATTGAACGTTCTTACTGAAGACAGCCTCAAGATAGAATGTGGGATCTGTTGCCGTTGGATTTCCATAAATAATTTCCGTTCAAAGAAGCTATGCCACTTAAAAGATCACTTCAACACATCTCTTCATTTGTCCAATACTGAGTTGCAGAAATCAAGGGTAGCAGGTCATTCTGCAGAGTTGCCAAAACTCCAAGCAAATAGAGAAATTCTGAGGCAAACTTATTCAAGAGTCTTCCACCTGGTTGGAAACAAAGCCGAATGCAAATATTGCCTGAAAGATGGAATGATAGATCTGCTACCTAAAACTGGAGGATTCAAGCAAAGGTTAGAGGCACATTTGACAAGCAAACACCACCAAAATATGCTTGCAAACAGTTGTGGTAGAGTTCAAGGGAGATTGAGTTTTAAGAAAGAGGACCCATCTGGCTCTGAGTGACTAGACATTGGGCTTAAGGGGATGTTACCACCACCAAGGGAATTTTGTACTGGATTTAGGTTTGAAAATGTAACATACAACAAAGGAAAAGATAATGAATGGTTTGTCTCTGTTCTTAGTTTGAAAAAGGAAGCAATTTGTGGACATGAAAGGGGGGAAATATCATGGTGGTCAGAACCTTACCCTCCACCAGGAACATTTAGACATGTAAAATGCATTAGGGCTGCAGATGCAGGCACATTTTTTAATGATGTATGTTCAATGTGCCAGAAGATTCCCACAACAGACAGCTTCTACAAACGGGCATGTAAGATCCAATCAATGAATGAAAGCACTCAAAACAGCATGCGCTATGATCTCAGCAGCAAAGAACGATTAGTAGAGATCTGCAGAAAGAAAAGCAAAGAAATTGAGGAACTAGAATCACGAGTATTTTTTTTGAAAAGTGGAATCAGCAGGTTAAGAGAGCGACGAGATATCCTGAAAGATAAGGTTAAAGATTTTGCAAAGAATGGGAAAGTTGGTGCTATAGCTATGAATATAGTAAAAGCATACAAAGATGGAAAGTTTAAGGACAAACAGGCTTTGTTGAGCATGCTCCATGTCACATCAAAGAATCTTAACAGACAGAGCATCCATGGACATAGGTATCTTGATACAAAGGAGGACAATGATGACTATACAGATTTCACCAAAGACTATTATTATGTTCTTAAAGCTTGGGGTGGACCAAGGCTTGCTATGTTTGTTGCACTGAACAACCTTGGACCAAATATTCGCACTGTCTCAAGGTGGGTTAAAGATAAATGCTATCAGTACAAGTTGGGGTTGGGGAAAGATAATTTGCACTATGTGACAAATGTGATAAAAGAGGCAATGGAAGCACATGGAATCAAACATTCAGTTCCCTGTGTGACTGCAGAAGATGAGACATGGATAATAGAGAGAGTAGAATACAACCAAGGGAAAGATGAAGCATGGGGTTTTTGTGGAGAGAAGAAAGAAGATCATGTCTGTGAGGAAGATTTTGTTGTCACAGTGGGAAATGATGAGGGTAGCTATTCAAGAATAGTTGATGCTTTCAAGAATAATCAGAAAGCTGGATACCTGAGAATAATCATTTTGAGCCCTTTGCATAGAAAGCTGCCAAGAATTGTGACCATGATCCAGGCAACATGCAACAGATTCACACATGCTGATGTGAAATCACAATGGAGAAGACTGTTAGGGTTAGCTTCTGAGGAATTTGAAAAACAGGTAGGACCGATCATTGGCCATGCCTCTGATGGTGACGCAAGGAGAAGAAAGCTAATGCTAGAGAATGCAACTAACATTAAAGAAGATGAAAGATTTCAGCCAATTCAATTGTCAGATGGATTTGTCTTGGCAAGCAGAAAAGATATCGTTGAAGGAAAGAATGTCATAAGGGGTGTAACAGATATGGATGCAATTCATAATCACAAGAAACTCATACGACAATTAACTCATTCAACGAGAGTCCTGAAATTTGCTGGTGGTTATTTTGCACATATGAACCACCTCAGAGTTGTTTACAGTGAGTTCCCAAGGGAAGATCATGGTCTGCAATTCGAAGCTGATATTGAACAGAAAGATCCACAAAATTGGAGAGCTGCACAAAGGTTGTCCATGACACGAGTTCAAGATAAATTATTAGAACTTTTCATCTCAGGAAAAGAGAGATCTGCACTAGGTACATTCGTCTATTTGTCCATTGTATGGATGTATGTTGAAATATTCTTCAGTCCAGTTTGTCCACTGAAGGATAGAATAATATTGGCAAGTACTGTCATCAATTTCCTTGCCATCTGGCGGAACCATATCCTTATGTCGAAGGATCAAAACATCAGAGAGAATTTCATCAGCCGACAGACATATCAAGATATACTGCTTTCATGCCATGCAGTTGTTCTTGTGATTTGTTACTTTAGGGACGAGTTTCCTGATTGTGAGTGCCCTCTTGACTTGATGGGCACCAATAGCTGTGAAGATACATTCAGCACACTTGGGAGCTGGGTGCGAGGGAAGCACAATTATTCACTGTTAGATGTTTGGAATAATCTTTCCCACTTTGGAAGAATACAGCAACTTCGTTCACAGCCGAATGGTTTAAAATTTCCGAATTCAAATGAAAAAACAGAGATTATCTGGCCAAAGCAATATGCAAGGCCTTTGCCAAAACAAGATGACGTTTTGAAAGTTTATCCATCTAAAAATGAGGAGATCAAGCTGTGGAAAGATGGGGTAGACAAAGCAAGAGATTTTGCTTCCCTTTTAGGTATGTCACCAAGCTGCTACAAAAGGACCAGCCTTGGACCCTGGGATGCAATGATACCACATCAAATATCTTGCTTTCCAAGGAATGATTGGTTTTACAGTCCAAACACTTACAAACCATTGTTTGAAAAGAATGTTTTAAGCGATATGTGCGACGATGAAGAGAATGATGAGGAGGAAACACCCGAAGCAAGTGACTCAAGCACGCTAAATGAAAATGTCACATTATTATTATTATTATTATCATTTTATTTAAAGTTGGCAACTTACATAGCTAAATATAAAAAGAAATGCTAATTCAAGCCAACAAATTAATTACAATGATACAAGTAAATACAATGATACAAAATATATACAAGTAAATAGTCAATAAAATTACAAAATTCATAAAATCTATATATAAAATCTACAAATGATTAACAGTATTTACCTTTGGAACCATGAATGTATTTATATTTCTCAAATTATAGGCAGAACTTCTTTGAAGAAAGATCTCATTCATAAATGGGGGGTTTAGATTATTTATTGTTTTGAACATTTCAGTCATTAGCAACTGCATATTTTTCTCATGTACTGTTACAGATCTATCTTTTTCCAGCAAAGTTGCGAAATTAGAACTATAGTCTTTATATGCTATCCTCAGGGCTCTCTCGTGCAGCCTATTGATTTTGTTATTCATCTTTCTGCTATGAAACATCCAAACCAACGGACAGTATTGGAATTGGCTAGTCACAAATGCTCTCATTAAAAGTCTCAATTTATCAGTACCTAGATATGCCGACATCCGTGACAAAGCAAAGAGTTTGTTACCAGCCTTTTGACAAATATTACTTATGTGCTTTTCAAAGCTAAGATTTGCGTCAATTAAAACTCCTAACAGCTTCTCCTCCTTTGAATTAGTAACGGCACAGCTGCCTATATTTATGTTGACCTCTTGATTTGTTCTTTCACCAAATATCATAAAATGGCATTTGTCTTCGTTTAGCTTCATGTAATTGTTTCCAAACCACTCGATTATGATCTTGGAATCATTTTCTAGCCTAGAGATTACATTTTCGAGACGCATATCGCATGTATAGATGGTTGTATCATCCGCATAGTTACATATATCTGTTTCTTGTATTGATAACAGAAGATCATTTATATAGATATTGAAAAACAGAGGACCAAGGACGGATCCTTGAGGAACACCAAACCTTAGATGCTTATAGGTGCTGAAAGATCCATTTATTTTTACTCGTGATGATGATTCTACCATTATAGAGGATCAAAATGAGATCGAAGGGATCATGGAGGATGATGTTTATGTGGAAGGGATGCAAGGACAGATGCATACTATTTTGAATGGGCTTGAAGAACAAAATAACACCTCAGATGAAAACATTTCTGCAACAATGAAAATTCCTGGAGTAGGAGTGCGGTACAAAAGCACGGTTATAGCTGAATTGAATGAAAACGAAAAGCTATCTTTAGATCGATTAAAGCGAGTGAGAGCACCAGTACGCAAAGGTAAAGGTACAGCGACAAATGAAGTTGATGAAGAATTGGCATGTCTATTTGATGACTGGGCCATTAAAAGCTCAAAAGAATCATGTGGATATGTAATAGGCCACATTGTACGCATTAGAAGAAAAGGGAAGAAAAGAGGTTATGTGGAATACACCAGGCCAATCAGCACGGAGGAAAGTCAAGAGACTGTTGGGGTAGAAATCATATATCAAAAATATGAAAGCGTACGTGACATTTTTTCGTTCAAACTAGGTGCATTATTCAAGATTTCACCAAAGAATTTGTTATCCAAAGTGAATGTTATGGTGGAAGGGGATTTGTACATCATTGATGCAAATGAACAGGACAAATGTGCAACAAAAGTGTTGAAGCGTCAACGATTTCGACCAACTGAGGGCCAGCTAGGAGTTACAAGATCTGCGGATGAATCTGAAAGACAGAATGCAAGACAATTGACTGATGCAGTACAGTATACCGACTTCTCTTCTCGTGGAAGGGTAAGACATCGTACATTTAACATGTCTCAGTTTATTAACCTGTAGTCCCCATGAACAATATCTGCACACATGCTATGCCCGTTGCTTGCCCAGCCCCTGGGTTGCCCCAGGGGGGGGGGTACATGACTTGTGGATGGACGGGGGTCTGCCGCCCGGTTTTCAGAAAGGTACCCTCTTCTAATTACCGAAACTTGCGTTTGTACCCACTTTTATGATGAATTTTGGCGCAAAACTGCCTATTTTTAACATTTTTTGCAAATTTCAGCAAAACCCCACCCATGTTTATGGAAAATCTGCCAAAAAAGGACCCTTGCAGAGAATTTTGGGCCCAAAAACCCACCCATATCGGCGACACATACCCGTACCCCGAACATGTTATGTACCCCCCACTGGGTTGCCCAGCTTAAATTTGAAGTGGGTGTTTCTGAAAAAATACAAAGGTCCAGTTGAAAGTTTTCAAAATTTGATAAGATTTTAATAAATGTAATGTGAACAATCTGAAAGCAGAATGTATCTTTTTTCCAATAATATCCAGCTTATAGGCACATTGATTAAATATCAGTTAATTGACGTTTGGCCTATTCTATATGCAGAACAGTGACAAGGACATTTACTTAGGCAAAAATCACTTTTGTAGGATCTTATAAATTTGGGCATTTCCAAAAAGGGCATCCCCTCAAATTCTTTGAGGCCTGAACAATTTTCATCAGAATCTGTTTTGTAACTTTTTTGAAAGTGTCTTTATTTTGCTCTTGCAGTATGATGCATTTGAAATTAGCCATGCTTCCTGTACAAAAATACAAGGCTAAACTTGGCCTTGTACAGGCCAGGTTTTAGCCTTGTAGAGGGGATTATGACCTTGTTATGACCTTGTACTAACCTTGGAAGAAAATCACAAGGCTATCAGTAAGATTCCAAGCTGCAACCAGTCTAACACAAGGTTTCCACAAGGCTTCTACAAGGCTAATTAGCATTTTTCAAGCCATTTACAAGGTTACAGCAAGGCTATTCCAGGCTATAACAAGGTTACAAGGCCATAACTACAAGGCTTGTACATGGCTATTACATGGCCTTGTATTTTCGTACAGGTTACTTCGATATCAATGAAATGCTAAAGATTTCTATTATGCATCCAAACTGCATATCATTGGATAGATGCTTGAATGTGCTTTATTTCAGATGGTAAAACATTTGGTCTTATCAATCTTACCAACTGCTGAACCCAGGGGGTACTCTAGTTTATTCAGGATAGGGGTGATCAGGTTACTTTTTTGGGTCAATCATTTGTACAGTTATATTTTTGGGTTCCTGAAATTCTGGCTTATTTTTTTACGTCTCATATATGAAAAACAAGGAAAAAGATTGGGAAAAAGATAGAAAGAATTGTTTTTCTGGATCTAATTTCATGGTTGAAATTATTATTTTTGGGTTGATGCGGTGTACCTCAGCCTGAGCACCGCTATCCTAAATATAACTGAGTACCCCCCCCCCCCTGGGCTGCAGATATTGTAAATTATGGGTTGCGTTTCTCTGAAACAACCAGTAGTTTGTGTGAAATATGGTATGCGTATGGTATGATTACAGTAAAGCCCAGCCCTGCAAGAACATAAGAAAATAGGATCCTGATTTTTAGAGAAAGGTACAAAGAGAGAGCACTTGTCAAGAACAATCAAAAAGTCATAAATATCAACCACATTGAAAAAAAGGCTAAATTTTTTAGTCTGGATGGAATCCAAATGTTTCAGGTTATATCAGTTTATGAAACTCTGTCTAATTCCAACCACTGTACCTCAAACAAATCTGTGTCTGTGTTTTTGGAACATACAGTAAGTTCTTGTTTGCAAGTTTCATGTAGATTGGTTTCATTCTTTGGTACATCGAGCATTTAAAGTCGAATATTCGTTAATTCAATGGCGGGCAGCATAGCATGGTCCACTCCACTCTCGTTGCTCTTGAGCCGAGTTTCAGTTCGTCAAGCAGAATTGAGCAGTAAAGAAATAAAATGGAAAAGATTGATTCAAAAAGAGATAAAGGTGGGTTTGGTAATTTATTCTATGCTGCCATGTCAATTGATTGAGATTATTTTTGAACCTAGGCCTGAATTTGGCAATAGGGGGCAATTGCAAGTAGGCCTATGCCTACTGCTTTTATCTATACTGGCATGATCAGGTATCCCTCATTTTGGTAGAGATTTTCGAATCATATTGCTGGATTTCCTTCATTATTAAGATCATAAGTACCCAACATGTCTATGATGAATGATATCATTTTATTCCTCTTTCAAATGTGGCAGTGATCCAGCTAGTAAGAATAGATGGAGGCACAGGCACAATAAGTGCCCCTGAGCCTCAAGCAATGTTGGACAATTTTACAAAAATTAGCCATATTTGAGTAAAAATCCACCTTCAGTTTAACAATTGACATTTTATCAGGGAGCCCCCAGATTTCATCTTATGGTACATTTATGACAATAGCCTGTTACTTATTTGATATTGATTGTACTAATGTCTATATATATGTTTATAGTTAGATTAAATAGTTAGGCCTTGTGTTAGTTATGTTCTGTTACCTTTTGGTACCTTTTAAGTTAGTTATATTGAGTGATTCAGACGTTACAATAACATTTTGATAGATACGAGGAGCATCTTTTTGTAAATCCTTCAGCTCCATCTTCTTACACGGTTTGGCAGTTTCATTGTAAGTCCAGTGCAGCCTCAAGAAAAATGGGGATCAAATATACAGTAGCAGCAAGTCTTTTAAATGAAAAACACACGAGCTGCACACATGGTTCCTATGATTAGAAGATTGTTTATAGTAGTAAAATGTGACAGACAACAAATATATGTGGCTCAAGCCACTTTTATGGTGGTTTAATGCCCTAATCAGCAATTCCCAGTCTTGGGGTCAAATATTTGCCAACTTGCCTATTCTTCCCCATTCTTGGGGTAAATTTTGAAACTCCACCCCCATTTTTGGGTATAAAGCTGGGCGTCACCTCCTAACGTCCCCGTCCCCATTCTTGGGTGCTGCCAGGCCCGGGGGGATCGGGGGGCAATTGCCCCCCAGTTCTAATGTTAAAAAAGGCCCTGACACCACGTAGGATCAGTTTTTATCGACCCCAAAAAAGCTTTTGATACAGTGGACCATAAGATCCTTTGTGAAAAACTAATGCATTACGGCGTTCGTCACAGAGAAATAAAATGGTTTGAATCATATCTTTCGAACAGAAAACAGTTCTGTCGGGTTGGTGGAATTGACTCAGAAATTGACAATATCAAAGTTGGTGTACCGCAAGGCTCATGCCTTGGTCCCCTTCTCTTCCTTGTCTACATCAATGACCTACCATGTGGTATTCAAAGCTCAACTGTGTCCATGTATGCTGACGATACCAGCCTTTCTTATCAATCTAAGGATTTGACTCAGCTGAATGAGGCCATGAATAATGATCTCATGAGTCTTGAATCTTGGTTGAAGGGAAACAAAATATCGCTAAATGTCGCGAAAACTCATTCCATGCTCATTTGCTCCAAATCTAAACAGAATTTCCTGAAAAGATCCAATGGAAAATTGGATCTTAAAATTCAGGAAGACAGTTTAGAGGTAGTGGACAAGACAAAGTACCTTGGTGTACAAATTGATCAAAGCCTGGATTGGAAGGAACACATTAAATATGTCGCGTCGAAAGTTTCGAGGGCTATTGGTTTTCTGAAACATGCGAGGAGCCTCGTCCCTTCTACCTCCTTGATTAGTTTGTACAGAAGTATTGTGGAACCACATTTTCGTTATTGTTGCTCTGTTTGGGGCTGCTGTAGTTCCACAGAAAAAAGCCGCTTGCAGAAGCTACAAAACAGAGCTGCTAGAATAATCACTGGTAGTCGTTTTGATGCCTCCGCCATGCCCCTTATAAAAAGTCTTGGTTGGCAAACGATTGAGGAATTGATTGGTTCCGAGACCAAAGTCATGGTGTTTAAGGCATTAAATGGTCTTGCTCCTCAATATTTGACCGAACTTTTCTTGAAAAAGTCGCAGGGCTCCCTTCACACCCTCCGAAATACTTCTACTGACCTAAAGATACCATTAATGAAAAGTGGAAATGGTCAAAGGTGTTTTTCGTTCAGAGGAGTAAAATATTGGAACAGCCTCTCAGCTGAGTCGAAGCAAGCCGTAAAACTCAATAGTTTTAAAACAACAATTTAGGATATGTTTCTTTTTTGCACTTTTTGTTTTTTTTCTTCTTCTGTAAATTAGAACAATTTTGTATTTTAGATTTTCATTTTGAAATCATATATTGTAATTATTTTAATAGTAGGTATATTCCATAAATTGTAAGATTTTTGACGGAGGGTCCCTTGTAAATCAGCCTTTGCTGAAGGGTTACCCTCCTATAAATAAATGAAATGAAATGAAAATGAAAACTAAGAAGGCCTACTACTAATTAAGTCCTCCTACTAACGCACTTCAGGTACGTGAAGAACTGCGGCAACTATTCTCACGTCATCTGCCAATGCAACTACACCAGCTAAGGTAACTAGAATAATGACGGATAACGAGATCAAGTATAAAGCAACCACACCAACGACGAAAATAACACTGAATGTACTGATATTGTGGCACGCAAAGCGCGACAGTGGCCGCCGGAGGCGCTCAAGCCCTCCGCAGGAGCTAGGAACTCCGAACCCGCGCGCAGCGCGGGTTCGGATTCCTAGTCTATATTACTATTGCCTGAGCGGTAAGATCAAACGCTGAATTTGTCTGTTTGTGGCGCCGAGATGTCAGCTCTCCCGTGCCCTGGAAGCGCGCTCTTCATCTCCAAAAATCGAGGGGAAAATCTTTGTGTGTACAAATGACTCCATGTTTTGGGGTGACCTCCTGCTGCTGGGGTATCAGCGGGGGAAATTTGTTGGCAGCCTTCTTCAGCAGGTGATTGTTTTTTGAGTGACTGCCGATTGTTACTAACGACACTTGATGGTGCTATCAAGGGCCATCAACGAACAATCCAGTCAGTGCTCGATGGTATACAACCTAAGACGTCACATCGCACGTCATGTGCACATTCACCCTCGCAGGGACTGACAGGCTTGTGGTAGCGGTATCCTCCTTCACAACAGTGCTCTCTGAGGTTAAATCCCCCAGTGTGGTTAACAGTATGGGCGATGTCGTAGGGTGGTGGGGTGCATGGTCGGTGCCAGCGATTAGTACCACTTATTGGGGGCTGTCACATGACCACGACCACATCACGTGATATTTTCTCCTCCACAATGGTGCTCTTTCTAAGAATATGCGGGGCTCCCTGTATGAAAATGCTTGATTACAGGGGTGATAGTAAGTAAAGACTACATCAGTTAGTTACTAAGGAGTAAGAAGGGTGCAAAACTGGATATTTGTTGGGGGCAATCACGTGCCTCCACCCAGGTGACGTGTCTTATCTAGCAACATATGGGTCCTTCTCGCAAGGGCCCCCTGTATGAAAACGCTACAATACCGGGATGACACCATGTGAAGGGCATATAACATAGTTACCGACGAAGATGTGGGGTAACGATACTTTTAGTTGTTGGGGGCAGTCACGTGCCTAGCCCCCATGTCACGTGACTTACTTGGCAAGTTGCCAATGTAGGTCACATGACTTGGCACAATGCCAGGTTTTGAGCATGTGACTTTGCACCGTGCCAAGTTCTGTGACGTCACTTGGCACCTTGCCAACTTCCCCTAAATTCACCCCTGATGACATGCAGCTTATTCCCCTGATGATTGTTTCAATAGCTACCTTGCATAGGGAGATTCAACACTTACTGATCTGCCAAAAGACAACTACAAAACGAACTAACTAACTAAGAACAACGT
Source organism: Aurelia coerulea (assembly GCA_039566865.1). Classification (NCBI taxonomy): domain Eukaryota; kingdom Metazoa; phylum Cnidaria; class Scyphozoa; order Semaeostomeae; family Ulmaridae; genus Aurelia; species Aurelia coerulea. The sequence continues at coordinate 12,593,238 of CM076949.1, read as the reverse complement.
AAATGATACACTAAAGGAATCGAGAAGGCAAGTAAGCCAATTATCTTCACCCTAATCCATATGTGAGCCGGGCTTCTCCACATCCTTCAAGGTTTTACTTCCCACGTTGTTAAAGGAAATCAGCTATGTCACCCCGACCTCCCTGACTTTTGCCAATTATTGATTAGCTACAATTTGACGGAAAAATTTTTAAACAATAGAGCCCACAAGTCACGTGACATGCCCATGTTTGGAAACAGGTAGCAGCAAAATCATTGTTTTCCATGATTTCAATGGAAAGATTTGATTGAATTATGAAGCATCACATACAGAATGAATATGTAAATGCAGAGCGCTCATTTTATGCCAGAATTTCTGGAATTTGCTGATGTCAGCATCTTTTATTATGATGTCATTTTGGCTGCCATTTTGGCCTAATTAGTACATTTTTTGAATATTCTCCAACGTTTCTCATTCAATGAACTCCATTGATGCATTTGTAATAGGTTACCACCATTTTGCAGCCTCTTTTTGTCTATTTTTACATTGAAAAAAGCAATCGCACAAATTACGTCATCAGAATTGGCCAATTTCTCTCAAACTATCACCCCAAAATCGTTATTTTCGATAAAATGATATTTTTTCACCAGCTATGTTGATAAATTGAGTCATGTAACATCGTCTTTAAACACAAATTTAACTTTGAAAGCCTAATTTTTACTGAGTTTCAACTTCATGATGTCACTGTCACCTCATAAGACGTGGCAGCCATACCCAAATGGCACTACATGCTACAAACTACTTGCTCTATAACTGAACCAAGTTGTTTTGAATTTTGGTGAGTCTAAGGCAGTTTTCACCGAAGGGTGGAAAGACCCCCCCCCCATAAATGGTAGTTCAAAAAAGCCAGCCCATATGGATTAGGGTTATCTAAGGCAGCTGACGCAACAAAGGCTACTGGGGCAATACCCAACTAATTCTCCCCATAACTCTTTAATTAAGCTACTTGGGGCAAGTAAAGCAATTACAGCAAGTAAGGCAACCACAATCATCATCCTACGTAACGTATAAAATAATATATAACCGAAGGAACTTCTATATAATTGAACGTATGTAACGCCATCAAAGCAAGGCCAATACTGCAACTAACACAACTAAAGGCGCTGAGGCAAACAAGTCCACTAAGGGAAGAAACAACACAAAACCAATTCCACAACTGAAACAAGACAACAACTAACATAAGTAAGTCCACTGAAGCAACTAAGGCCAATAAGGCAACTAACGCCACCAAAGGCGCTGAAGTTAGAAATTCTTCAACCCTGATAGCATTCAAGAAATAGGTGCAAAAATGAATCATCTAATGACAAATTGTTACTTTGTTTCGTTAGATTACCAATTATTGTATATATTGTAAAGTATTACTTATTTATGCGCCTAAATGGGTGGATGATCAAGGGTGGGCTACGATCTTATACTGGTTGGGTTATGATCTTATACTGGATGGGTTATTATATCCAGCTTTTTCTCTTCGGTTTTCGAGGGATCTTCTTTCGACAAACGTACCAAGAGTAATTTGTGCAACTACCATGGCCCCCTGTAAATCAGTTTTTATAACTGAGGGGCAACCATCGGTAAAAAAGATAAAATAACATGAAATAGCATCAAGCTATAACCAACTCCAATAAGGCAAGGAACGCAACCAGATCTACTCAGCAACTAAAACATGACGCCAACTAACGTAAGAAAGCCCACTAAAGCTACCAAGGCCAATAAGGCAACTAAGGGCACGAAAGGTACTGACGCAACCAAATCCATTAAGCAAAGAAACGCAGCTAAATCTACTCAAAAACTAAAACAAGAAGCCACTAACGTAAGTAAGGTCACTAAACCAACTGAGGCCCGTTAGGCAACTAACGCAACTAAAAGCGCTATGGCAAGGCAGCTAAGTCCATAAGGCAAGAAACGCCGCTAGATTAACTCAACTGAAACAACTGAAACAACCAAGGCACCCACAACAACGACGGCAACTAACTTTTCAGCAGATTTATCTCTTTCACGTCCAAACTTCCACGGAAGAAGCCAATCCCATAATGCACTTATGCACATTTCCTTGAATTTCCACTTAAGTACTGAGATTGAATGAACTAACGAAGATACATTTTCCACTTAAGTACTGCCACTTAGACGAACTACAGCGAAGCTAAAAGGAACGCGGAGGCGCGGTGAAGCCGCGCCGAGCGGGCCTAGTGTTGTAAATAATGCCTGCGCATGTTTCTTTATGCGCATGATAATAACACCGTCACAGCATCTCCCCTTTCCCTGTTTTATTGTTTTTTTTAACTGTTGAATTGTTAGAGAAATGTAAATGCCATTATCAATGGGAACTAGATGACCGCGTGACTTTTCCTGCTGTGAATGGCATTTAAGTACTTTATGATGTATATTGTTTTGTAGGTAATTATGACATGCTTGTATACAAAAAAAACCTCTATAAAATTGAGTGAAAATTTCCTTCTTGGTGGAACAAAAGGCCATTAGATTCTGGCATAACATAAAATAGTGCTAACGGAAAAACTGCAGGTATTTTTAACCCAGGGGGAGTTTACACAGAAAAATAAAACCATCGTGCCATGTCTAAGCAGTGATGATAGAGCAAGCTGAAAAATTTTCGGACAACGCTGATTATTTTTTTCGTTGCAGCCAAGCCAGTATGGCTTCTTTATGGAGAGAAAATTTCAAACTGCGTTTTTTGAAAGAAGCAGAACATTTTTTTCAAACATTTTGCCTAACTTTTATCATTGAGACGCCTTGTTGGGCCATGGTTTTATCACTTGAGTTGGTAATTTTACAAAAAGAACTAAAAACACCAAATATTGTGAGCAAATGATATTTGGAACAAAGTGACGATAGTACGCAGTTAAATTACACTGGAACTGCATCAAGATGAAATTATTAATAAGCCAAGAACCAATAATTTCAGCGCCAAAAAGCTATGAAACAGGCATCCTAATAAATGCCACAACTTTATAAGCATTCATTTACAGGACAGGGTTGCAAAACGCATACAAAAGATCAAAGATTAAAACCTAAAAAGTGAAAGATAATGAACAAAGTAAACTGGCAACCAGCAAGTTATATCTATAAGAAAACGCTGTTAGCATACCGGGTGAGTCAGAAAAAAGAATCCCCGTTTGAAAGGTGACGGTGTCCTGGATATCAAGACGATGATATCGGCAAATATATAGTTTAATGGTTGAAATGTTCAAATCTACTATAAAATTTACCTGACTGAAATCAGCCACTCCATTCTGAAATTATGAGGGATTTTCTCGAGAAAGCCTCTTCAAAAACCTCCAAAACTTGCCCAAAATCATCAACAAATTTCTCTAACATTTCTGCCTTACAGTGGCCTTATAGCAATGACTTGTGGACGCTTTGGCACGTGCTATCCTCTTGGGAGGATAAACAAGTCCCCCCCTGTTATCGATGACCTATTCAGGGGAATTCCATTCTCCCAAGAGGACAAATACATGAATTTGTGTGAGTGTCATCAATTTTAGGAAGAAAAATTTGCTCATTAATTTCATTCGTTTTGCAGGTTTTTGGAAGGGGCTTTCTGCAGAAAATCACCCATATCAACGGGAAGGAATGGCCGATTAAGGCCGGGTGAATTAATGAGCCTAATTGAACATATTGGCAATAAAACAAGACAGTTTAAAATATCATTGCTTTGATATTCATGGAGCCGTGACCTTCAAGAGGGGATTATTTTTTCTGACTAACGCGGTATGTTAACATAGTTTATCCTGGAAACAGCCCTTTTCTACTCTCTCAAGGCCTTTCTTGCAAAAGAGACAGTAGAAATCGAAATAAGATCCAATTAGACAGAAAGCGATCCAAGAAAGGAATTGGCAAAAAGACCGTTAGATATAGAGAATCCTTTTGTTGACTGCTGTTGAAAACAAGTTAAAACCTGAACCTGAAGTAAAGTAGCTGCGTTTGTGGTTGTATCCATACCCAAGGTTCAGGACAGTAGAAGATGCTAACATGCAGCAAACGACGGTGTTGAGGACACGGAGCACTTTTTGCTGCACTGCCATGCTTACGATGCACATAGGAGAGATCTTCTCGATAGTGTAAATGCAACGTTTCACTCGTACGGTTTGTCCAATCATTCAAACGCGCTATTACTTGAAATGATGCTGTATGGTGATGAAAGGTTGTCTGTTCCCTTTCCGCCTCTGCGTCCCCATCGGTCCCCACACCAAAAATACGAAAAAAAAAAATAAAAATCACCCGATTCGCTCCAAAATCGGTACAAAGTACAATTTTGACCTGCTGATTTCAAATCTGGAGACCATTTTTAGAAATTTTGTCACAAAAGTGGCACAAATGCACTTTAATGTCACAAAATGCTCTGCTGATTATCAAGAGGCATCCGATTTGGACCATACTTGGTACAAAGTATATTTTGGACTTGCTGATGTCATGTCTCATAGCAGATGTGCCAAAGAATTGTTACAAAACTGGCACGAGTGCCCTAAAATGGGACATAATGTTTGTCCCAAACAGAAAATGCCAAAAAATAAAAGTCACCCGATTGGCTCCAAAATCGGTAAAAAGTACAATTTGGATCTGCTCATTTCAAATCTGAAGACCATTTTTAAAAATTGTGTCACAGAAGTGGCACAAAAGGATTTAAATGGCACAAAATACTCTCCTAATTATCAACAGGTAATGTTCATTCAATTTGGACCATATTTGGTAGAAACTATATTTCAGACTTGCTGATGTCATGTCTCATAGCAGCTTTGCCAAAGAATTGTCACAAAACTGGCACAAGTGCCCTAAAATTGGGATAGAATGTTGGGACATTCTAAAAAATAAAAATCACCCGATTCGCTCCAAAATCGGTACAAAGTACAATTTTGACCTGCTGATTTCAAATCTGGAGACCATTTTTAGAAATTTTGTCACAAAAGTGGCACAAATGCACTTGAATGTCACAAAATGCTCTGCTGATTATAAACAGGTAATGTTGATAAGAAAAAGCTTCTATCAATAATTCGCCCCCCTGCAAAATCTGTTTTTGGCATTCACGACCCAATAGGCCTAGCTTATCTTTTCCAAATGAGGGTTGGTCTGAGTAACTTGAACTTTTATAAATTCAAGCATAATTTCAGAGATACGGTGAACCCAATGTGCCCAACGAACGATGGGATTGAAGATACAGAACACTTTTTGTTGCTTTGCCCTTCATTCGGCATCCACCGACTAGATCTTCTCGCTGGAGTTTCGGAATTATTACAACCATTTGTTCACATCAACAGCCTTCCAAACAACGTTCTAGTACAATACTTATTATATGGTGATAAAGACCTTTCTGATGACGTAAATGTATTGTAACGACAAGGTGACGCACGAATGCCTCCCATTAGCTCCCAGTCCTCCACACCATTAGGGCGTGCTCCACATGTTTGTTATAGCAGTGAAAGTGAAGTGATATTTTCTACACAGAATTGATATCCTCTTGTCAACTTGTCGAGGTTTATTCAAACCATAGCGGACTATGAAGAATAAACCAACTTACATCATTAGAACTTCAGTCATTGTGAACTTCAATCAATATATCGTCCGATAAATTCAGTCGGAAGAAGAGGCCTAAATGAAATGTGGCGCCAGCAAACAAGACTAGATCGAAGGGGCTTATGGATTCATTGCGATGGAAGGAAAGGTTTGTTGCTTGAATTCAGCTAACACTTATCTGATACTCTGTAAAGGAAGGCCAATGAAAAATCATAGGTATTTCATGCAAGTCGTTGACGAACAGGATCCTTCAATGTCAAGACACAACTCAACCAAATTCGTAACATTTCGTATAAAGGTCAAGTGCTGTGCAATTATGGATAGTCAAGAGGAAGTGTTCCAAACAAAGCTGCCAACCAGCTCTTGGATAGGTGGAAAAGTTATTGTGTATTAAAGTTTATTACAAACATACATGTTGTGATGAAATTGAAAAGCAGCAAAAGAGCATCTGTAATGTTTTCAGTTTGTGCAGCTGGAGCTAGCACCTCTAATCTAGCAAGAAAAAACTGACCTGCCCCTCATCAGACAGTCAGCGTGCCAAGGCCCATCCGCATGATTGCACAAGCAGTCAAAGGGCAGCAGTTAGTATGTAAAAGTCCCCGTGCTTGCATTTAAGCAGATAAAGGGCACATCGTATGCAAAAGTCCCTTGATGGTATGCTGTCAGAGGGCAGATAGTATGTTAAGGTCCCTGGGCTGGCATCAGCACATAATTAGTAGTTAAGTATGTATGTTAGAAACAAGGTATATTAGGTAAAAGTCCCTTGATGGTAAAGAAGTCAATGGGCAGATAGTATGCTAAGGTCCCTGGGCTGGCATCAGCACAGAATTAGAATTTAAAGTATGTATGAGTAACAAGGTACATGCTAGCCATGGTTCAACGTCTGTAATAGGTTTTGGCCCTATGCAGTAAAATTAATTTAAGTGTCAGAATAAAAATCACTACTTTGCTCAAGAATGAATAAGGCTTGTTCACCACCCTGCAAAGCCCTTGTACTTAAATGAACAAGCGCCACCACTCCCACTTATATTGTATTAAAACAAGGCTACCAGTAATAGAATTACGAAGTTTAGACCCTATGAGAAAGTAATCAGCAATTAATTAAGCACATTAAAGCACTCCCAAAATGAGGGTGCTCAGCTTGAATCTATTTGTTGTAAAGGCATGCCCGCAACCATGTCCAAGCTCAGCTTATGTCATTCTCTTCCAGTGGCTTTTCAATTTTCCACTGAGAGGCTTACAAATTCCTGCCCCCCCCTTTTTTGTCATATCTAACCATTTTCCTTCCAGGCTTAACCAGATTTATTGCAGGTTAATAATCCTGGTCTAGCCATGCCCCCCCCCCTTATCAAAAGTTTTGTAACAACAGCAACAACAAAAACCCTCACAAAGTACGCATTTCAAAGTTTCATTGATACAACAGGCTTCAAAGATGTACTATGTAAATAGCGACACGTACAGGGTCTTCAAGGAAGATATCCTGGGCTATCCTAGCTCTCTTGTTAATCTAAGCAGCGCAGGGTGGTAGTTTTGGGCGTATCTTGGCGGTAAGACCACCATACAAGATGGTGGCAGATTAATAGTAACAATTCAGAGGTTGAAAACAACAAAAGCCCCATCTTATCAACCATTTCATCTTCAAGTCCAGAGTTCAAACTGTGAATTACCAAACATGACTCTAAAAATACCACTCATCGAAAGTCAACCATTTTCAGAACAATGAAGTTATTTGTAGCATTCAAATTAATGAAAAGGAATTGCGATTCCTTCATTGTTGTATTTAAAGTTAATTAGTCGATACGACCCAAATACTGCCACTCAGCGCCTCCTATTCATAGTTGATCTGTCTTGATAATCTACTTGATAGTGCAGGAACCGCTGGCTTTAAAGAGCGACTGTTGACCGGCATGCATTGCGCGTTGCCGTCGCGAAGTGAACCACAGCTAGATAATTTCGTATATGATAAAATTAAGTCCGTTTTAAATCCAAAGAATCACAGCGCAAGAAAAGAGATACAAGATCATAAATAGCTTAAAAGAACTGGAAAATGTCTGTCGTACGCGGAGGACATTATACTTCATGAGAAAACACGATGGAAGGTCAAGAAATTAAAAGAAGAGTTGGACGGCCTAAGCGAGATGAAAATCTCTCTGCAAGCGAGATGAAAATCTCTCTCTACGAGAGAGTGTATTAAACGACTGGAAAGAGTGTCAACGTGCTTTTGGAATGAATGGGAAGACAAATTCAGAATTTGCAGCCTTTCTCATTGAAAGGAATCGAGAAGTAGCCGATGAAAGGTAAGAAATTGGGTGGGCGGTAGGCCAAGTCAACTGGTTTTGTGCTACCCTACCCTACCCTACCCTACCCTACCCTACCCTACCCTACCCTACCCTACCCTACCCTACCCTACCCTACCCTACCCTACCCTACCCAACATTTACTAAAAATATTGCTTCTGCAGCTCAAGGCATTCTAGAGGCTTTCTGTCTCTTTAATGGGCTACCAGTACATTTCAACCAATGATAATGTCCACTTTAAAATGTCAGTTCTGTCTTAATAATGGTTAGTTTCATTATTTATATGTTGACTTCAAGTTCACATACATAGGCCTCAGAGACATAGTAGTAGAGATTGAGTTTGTGAGATCAAAGGCATAGGATCATATGCTGAGAAACATAACACTGAATATAATGACAGGAGGTTGTTTGTGAGGAAATGACCAATGTAAATTCTTGTCAGAAGGACTTTTCTGCACATCAACAAAGAGTGTGACTTCATGCCAGTCTGCCAGTCTGTTGTGCACTTGTATATTTTGTTTTGCAGTTTTCCTATTTTGAAACCATACTATACTCCTACTCACAACTGCCAATTTTAGCTCTCCTACAACTAGCACTAATAAGTGCAAATGCCATCTCTCAGTGAATTATTTATGTGCTGCCTCTAGGTTGTAGGTTTCCTATGTGAAGTAGATATATAGATTGTCATTTCTTTCAACACAGATTTAAAATGCTAAGCAGAGACAGTGTCTGCAAGAAAAGACCTGCAGTCGCAAAGGCTATTGATACCTCAAAAGGTTTGTTATTTGTGAAGGCAATACCCATATCTCATTGTATGTACACGTTTTTTTATAAGAAACTTGGATCAGCACTTAGTACTAAAAATTTCTTAATTTCGCATGAAAATTTTGGTGTTTTAGTTGTAAACGTTTTTTAATTAGTTTCTTATTTTTCTGGCCTAAAATTGCGGTATTGTTCGAAGTTGGGTCTTCTTCTCGACCAAGGGCTTCCATTTTGCATTGACATTGTTATCAAGAAGAAGCCATGCACTTAGAGGCAAAAATTTACCAATTTTGCAGTTAAAAGTCAAGAAAAGATGAAAGTACCTTTGTTAGAGAGACATACAGTAGAATAAGAGAGACATAAAGAGATAAAGTCTTAGAGTTTCTTAACTGTTCTTGAGTGTAGTACTAGAGTTTCTTAAATTTTTGGTCATTGTAGTACTAGTTTCTTATAAACCAGTTTCTTATAAAAAAAAGTGTATTATAATATGTCAAAAGAGAGTCTGTTCCTACTGCAGCCAGAAACTAAAAGTTTGGACAGGGCAGAAATAGACTGCCTTCAGAGTTGAATAGATAAGAGAGGAGTAAACAAGATAACCAAACATTGAAAGTTTGCTCTGCATCAGATTATAGTTCAACCATTAAAAACCACACACTTAAGCAAAAAGATGGCACAAACAATTTTCCTGCAAAGGAAAACCACTTGCTTCTTGTGTGCTATTGAACTTCCTGAAGATGGAGGTATAATTCCTCATTGTAACAGGTGTTTGTATCAGAACATTGCTTGTTTTGACACCACTTTCCCCTTCCCTAGGCTTCAACATATTTTCTTCAACACCAATTCGCCCAAGGCGTGGACAGAGGGAAGAGAACAACTTGAGGACAGAGCAAAGTGAATTTAGTTCTGTGAATGACAGGTAAGACATAGCTTGCTATTGACTTTGCTTTTGGACGTTATTGAGCAGAAACATGTGACTTGTTTTCTCACTGTACAGTGGCATGACACAGAGAACATTATTTTTCTTACACATTTGTCAAATGACATTTAAATTCCAAGGAAACTCAACACTGTCATGCTAAATCAAACTAAAATGAACTTGATTAGATATAACCTGTCGTCGTGCACATGGTTTAAATATGAATTTTCTTCACAGCTACATAGATGCGTCAGTTGATGTGGTTGACAACACTTTGGAACATCTCCAACTTACATCAGATTCTGCAAACGATCGCCCTACACCAGATGTTTCAGTCGCTACAAATTCAAGGTTTTTTCGATGGAACAAAATATTTGGATTGTCTAGTGGAAACCCTTACAGCACTGAAGTCAATGTTGATGAACAAAGGGTCATTTTGGATAACAGTCCTGACTTAGAAAATAGTACTTCCTCAGAATCTTCTTTCAGTTCAGAAGAATCCAATGATGAGGATACAACAGATAAAGGTTTTGAGTGGACAGCAAGTATTTTGTAAGTGTTCCAACTTCTTTAGAAATAGATTTTCCAAAATATATTGGTGTGCTACTTGCAGTAAAAGCCGGAATAAAAGAAACTGCAAGTTAAGAACCTCTAGTTGGATTTTTGGCCAATTAAGCACCTTCGATAAAGAACCACTGTATATACGTATAGGAGCCATTTTAGCCTGTCACAGAAAATCACAGGTTTTATTATGCGGGTTTTTACTGTATACTGTAAGGGCAGCCAAGGTAAATTGGGTAGACTTGGGGTAAAATGGGTAGTGTTGCCTCTTGCAACACCAAAGAGAGTAGAGAAAATCTGTGAATCAAGTATGTTATAAGAGATTTAATTACATTTTTCTTTTTGACCCCATTTTACACATGTGAGTCCTACAGTACGCAGTGAAGTACAGGTGGAAACAAGCTACTGTATGTAAAGTACAGTGCATACATCAACACTGTTTCATTGAAAAGCTGTTTCGTTGTGGGGAACTGTAACTTATTCTATGTTGATATCTACTTTGGAAAGTGTGATAAAAGTTTATTGAGATCAGTTGTTTCAAGCATATAGCTCCATGGTTTTCTTCTCACAATCATACCCATAAAAGGATGTTTTACTGTTTGAAAATGTTTAGTTATGTTCAAATTTATTTCAGGGATGAAGGAATAGATGATGAATTGCTAGAACAAATTCCTAGTGATGACCCAGATTCTGAGCGCACAATAACCATGCTTGAGATCGTTGATACTGATTCAGATCAGAATACACCTATTAAAATCAAATTTGTCAATGAAGTAGCTTCTGCAGCTGAATTACAGTCTGAATTAGGAAGTACTATGGAACAGGATGAGATGTCCCTAAAGGATCAGCTAGGGATGAAGATCAAAGAACTGCTTGATTGTCCCCAGCTAGACAAGCTTGAGGCTACTGTTGACCAACCACGCTGTTTGGTAACTGTTGAAAAACTAAAAGAGCTCAAAGGAAAGTTCTGCAAAGAATTATACAATGACCAGGTTTGTGGAGATCAATTGGAGTACAAATTGTTACATGGAAAAGGGACCGTTGTTATTTTATCATGGAAGTGCAAAAATAATCATTGTGGAATTTGGCACTCATCTGAGATACTGAAAGTATTAAATAACAACAACATATATGTCAATGATGTCCTTGTTCCTGCTAGTGTTGTTATTACTGGGAACAATTATGCCAAAACTGCATTGTTTTGTAAAGCTTTAAACTTACAGTTCCCATCGGAAACAGCATATGCAAATACCCAGAAACACTGCATTGCACATACAGTTCGTTGTTTCTGGGAAGATATGAAGCACAAGGTCAGAGAGGCATTTCAAGACAGAGCACTCTGTATTCTTGGAGATGGTAGGAATGACTCACCAGGTCATTCAGAAAGGTATTGCTGTTATGTAATGATGGAGAATGCATCCAAGGCTATTCTAGATATTCAAATTGTGGATAAAAGGGAGACATCAGGTGTATCTTCAAAGATGGAAGTGCTTGCTGCAGAGTAGTTGCTGATTGAATTGAAGAATGAGTACCAGCTGCAAGAATTTGTGACAGATGCGTCAACTACTGTGGCGAAGATGGTCAGGGAATTGAAAGGTACAGCAAATTTTTGTTTATTTTTGGACAGTTATTCCACGCCTGGCCTTGTGGTTTTTCCAAAGGGAGCAGTAAATAGCTTTCATAATGATATTCAGTTGAGCTGTTTCTAAATGAGTACACAGCACACAAAGAAAAAGGATATTTCAATGAGCAGTTTACTACCATTCTGAATAGTGCATAGTACAGCCTCCTACAGCATTTGACGGAAGCCTGGAGAGGAGTGAGAGTGATTGGCTCTCCTCAAACTTCCAGGCCTGTTATTCTATATTTGTAAGAGTATCAGAATGTGTGGATTCTTGAAAAATTATGGCAAGTGAACAAGCAAATTAAGTGCTTCATAAGTTGAAAGTGCTCATCTTGGATTATTTGAAATATATAGGTTTTGCTCATTTTAGCAGATTTGGCTTGGAAAAAAATGTTACATTTTGTACATCTTCTTGAAGTCTAAACATCAATTTGGATTTGCCATCACAATCGCTAATTCAGATCGCAAATCAGGTTTCTTGCTTATTGAAAAGTCTGCTGAAGCACAAAAGCCTTTTAAATTTGACCCAATATTTATTCACACGGCAACATTTATATCTGACTTCAGGGCAACACAGTGATATGAGAGACTTGTCACATTCATTTGATACCTGGCACAAAAGCAAGAATATATCAAAGGCTCTAAGAAAGAAGGCTGCCATAAAAGGAAATGCAGATCTGAATGAATGGATTGATGGCATTTGTAACCATTCTTGGTACGCATCAGAACAATGCAAAGGAGACCTTGGTGAATTAAAAGTAAGTGGATACTGTGCTATTGATGGCAATCTGTCCCCTTGATAAATAGAAATAAGATGGTGGGGAGCCCCTAAGAGCTCCCCTGGTATGTTCAACAAATGTATGCAAATTTGTTCTATCTAAATAAATCACCATGATAGAGACTCAGTGATGCATGAATTTAACTACAGTGAAAATAAACTTAAAACAGTAAGGGGACAGATTGCCTTTAGGAGCAAAGTGCAGAAAATGGGTCATGTCACCCAATTAAATGATAAAAGCAGAACATCACAAGTAGTGAGTGGGAAAAAGAAACTACAGGTTGAATATTTACCTTTTTAGTCATTGAAAATTTTTTTAAATCACACACAGTATGACAACCAAGTTGTTTCCTGATTGATACCCCAGCATCAGTACCAGTGGCTGCCCTCAATTTCTCACTTAGATTCTGCAATCTTAAATTTCATCCTCATTTTTTAGGGAAACCGAGGGTAGCCCTTTATGAAAATTATATTTTACACACTTTGCAGGCAGTTTGCATCGAGTATGCTAATTGTTCTATTGGAGTTTGGAAGTTTGTGTTTTTGTGTGATTTGAATACTAACGCATAAGAGCAGAACAGTCTTTAAAATGATGTTGTATCTTTTTAGAACACGTGGTTTGGCATACTGCATCATGTGTGTGGTGAACATGAATGGGCAAATGGAAGTTGCCTGCATGGTGACCTAAGTGAGGAGAAACAACCACTGGCAAAATGCTCAAAGGCAATGGAAGCATTGCGGCAAGTGATTATGGACAAGAAGATTGTGAATTCTTTGCAGTACTATACAAACTTTAGGTAATGCACTTGTATAGATTTGCATTTTGTCAGATGGATTTCTTAGTCTGAATTGTAGTATCTTTTCCGTCAATAATCACATCGAGCCTGTTCAAGAATTTTTGTCTCATCAATTTGCAAAACGTTATAGACTTACTACCTGAGTTTATGTTCTCTTCAGTACTTTTTTTAAAAAAGAATTGCAATACAGGACTCAGGTAGTAAATCTAAATGCACACTGAGGGGCAACAACAACAACAGCAACAACAACAAAATAGCGATGATGGCCTAAATCAATCTGCATCAAAAAGGATTCCAGATGGGCATGAGAATGATTTGGTTGCTTGTTAGACTCAGTTTTGGAAAACAGACTGCTCAAATTATTGTTTCCCATAACAGCAAGGATTCAAAGCCATATACAACTGACACTGAGAAGGAAGGAAAATATTCACTCTTTCTGGAGTTCGAGTGGTGGCGATTGCATCTCTTGCAAATATTTGGCAAGTGATCCACTTAATTTGTAATGTGAGAAATAAAGCCAAGCAAACAAAGATCTGTGGTAATAGGTGCACGTGAGGTGGACAGTGCTCAATGTATGTCTTGTATCTTTTTTGCAGCATAAGAATTAAGATTTACTATTGGAATTTATTATTGGAAGTCCAAAATTTTGAAAACGAAAAGAGAGTCCAACTGCAGAGTTTGAAGTTCGTTATAACATGAAACTGTGCTCGAAGTTTTGATTGAGGATTGGTAACTTGCAGCTGGAATTGCTGACTGCAACAAATTCCAAAACATTATGAAGACATCTCCACAAAACAAAGGGTCAGGGAAGGGAGGTAATAACTGAAATCCAGGAAGAAACATTTTTCAACCTTGATTTGCCCATCAACCCAACTGGAACATTCTATGCAGCAACTATTTCTGACATCATCTGTGACTATGGTGGTTGATATCCCCCTGTGTCAAGGAGTTTGTAATGAAACTTTCCTGATAAGCTTTGGAGACTTTGCAGAGTTAGTACATATTATTCAAAACACTCTCATTTTATTTGAGACATAAAATTGTGCCACACATGCAGCAAGTTGTAATGGGAAATATGTCAAGATTTTTCAAGCAGATATAGAAAATGAGTGGATATACCAGTTATCAATGCTCTAAAGCTATTGCAAGGCAAATCATCTTGCCTATAGCTAAGCATAGTGAGTTTGATTCTGACTACATTGTGTATGGCAGTTTCTTACAATAAATTATCTCAATTTTCATTGCGAGAGACAATTGTTTTCAGCTACCTCCAAATCTCCATTTTTCCAAACCTTCCTCCAAATTCCATTGTTTTACAAGCCTTCCTCCGGTCAATGACCGTGCGACCGTAATGTTTTCTGAACTCTGGTGTATACTTTCCCTACTTCCCCAAGTCAATACACAAAATTGGCTAAGGTTTGTTTACATCCATTTCAAGTCAGGTGATCAATCTCTTGATAAAACAGCTTTTGATTTTGAACATATTTTATGCCATGAAAACTTGTGACATGAATGGAAAATGTATTCTCTAGAGAATAATAACATGACTTGAAATTTGTAAGAAACCATAGCCAGCCTACTTGCCAAAGTAATTCTATACAAACTCAAACAAGGATGTTGTTACCTCAGCAGGACTACTTCATCTCATACAGTTCAACCCCATTTATTTTACTAAGGAAGAATTCATCAACAATCCACAGATCAAATTGTCAGTAGAGACTTTCATTGTTTTATAGATATGCATACTTCATAACAAGATCATTGATTGCTGGAATCGACCACCATTGCCATTTAAATCGACCTCAGGCTCAGACAAAGGAGGGAAAGCCCATTTATATGCGCCAGTACAGTAAGCGCACAAAGAGATGGCATGCACAGCCAATTAAAACACAAAAGACCTATCCATACTTGAAAACATTATTGGCGAAGATATTGCAACAGCGGATGGCAGATGAAGAATCTCTGTCAAGGCATGCAGTTAGAGTGCAGAGTGATCCAAGAAGAATTGCCCCAACGATTGGTGGATCTCAAAAGCGCCCATCTACAGGTGAACTTATTCGGGAAAGAAAAAGCAGGTTTTCAAAGAAAAAACTTGCAATGCAACATAATAACATAATATCGCAACATAATATACAAAGAAGTAACAGTAATACACGTATTTTTAATAAGACACTGCTTATGAGAAACGGTAGGCTCAATTTTTCTAAAGTCAAGAAACAACCCTACCAGAATTAAAAAAGCTAAGAAACTTTTGTAACTTCCAGTTTTTATTTTCCCAGGGCAACATAATATACAAAGAAGTAACAGTAATACACGTATTTTTAATAAGACACTGCTTATGAGAAACGGTAGGCTCAATTTTTCTAAAGTCAAGAAACAACCCTACCAGAATTAAAAAAGCTAAGAAACTTTTGTAACTTCCAGTTTTTATTTTACCAGGGCACTCATAATGTTGTGACATTGTACAGTTACAACAACTGTTTGGACACTATTCTGTGTGAAAATTGCGTTATTTCCCCATAATGAGATCTTACCAAGTAATCTGGGAACCCTTTAGACAAAACAAAATTAAAGACCCATTATCAACCAGTATACTTTGGGTGGACTAGCAATACCACAATGCAATTCAGTTAATTTGAAATAGTTTGTTTTTTAATTTACAGTCACGAATTACATTGCGGTATTGATGATGTGCCCAAAGCATGTCGGTTGACAATGGGTCTTTAACTCTACATTTCCGGGCATTAAACATATACGAAACAAAAAAAGGAACTTTTGGTAGCAAAATGGCCCAAAATTGTAAAAAATTGCCTACCAGCCTTGGACATTAGTTTCTTACAAAAAATACGCGTAGTACTTTAGCAGTTCAAAAACACATTTCATTTAAAACTAATGTTTTTTCTTCTAATGGGTTACTGTACAGTAGGTTGGTCCTCAACACAAGCTTGAAGAAAAGTTAATTTATCTACTGGGTGTTCCAAAAAAAGTAGAAGTGTTTGAACAGTTCTTGTGGAGGAGCCTTTTTTCAAACATTTTTATTTTCAGTTTGTAGTATAGATGAGATCTCAACTTAGATTTTTTGCGATCCCTCGCATGTCCAGATTGGGTTGAGAGAAGTAAATTTAAATAGCCAAAATGTCCAAGGCAGCCTGAGACAGATGGTTATTGAACTACATAAGGTCTTACTATCAAATGTGTAATTTGAAGAACATATTGTGTCTGAGTTCAACCATAAAAATTGGTATTTTTAAAACTGTTATATTTAAAACCAAAATGTAAGTTGAGATCTCATCTGCGCATGTACCATAAACTGAAAATAGAAGTTTTTGAATAGAAGGCTCTTTTACAGGAACTTTTGGAGGGCTTACACTTTTTTGGGGACACCCGGTTTAAAAATTGAGTTCTTTTTGTGACAAAAAAATCTATGATGCTTTGTATCCCATATACTGATTTGTTGGTGATGGGTAAGCCTGGCGAATCATCCTCACCACACAGGCTGGATTAGGCGTTCTGTTACCACGGCCCATTTTTCCATACTTCCACATTACAAATTGTCGGTACGCTGCTTTCCTTAAACTGTTCGTGGAAAAGTCAAAGTCCTCAGCTGTGGAGTCGCAGTGGTACTTTATTGCTAGCTCAAGGACATCCCTATCAACAATACAGCTTTTAAACATCTGCTATGATGTAACACACATTGCTTTGTTACAACAGACATTCTCTTCCTCTTCTCTCATTTGCCGGCAAACTGCACATTTGCACCAATCTGGAATGTTGATTTCTTCTTCGGGCTCAGGAAATTCACAAATTCTGAAAAAATGGAGTTTTTCAATTTATATCACGAATTCACATAAGAAGTCAGGTGAACCAGTTTGTACTAAAGATATTTGAAACAGATGGTGTATTTTCTACTCCTCCAGTACATGATATGGAAATTTTCTCAGAAATGTTTTAAAGCAGGATAAGAAACTGCATGTCTCGATTGCCAGAACATTTCGAGTCTTTCAAAAATGCACAAATTACTTTCTGAAGCCACTAACAAAAATGCTATTTGCAGCAGGAATGACTTTATATTCTGAAAAAGAATTTCTTAACATTGATACCTTGATAGCCACTTTGGATGATTCTTGCTCTTCCCTCAACCTTTGAAACCCATCTGAGTGCAGGGGTTCTCCTGTTGTGACACATCTCAAGATGAATGTGGAATAATAGTGATGATCTAAGCCTGTGTAACATTTCACAAAGTAGCACATTTTCAATGTCCATGTCCATCAAAAAGAAAATAAACAGATACTACATCCCACAGCTTAACATATTTGCACAGGAGCGGCTGTATGAGCTTCCATAAAGGCTGTGGTATGCATGTGCCCTAGGTAAAACCCTTTCTTAGCCTGTACATATACAACTGCTTGCTTCATTTTACACTGCACACCATTTTGTAAAAAATCAGATTTTGACATTAGCCTAGACACTATAATTACATACCTTCCCATTGGTGCACAGCTTCACAATCTTTCCATCAATTTTTTTTCCACAACTGCAAAATTCTGTGCACTTGACTTTGGTGTCTTTGCAAGGGCAGCCAGCCCTTTTCCCACTCTTTCTTGCACATGTGTTGTTGCATTTGCAATGCTAAAAATTTGGTAAAAAGTGTTTATTAAAATAGACTGAGGCATTACATACAGCTAGCGGTATAAATGGATTAAAAAAATATGGATTCTTCTAGAGCAGTTGCCTGCTTTGCTAGTAGGGCATCGTCCATCAACAGCAAAACAATCGTATATACTATTCCATGATACTCCATCGCAAAAGGAGCAGTGCTGGCCATACTGTCCTCCTGCAACAATATTCAACTTCGTCAGACATTCAAAGAAAGCAGGGTAATGCCGACGAAAACTACACATATCAATTTTTGACAGACAACCTAAAAAGGGGGAGAATTCTCAACGGAAAGGTAGCGTTTTCCACATCAAATCCACGATAAAATCACGTGCTTGGAAAATACCAATGGATGACAAGTTTAGGCCTAAAAGTAAAAGCCTAAAAAAAACCCATAATATTTCAACCGGCTCACAGCATAGAGTACTCTTTGAAAATATCATAGGATTCACTCACTTGACGAATAGATTGTATTGTTGATGCACTGCTTTCGTTTCCCAGCGTTTCATCGTCTTCTTCGGAAAAATCGTCCCGAACCGGGGAGCCATAATGGTTCATAGCAGCCACCTTTTTGCATCTGACCTCCTCTCCCTGAATGCAATGCTCGTGTCTGAATGATAGTGTGGTGCGGCAGGTTTTGCCAACGTGAAGGCGCATTTTAGATCAAAACATAAACAAACGCCCGCAAAGCTTGCCGGTCAACAGTCGCTCTTTAATGAAACACTTACGCTCGCGTAAATGTATTTTAACGACAAGGTGACGCACGAATGCCTCCCATTAGCTTCCAGTCCTCCTCACCATTAGGGCGTGCTCCACATGTTTGTTATAGCAGTGAAAGTGAAGTGATATTTTCCACACAGAATTGATATCCTCTTGTCAACCCTATCCTACCTACCCTTTTATTATTTTGCTTTTGTTTTAATTTGTAGGTAGTAAACCATTGGGCAGCATCTGGCCCGTAATTTATATAAGTTAAACCCACCTGAATCTACCTGAATCCACCTGAACCCAGCTGAATCCATCTGAACCCATCTGAACCCAGCAGAGACCAACCTGACTCGATAGAAATTCCCAAGAGGTCCCCTGCCAGGTGTGATGGCTCCGTTTGGAAATATCAAGAACAATGTATCAAAAGAAGCGGGTGATAAGCATAGTTAGTGCTTTATGGTGTTAATGAAAACAGCTGAATAACAATCGTTCTGATCTCATTGGCTCGGACGGTTTTTCATTTTGGCATTTTATGGGTTCAAAGTGTCTTATCGATTTGTGTGTGGCCATAACTCCGCCAATCCAAGACTCTTATTTTAGCCGGCATCCAAACCTTAATACCCAAACATCTGGAGAGTAGATTTCTTCAAAAAAATTCGGGAAATTTCAAGCAATTTCTTTCCTGGTTGCGTTTTATGAAGGTAGGTAAACTGTCGAAAAATTATCATGGATTTCTTTTGCAGTGATATCACTCTCCTACTAAATCATCAGGCCTAACTTTTTCACCTTCACGTGTACACAATATTGTTTTCGTCATTTATTTAACTGAAACGTCCTTTGAGTTTCCGTGTTTGTTAATCTGAAGGGCTATAATTCCAAACAGAGCCATTAGCATTATGAACAAGTGTTAAATGCCAATTCCCTGCTTGTGTGCTTCATACAAATCACAGGACCTCTTGGGATTTCTATTGCGTCAGGTTGGTCTCTGCTGGGTTCAGTTGGATTCAGCTGGGTTCAGCTGGGTTCAGATGGATTCAGATGGATTCAGCTGGGTTCAGATGGATTCAGATGGGTTCAGCTGGGTTTAACTTATGTAAATTACGGCAACTGGCCTTTTCAGAAAGTCTGGAAGGTTAGTTGCTGCCCCAAACATGGTCGTATCGCAGTTAGTTGTAATTGTACGATTACCCTTCAGTTAACTTTATCCTTAGGAATTACAAACGTCAACATTGGAAATGGGCCCCATTTGTAGCTAAATGAGTCAGATTTTGTACCAAAGCCTCATCAGTAAGTTTTGGTTACTTTGTATATCCCCTCCTAGATATTCTCAACCAGGCCACTTCCCAAAAGCTAGAAAGCTCTCAAAAAAGGATTGAAAGCTTTTTGTGATTATACATGGTGTAGCATGGAGCATTGCGGACAGCTTTATTTTGTAGGAAATTTTGTAGGAAATTTTTATTCGATACTACTACCCTAAGTTTTCTGCGGAGGAGCATTGCTCGCGAAGCGAGCTACCTCTCCGAAGGAGCGAGCGAGCGTAGCGAGCGAGAAGATTTGAATGGGTAAGTAACTAAGTGGTTTTCCATAACAGCGCTTTCGTACGGTGCGCGTCACAATTTTGCTGCGGTGGCGGATGAGTAACAATAGGAATTTCACAATAGGTTCTCTGGTAATCAGGGGGTTATTCTATCAAAAGTTTTATGTACTGGAAGCGCAGCTGAGCTCAGCTGAGAGGAATAATATTCAGATTGTTATCGGCTTACTCCTCCGTCAAGGACATGTTTGAAAAAACAGACAATTTGGAGTAATCGGAGAGTGGCTTCGCAAGGATGATGGCGATTCAAGGAACAGGCCGTTCTTCTTTGTGTCAACGAACAAACGAATACAAATGGAGAAGCAAAAAAAGAGCCAAGGAGACGCCAGAACAAGCTGAGACCACGAATTCTTCTTGACATGGCATGGCTGGCTTGTTAGAGTAGGCCTGAAGACTGTGCTGATATGGTTGTGGTAGGCCAATGCCAATTTGACCCAAAACACCATCAACGAAGAACGGAAGAACAACAACAAATACTAAAGGTCGAAGGATCGAGGAATAAAAGACATGGTTTCATGAAATATGTGGCTTTTGTTGATAAAGCCCTATTTGCATTTGATCTATCCATTTCAGGAGTAGGTACTGTTGTAGAGAATGCAGGACCTTGTATTGACAATAAACAGAAGGATGTAAATATATCTGATTGAAATTCAAATTGGCCACACCATCAACTAAGAATAAACACTTGCTTGTGTCCTCGCAAGCAAGGAATCAATGTTTACTTGTTAACACAGGCTGGGTGTATGGCAGCTATGCAACTGATATGGGCATGCGGGCCTATCCTTCTGTTTTCTTTTTTCCTCTTTTTATATACAAGCCTATTAGCTAGGATTGCACATCCTCTTAACTCCTGCAATAGGCGGGAAATCTGTTGCATAAGTCTGATGGGTTTGGGTAAAATATGCAAGGCAAAAATGCGAATTTTTCTCATCAAAATAATCTGATTCAGATTTTCTCTAGCTACACACATTAGTATAATATAGCCACCCTCCTTGAAGTATTGAATGTTGATCAAACAGTCCATGATCTACCATTTCAGCAATTATTAACATATTGCTCATTTTACCCACAGCCTACCCATTTAACCTCTGCAGCCCCTAAAAATGTGAAGAGGTCCATTTAATCATGATTCTATACACTGAAAATAGTTTTTATAAAGAAGCTCAACTCAGATTCAATAATTCAATGTGGACAATTTACTGCAAGACTTTTTGTATCAATTAAATCCATAACATCTGCATTTGACATTCATAGCAGTGGTGGGCATTTTGCCAGATATTGATGGCCAATATCTACACTTTTTTTTTTATAAGAAACTGGTTTATAAGAAACTAGTACTACGATGACCAAAAATTTAAGAAACTCTAGTACTACGCTCAAGAACAGTTAAGAAACTCTAAAACTTTATTTCTGTATGTCTCTCTTATTCTATGTCTCTCTAACAAAGGTAAATTCGCCTTTTCTTGACTTTTAACTGCAAAATTGGTACATTTTTGCCTTGATGTGCATGGCTTCTTCTTGATGACAATGTCAATGCAAAATGGAAGCCCTTTCTCGAGAAGAAGGCTCAACTTCCAACAATATCGCAATTTTAGGCCCAAAAAATAAGAAACTAATTAAGAAACTTTTACTACTAAAACACTGAGACTTTCATGAGAAATTAAGAAACTTTTAGTACTAAATGCTGATCCAAGTTTCTTATAAAAAAAACGTGTATTGTTTCAGTCAGAAAGAATATTCATCACCATTGTTTTCAAACAACAGATCTTTTCTGGCCAACATGAGGGGGAGGGGGGTGATGATAACCCTTTTTCTTCAAATTGTTCACCACTGATCCATAGCATAGTTTTGACTTTTGTTTTGTATAGCATTTCAGTATTCAGCAGAATTTGTGTGAAACTACTTTGATACTATGATTTTTTGAAAAACGAGTTGCTGCTACTGTGAAAATGTGTGTCATTTATGTGTTTTGTAGTGACTGAAAGAAGTCATTCATTTACACTTGGGCAAGGTTGGGGTTTGCAGCCAGGAGTAATAAAGTAGTTTTGCATGGGATGATTGTGCTAAAGATGGTTGCAAGGAACATATCAAGATTTGATTCTTCAAAATTTTTGAAATGTTCCTTGTGGTCATATCTTCAGTGAAATCATATGCGGTCTTCTATGCTTTTCGCATCTCTATGACTTTCATAGAAAAATTGGGAGTCTCCTTCGTTTATTTAAGGCTCAGGCATTTGGTGTGGGATATACAATGGAACCATATGACCATTAACCCTCAAGGGAACAGAAGCTGTCTATTGAAGACAACAAAAAATCTACCAGCGGCACGTGAAAGGAAATTAAACCTCACAGAGGAGAAGACCTGTCCTTTGCTGGTAACAGTACAGTATATCGTTTTGTAGCAATTCATAGGATGCTTCAGCATCAATTTAGAATAGAAATTTAGAACTGAAGTAATTGGCTTGAAATTTGCAATTTCAACTTTTCTGCCAGATGCTCTGAGGCTTCAAAATATTCTTACAATAATATCAATTTTGGGTAAAATTTCCCTGGTTAGGCTAACATTGGTACAATGTGGACATGTGGCATATTTGTGGGCAGTGGTGTAGTGTAGAGCTAGATTAATAACTAAGGGGCTCAGGTAGAGAGGTGCTGAACAGGGGTGAAGCCCATGAAGAATGCTGGGATACAGAGGTACAGTATGACCCACTACAAACCTTTGAGATTGCTGCTAAGACCCTCCTAGAAATACTGTTTTTACATCACGAACCTTACTTGGATTCAAGGAAGCTATTCAGATAAAATTACTTTTTATTGGAATTAATACTACTTGCTACTCTTGTTCATGATAAAAAGTACAATTAGTGTTCTTTCAAAGCTGCATACAGACACACTCAATGATTTATAATCAGATTTCAACAAATGTCCTGTTGAAATAATTTGACATGGAGATATCTCAGCAGAAACGCAGTTCCTAATTTTCATTTGCACTTTGTTTCTGAAGTCATTTGATGTAGCATTTGTGGCATCCCATATATAGGTTCTTTTTTGCTGTGAACTGAATTGTGTATGGAGAAAAATGAAACCACTTGAGCTTTCTTAACCATGGGATAAGAAACCTTTCAGCCTGTTATGCAAAGTTCAAATGAGGAACAGATGCAGCAT
The DNA here is from genome assembly GCA_039566865.1 of Aurelia coerulea. NCBI lineage: Eukaryota > Metazoa > Cnidaria > Scyphozoa > Semaeostomeae > Ulmaridae > Aurelia > Aurelia coerulea. The sequence goes on along the minus strand of CM076949.1, from coordinate 12,569,816 downwards.
GTCCCTAAATATCCTTTTTGTGTCACAGTCCTATGGTAATATTTATAGTATAATAGTATATGATATTAATATTAGGTGTGTGATTTCATATCTCAAGTCAATCTAGTGTCTCATCTCTCCTAAGATACCTATGGTTTCTTTACCATGGTCTTGTGAATTATTACAGTATCTGATCTGTGCCTGAATAGCCTAGTCTGTCTCAATACAACATCAAACTCAGCACACATTTTACAAAACTTAGAATACCCTTCAAAACATAAGACTCCACAATTTACAACAACACATAATAATCAAGAAACCCTGAACCTAAATGAGTGACAACTCTCTTCCTCTGCACACCACCAGTGTCATACACCTCCAAAATACATAGTCAGGATTTGTACACCCAATACAAAGCTTGCCACTGGATACTTTGCTGACAAGTAAACAAAGATATTTAATGGTTATTAACTCTATCAGGGGCTCCTTCAACAAAACAATCATGGTCACCAACCTCAACCTGAAATGAATGTTATAACTTTGGAAACAACAAAATTATTGTGGCAAACCATTGTTGTTTGACACAGAACAAAGACAGCAGACAATGCGGCTTGCCAGGCATTAAATTGCTTATTTTTGGAGAACAAGTTTTCCCGCCAACCTGCCAACAACTGAAAATCAACCCCTTGGTGAACATTTGTAAGATCACGCAAAGGAGTATTCACAACTTTTTTCAACCCTATCCTGCTTGCAATTCCAATATATACACCCACCTGAAAGAAATGAAAGAGTATGCACATGCACAGATGATGTTCTTACGAAAACAGATGAATTGCCTTATATAATCATTTATATGATCATTTATATTCATAAATGATAAAAATAAAGAGAAATTGTGCTGCTATGGTCTTCTTCATGATATTTGCAGAAGGGTAGTTCATTCTTGAGACAATGAACATGGAGCAATTGTGACTTTTAAAAGGAAATAAATGATCAAATTCAATGACAGGTAAAAACATTGCTGAACATTGGGAAAATGAGATGAGGGTTTGCAGGGGTAAGATGGGTAGGTGATGGGGTAAATGGGGGTAATGCTGGTGGTTGGAAAATGATTCATTGTGAACTGTTAAATCAAACTTCACAATCACAACATTCTTAGAGGTTTCAAAGTGGGACAAACACATGAATCATGATTTTCATGAAATTGTCTACATTTCCTCCAACCTATTTTATCCTACCTACATTACAGCATGCATTGTTAGGTCCTGGTTAGAGTTCTAAATGTGGCAAATTCTTTCAGACAAGGAAGTTCACTCACTCTTTATTTTAAGATACCTTTTCCTTCCAAAAAATTCCAATGTGTTTCAGTTTGTGTTACTCTTAAATGCGAGAAGTGCAGAGTTAATCTATTTTTTTGAAGGGCTGCCAAAAGTCTGCTAAATTAGTGAGTAAAGTCTCATAAACAAGTAATAATACATGATTCGCATGCAAAGTTAAGTTGCTATAACTGTTCAGTGTAAATAAATCTTTTGAGTGCAAGTTGCAAGTTATCTTCAGTTTCTTATGAGCTGTTTTTCCAAAAAAAAAAAACGTGCAATTAAGATGGACAGTTTTAGTTCATAAATTTTCTTGGTTCCCCTTTATTGACAACTTTTCTTCCTCTTCTTCACAGTTTGATCTCCAAAAACCCTCAACAGCATATATCATCTCTCGAAATAAACTTTTCTTATTCACTGCTATACCCCTCTTTTTTGTGTGCCTTGTTGGTGTAAATGTCAAATGCTTCATCGACTTCAATTTCCGCATGTTCATCACTTTTAAAAAGTTCGCAAATCAGTATTTCATCAATCCTTGATGGATTGGGAATGTTGAATTCAGGCACTATCAGATTTACAAATGTGCAGCAAAGTGGAGCTTTATTAAAGTTTGTTATGAGCGGCTTGCTTCACTGGTCGTGACCAGTTTCACACAGCAACCCCAGCCAAGCTGGCCTGGCCTTTTTATCAAATTCATAGCTAAATATCTGCATAGTGTCTGTATATATACCAAAGTCTGTTGTCAAGACTAAACTTCAGAGTGGCGCCAAAAAAGTAAGTGGGCCTAGGCTAGTCTAGGCCTAACTTCATTGAGAACAAAAATAAAGCATCAAACAAATAATAAGGATGTTTGATGGACGTCTTTACAGAATTAGGAGATTAAAGAAATGAAACGTTTCAAATACCTGCAACCACGCTTCGAATCCATGACTATAAAACACATATCAGCACCCATTCCCTCAAATTGAATCTTCAGTGCAGTCCTTTCTTCAGCTCGTAGCTTGCCGAATTCACAATTCAGATTTTCCCGCTCTTGAAGCACCACAGCTTCTTGCTTCCCGGTTTCCCCCGTAGCACAATATTTTTTGCGAAAATTCGCAAAGTTCGTGGCATGGCAGAATCCTTATATGGTCATTTGTTTGTGACGCGCATCGTACGAAAGCGCTGTTATGGAAAACCACTTAGTTACTTACCCATTCAAATCTTCTCACTCGCTACGCTAGCTCGCTCCTTCGGAGAGGTAGCTCGCTTCGCGAGCAATGCTCCTCCGCAGAAAACTTAAGGTAGTAGTATCGAATAAAAATTTCCCACAAAATTTCCTACAAAATAAAGGTGTCCGCAATGCTCCATGGGTGTAGTTATAAATAACCAGAAAAGCCTCCTAAAAATCCCCCAGCAGTGAAGCGTGTCCGAAAAGAGTACTTGAAAGTTTTTATGTGAGTATATATGGTGTATATGTGTAATTATGAATAACTGGAGAAGCCTCCATAAACCCCCCAGCAGCAACGGCAAAGCACGTCCAAAAAGAGGAAGCCCTCAAAAAAGTGATGAAAAGTTTTTATGTGATTATATATGGTGTATTTATAAATAACTGGGGAAGCCTCCAGAAATCCCCAAGCGGGGAAGCGCATCCAAAAAGAGGAAGCCCTCAAAAAGTGATGGAAAGTTGTTATATGGATATACATGATATATTTAAAAATAAAAGGAGAAGCCTCCAAAAAATCCCCAAGCAGCGAAGCGCGTCCAAAAATAAAAAACAAAAAATGATTGAAAGTTGTGATGTGGATATACAGGGTGTATTTAAAAATAAAGGAGACGCCTCCAAAAAATCCCCAAGCGGCGAAGCGCGTCCAAAAACAAAAACAAACAAACAACAACAAAAAGTGATTGAAAGTTGATATGTTGATATACATAGTGTATTTATAAATAACAGGAGAAGCCTCCAAAAGGAAGCAAAAATAAAATCCCCAAGCGGCGAAGCGCGTCCAAAAACAAAAAACAAAAAGTGATTGAAAGTTGATATGTTGATATACATGGTGTATTTATAAATAACAGGAGAAGCCTCCAAAAGAAAGAAAAAATAAAATCCCCAAGTGGCGAAGCGCGACCAAAAACAAAAAACAAAACAAAGTGATTGAAAGTTGATATGTTGATATACATGGTGTATTTATAAATAACAGGAGAAGCCTCCAAAAGGAAGAAAAAATAAAATCCCCAAGCGGCGAAGCGCATCCAAAAACAAAAAACAAAAAGTGATTGAAAGTTGAGATGTTGATATACATGGTGTATTTTAAATAACAGGACAAGCCTCCAAAAGAAAGAAAAAATGAAATCCCCAAGCGGCGAAGCGCGTCCAAAAACAAAAAAACAAAAAGTGATTGAAAGTTGATATGTGAATATATATATGGTGTATTTATAAATATCTGGAGAAGCCTCCAAAAGAAAGAAAAAAATAAAATCCCCAAGCGACGAAGCACGTCCAAAAACGAAAACAAAAGTGATTGAAAGTTGTTAGGTGTATTTTAAATAACAGGACAAGCCTGAATATAAGCGGCGAAGCGCGTCCAAAAACAAAAAAACAAAAAGTGATTGGTGTATTTATAAATATCTGGAGAAGCCTCCAAAAGAAAGAAAAAATAAAATCCCCAAGCGACGAAGCGCGTCCAAAAACAAGAAAGTGATTGAAAGTTGATATGTGAATATATATATGGTGTATTTATAAATATCTGGAGAAGCCTCCAAAAGAAAGAAAAAATAAAATCCCCAAGCGACGAAGCACGTCCAAAAACGAAAACAAAAGTGATTGAAAGTTGTTAGGTGAATATATATATATATATATATGGTGTATTATAAATAACAGGAGAAGCCTCCAAAAGAAAGAAAAAATAAAATCCCAAAGCGGCGAAGCAGCGAAGCGCGTCCAAAACAAAAATCAAAAACAAAAAGTGATTGAAAGTTGTTATGTGAATATATATATGGTGTATTTATAAATATCTGGAGAAGCCTCCAAAGTATCCCCAAGCGGGGAAGGGTGTCAGAAAAGAGACAGCTATCGAAAAAATCGTTGAAAGTTGTTATAGGTTTTACAATATCGTATATTATCGTATTATCGTCGTATATTATCGTGTCGTAGATTAAAATGTTACTGGGTTGGTAGTTCCTTTCAGGAGAATCGCCAATCTTGTTACTCGGCTATCCATTGAAGAAATAAATTGCCTGACCAGCAAATCATAAAGTCAAAAGGAGGTGAAGTTCTACAATAATCACTACCAAAGTCCAGTGTCTGGGGTGTCAGTAAACCAGCGGCAGTGTATGTCTTGTCAAAGCAGTGTGTGAAAGTGTCAAGAAGTAGCGGTAAGGCCACCATACAAGATGGTGGCAGATTAATAGTAACAATTCAGAGGTTGAAAACAACAAAAGCCCCATCTTATCAACCATTTCATCTTCAAGTCCAGAGTTCAAACTGTGAATTACCAAACATGACTCTAAAAATACCACTCATTGAAAGTCAACCATTTTTAGAACAATGAAGTTATTTGTAGCATTCAAATTAATGAAAAGAAATTGCGATTCCTTCATTGTTGTATTTAAAGTTAAATAGTCGATACGACCCAAGTACTGCCACTCAGCGCCTCTTATTCATAGTTGATTTGTCTTGATAATCTACTTGATAATGCAGGAACCGCTGGCGTTAATAAGAATATACTAGAAATGACCTTAAATTTTATCCACAAAACTGGTCGGTTTGGCTGAACTCATATTTTTATTATACGCCACACAGCCACAAAGTGTTTTAATTGCTCCCCGTTTGTTAAGTCTGTTTCACACTTGATGATCGGTAAACGATGTATGAACCAAAGTTCATCCACACAAAATCGGAGTATTTCAAAAGGATTACATTGAAAACCAGTAGCCCTGTTCTGTCGTCCGGGGTTCCTATTATTCGGTATCGTGCGCCGATGCTGGCCTTACATCAAATGTGAAACAGTTCCCAGTATTTGTCAGTAATTAGTTGTTTAGTTAGTTGTTGTAGTTGTTTTACTTAATCTCATTTATTTGCATGTCTTTATGTTAATGGCCACGGGCGTAATCATTGTCTTTTGCTGCCCGTGGTATCGTACCTGTAGTGTTGTATTGAAGTATAGTAATTAGGAAGTATAGTAGCTAACATGTAATGTAGCATTTAATGAATATAAAAAAAAGAGGTAATGTTCATCAGATTTGGACCATACTTGGTACAAAGTATATTTTGGACTTGCTGATGTCATGTCTCATAGCAGATGTGCCAAAGAATTGTTACAAAACTGGCACGAGTGCCCTAAAATGGGACAGAATGTTTGTCCCACAAAGAAACATTGTAAAGAGTAAAATTCACCCGATTGGCTCCACAATCGGTATTAAGTACAATTTGGACCTGCTGATTTCAAATCTGGACACCATTTTAAAAAATGTTGTCACAAAAGTGGCACAAATGCACTTTAATGTCACAAAATGCTCTGCTGATTATGAAGAGGTAATGTTCATCCGATTTGGACCATACTTGGTACAAAGTATATTTTGGACTTGCTGATGTCATTTCTCATAGTAGATGTGCCAAAGAATTGTTACAAAATTGGCACGAGTGCCCTAAAATGGGACATAATGTTTGTCCCACACAGAAAATGCCAACAAATAAAAGTCACCCGATTGGCTCCAAAATCGGTAACGTACAATTTGGATCTGTTGATTTTAAATCTGGAGACCATTTTTAAAACTCGTGTCACAAAAGTGGCACAAATGGATTTAAATGGCACAAAATACTCTCCTAATTATCAACAGGTAATGTTCATTCAATTTGGACCATACTTGGTACAAAGTATATTTCAGACTTGCTGATGTCATGTCTCATAGCCGCTTTGCCAAATAATTGTCACAAAACTGACATGAGTGCCCTAAAGTGGGACAGAATTTTTTGTCCCACACAGAAAAATGACAAAAAATCAAGGGTATTCGATTTGCTCCAGATTCGGTACAAAGTAGAGTTTGGACCTGCTGGTGTCAAATCCGGAAACAATTTTTGAAAATTTTGTCAAAAAGATGGCACAAATGCATTTTTATGGCACAAAATACTTTTCTACAAAAATAAAATGATAAATTTCATCATCAGAAACTGCCTGCATAGGCAAAGAGAAGCTCTTGCAGATCATTTGGCATTTCGATTGTTCGACTGCGGTACTGGGAGCATGGATGGCAGAAGACTGCCACCTGCAAACTTATGGCACCTTACGGCTATATGGAAACTAGGCTTAATATTCATGAAATACCATTGCAAAACATCTAAGAGTAACAATGCCTAAATATTTCAGTCCTCTTTGTCCAGATCTTGTGACTGACTGCTTGCAACGTCGAATTCTCTTCTCACGTGATAGTTGTTCCAACAGTCTCTCCTTGTCTCAAATGAACATAGGACCAAGGGGTCACCAGGGTTCAAGCACTTTCCACATTTGAAAGGTCATTGGCTGTAATGTAATCACAAAGTTTCTTTGGGAAAGTGTTAGGTTCTACAAATGACACATTTTGTCGCAAGCAAAACAGTTTGGAGTCTGGGTTCGAGTCTAGCTAAAAAAGGCGGGAAATTTCTTGCAATTCTCGCGTCAGCATATTGTCAGTGAAGCAGAATGTGTTAATCTATGAGCTAAACTGTGATCATGGAAGATGACAACTATTCGTCTGATGATGATGATTCCTCAGTTGATTATAGTTCTGCTGATGCTTCTTGAGACTAAAGATGCTTCTGATGATGCATTTTCTGACGATTGTTATCGCGAAACAAGTGAGGAATCGTATAACCCAGATGGAGTAGATAGTGACGATGATACAAATGGCTGTTGCCACTGGTCAAAAACTAAGGAAGATGGCAGACAAGAGGCCTTACTGCCATGCCGGACGAAAATATTCCAGAATATGACAAGCCAAGTTGTGATTTCGAGGTTGGAACAAAACCACACATGATCATTGAGAAAATCATGGATGATGCATTTATTCACATGGGCATTGATGCTACAAATGAACATGGATGTTCAGATCCAAATTTCATTGCTAATATAGGCCAAATTCCCAGTGACGACAAGGGAATATGTTTCCTTAGAGGATTCATTGCTATTAAGTGGCACCTAAGACTGCTTAGGTACCCACAGCTCAAATGGGCATGGAGTGAAGACCCGCTACGATGCCAAACCGAAATCAAAAAAGTGATGCCACTTCGTGTATTTTCGCTTCTATTGAAACACTTCTGCGTGGTAAAGCAATCAGTATTGCCACCAAAGGAGTCTCCCAATTACCATCCACTGCAAAATATAAATGCTGGAGTCGAATATCTCAGAGAAAAGTCACTGAATTTTTGGTCAATGGGCTGGAAATTAAGCATAGACGAAGGAAGAATTAGGAGTAAAAGCAAACTTAACCCCTATAAGACCCGTAATCCGGACACGCCGATTAGAATGGGATGGACAGTCTGCAAGATCAGCGACAAGGGTACTCGTGGCGGAAATGTCACGAATGTCAGAAATCATGTGGTTAAAGTTGGAAAAAAACATACAGAATTGTGGATCATGGGAAGAACTACGACATTGTTGATCAGCTAATGGATGGCCTCAAAGAGAGTGGAAGGCTAGTTGTAATGGACAGTGGCTTCCCAACAGTCAAGTTGGTAAATGATGCAAAAGAGCGATGGAGGACAAGAATCATTTCAACACTGCGAGGAAACACAGCACATTTACCAAAGAATCACAAATAGAATGTTAGGTCAGCAAAAGAATTTGCAAGAGGATTTTCCCAAACACTTCACTCAGAATTCTTGACAATCACGTATTGGAACGATAACAACGTAGTTGTCTTCTTGGACAATGGTACACGGTCCGGGAGAGAATTTTGGGACACTATGGAAGTCAACCAAGGTGTAGAACAAGCTGTAATTCATGTTCCTGAAGTAGCCAAGCTGTACAGGGAAATTTATGGATGGGTGGACAGGTCCAATCAACAACTGTCCTACTACAACACCGAGTGTCGAAGTATCCGCAAGCAGAATCGTGTCTTTGATTGCCTCAGTGAGATGTATGTCTTGATGAATAGGCACACACTGTGGCGAAATTTACCAAACCTGACGGATGGGTTGTCAAAGGATGCAATCTCCCAGAGTTCCTTCAGATTTGAGGCGATAAGAGTCTGGTATGCGATGTACAAGATGACAAATGGCAGGATGGAGGTACTTCAATACCCAGGGTTCCGACCGAGTACAACGAAACGAAAATTGGATCAAACTCTAACATCACCAAGGAAAGGTCATCACGATGCTGAAAGGATTGATCCTAGTGATTCATCAGGTAAAAGATGCAGATTAAAGTGCCGTATTTGTAAGCGCAAGACATCTTTCAAATGTGGAAAGTGTTCGAAACCTGGTGACCCCTTGGTCCTATGTTCATTTGAGACAAGGAGAGACTGTTGGAACAACTATCACGCGAGGGGAGAATTCGACGTTGCAAGCAGTCAGTCACAAGATATGGACAACGAGGACTGAAACATTTAGGCATTGTTACTCTTAGATGCTTTGCAATGGTATTTTATGAATATTAAGCCTGGTTTCCATATAGCCGCAAGGTGCCATAAGTTTGCAGGCGGCAGTCTTCTGCCATCCATGCTCCCGGTACCGCAGTCGAACGATCGAAATGCCAAATGATCCGCAAGAGCTTCTCTTCGCCAATGCAGGCAGTTTCTGATGATGAAATTTATCATTTTATTTTTGTAGAAAAGTATTTTGTGCCATAAAAATGCATTTGTGCCATCTTTTTGACAAAATTTTCAAAAATTGTTTCCGGATTTGACACCAGTAGGTCCAAACTCTACTTTGTACCGAATCTGGAGCAAATCGAATAATCTTGATTTTTTTGTCATTTTTCTGTGTGGGACAAAACATTCTGTCCCACTTTAGGGCACTCATGTCAGTTTTGTGACAATTATTTGGCAAAGTTGCTATGAGACATGACATCAGCAAGTCTTAAATATACTTTCTACCAAGTATGGTCCAAATTGAATGAACATTACCTGTTGATAATTAGGAGAGTATTTTGTGCCATTTAAATCCATTTGTGCCATTTGTGTGACACGATTTTTAAAAATGGTCTCCAGATTTGAAATCAACAGATCCAAATTGTACTTTTCACCGATTTTGGAGCCAATCGGGTGACTTTTATTTTTTGGCATTTTCTGTGTGGGACAAACATTATGTCCCATTTTAGGGCACTCGTGCCAGTTTTCTAACAATTCTTTGGCACATCTGCTATGAGACATGACATCAGCAAGTCCAAAATATACTTTGTACCAAGTATGGTCCAAATCGGATGAACATTCGTCTTGATAATCAGCAGAGCATTTTGTGACATCAAAGTGCATTTGTGCCACTTTTGTGACAAAATTTCTAAAAATTGTCTCCAGATTTGAAATCAGCAGGTCAAAATTGTAATTTGTACCGATTTTGGAGCGAATCGGGTGATTTTTAATTTTTGGTCGTATTTTTGGTGTGGGAACCGATGGGGAAAGGGTTAAGTGCAACACAGCGCTTTGAATAAAATGATGCTACTCATGATTAGCTGCTGCTACCTGCAAGGGAGACGTAGCTTTATTATAGAGTAGTTATGTGTATTATCTGGTATTGTCTTTTTTGCTCCGTATTTATTGGTAGTTTCTAACTTTATGTTATGGCCGCAGGGCACAGTTTGCCCAGGGTGGGAAAAAATTAATTTTCGAGTTTTTGATTTTGAACCGTTAAGGGATATTTTTCAATTGCATATACCCTGTACTAAAAGGTGCAAAACACCATACTTCAAAATATCCATCCGTTCCAGAGATACAGCACTTCAAAGTTGCAAGTTTCACAAAACTTAACTGAACGAATTCTTCAAGCAGCTTTTTGTCTCAAGTAGTATGCATCAAACGTTTTATCATTGATTCGCTTCCCCTAACGTTACAGCGATTGCAATAGGCTTATTCAAAAGCTGGGGAAATAAGCTTCCTAACTATCATCAATAGAATTTGATATTGGCAATGAGATGATTTCAATTTTGGGAGCAAACTTGTGATATAGAGAGTTTTTATTTCCCTTCTCACCGTCTGTAACATCTTGTTACATTTTATAGATTTCAAAAAATGCGGGTCATTGCGGGGATATGCCGTTGCTTCCTTGTTATTGCATGCACTTCGAGGGAGTAGAAAATGCTAATTTCGCTTAAGGGGGGATAAGGGCAAAGGGTGGGGAATTGTTTCAAGACGGTGCTTCCGGCGTCAAAATTACAAAAGTTCTTGCTCTCATATGTTCTGTTTATGTTGCACTACCTGTTGGAAAATATTTCGTTTAATACGATGATGCTTTCCTCAATATAATACCAGCCTTAGCTCATCCCAAACTTAAATTTTAAAAAGGAGGTTGATGGGCTGGGGGTCAAGGAAGCGGAAGGGGGGGGGGGAGTAAAGTGCGACGTTTTTTCAAAAATAGAATAATAAGAGCTTATCACCATATTATGAATTTCGATATTGCATTTTCCATCAACAGTATTGCATAACAAACACTGTATGCATTTTAGGGGAAACCATTCACATGTATATTGATGCTATCTTCATCTCTTCAGTCTCAAAATTGTTGTGCACGTTTTTGTGCGTCATCTCCTACTTCTCCACAGACTAAACAACATGGACATGGTCGTTTTGATGCAGCGTAGGGATTTGACACAATAAGAACACGCCGGAATATGCCATGAATATTCTTTTTACTGAAGTTTGCCCTGCCCGTGCACATTGCCCACTTTGAAATGACCTTACATGTTTGTTCCAGCTTTCTAATGGATTCTAACTCCACTTCGCAATTGATTTTGCCATCCAAGAAAGCTATTTTTCTCCTGCATATTTTGCAGCTAATATTAAGTTTTCAAATGTACTAATTACATTAAAAGAAAGGTGCAAGAAATATGGTAATTATTTGCAGTAAACAAATAAAACCTCACTTTTTTGTTGAAAACAACTCAGTTCTTGGTAGTGAACAACTCGAATTCATACAAACCAGTTCACAAGATGTTCTTTATTCCTTGAGATATATATTGAAATGGTTATAGAGAAACACCCTAGTCTTCAAAAACTTTACGTAATAAAGAATACCTTTTTGGAAAATTAAGAAATCTAGTACAGAAAGATGGACATGAAACCACTACATATTCCCATGGGAATATTGGGTCCCAGACCTCGTAAATAGTAGTTATTTCACTCAAGCTCGCTGTCTTTACCATTGCTGATTCCTGATCCACTCTTTAAACCTTCTCAGAAAATACCAGCAGTAAATTCAATACAGTGCTATTTTGTCAAAATCGCCCAAATAAGGAAATTTGCCCCAGCACCCCCCCTATTTCGGAAAATTGTAAGATATCCTTCATGTCATGTCCTCCTTTAGAAAACCTTTCTAACGACCCCTCAGCCATATTTTTATCAGTTTTCTTTCTCGCGCTATGAATTTATTCTCGAAATCGGAGATCTGGGCACACTGTGCAGGGTAGACACAGTCTTTTGCTCCCTCTGGTATCGTTTTAGCGCCATTGTAGAGTAATATTGTAAGTAGTGTAACTAGTAATTATGTTATCGTAGCTTTTGATTGAATGACATATAAAAAAAAAGTAAATGAAAAAAAGCATGGAGCAATGTAGCATATACAAATAATCGCTGTGGTTGTGAGAACATTAGAATTGTTACATCATCGTAGTTATCACTATTGGCAGTTCATGTGAGTCTCGTTTTGATGAATGATAACTGAGACTCGTTGTTATCAGTCTATATGAACATGGCACAACCACCTTAACTGTTAAAAACAACAACAAGGGTGCACAAAGACTGCTGGTCAGTCACAAGTCTTCATTCTCCTGTAAAAACAATCATGGAACCAAAAGGTTTTCAAATCATACCGTGTTCAGCATAAGCACGACATAGACTAATAACATTATCCATTTTGCACTCTTTCATTAGATACACATGAGGTATGGTTTTCTTTGATTCCAAAAATTGGTTGGCTATGTTCTTGTCACTTTCGTTTACCATCAAATCTTCATGTCCTAAGTCATCCCTTGACGAAGTCAAGGTGCTCCTTTGCGTTTCTCTTTTAGCTGGAAAAGAAAATGTCTCATATCAGGACATCACAAAGCGGAAATCTTTGCAGAGGATTGTTCCCAGAAAGATAAGAAAATCTATTTGCATCATTTGCATTGAATATTGACGGTGAACAAATATCGTCCACAGAACGTGTCAAACTCCTTGGAATCGAAATTCATAACCACCTTCGATTGATTCAATAATCATATAAAACACTCTGTGACAAAACAAACAGAAAAGTCAGTGCTTTCAGGAGGTTAAATAATTATCCGTCATGAGAACAAGCAATAAAACTGTGCAAGACAGTAATTATCTCAAGCGTCAACTACTGCCCATTGGTGTGGATGTTCTGTGGCAAAGATGCCAGCCATAAGGTAAACCGTACTCATAAGCGTACTTTGAGAACACTCCACAATGTTTATGACTATTCCTTTGATACACTTTTGGAGAAAAATGACACTGTAACGATCCACACTAAAAGTCTCCAAAAAATTGATGCTAGAAATCTTTAAGTCAATGAGCCATCTGAATCCATCATACATTTGGCACCTAATGAAAAGAAAGAGATTAAATATGATCTCAGAACTAAGCATCTGTGCAAATTACCAAATACGAGAACGATAACATTTAGCATGGAATCCCTCTCATTCAGAGGAAGTCTATTGTGGAACAGTCTCAATGATGAAATAAAGGAGCTACCAACAACAATTGCAAGCTTTAAAAGAAAGATCAAAACCTGGACGGGTGAACAATGTAATTGTAAACTTTGTAAGTAGCCTGTCCATTATGTCATGTAGCTTGGAACTATTATTCCTTGTACATCTTTGTAAACTATATTGTAATTAGTTGGTATTAATTGGTTTCTTACAACTATGTTACACCAGCTTTAAAGAATGATTATGATTTGACGATGAGTTGCTTTGATTCAAGTTTACAAAGGAAAGCATGGATTTTAGGACTTTTAGGGGACTGATACCCCCTCCCCCGAAAGCAGTAGTCAGTAGGACCTGTAAATGAGATAACTACCATATGCTTACATTGAATAAGGGGGGGGGGGCAGGATAAGAATCCCCGGAGAACGAGTCAATTAGGTAATGCTTCAAAATGCTTCATTCTTTAAATGATTGTTAAAGGGAATGTAAGCATATAAAAGTGGCTCCAGCCACACTTGCGGTCGAACTTATATTTCATACTTTATATTCCATATTTTAAACATATTTATACAGGGTACAAAATTCAATAAATATTGTTTTACAATTTGGCCCTGTCAAAAGTAAAGTTCCTAATATAATACATATAAGCAAATTAGATAAAAATTTACACCTGAATACAAAAAATATCTGTACAAAATTAAAGATTTTCGTACCCCAACTGTCTCCACCTTGATTTAAAAGAGTAGACCGAGGGAGCCTCTTTGATATTGTCGTTAACCATGTTCCACACTTTTGTACCACGGTAAGAGAATGCCTTTTGGCCACTTACTGTTCTCATTAACGGTACTGCAAGATCATTTTTAGTGTTTCTTAGCTCACGAGTGTGGAAATCTGATAGTCTTACGAAAAGATCACTGATGTACTGTGGTGCTAGATCGTTTAAAGATTTGTACATCATAGTAGATGTTTCTTTCAAAATCATTTCTTTGATGGACAACCAGCCTAGTTCTTTGCGTAACGGCACAGATGGTTCATCATAAGGACTACCCGTAACGATTCGGGCAGCCCTGTTCTGCAGCTTTTGTAGAGACTCTATTCTAGTAATACCACTACAGCCCCAAACGGAGCAGCAATAGTTTAGATGTGGTTCTACAATACTACGATAAATGTCCTTCAATGTCTCCATAGATACGAAGTTTTTACAGTATTTCAAAAGGCCAATTGCTCGAGAAACTTTCCCTTTTATACTCTCAATTTGGCACCTCCACGTTAGACTGTTGTCTATTTGGAGACCAAGGTATTTTACTTTGCTCACTAAATCAATGTCAGTGCCACCAACGTTAAACGCAAAGACAGAATATATGATAATAGGCCATTCTCGTAAAGTAAATGCGCTGAATATCTCGAATGCACTCACGTTAAATGGCTCAGATATTAAGCGTGTTACGAAGACGAAATCGCTAGGTGTAACTGTCGACGAGAACCTAAAGTGGGACGAGCAATACAAAACTGTGAAGGGTAAAGCTTTTGGAGGACTTGCGTCACTAAAGAAATTAAGAAATATAATTCCCCAAACAAAGCTGTGTAGTGTCTACTACGCTATTGTCGAGAGCCATCTACGTTATGCTAATGAAATATGGGGCAGCCTTCCAAAAACAAAACTTGATACCCTCCAACGTCTGCAGGACAGGCCCCGGTCAATAATCGAAAGCGCCAGATTCAAGGATAACTGGTCATGTGACTGGCTGAGCGTTGAAAATATTATTCGATTTGATAGATCGGTCATGACATATAAGATTATGAACAAATTAAGCCCTGAAAGCCTCTGGGATAAATTTCAGCAAAGATCGTCGCAGTCAAACTATGCAACAAGGTACTGTAGAGATCTACAAATTCCTAGACTAAATACTGAATATGCGAAAAAGAGTTATTACTATTCTGCTATGAAAGTTTGGAACAATATCCCAGTTGATATTAGAGAACTCCCTACTATTAGTCGCTTTAAAAAAGAACTAAAGGAGTATTTGAAGAGCTGACTGAAAATATCAGTTTAAAACACGACCCCCTGGAAGAACAGCATCTTAGGTATTTTATTTATTTTTTTAATTTGATCTTTTGCTAATTACCAATTTATTCATTGTATTTAAGCTGAAGGGTAGTTTCGTGTATAAAAAAAAATTATACCGGGTGCGCCAAAATAAACTATGCTATTACATTTCTCACAAGATAGTACGAACTCTCGCACAGCAGCTTACAATTGGTCGATTTCTAAATCCCAAATCACCACGAAAAAGTTTTCTCTTTGTCCATTCATGTCGATTCTTTAGAAAGCTTGATCGACGTTTTTTGATCGTTTTCAGTGTTTTCGAAAACAAAAATTTTAAGAAACTCGCTTGTAGCTCTAAAAACTGAAAACAGAAAAATTTGCAAAAAATCCTAGAATCTAATTCAGGCCTTCTGCTAAAGATCAAGTCATAAATCTTCAAAATCGGTCTTGTGTACGATTTATCGTAGCCTGCCAAAAGTGCATAGTTTATTTTGGCGCACCCGGTATCATATCACAGGTAAAAAAGCAGGCTGCACTGCCATTTTATTTAAATTTTGCATTGACCCAACTATCATAGCCTGTGTTTTGACGACATTCAAGGATAGCTTATTACCTTGAAGCCATTTCTCAATATCAAAATGTTCGGCGTTTAACACCATGTGCATTTCTTCCAAGTTTTTGGAGGAATAGGAAATCATGGTATCATCAGCATACATGTTTGCCTCGGCCTTTTTCAGTGCAAAGGGAAGATCATTTATATAAAGCAGAAAAAGAAGTGGTCCCAAACAGGAACCTTGCGGCACTGCGACATCAATATCTTTGATGTCAGAAGAGACGCCATTTACTTTACAAAACTGCTTTCTGTTATTCAAATACGACCGGAACCAATCATGTTCCAAGCCATTGATACCATAGAATTTCAACTTATCGAGAAGAAGACCATGATCAACGGTATCAAACGCCTTCTTAAGGTCAATGAAGATCATAGCTGTAAATTTCCCTTTATCAATGTTGACGAACCAGTCATTCGTGCATTTTAGAAGGCAAGTGACAACAGAGTGTAAAGAGCGAAAGCCGGACTGTTGTAAGCATATGAGCTTGTTATCGTCCAGATATCTATATAATTGGTCGTACACGAGTTTTTCAAATAATCTAGAAACAGCTGGTAGAACAGATATTGGCCTGTAGTTTGATCGTTCATCAGATGGGCCCTCCTTAAATATGGGAGCTACTCTAGCAACTTTCCAGCTGTCAGGGAAAACTCCAGAAGATAAGGAAAGGTTCAAAATATCACAGAGTGAATCTGAAATAACAGGGAAGGCTACTTTTAAGAAAAGGCTAGCAATGTTATCCACACCAGACCCATGGGAGGTCTTGATTTTATTTAAGGCCTTTTCGATGGTCCTCTTTTCGATGGCTGCGAATCTGAATGGTTCTCTACCATTCGAGGGATTTGATATTTCATATTGATGAGACAGAAGAGGATTAGCCTGAGCAGGTATCTTGTCACTGAAATTCTTTCCCACACTGCAGAAATAATTGTTCATCGAGTTAGCGATATCATCATCTGTATTTATCTCCTGTTCGTTCACTTTTAGGGAATCAATATTGGTAGTCTTAGATCTTTTATTCAACAGGAGGTTTATTGTTTTCCATGACTGCTTTAAGTCACCTTTACAGGCAGCTAACTTCTTGGAAAAATATTCTCGCTTGAGAGTTTTGTTGAGAATGTTAGCTTTATTTCGCAGTTGCCTGTACGCATCCATCAGTACAGCTGACTTGCGTTTAACGGCAGCAGTTTTTATTCTGTCCCTCTGACGAGAAAGCTTTTTAAAATCGCTATTAAGCCAAGGGGAGTATTTGTTAGATACTCTCATTTTCTGCAAAGGGGCATGCATCTCAATGACAAGAGACAGAGTTGTAGACCATTGTTGAACGGCATCATGGACGTTATCGCAATTACGTATAATACCATCCCAGTCAATTTGGCTAAGATCAGATAAAAAACTTTCATGGTCAAAGTTTTTCATTCTCCTACTTCTGATAAGTTTGGGTTGACGCTGTATGTAGCCCTGAAATTTTCGAATACAAAATACTAAATAATGATCGCTAAGAGAAATTTTTAGGACACCAGTTTCGACAATATTTGCAGGCGTGTTTGTTGCAACATGATCAATTAATGTAGACGTGTCCAACGTCTCTCTGGTTGGTTGTTTAATCACTTGCTTGAAACCAAACAGGTTATAAATATTGCTCATGTGCAATGAATTTCCTGCAAGATTAGAAACTATCTCTTCCGAAGTCTCCTTGTCACCTAATAACAGGATTTCTTTGTTCTCTCGATCGAAAAAGTCCATATTCTTTTCAAGTTTTGTAAATGTTTCGACAGGCTCCGTCGGAGGGAGATACCAAGCTACTACCAAAAATGGTCTAGCCCCCTTTGGCTCAACCTCAATGCTTATCATCTCTAAAGCTTTCTCAGGAAAATCATTTCTACGCGAATGCTTTAAAGAGTCACTAATGTAGACTGCAAGCCAATCAGACATTGGTATTTCCTGTTGACTTTGATAAGATACCCAAATATGGTGCGGCACGTGTCACGGCCTATTATCTTTGCACGGCTATTTTTATCAAAGGATTTCATATGCTTTGATTCCCTTCAGAAACCTGCAGTTGCTTATGACCGAAAGTTTTAAAACAAAATTCGATCTGAATCAAAGTTTTATGAAGGAGATTTTTGTGCAGCGAAACATTGGTTACAAACTAAGACATGGTAACGACGCGCAGCTTCCAAAGGTCCGCACTACCTCCTTTGGCATCGAAACTATAGCCTTCTTTGGGAATAGAATGTGGCAGGTACTACCACATGAGATAAAAGACTCGAGCACCCTTCCAATCTTTAAAAAGCAAATAAAGTGCTGGAAAGGGATAAATGCAACTGCAGACTCTGCAAAATATATATACCACAGGTTGGGTTTCTAACAGGATAAAACTTTCTATGTTTTTATCCTCATGTAACTAGTTTTAAGATCTATTTTGTAATTTCATAAATTGTATAGTGTGAAGTAGGCTTAAATTAGCTGTAATTCAGAGCTATAATTAATTCTCGCCTGCTGTAAAAATACATTGATGATGATGATGATGACGATGATGATGATGATGATGATGATGATGATGATGATGATGATGATGATGATGATGATGATGATGATGATGATGATGATGATGTTGATGTTGATGTTGATGTTGATGATGATGGCTATGATGATGATGATGATGATGATGATGATGATGATGATGATTTAAAAAATTAGGATCATGGCTCAGCGGCTGATAAAATTTTGACTTTTAGGAGTTGTTCAAGTGAAGTTAGAGGCCCTTTACATGAGAAATTTCAACCCGGGTTGAGTTGAACACGGGTTGAGTTTCAACTCGGTTGACGGTGTAAGCCTTCATCGCGTTTACATGAAGAAGGCCGAGTTGAAACTCAACACGGGTTCAATTCAACTCGGCAACTCAACCCGGTTGACGGTGTAAGCCTTCATCGCGTTTACATGAAGAATGCCGAGTTGAAACTCAACACGGGTTCAACTCAACTCGGCAACTCAACCCGTGTTGAAATTTCAACACGGGTTGAAATTCTCATGTAAACGCAATATTTTTTCAATTCGGGGCGAGATTAGAATGTGAACAAAGGAGATCGAATCTATTTCCGCAATTATTCGAATATTTGAATGGGCTCACATTCCTCCTTCTATTGTTTGCAACCATGTGACCTAATCTCAACCCGTGTTGAGATTTCATGTAAACGCAAGGTAAAATAAGCAATGCTGTTAAAACTCAACCCGTGTTGAAACTCAACACGGGTTGAAATTTATCATGTAAAGGGCCTCTTACATAATTATTGCATGAGTTCAGTGCTTCATTCTCCCGATTTGCACCATTCTAAAGTTTGATTATGACAGCCTAGCAAACTTTCGATTAACGCCCAAGACGATTTTTTATAGCAAATCAGTATTACATTATTGGTCTCAATAATTACTTCTATCAATTAGAAAGGCGATCGAAGTCTTGCTAACTCTTTTATCTTGATTTTTTGCAAGATGCGGCAATGTGGGTATTTGGGCATTACCATTACTCAATGCGTCGCTGTGACAAAACTTTGAAACTTGAAACTAATAAAACAGCAATGCAAAGAAAACTCAGTGAAAAGAAAAATTTTCGAACTTCTGTGAGAAAAGTTCGTGCGAAAGCTGAAACAAGAGGCTTCTCAACAACATTTGCGACGAAAGTATTACAGGGAGCAGCGGTAAATTTGGTAGCAATAGCAGTTTGGTTTGTTTACATTTTGCACCACAGCAAATCTGCGAACTCCATTTTTGAACACGAGATCAAAAATTTCCCATGTCGCGATAGTCGCGAGTCAAAGCTGTGCACTACCCTCTCGACTTTTGTTAGCCACGAAAATATACTTTTGAAGAACCTTTAGAAATCTTTTATCTGTTTTGTCAGATAAATTTCCAAAACATCAGGGTTGCTTGCCCATTGGTCTACGCCATCTGGTTACATAACACAATAAGGACAACACAATATCGCGTTATTTAAATGTCGATTCTCAGAAATTAATGGCTGCGATAAAGTTTCCTTCGATGAATGTTGGAAGAATGCACATCTGTTTTTAATAGACTAATAATGGAACTCACAATTGAAAGTTTATCAAAATTAGCAGATTTCCAGTATTCCAGAGTCGAGTTTCTTACGAGCTCCATAAAAATTGTTTGTACCCTCGCAAACATTTCAAAACAAACTTTTTAAAGCCCTTTCAATGTTTAGACATTAACTCAAGTAGATTTCCGAGTAATATGATACAGGAAACAAGTGAATATAATAAAGTAACACTATGCTAAGGCTTTCCTTGACTAAAATGAATAGCTTCTTAAGAGGCCCTTTACATGAGAGCCGATATGAAACTCATGCCGGCATGAACTCATGTCGCCATGAGACCCGGCATGAAACTTTCCAAATACGCCATACATTTGTCACGTATGTTTAGTTTTCATATCGCCCCGGTATGAAAAATATTGTGTTTACATGAGATTTTCATCCCAGTTCCATGCCGGCATGAAAGAGCGACATGAAATTTTCATGTCGCCCCGAAATGAGAGTTTCATGTCGCCCCGACATCATGTAAACACAACAGTAGCTCATACCAGCACCCGGTTATGAAAACTCGTGCCGGCATGAGTTTCATGTGGGGTCTCATATAAAGGATTTTTGCCAGTTCTGGAGTTTCTTAATATTTTTAGCGATCTTCTGAGAGTTGAGTTTCTTATAAGCAGCTTCGTATAAAATATGCTTGTAAACGTAAAAAGGAAAAGCGAGGAAACCATTCCAAGGGAAGAATATTTTGAATTTCAATTAGATCATCTAACATAAATCTTTCGAGCTATGCTTCCAACCAGAAGAGAAAGCCTTACATGTCAATTTTCCTTGTTATGCAATTTCTTTGACAGGGAGGGCTAATTGGCGGCGAATTAAATGTATTGGAACCTTGAGATCCAGTCAAGAACTGATTTTTAGCTGCTGGGAGTGCCGTTTTGTCGTTCCTGGAAGCAAAGATTAACTTCCTATGGTCTAGACTTGGTAGCCTCAGAATGCTCCACAGCTACCTTACTTCACGAAAACAACGAGTTAGAATTGACTCTAGTTATAGACTAGTTCGTGGCTCGATATCACATCTGGTGTACCGCAAGGTTCAGTACTTGGTCCTCTTTTATTCAATATCTTCATAAATGACCTGATTCTCCACAGCTATGCTCCACAAAGAATGCTCCACAGCTACCTTACTTCACGAAAACAACGCGTTAGAATTGACTCTAGTTATAGACTAGTCCGTGGCTCGATATCACATCTGGTGTACCGCAAGGTTCAGGACTTGGTCCTCTTTTATTCAATATTTACATAAATGACCTGATTTACTTCATTGAGGAATCAGAAATATGTAATTTTGACGATTACAACACCTTGTTCGCCTGTGACCAGAAAATTGAACGAGTGATCTCGACTTTGGAATCGATATACGCAGTATCTTAGAATGGTTCGAATCTATGGTTGCAAATAGATCGAAGTTCCAGCTAATGTTAAATTATGCCGTTTATTGTAAATGTTATGGTTTTGCTGTATTTAAGTTATGTATATAAGTTGGTTTTTATTAGCTCACTCTTCTTTAGATTATGAGCTATTAGTAGCTACCATACCAACTGTAAATAAGGAGGTTATTATTATTATTATTATTATTATCATTTGAATCATTATCACAGTACAACTGGTAATGCATAGTCCACTTTCAGGTTACATCCCATAGCTTGAGAAAGTGTGCATGCTGTCTCTGTAGAAAATACAAATAGTTCTTCTTGCTATTTAGTCTCTAATGTCCAGTACTTTTCTAACAATCCTGGCCGTACCTAGGAGGCATGCTTTCTGTAATGGCTGTATTCCCGGTTTAAAGTTAAGTGCTGCAATGTATATCTTGAAATTTGATGACCAAGAAGGGTATAAATATTTAGGAATTCTTCAGTTTGATGATATAAAGCACAAGGAAGTGAAAGAAAGTTAAAGAAAGAATATGCTAGAAGAGTGAGAAAAATACTAGAATCACAATTGAATGCTGGGAATGTAATCCAGGCCATAAATGCAAGAGCGGTATCCATAATACGATACAGTGCAGAAATATTGGATTGGACAAAATTAGAATTACAAGAACTGGACAGGAAAACAACGAAGTTATTAAATATCTATAGAGCATTACATCCCCAGGCTGACGTAGACCGATTATACTGAAAGCGAGCAGAGGCAGGCAGAGGATTGTTAAGTGTTGAAGAATGTGTAAAGATCGAGCAAACTAGCATTGGCTATTACATCAGCAAGAGCAATGAAAGGTTATTGGCAGAAGTTAAGAGAAAGGGTATTGTATCTGATGGGGGTGATTATATAGTCAAAATTGTTTCTGTTCTTGTTTTATTGTGTCCACTACTCTGCTGGCACATGCCTAGGCAGATTTCTTGATGTTGCTGTTGTTGAATTTAACTATTTTTTTTCTACCTTTGTCTACAATAATATATCATTTTTTTCCATAGTTTTATTTTCTTTCATAAAATGTTTTAACAATCTCGCAGTTTTGGCCGAGTACCCATTTCTGACATTGTTTGATTACTAATGCTGCCTCATTCTCTCCTTCACACAATCCCTTGATTTGGCTTTCCAATTGCTTGCTGTAACAGCCTAGAAAGTGGAATACAACATTGATTTGATCTATTTCGTATCCTCGATTTAACCGTTCCAATGACTTTCTCATCTCGGGATACTTGTCCTGCTTTTCTTTTTCTCTTTTTTGCAACACATCCAGGTGCACAGATAGTTCCCTCTATCAAACTGATCTTTCTTGCTTCTTTATCGATTATAAGTATACCAGGCCTGATCGCATTGTTACTTGGTCTTTTGTCTAAATGCATCGGTATATCCCACATAATCTTACCACGGTCATCTTCAATGCTTGCATGAGGTAATGCTTGCTTGTACCATGGAATTCCATAATTGCTTCCATTAAACTCAAACTTTGCTCGTATTAGATGATACACTGGTCTTAACATTTTATCGTGTCTTGCCTTGTAGAGTGTTTGTGCTATTGCTGAACAGGAACTCAGCAAATGAGCAACTGTTTCTTCTGCTTGTTTACATAAGCTGCATGTCGTATTTGCTGTTTCCATCTTTAATCTATACCTTGAATATGCTTTGGTAGGTAGTAACTGCTGCCTTATTGATTCATTTGTTGACAAAACTATATCTGGGATGTTTTTCTAGCTTTGAAGAATGGTTCTACTCTTCTTTGATATTTCATCATTATCCAGCATCGAAACTGTGTAGAATCCTAACCAAGGTTGGTTTCTAACTCTTTCTTGATATAATCGTTGGAGGAGAGCTCCTAGTTTTCGCTGGATTGATTTATAGTTGTCATCTTTGAACTCCACTGTTTCTTGTTCATACTGTAATACAGTAATCCCATCCACAAAGCAAAAGTTATCAGCTTTAAAATGTTCTTTCGCGTACCTTTGTGCCTCGACAAAAATCGATTTGGATTTCTTTTTGCTTTTGTAATGTTGAAACGAGCTAACTAGCTTCATTCTTGGATCTTTACTCGTATTAATGTGGTGCGCCACCTTAATTTTTGAGATTTCGTAGGTATCCTCTACAGATTTAAACCCCCTTCCGCCACATTTCTTTGATAAATAGAACATTGCTATTGATTCTGAGATGTGTTTTCCTTTGTGCATCTCTACTACCTTTCTGCTTTTCCTATCAAGATTCTGAATATCTGTTATCAACCAGTCACTTGTCCCCATGAAGTATTCCAGTGCTGGCATAGCAAAGACAATGCAAGCTGTCAGTTTTCTTGGTACTGACATGGGTGATGACCATATAACGTTAAATCTTCGTAGATACTCTGTTTCTGCTTGTTGGAACGTGTACTTGTCTAGCTGTTCGAAATTCTCGTACTTCCCAAGGAATTTATATTTGTCACTGACATCCATAACTGAAATGTAGTTCTCCACTCCTATTGGTAAATCTTCACTCTTTGATATTTTCCCTCTAACTACATGCAAAGAAGCACACTTTTCTAGGTCCCATGACATTCCAATATCTTCGCACATTTCCTTAACTCTCTTTGTCACAACTGATATTTTGTTCTCTGATTTTGCGTAAAGTTTCAAATCGTCAACGAACAAAAGGTGAGTAATTTTCATTGACTTGTCGTGCGTCAGTTGATAACCCTCGTATCCAACAAGGACAGATTTGGTAATACAATAGCACGAGTTGGTTATGATTGACACCGCAATTCAAAGCGATTAGCGATCGCAGACAAAGGAAATTATCTCAACCAGAAATTCAAAACAAACAAAGCCGCAAAACTTTCTCTGAAACCCAAGTAGCTAGTGCTCTCGTTGTGCATTCCAGAAATTGTTTTTAAGAGCAAACATGAGCATAGATCGAGAGAAGAAGGATATATCTACACATCTGCCACGGGCATTTCATTTCTTTGGTTCAGAAGCTGAGCAGTAAGTGTTTCAATTACACAAAAAAAATAAGATAATTGAATCGCCTCCCAATCGGCTTTTGAATAAAATAAATCAAATGCCCGTGGCAGATGTGTAGATATATCCTTCTTCTCTTGATCTATGCTCATGTTTGCTCTTAAAAACAATTTCTGGAATGCACAACGAGCGCACTAGCTACTTGGGTTTCAGAGAAACTTTTGCGGCTTTGTTTGATTTGAATTTCTGGTTGAGAGAATTTCCTTTGTCTGCGATCGCTAATCGCTTTGAATTGCGGTGTCAATCAAAACCAACTCGTGCTATTGTCTTACCAAATCTGTCCTTGTTCTCGTATCCTCTAATTGCCCAAGCTATTGGGTCCAGACATAGTATAAATAGCTTGACAACGAAACTGTCTCCTTGCAGTATACCTTTTTTAACATTAATCGGTTCCAACTGTTCTTTTCCATTAACTGTATCAACTGTTATTGAGATTTTCCAGCCTTTCATTATGTTTTCAACAAACTTTATGATGCGCTTATTTGTCTTATTCATTGCTAACACTCTGAAAATCCACGCATGTGTCACAGAATCAAACGCTTTTCTTACATCAGTCCAAACCATGGATAGATTCTTTTTATTCATCTTTGCATCCTCAAGGATCATCTTGTCGACTAAAATGTTGTCAGTACACCCCATTACTCCACGTCTACCCCCTCTTTGATCTATCTGTGGCATCCTTAATGGTAAATATTCACCCACAACTGAAGTGATTGATTTGTACATTGTGTTTAAGCAGGTGATTGGACGGTGCTCAGGTGGTTTGCATGAAGCTTTTTTGGGTGTAGCCCACACTTTCCTTCAAGCAACCATGTGGGAATGGGAGTCTGTTTATTTATCAGTTCTGTGATTGCTACAGATATGCCTTCATGTGTAGTTGTAAACGCTTTGAGCCAGTAGTTCACTATTTTGTCTTTACCAGGGGACGACCAGTTCTTTTTTGATTTAAGCATATTGGTGAATTTCTCTTTTGTGATATTTACGATTTCATCATCCTCCGCAATTGTTGACTGGCTAATAGCTTGCTCAACTTCTTTGATCCATTTTGCTTCTAGATTTACCTTTGGTTCTTCACTCCAAATGTTAGGCCAAAAATCTTCAAAATCTTCTTTGGTAAGGGTTGTTTGGTTTCCAGCTTTGTCATTTTTGGTCTTAAAACTCACATCTTCCGATTGGTCATTCTTCAAGATTTCTCTAAATGTGTTGTATACTTTTCCTTGGTCTGAGTCAAACAACCTGTTCATTCTGTTTCTCAGGATCTGATCTTTCTTCTTTTCCTTATTATGTTTTATTGATTTTACCATACTAATCTTGTGCTCTTTCATTCCCAGTAGCCCACTTAGGGTTATTTTGCCCTTCAGTTCCCTTTTCATCCACCCCCTGTTTCTTCTCAGGTTCCTCGTCAGATTTTTGTTGTTTCTTATTCTCTGTATTTCCTCGGTAATTTGTGAGATCTTGCCCCTAATTCTGTTCATTTTCTCGTTTTTTCGCTTTTCCCAGGCTGGAACCCACCCTTGCTTTCCCCGGTTGCTGCTGTTGTTATTCCCACTTTTATTTTCGTTTGTTGATAACTTCCATCCATAAATCGTTGCATACTTTGCACAGTTAACATCCCACAGGTATTCCACTGGCTTTTCAATTGGGCTATGCATTTCCAATCCCATAAGAATTCCTTGCAGGTCATTTAGTTCTTTACGGGTTGGTTTCTTTTTTGCGAATGTGTTTAGATCTCGTTTACTCCAGTCTCCAGGGATTGTTTTCACATCCGAATATTTCTGTTTGACTTTTTCTTGTATTTCTTTGAAATGATTGTCTAGCTCCTCCTCTGGTGTAAAGGAAGGATTGTCAATGGCCCGTTGTTCACTTTCGATATCATTCAATCTGGTATTGTCTTCTATTGTGCCTTCTGTTTGTTCTATTATCTCATTTTGTATTATCTGGTGATTTGTTGTTGTTATCTTCTCGATGCGTGAAGCTTGATCTCGCAAATTCTGTGCTGTTTTGCCTAAATCTGTGTAACCAATTTCTTCCCAGAACATTTTAGTGAGCTCCATTACTCCAATCTTTCGTCCATTTGGTTTGCGTGGACAGTCATCTCTTAAATGGGTGTTTTTGGCCTTTTCTCTGCAGGTAAGTAAATCTATATTCATTTTTGCGGTCCAGTTTGTTTTTGTTTGGCGTCGAGCATGGCTGCTTTGATGTCGCTCCCCAGCTTCCATTCTGTATTTCGCTTTTGCGACTCTTGTTTGACGTTGGAAGTGTTGCAGGTCACTAATTATACATTGATATATAAATACCAAGAATATAATTACATGCTCTTTCCCTAAAATATGCATTATGAGAGCATTATTTTAGATTCTCGTGCGAGATTCCAAACGCGTCCTCTCAACACGGCGCCCGTCGATTATTATTATTATTATTATTATTATTATTATTATTATTATTATTATTATTATTTGAATCATTATCACAGTACATAGCCATATATAATGCATAGTCCACTTTCAGGTTACATCCCGTAGCTTGAGAAAGTGGGCATGATGTCTCTCTAGAAAATATAAATAGTTCTTCTTGCTATTTAGTCTCTAATGTCCAGTACTTTTCTAACAATCCTGGCCGTACCTAGGAGGCACGCATTCTGTAATGGCTGTATTCTCGGTTCAAAGTCAAGTGCTGCAATGTATTTCTTGAAATTTCTCGAAACTACTCCAATGCCCCAATGACCACTGGTATTATTGCAACTTTCTTTACTTCATCCTTCCACATTTTCAAAATTTGGTATTTCAGATCAATATAGTGTTCCAGCTTCTCCTCCTCTTTCTGCTTCACTCGAGTGTCGAATGGGCATGCTACATCGATTATCTGGCAACTCTTTTCTTTCTTATTCTTCAGCATGATATCTGGTTTGTTATGATCTATGCGAGTTTCAGTTTGGATAGAAAAGTCCCACAATGATAGTACTTCGTCGTTTTCAAGTACCTTGTTGTCTTTTGTCACCACATGGTTGTAATATTTATCGTCGCATTCGAATCCGAATTTCTTGCTTAGATACAAGTGAAGGACGGCTGCCACTTTGTCATGTCTCCAGCTGTTATATTCTCTCTGTGCTAATTTTTGGCATTCAGATACCACATGAGCAATTGTCTCGTCCCTTTCCCCGCACATTCTGCATTTTGATGATATGTCTTTCCTATCAATATTGCTTTTTACCCAGGTCGTTCTCAAGGCTTGGTCTTGTGCCGCTAAAATCATCCCCTCCGTTTCTTTCTTTAGATACCCTCTCTTAAGCCAACTCCATGAATTCTCTTCATCTCTTATGTCCATTGTCTCCTTGTAGAATACCGGATGAAGTTTCTTTTGGAGATATCTCTTCTTCCTTTCCTTACTTAGCTCTTTTTTCTTATCTTTCGGATCACCCCCATCAGATACAATACCCTTTCTCTTAACTTCTGCAATAACCTTTCATTGCTCTTGCTGATGTAATAGCCAATGCTAGTTTGCTCGATCTTTACACATTCTTCAACACTTAACAATCCTCTGCCTGCCTCTGCTCGCTTTCAGTATAATCGGTCTACGTCAGCCTGGGGATGTAATGCTCTATAGATATTTAGTAACTTCCTACTCCTATTATTATTATTATTGTTCAATATTCCCTCGGCGTTGATGTTGACTGCCGGTTAACTGCTGGATAGCAAGCCAAGTCCCTTGGCCTTAGGTATCCAGTACTTTTCTCAGGATCTTTGCAGTTCCTAACAGACACGCTTTTTGTAAAAGTTCTGTGCTGCATCCCACTTCAATTTTCTTCAACCAATTCTCAAAGTTCTTTCCAATGGTACCCAGAGCCCCAATGATTATTGGTACAATCTTAACTTCCCTCACATTCCATAGCCTCTTGATCTCTCTCTTAAAGTCGTGATACACCTCAATTTTTTCCTTTTTTTATTTCAATTCTTGTATCGAAGGGGCAGGATATGTCAATCAGCAAACACGATCGATCCTTTTTGTTTTCAAACACAATGTCTGGTCGATTATGCTCCAGTCGATGATCTGTTTGTATGGGAAAATCCCATAATAACCTAAAGTCATCTGTCACAATCACACTCTCTATTTTATATGGTTGTACCATCTATCTCCATGGTCTAATCCTAGTTTTTGACACAACTTCCAGTGGACAATTTGCGCTACCTTGTCATGTCTCCAGCCTTTATATTGTAATTGTGCTAGCTGTTGACACTCAGAAACAATGTGTGCAATTGTTTCACCCGCTTTTCCACACAGTCTGCATTCTCTTGATACACACAGGTGGCGGAGAATGGTTCAGTATTTTTAAAATGGAATTGTTCAGTTTTAAAATTAGTAAAAACAAACCTTTCTTGCCAGTTAAATGTGTCTGATTTCTCTGTGAATCTGATCCACTGCTATTTACTTTAAGTTAGGCCAATATGCGAATGACTGTTTAGTGTTGTTGCGGTTGTCTCAGAAATACTCAGCGTGAAGAGAAAAAGAGAAAGGTCTGTAGGTTCACAAATGGCCTCGCGGCTGGGCACATCTTCTTCGCCTTTTCCCGCTGCTCTTCGGCCACTGGCTGGCTACCAAAGCACATCTGACCAATCCTCAGCAACCCCTTTATCTTCTCATGACCCTCTCATTTCCACTCGCACCACGCAAAAAGTGCTGAGCGAGGAATTGTGAACGCGGGTCTGCTCTATTTGCAATCTCGTAAGCATCGAGGAAGTTCAACGGAGCACGCCTTGTGCATTCTCGCTACTGCGCATGGGCAAATCACTGTCTGGCATGCCTGCGCCTGCGCAAATCAGATTTGATATGCGCAACTCTGCTGTGCGCAAGGCGTGCTCCGTTGAACTTCCTCGATGCTTACGAGATTGCAAATAGAGCAGACCCGCGTTCACAATTCCTCGCTCAGCACTTTTTGCGTGGTGCGAGTGGAAATGAGAGGGTCATGAGAAGATAAAGGGGTTGCTGAGGATTGGTCAGATGTGCTTTGGTAGCCAGCCAGTGGCCGAAGAGCAGCGGGAAAAGGCGAAGAAGATGTGCCCAGCCGCGAGGCCATTTGTGAACCTACAGACCTTTCTCTTTTTCTCTTCACGCTGAGTATTTCTGAGACAACCGCAACAACACTAAACAGTCATTCGCATATTGGCCTAACTTAAAGTAAATAGCAGTGGATCAGATTCACAGAGAAATCAGACACATTTAACTGGCAAGAAAGGTTTGTTTTTACTAATTTTAAAACTGAACAATTCCATTTTAAAAATACTGAACCATTCTCCGCCACCTGTGATTTTCGTTGTAAATGATGTTCTTACAGAATTTGTTTCCATTGCTTGCTCTTGCGCTGCAAATATAGTGCTCTCTATTTCTTTCTTTAATCCTGCATGTTTTAACCAATTCCAGTTCTTATCTTTATCCATCAAATCTTTTGTAGCAGCAGCTGTTTGCCCATGTAGCGGTTTATCTACCCACCTATTCTTATGACGTTCTTTGTTCTGTCGTTTCCATACTCTTGGGTCTTTGATTTCATTTGATCTCAATATTCCTTCTTTTTCAACCGATCTCATTATTTCGTGGTCATTGTTCATCACATACCAGCCAAGACTGTTCTCCTCACTTCGTACAGTCTCTTCAGCTCCAATGAACCCCCTCCCTCCTTCCTGCCTTGTCTATTCACGTTGCTCTTAGGGTGGAACGCTCCATACATGGTAAGTTTCTTTATCATTTGTCTATCAAATTATTGTAGTTCATTCTTCGTCCATTTTATCAAACCAGCTCCATACCTCAGCAATGACACAGCCCATGTATTTATTGCTATGATTACATTCTTACATTTAAGTATCCTTTTTAATCTTCGTAGGTATTCCTTTTGAACAAGCTCTTTCATAGTTTGATTCATAATCTCGTCTATTTCCAGCATACCAAGATACTTATATCCTTCTTCACCGACACTTTTAATTGTTTCACCGTTTGGCAGTTGTACACCATCACTGTTCATAACTTTTCCTCTTTTCATTACAACCACTCCGCACTTCTGAACTCCAAACATCATACCTATGTCCTCACTGAAAATGCTCACAGTTCTTACCAGTGAATCAATCTAATTTTCATCCTTTGCAAATAACTTCAAATCATCCATGAAAAGGAGGTGATTTACTTTCGCTTTTCCCTTTTCAAGTTGATATCCAGCCTTACACTTTCTCAGTACCATTGACATTGGTAGAAGACAAATCACAAAAAGTAGCGGGGACAAGCAGTCACCCTGGAAGATTCCTCTCTGAATGGTTACTTCTCCTAATTCTTCTTTCCCTGCTGTTAATATCGTTTTCCAACGAGGCATGCTTTTTAGAAATAGCTCTTTAAGGTTTTCTGCAACTCCAATCATGTTAAGACATTCTATTATCCACGAATGTGGTATCATATCGTAAGCTTTACGATAGTCAATCCATGCGATGGAGAGATTTGTATGTCTTCTTTTACAATTCTTTATAATGGTCTTGTCGATAAGTAGCTGATCTTTTGTGCCCCTTGCTTTTCTTTTACACCCCTTTTGCTCATCTGGGAACAACTCTCTCTCTTCCATATACGTGTAAATCTGATCTGCAGGTATCCCTGTCAACACTTTCCACAGAAGTGGTAGACACGATACTGGTCTATAGTTGTCCACAGCATTACCTTTTCTTATATCTTTCACACACAACACTGTCCTACCTGTTGTCATCCATGTCGGCACAACACCAGTTCTAATTATTTCATTGAGCTGTTCAGCGATTCTGTTGTGGAGTCCATGCAAGTTCTTGATCCAGAAGCCCTGCACTCCATCAGGCCATGGGGCCTTCCAGTTCGGAATCTTCTTTAATTGTTCCTTAACCTTTCCTTCTTCAATTTCTATATCTTCTTGTTTATGGTTTAATTCTGCCATCTCCTCTTTGATTTCCTTCAGCCATTCTGCCTGAGTGCTTTGCTCTACTGGGCTTTCCCATATTGAGCTCCAGAATTTTCGTGCTTCATCTGCATCTGGGATCAGACTTTCACTTCTATCTTTTCCATCTAATTCCTGATATAACCGTCCTTGATCTACTTCAAATAGTCTATTTTGACGCTGCTGTTCGTTCCTGACTTCATATCTCATATTATTATTATTATTATTATTATTGTTTTTTCGCACACCATATCATTGTCATTGGTGGTCTGTTGTTTAGCTAAATATCAAGTCAATACCCTTGACCTTAGATATCTAGAACGTTCCTGATAATCTTTGCCGTTCCCAACACACAAGCTTTGTGCATCATGTCAGTCTTCTCTTCCACTTCTATCTTTGCTGACCATGAACTGAAATCCTTGCTCAATGTACCCAATTATTATTATTATTATTATTATTATTATTATTATTATTATTATTATTATTATTATTATTATTATCATTATTGAAGAAGATTTGAAGAAGATTTTGAAGAAGATTTGGGCTGAAGAAGATTTTTAAATCGAAACGTACGAAATTTTAACAGTGTTGTTTTTATATTATCATTATTATTATCATTATTATTATCAAGAAACACAACTGTTTAAATAAAAACGTTTCGATTATAAAATCTTCGTCAGTTACTAAAACTGGGACAGCCGAGCAAGTATAAATACATAAATATTTAATTTGCATTACAATACGGTTTACAAAAACTTGTTTTACTTTAAATAACAATGGAGACAACAAAGTGAAATATAAAGGCAACAACATCATACAATACGACTAAGATATCAACTATAAAAAACCCCGTCTCTAAAGTGGATCTCCATTCAATTTTCAATTCCTCCTTCCCTCCTTTTCCGTCTCCAATCAAAACCCCTGGGACTGGCAGCCCTACTCTCATGTTGTTGGAGCCAAGAACTACTGAGAAAAACATCCATCCAATGACCCTCCAAGGATTTGCAAAACGGCTAAAAACTATTTTTGCCTCTGCTAAATCCCGGATGGCATGATAGGGAATTCCACCCTACCACCATGTGTAAACAACACAAAGCCAAAGTCTAGAGTGCCCCGCCCAAGTAGACCCAGACTCCTAAGTTAAGTGTAATGGCAGAATTCATGCCGACCCACACGCAAACATATCGAGCTCAATATCTGCTGCCCTCTCGTTTAGGCCCGCGGGTACGAATGTTCCAAGTTTGTATTGCCAAAATAACTCTTTTCTTCGAAGTGAGTAGACATCCTCTGCTGTGTCAATAATTTTGATGGTAACAGAAAAGTTTCCCCCGTGTTGTTCATCGAAAAAATGGCTAAAAAAGCCAGCTTGTGGGACAGGTTTCCCTGTCCCAAGAGTGCCCTCGGTATGTTTGCGTGCGTATGTCCTGAAATACGATTTATAAACATTAAACCTTTGCCTAAACTTGTTTTTTGTGCTGCCTATGTACTTTTTATTGCAACAGTTACACTGCAACATATAAACCACACTTTCTGTGTTGCAATGAAAGGCCCCTGAAAATATTTTAAATGTCCTAGAATCATCTGCATTTTTAAAGGTATCCCCTTCTTGTATTAGAGGACAGATTTGACAACTCCTTCTGCCATTGCACTTAAATGTCCCCTTTTCCACCAACTCCTCCTCCTCCAATGGCTGAAGCTTCGCCCGTACCAGATTATCCTTAAGACTTTTTGCCTTCCTAAAAGATACAAAGATTTTGTCCCTAAAAACATTTTTGTGCCCCTCATCTACGCAAAGAATATTCTCAGATTTGCGCAGAATTTCGTAGAATTTCATTATTATTATCATTATCATATTATCATAAAACGACGTCAGTCCAGTCATTACCGTTCAGGGTAATGTTCTAGAGACGCATGATCGAAACTATTCGTACAAGTATTTGGGAAAATCTCTCTCGTTGTCAGGTGAAGAAAGTGCTCAAGTTGAGGAATTTATTGCAACATATCTCGATTTAGTAAAGGAAATCTCGGATTCCAGTTTACCATTGGCACTTAAAGCAAGCGCACTAAATAACATGGCCCTAGCCAAAGTCCTCCATCATTTTTGATTACAAAGTCCAACTTTGTAATCTAAGAAGGGGCTTCGATGTCAGGCTGTCAGAAAGAAAGAAAGAAAGTAACCTACTTCCGTCACGCTCGTTAAAGCGATTGATTAACGTTTTATCTCTGCTAATTGGCACTGAAATAAAGAAAGCGCACATAAAGCGCATACAAGACAGAAGTTTCCCGCGATCCTATAGCAACATTTGACGTCGGCTTATTTCATGTTAGACAGATTTGACACCATAAGATGGATAAATTACCATGATGTTTACCCTGGCACAACAACAAATTTACCCAGAATTGGCACGTTCTTGTCTTCATTAGCAGCTTAATTATGTCAAAACAATCGTTTTCTAGAACGAACGAATCATTAGCCACTTATTGATAGTACTCATTATGCAAATAAGTCAACTTTAGAGGATGATGTAACTGGTGGCCTGCACAGAGGCTAGCATTCGCAGCATCACCGAAGATAGAAGGATCCCCCTCCTACACAGCTACAGAAAGGTGCAGAATCCCAGCAAACAATAGACCTTTTAGCTATTCTAAAAGGAGCCTGGATCGAACGTTATTTTTATACATTTTTATACGTTACGTTCGATCGAGTGGCGTTAGAGCTTCTATCACTATTGTGCACATTCGAAAATTCTACAAAGTGTAGCAAAAGTTTGTTCGATTCTGATTCTTTCCTGAATAGCTAAAAGGTCTATGGCGCCATTGACTGGGGGAAGGCACGAGATCACACTGAACCAAAACATCTTCATGCATATCATTCTGCACAGAGGTTATCTTCGTGACTGCTTGTCTCAAATTAGATGCCCGCGAATAGCAACAATTGAAACGTTCTGTAGGGTTCTGCATAAGTATTTTTGCGTTATCGTAAATCTCATATGACATCTCATTTGACACAGATGCACCAATAGTTTCGTGCACGAACTAAGCAAACTAGGGGTAATGACTTTTGATTTTTGCGTATCATTCTCGTTTAACATAAAGACCAAAATATTGCCTTTGAGGCGATTCTTGTCCTTATACAAGGCGCTCGATTTTCCATTGAAGGCGACTTTAGCAGCAACACTCATCTCTCTGACTGTAGCTAAAAACAGCATCTACGGTCATTTGGGGTTATGAAGAAATCCATATTCAGATATCCTTATGCTTGTTTAGCTCAGGACAGACTTTGTAATCATCCAAAAGGATCTTATGTTTATAATACGCGATTAACGGAAGAACAACTAGATAATATTGACAGGTCAGTTACTAAGACTGTCAGAGAAATGTATGCATTATACACTACTACAACCAATCTTGTGATTTATTTACCACGGGAGTATGGTGGTATTGGAGTGAAAAGAGTGTCTGATGTTTATCGGACTACAAGACTGGCATTTCTAGTCAAGATGCTGAATCATGATGTGCCACAGTTCAGAAATATGGCTCGTGAGTCTTTGAGGTTAGATATGGACAAAAGGGGAGTATTACTGTCAGAGAGTAGCGATAACTTTCTTGGCTATGACTTGAATTCTAATGGTTTTTTGAATACGAGAACGCGATTCGGGTGCCAGTCAGACTGGCCAGACATGTTACGATATGCTCGTAAGTTGGGCGTTAAAGTGATTTTCAGAAACGGAAAAGCAGAAATAACCTACAACGATTTAACTCTGGACGAAACCCCTAAACTTCAGAATATACTTTTTCGCATTACCATAGATAGAGATCTTCAGAAGGCCAAAGAACTTAGTATCCAAGGTCCTTTTCTTGGACTAAATGACATTCAGGTAAAAGCGTCTCATTCTATCTTTTACAACTGGAAGATAAGCGATGATTTGGTTCGTTTTGCTATCAAAGCGCGTTTAAGTTTACTCCCAACAAATTTCACAACTTATATTTGGAACAGGACAAATGATCCGTGTTGTCCGCTTTGTTTTAGCCACACAGAAAGTATTGCGCATTTGTTTAATGGATGCAAGGAATTTCATAATTTCTACAGTCGCCGGCACGATCGGATTGTTGAAAAACTTTTCGATGAAGTAAAGTTGATATTATGTTCGAGCAAGAAAGTTTATACAAACAAGTTACTAGAAACTTTGCCAGAATATCGAGAAGAGCTGACCTTGCTTCAACATCGGAAACCGGACATTGTTATTATTGATAAAACTTCACGAGATATCATCATAGCAGAAGTTACAGTTTGTTTTGATCTCTACTTTGGATTCTCGTTTCCAGCGAAGTGTGATCGCTACCAGGACCTGTGTGACGTTCTTCGTGAAAATGGATGGAACCCTTCTCTTCATGTTCTGTGTTTTGGTGCGCTTGGCTGTATCAAAGAGGACGTTTATGAACGATTGCGGAATATTGGCTTTGGAAAAGGAAAAGTAAAGGAACTGTTAGCTTGGTGCTCGATTTCTAATATTATTGGAGCGAACTATATCTGGAGGCACAGGGTGAAAAAATTGAGTCACTGATTTCTTTCCATTTCACCTTTCGTTTTGGTCTGCTTTTGATAAACCTGGCTTTTAAGCCCACATCAAGTATCATTCTGTTCATCTTTGATACTCAGTGATAAAATTTATTCACCGTTTGTACCATGGCGTTTATTAACGGTAACTGTAAAACCAGCAAACATTCTGTATATATTAACTAAGCAGTAGGTTTTGCCATTTGCTTGGGTGCAGAATAATTTAGTATCGTATTATAAAAACACAACTGTTAAATGCCTCAAACGTTTCGATAAAAATCTTCGTCAGTGTGAGCTATTTACAGGGCAGCCAAGTATTTATAGTAAACAACTATTTACATCACAATACATACACTTTAAAATAAAATATAATTTACAATTGAATACATGATACATAAACAAGTTCCAAAAAAACACATAAGTCAGCCTAAAATCAATACCCAAAAGACCATTGTCGTTGTATTCTTAAGAAATGTTGCCATTTAAGAGCTGTGCATTGAGCTTTTGGTAGTTTAATTGAAATGTGAAGAGGAACTAGGAGCCTTTATGAACCACTTGAGACTGTGCCAACTTATTTCTGTGGCTCCCCCAGGTAACTTTCCATGGATTCGCTAGCCGCTAAACTATTTTAGCAAATGCTGAATCCAGGATAGCCCGATAGGGGATTCCACCCTACCACCACGTGCAGAAAGGCACGAAGTTACAGAGGGAACCACAACAATTGGCGTTAGCGCAGCCTCCCTTGACACCCTTCAGATGTAATGGTAAAATCTATGCTGTTCCACACGCAAACATGTCTAATTCCACATCTGCCGCTCTTTCATTGAGACCATTTGGCGAGAACGTTCCAAGCCGATACTGCCAGTAAAGTTCTTTTCTCCGAAGTGAATAAACATCCTCTGCCCCGTTGATTATTTTTATCCCAACCGTAAATGCCCCGTTGTGTCCGTTTTCAAAAAAATGCCCAAAAAAACTTGCTTGTGGAATAGGTTTCCCCCTGTCGAGGCAGCCTTCGTTATGTTTGCGTAAATAAGACCTAAAGTATGACTTGTAAACATTAAATCTTTGCCAAAATTTTGTCTTAGTACTCCCCACATATTTTTTGTTACAACGATCACATTGCAACAGATAAACCACGTATTCGGAATTACAGTCATACTTTCCAGAAAACGTTTGAAACGACCCTGTTGAGTTGAAATTTTGGAAAGTATCTCCCTCCCTCATTAAAGGGCAAATCTGACAACTTCTTCTACCATTACATCTGAAGGTGCCCTTTTCCATCAACTCTTCATCGAGATTTGCAAGTTTTGCCCTTACGAGTTTGTCTTTCAGACTTTTTGCCCTTCGGAACGAAACAAATATTTTGTCTTTGAAAACATTATTATGTTCATTATTCACCAAAAGAATATTTTGATTACCCCGAATGATTTCGTGTACCTTGCGCAGAGCTGGGTGATATGTTAGAACCAACGGTATCCTCGTGTCATCCTTGGTCTTGGGTTTGGTATCTAGCAAAGCAGCATGGTTTTTTAGACGAACGCGTTCAACTTGACTATCGACCTCGTTTTCGATATAAACCCTTGCCAGCAGCCAAGTTTTTAGATCCCCCACCCTATTTTCGAAAAAAGTTTCCTCTGAACAAATGCGCCGAATTCTGAGAGCCTGGCTGTAAGGAATACCCTTTTTGGTATGGCTAGGATGACATCAGTGACAATTTTGTTACCTTGTTTGATGACCTGAACATCGAGAAAATTAACCTTTTCCGAGGACCATTCTGCAATGAACTTAATCGAATCATGGGCCCCATTAAGGAAATTTACAAAATCCCTGAGTTTTTCCTCCCCGTGCAACCAAACCAAAAAGACGTCATCTATATACCTCCGCCACAGCCATGGTTTCCACTGAGCTTCCGAAAGTAACTTTTCCTCAAGAGCCGCCAAGTAAAGAATCGCATAACTTGGAGCACATTTAGTTCCTATAGCAGTACCCCTAAGTTGCTGGTAAAAGTCACCATTGAATTCAAAAAAGTTGTTTTTCAAAACCACGCGAGCAAGCTCCGTAAGGGAGTTCGTGGAAATGGTCTTATCTTCTCGATGTTCAAGTGCTTCCCGTAAGGCTTCCAATCCCTCTTCATGCGGAATGCTAGGGTAGAGCCCAACAACATCAACTGTACACAAAATAGCATTTTCAGGGAATTGCCCCAAATTGTGGATTTTTTGAAGAAAATGGTTGGTGTCTTTAATGTACGACCTAACCTTTTTTGCCAATGGTTGCAAATGATGATCCAAAAATTCCGAAATATTCTCTGTAAAAAATCCACAATTGGAGATGACTGGTCTCCCTGGCACACTATTTAACCTTTTATGTATCTTAGGGAGGAGATAGAAACGTCCTAACCTTGGATTGTTAACCATAAAATATTCCAAGGTTTTTTCGTCGATATCTCCTCTATCTCTTATAATATCTAAGGTATCAGCTATGATTTGGTGAAGTCGTTCCGAAGGATCGTTATCAAGTTTGCTGTAAACCTCTGAATCCCCTAATTGCCCCTCTGCTTCCTGAATATAATCCTCTCTGTCCCACACAACCATCCCTGAACCCTTGTCCGCCTCCTTGATAACGATCGTTCGGTCAGCTTTCAAGCTGTTGATTGCTGAAAGCTCCTCCCTACTGATATTACTATAATTATTTCCTCGTACACATATATTCATAAATTCCTCCTCTAACTTACTGAGGTACAACTCAATAGCAACATCCTTGTTTCGAGGATTAAATTTGCTACGTGTCATAAATGCTGGATACTCGGAAAAATTATCTGTTTCTCTAAAATACCATATTATTATTATTATTACATAAAAACAATCATTATTATTATTGTTAAATATACTAAATATATTATCATTACTAAAATACCATATTATTATCATTATTACTAAAATATCATTATTATTATTATTATTACATAAAAACACAAACTGTTATTACTTAGAACGCTTCGATTAAAAACTTCATCAGTTAACTTTACCATTTCGGACAGCCAGGTT
This sequence comes from Aurelia coerulea, assembly GCA_039566865.1. Lineage (NCBI taxonomy): Eukaryota > Metazoa > Cnidaria > Scyphozoa > Semaeostomeae > Ulmaridae > Aurelia > Aurelia coerulea. The sequence goes on along the minus strand of CM076949.1, from coordinate 12,530,976 downwards.
TACATACAATGCAAATAAAATTTGATTAACATAAAATTTATATAAAATCAAAATTACGATACCCTTGACACATTCAAACTATAGACTTACAATAATACAGACGTTTTACTGGGTACACAAAATTAACATAAACTTTAGATAAAAACAAGATTAAAATACCCTAGACACATTCCAAACCATAAAATTACAGTCGTGGCCAAAAGTTTTTAAGACCACATTTTTGTCAACAACGTTTCTTGGCATAATGATATGGAACCCCACCACTCTACCTATTTTACTCTGTTGGAGTTCATTTAGATCAACTTTCCATGAAGATTCCAAATTTTGATGTTGTTTTTTAAATTTCAGCGCCATTTTGCTATAACGTCACAATGAAATCTATAGAAATTCTCGGAAATTGCAGTGGTTCTGCCGACAAGGGGTATGACCCAAAAATTGTGTTACTCCACTGGATGTTACATCAATCTATGCACAATTTATTTCTATGATTTGTTTGCAAAATATCGAAACTCCACGAAGAATATTGCTTCAGGGAAAAAGGTAGTAGAGGGCATTCAGTCCACAGCTATGGCTATAAGTTTAAGACCAGCCCTTGGATTTTTAGTTTGAAGTTACAAATCACATAGTTTTTCGAATTAATGTTCAAGAATCATTTCATTATTTGAATTATCGGGCATCAGAGGCTCTTATCTCATAAGCACAGATTATTTTTCACGCTTTTCTAAGTGTGGTCTTAAACTTATGGCCATAGCTGTGGACATAACGCCCTCCACTACCTTTTTCCCTCAAGCAACATTCTTCGTGGAGTCTCAATATTTTGCAGATAAATCATATAAATGAACTGTGCATAGATTGATGTAAAATCCAGCTTAGTAACACAATTTTTGGGTCACATCCCTTGTTGGCAGAACCACTGTAATTTCCGAGAATATCTATAGATTTCATTGTGACGTCATATAAAATCGGCAGAGTGGTAGGGTTCCATATCGTTAGGCCAAGAAACGTTGTTGACAAAAATGTGGTCTTAAATTTTTGGCCACTACTGTACAATTATACAGCCTATCCACAGTGATCCAGAATGGCAAAATAATGTAACAAATGCCGAAAAATGAAAGTTCTCAAAATCAATCACCTGGTAGCTCATTTGAAAGAGCAATGATTGGCAATCAAAATAAAAGAAGAATTATTAAAATCGGATCTATGAGAGCCACGATACACATTTTTCAAGTTTCAAGAAATCCCAAGTTTACACATTTGAATTCGAAAAGACAATGAACACTCGATCTAGGCTAACTTCAAAATTCAATATCTTTGCTCACACAACTCCGATTCTTGAAATAATTTTTTGCTGCTTAGCGCATGCGCGTAGCAGCCATTTAGACGGTTTGATTGGAATTCCTGTGTCGATCATCGCGGTGTTTGTATGGATGCTAAAACCAAACAAGCATCGTGCTCGCCGACTTGAAATGCTGCCCACGCAACCAAACAAGCATCGTGCTGGCCGACTGAAATGCTTCCCACCCACCGCTTTGATTTTGGATGCAAGGAGTTGACTCACGTTCATTGCGAGAAGAAGAAGGGAATTTTCACGGACTCTGGTACGTATCAAATCATTTTTTACATCTTATTTCATAGTTAATATGAGGGGATTTCTTTTATCTTCTCTGTTGTGTTGACCATTTATTGTTCTGCAGCGGACAGGTTCCAGAAGTTGCAGGAAGATGTCACCAAAGAGGGCCTAAGCGTTTCTTGCGCTTTCACAAATAAACAGCAAGAAGCACTGCTTGCCACCGTCATCACTTATAGTTGAACCAATGAGCTTTGAGCGCCTTGAGAAGATTAAATCAGCTGCAACATTTCAGTACAGATTACAAGAGCAGGAAAGATTACAAAGACTAGCTGATGAAGCTACATCCAATGAGTAGTTTTAGACCTCATGTGTCATTGTAGTTGCATTGACAACCAATTTATGTTATGGACTGCAATAGTCCAATTAGGCAAGAACTTCATTGTAAGTTCTTTTTTTATTTCACAGGGGAGCGGGAAAAGAAGAAAGAAGACAAGGAAGAACATAAAAAAGGAAAATGAAGAGAAGTCAAGTTGATCTCCGGGTGGCACTTCATTATGCAGTTGGCATCTGAAAAATAGGTAAGAATTGCACTTCAAACAGTAGTTTGTATTTGCTTTTCAAGAAAACTGCTAAAATCTACAGAAGTGTGCCATAAAGTTTTTTAGAACAGAAGAGTTAATTTCCCATTGCATAGAAAATCACAACAGAGAATTGCAAGAAAAATTGAAAGGATCTTTTAACTTGCTATATCCTTTGCATCTGATAGAATTTTGATTAGCATCTTGATTAAGTTTTCCCCTCCTTTTGCACAAATTTTTCTTGTAGTATATTTCTGTTGTCTATTTAATAGTAACAATATGTACTTGCAGTAAATTGACTTTTGCAACGAGCCTTGCATGTGCCAGCTTTTTTGATGGTCTTTCTTGTGGACCGTAAAAATGGCCATAGCAAAGAGACCACAGAAGGTAGTATTCACATATCATGCTGGTAGCAAGGCCCCTTTAATGTTGCCACACATGACCCTCCACAGATAATCTCGTACACAAATGCTTATCTCGTGTATTTTTTGCAGGAGTGAAAGGCAAGTTATTAATTTGTGACAGCAGCCCTGTAAAGAGTTAAACTGCTTTGGATCAACATTACTCCCGACTATGTAAAGGTTAACACAGCATTGGATTACTATATGCAAATTAACTTTTGACATTGTTGTAACAGTTTGTAACAGCATTGGATCAGTATTTGCTTCTTTTACCATTGACATTCAAGACCAACAAAGCATATTAACATAACTGCTTGATGATGCTCATTCTTACAAATACCAAAAAGCATAGGATCAGCATTGCTTCTGGGAATTCTTCATACCTTATGCTCTTTAACTATGATTTCAACTCAGTTACCAGATGAACTTTTGAAGAACTGTCTTGGCCAACTGTTGTCTATCATGTGCTCTCAAGACTGGTTTCCATTCAAGGCAAAGTACAAAACCTGTTATTTTACACATAATTGAATGGGGGAACATTTTGTATGGTGCCATAATGTATCAAGTTGTTTGACTATTATTGAAAATGCTGATTAATGCAGATAGAAGCAGATAATTGACAATCAGGGATTACGAAAACATTATCAAAGCTGGTGCGACTAAAACATCAAACTCTTTTCACTTGAAAATGGCAGTGTTGATCTATGGCAAAATCAGAAAATCATACCATGTGAGTGCAGCAGATTTTTGTGCTTTTTTCACAAAAGTGTTCAAAGTTATATAAAAGCACGAAATTTAGCAAATCTGTACAGTTTTTTTAGCTGAACAATATAGGCTATGGGCCCATCCAAAAATTTCAATATTTTTCGTAATGGCGGCATTTTCAAAATGGCAACCATTATTTTAGACAAATTATCATAAATGACTATTACATCGCCAGAAATGTATGAAACTTTGCAACTTTATACTATTTGTGTTGTTAACTATGTTCAACAATAAAAATAGTTAAAATTAGAGCCATTTTTCCATAATGGCGGCATTTTCAAAATGGCGGCCATTATTTCAAACAAATTATCATAACTAACTATTACATCGCCAGAAATGTATGGAACTTTGCAACTTTATACGATTTATGTTGTTAACTATGCTAAGTTAAATTTAGGCCTAAATTTTTCATAATGGCGGCCTTTTCAACATGGCGGCTGGCCTTTCAAACAAATGATCAAAACTGATTTTTGGGTTAAAAGAAAGTTAGAAAATTTACAAAAATGCATATGCTAATAAAGTTGAAATGATATCTCTAAGATATCTTTAACTCGTTAATCATTTTCTGCAATTTCTTTGTCTATCAAAATGACGGCTACACATTTCCAACATGTTTTTAAAACTTGTTCTTGACAGTACTTTGTCCTGGAAAAAACCGTGGACACCAAATGAAATTTTAAATTGTTATCCTTGATTGCATTCACCCCCAAACTTGCATAATGCTGTGCAAACTAAGCCAGATTTGAAGCAGTTACACCTCTCTCTGCAACCAAATTCGGGACTACAGCCACATCTCAAAAGTTTTTTGCAAGCATCAGAAGCCTATCCACTTTGGCATCAATTTATCAAGGGGCCCTTTGGATCAACCCATTCATGTGGTGATGGGAGCATTCGGTACAGGGGACAAGCAGCGATTCCAAATGATACTCTGGAGTGTGGCTCTCCTCGTGTATCGAAACAATGCATCTAACGTTGGAGGTATCGCATCAATCGGTTTACCCTTACATACATACATAATGATGCTGATGATGATGATGTTTATTCACAAATCAGCTAGAACTAAATACTTACTGATTTGTACATATTTATTTGGTGAAGCAGGTTAAAATGGTTGAAATAATGGCAGCTTGCAGCTGATGGGGACCTGCTATCTACGAATAAAATAACTGTTAATACAGTTTAGGAATTTAATTAAATGTTAAAAATACGTAAAATCCGATCTGTTATTTAAAAGTTGTCCTGTGCCCTTAGCAAAGGTTATTTTCTGCCACTGTTCTCTGAACTTTCCGATCGATCTTTAAAGGAGTCAATGGTCTTTTCCTTTTGATCTTCTTTCAGGGTGTTCCACAGTAATGATCCCCTCTAGCGTATCGATTTTCTCCCGGCCTCATTTCTGTACTCAGGGAGTTTTGTACCACTCCTGAGGTGACGCTTAATGTTTTTACACGTATCGAATAGATCATAAATCCGATCAGGCACTCTCTGTAGATATGCATTTTGCATGATGATCAATAGTTTTCTTTTATAAAGATATGATATTGAGTCCCATTTCTTTTCTTAATATATCTTCATCAGTATTGCTGCTTTTAGTGCCATGAATGAATTTTGCAGTCCGCACGTGAACTTTTTCAATGTCCCGAAAAAGACTCTCGCTGCATGATCCCCATACAGCTAAGCAGTAGGTAACTGATGGGATGATAGTTTTGAAGTAAATCTGTTCTAAGGAAGCCTTTGGGAGATACTTCATACTCTTTGATATTTTTTACTTTTGCATTAAATGACTGGTTATATGGTTGATTTGTGGTTGCCAAGAGAGCTTTTGATCTAATTTTACACCATGCATTTGGCTATAATATGCAATAAAATGCATTTGGCTTCAGCTACATATTCTATTGGTGTTTCTTCGGGTTTAGTTCGTTCAAATGACCACTGAATTAGTAACACTCTTTTCTTGCCAGTATGTATTGTTAGTTCATGTCTGGTGCACCAACGTTGAACATCATTTAACATTTTCTCCAAGGACTCATGCACCTCATCAATGGAATTGCCTGTGCAGTAGGCTATAGTATCATCTGCAACCATCTCTGTTTTACCCTGAGGTGTGCAAGAAGGGAAATCTTCGACATATATAGAAAACAATTGTGGGCCTAGCAGCGATCCTCTTGGAACACCATGAGTGATACATTGCAGTTCTGATTTTTCCTCATTGATCACAGTAAATTGTTGTCGGTCAGATAAATAATCGTTTATCCACTCAGCGACGTCGTTTGCTAGTCCTACTCCCTGAAGCTTTAGCTGTATGATGGAATGATCCACCTTATCAAAAGCCTTACGGAATTCAATCAGTATTATGCCAACAGACTTCCCTCGATCAATTTCCATTTTCCATTTTCAGTTAAATAAACAAGTAGCAGCTCTGTTGACAGACCCTTCCTGCAACCCTATTGCTTTATATTTGGAATATACACACGATGGTCATCTGTTTCTGCGCACACGATACCTTCCAATAATATAGTTGGCATTACCTTCTTGGCAAAAAGCTCTTTCCGGCACTCATTAACGTCATTGCATGAGCTGGAACGATCAAACATAATTGTAATAATACTCTGAAGCACTCGTATGCTATAACGTATCCAGGTTTGGGGCACCTGTGACATTCTCAAAAGCATTTGTCACTTCATTAAATGCTTTCCATGCACCCTTATTGTTAAATTTATTCTTGTTGTTTATGAAAAATCTGCCGAAAAAGGACCTTGTTTAGCGAATTTCGAGCGAATTTCAGGCCCAAAACCCACCCATATGGGCGGCACCTACCCGTACCTCGAACTTGTTATGCACCCCCCGTGCTTCAGCGTTTTGTTATAATTATGTATGATCGTTCCAGCTCATGCAAAGACGTTAATGAGTGCTGGAAAGAGCTTTTCGCCAAGAAGGGTAGACCGATTGATGCGATACCTCCAACGTTAGATGCATTGTTTCGATACACGAGGAGAGCCACACTCCAGAGTATCATTTGGAATCGCTGCTTGTCCCCTGTACCGAATGCTCCCATCACCACATGAATGGGTTGATCCAAAGGGCCCCTTGATAAATTGATGCCAAAGTGGATAGGCTTCTGATGCTTGCAAAAAACTTTTGAGATGTGGCTGTAGTCCCGAATTTGGTTGCAGAGAGAGGTGTAACTGCTTCAAATCTGGCTTAGTTTGCACAGCATTATGCAAGTTTGGGGGTGAATGCAATCAAGGATAACAATTTAAAATTTCATTTGGTGTCCACGGTTTTTTCCAGGACAAAGTACTGTCAAGAACAAGTTTTAAAAACATGTTGGAAATGTGTAGCCGTCATTTTGATAGACAAAGAAATTGCAGAAAATTATTAACGAATTAAAGATATCTTAGAGATATCATTTCAAGCATATGCATTTTTGTAAATTTTCTGACTTTCTTTCAACCTAAAAATCAGTTTTGATCATTTGTTTGAAAGGCCAGCCGCCATGTTGAAAATGCCGCCATTATGAAAAATTTGGGCCTAAATTTAACTTAGCATAGTTAACAACATAAATCGTATAAAGTTGCAAAGTTCCACACATTTCTGGCGATGTAATAGTTAGTTATGATAATTTGTCTAAAATAATGGTTGCCATTTTGAAAATGCCACCATTATGGAAAAATGGCTCTAATTTTAACTATTTTTATTGTTGAACATAGTTAACAACACAAATAGTATAAAGTTGCAAAGTTTCATACATTTCTGGCGATGTAATAGTCATTTATGATAATTTGTCTAAAATAATGGTTGCCATTTTGAAAATGCCGCCATTACGAAAAATATTGAAATTTTTGGATGGGCCCATTGCCTATATTGTTCAGCTAAAAAAACTGTGCAGATTTGCCAAATTTCGTGCTTTTATATAACTTTGAACACTTTTTCAAAAATCTGCTGCACAATTAACTGTGTCTTAAAATTGCAATTTAATACTTCAATTGAGACCAATATCATGTAGAGTTTTAATGAATATTATAGTCGCATAATGCAGTTTTAAAATTTGCAAACAGTTCTTGTAGTTCTTTAAAAAAACTGCTTTGCCTCAAAACTTAACTAACTTGATTTTAGCGCCAAAAACTCCACTACCACATTCATTCTTTTAAAATCTGTGGAATTGTATTATAAACAACGCTATGAGCAGCACTTACTTAACTGCGTTAACAGCTAGTTATTTATATAGTATGCATCTCAGCATTATGTGTGCTTCATGTCATCGAGAACGAGTGGAACATATTCGCGAATTTTGTGAATAACTATAAGTACTATATTTGAGGATAAAAACTGATATTTAAGTAAAAACAGTTGAAAATCTAAAAGACGGGGTCAAACGGTGTCACAACAAAAAATATTACAATTAACTAGAACATATCTTGAGTGCGTGTGCCAAACGTTATATTTGGGAACCTTCTGCAAAAATTCTATGGCCGATTTAGAATGTGTGGTCATTTCATTTCCTGAAAATGACATGTGGTCGTTTCCGAAGCCAGTGTTGTTTTACATTAACTGAATTGAGATTCTAGATAATGCCCTAAACTCATTTCAAATTAAACACAAGTCATTCAGCTGAATTCTAGAAGCTTGGATGAATTGAAGAAACTTGAATTCAACATTGAAATTAACAACAGTGGATTGAAGAAACAGTAACGGTACTCTTTGTCACGTCTGATTTCAACACTGCATCAAATCATATCAAATTCAGTTAAGAGGCATAACATTCTTTCTTATCACAGTTATAAATACAAAGACTTCACCAATGCTTCCTCTTGAGTTTTAGCATCATAATTCATCTCATTGACTTTTGTCGTAGTTTGTAGAATATGGCTCGCTTTTGCTACATCTGGGGCAGATGTTATGAGCATTCTGACAAAACGCCATGGATGTCATGTTGCACAAACGTTTGTCTTGCTCTGAATCCTGGGTCAATTTGGAAGCTGTGAATATGTTTGTTCCAGGCGTTAGGACTGCTTTCGAACCATACAGCCATCGGATAGCCTTTATGAGAATTCCAAGCAGCTCCCAGTTATGTACAAGCATCTGGTATATAGTAGGGAAATCTATTCTCTTCTCAGTGAAAATGTGTTGCTAAGTGCAGCATCATATCATAGGCGAAAAGCTTCAGTCTATCAACGTTGACAGTCTCAGTGGTGCCTGTAGTCTCGGAACTGCGAGGCAAACGTCGAAGTGGCACCACATAATCGCAAAATTTGCCCTGTCCTCATAACCATCAATCAGATCAATAACCATTTGTTCTCGCTCTGAATAAAGTACGGCCAAAATCAGTCAACTACAACTATGTCTGACATTAAAGCTCAAAAGGAAGCATTAGGTCTAGTCTTACAGTAATAAGAAAGAACGTGGTGCTTCGGAATTGAATTTGACATGACTGATACAGTGTCGGGTTCAGACGTCACAAAGAGTAGAGTTGCTGGTTCTTCAATCAACTGTACGTTAAGGTATGTTGATTTTTAGGCCTTCAATTCATCCTAGTTTCAAGAATTCTGCTGAATGACTTGTCTTTAATTTAAAATGAGTTTAGGGCATTATCCAAAATATTAACTCAGTTAATGTAAAGAACACTGGTTTCTGACACGAACACCTGTCATTTTCAAGAAATGACTACACATTTTGCAGAAGGTTTCCAAAGATAACCTTTGGCAAACGCACTCCAGACATGTTCTAGTTAATTGTAATATTCTTTGCTAAGACACCGTTTGACCCCGTCCTTTAGATTTTCAACTTTTTCTACCTAAATATCGGTTTTTATCCTCAAATATAGTACTTATAGTAATTCGCAAAATTTGCGAAAATTTTCCTCTCGTTTTCGATTAAATGAATGACACATAATGCTGAGATGTATACAATCAAATTAAAAAAGTGATTTTAAAAATCGGAGCTGTTTAAGCAGAGAAATTGAATTTTGAAGTTAGCCTAAATCAAATGTTAATTGTCTTTTCGATATCAAATTTGTAAACTTGTGATTTCTTGAAACTCTAAAAATCTTGGCTCTCATAGGTCTGATTTTGATAATTCTTCTTTTATTTTGACTGCCAATTATTGATCTTTTAAATGAGCTACAGCGTGATTTATTTTGAGAACTTTTATTTTTCGGCATTTATTACATTTGCTGGATCACTGTGCTATCTTCTAACCTTTTACCCACATGGAATTGAGAGTGTCAGCCGAAATATTCATGTTTACAAGGGAACAGGAAAACAGACGCCAGCCAGTAACCCTCCAAGTATTTGCTTAAGTTGCTAAATCCCGCATAGCCCGATGGGAAATTCCACCCCAACACCACGTGCAAAATGCACGAAGTTAACCAGCCAGCATCTCCTCCCCTTCCCCTGAGATCTAAGTGCAACGGTAGAACGATTAAGCGCTCGCGCTCCCGCAGGCAAACAAGTCCAACTCGACATCCGCTACCCTTTCATTTAGGCCCTGTGGAGAAAATAAACCCAATTTACATTGCCAAAAAGCTCCTTTCTACGGAGCGAATACACGTCACCTGCACCATCGATTATGCTTATTTTTACCGAAAACTCACCCCGATAATTTTGTTCAGAAAAATGAGAGAAAAGGCATGCCTGTGGGACCGGCTTACCCGTATGAAGATTACCACTGAGACACTTTTGTTTGTAATTCCGAAAATACGATTTATAGACGTTAAATCTCTGGCGAAATTTAGTCTTCGTACTACCGACATACTTTTTATTGCAACATTCGCATTGCAGCAAGTATACTACATAATCCGAGTTGCAGTCATACGCCCCCGAAAAGTTCCTAAAAAAACGGAGAATCATCTGCATTATAAAACGTGGACCCCTCTCGCATCATAGGGCATAGTTGACACCTTCTACAATTGCACTTACGTGTATCTTTTTCCATCAGCTCCTCGTTTACCGGTTGTAATTTGGCCCGAACCAATGTATCTTTCAAGTTTTTGGCCCTTCTAAATGAGACGAATGGTTTTCCAGAAAAAATTCTACGATGCTCACGATCAACAAGAAGAATGTTTTCACATTTCTGCAAGATCTCATGAACCCCATTAAACGCAGGATGCAAAGTAAGGACAAGAGGTATCCTCGTGCCATCCTTGGATTTTGATTCCCTATTTAAAAGGGTATCCCTTTGCAAACATTTGACTCTCTCCAACTGAGTGTTTATATCCCCGATCAATAAGCCAAGACTTTAGATCAGCCAAACGTTCGTTAAACGAAAAATCCTCCGAGCAAATTCGTCGAATACGAAGGGCTTGGGCATAAGGTATTCCCTTTTTAGCATTATTATTATCTTTTGTATCTGTCATCTTTTGACTGACTATCGTAAACATGCAACGCAATTCATAAACTTTTATGTAAACCGAGGATCTTCCGTGAAAACACTAATAAAAATTGCAACCGAAGTAGGAGCACGAGATCGCAACTGTCTATTAAAACAGAAAATTACTGAAAAGAATAAAGACAACAGAGTTCCTCTAGTAATTGATTGGCATCGGAAGTTCAAGGGGCTCTCCCAAATACTACAAAGACATTACCATTTCATGATAACTGAACATCCAGATCTCAAACAGGTATTCCCAGAACCACCAATAATTTCCTACCGAAGAAATCCAAACTTGCACAATCATCTGGTAAGACAAAGCGACAAAAGAACACAAAGGCCGGCTATTCTGTGCGCTGTACGTTAAAGGCGTCCATGCAAATTATGTTGCCATATGGGAAAAAGAAATGAAATAACAAATGCAAAGACTGGCAAAACATGTCGTATTGACGGTGGTTCCTGCAACAGCAAAAATGTGATTTATGCAGCTGAATGTATGAAGCACAAGCTAATATACGTCGGATAAACATCCACAGCATTAAGCCAAAGAATTAACAAACACCGGAGTGATGCTAAACACGATCCGGATGCCACAGAACTGGGCAAACATTTCCACGGCAGTGGATCATGCAATTTTGATAACGATTTAAAAGTGCATATCATGCAAAGATTAGACGGAGATAGTGATAAACTAGAACATTATGAAAACTTGTGGATATCGCGATTAGACTCCAGAGAATCAAACAGACTAAAATCTAGCCTTAATGAGCTCGGAAAGACATTTTATAAACTATACAAGCATTTATAAACTATACGCCCGAAAACACCTTTCTCGAGGAGTTCACCCTCGCTTTGATGCCCCTATACAAATGTATGGGAAATGACCGGAACTGAATATTTTCGCCGACTTTGAACGTTTCTTGCAGGAATGCGATGTGATTTTTCCGCGTTAATTTAATTTTAAAAGATACTGAATTTATCTAAGAAATGTTTAAAACTAAAATCGTTTTGATTTAAACTTCATGGTAAACTCCACGCAATTTGATAGGAGTGATGGTCTTATTTTAAGAGATTTTCATCCGTATTTGGGCAAATTTTTCGAATTCATTGTGTTTGCTGACGTAAACAGCGCCTTGAAAACCATGACATTTAGAAAATGCCGTAGATCGTATAAATTGCTTTGAAACGGTGTGGTCTGCTTGCTGCTTCAAGGAAGTTTTTTAATTCTGAATGAAACGAAGCAGAGCACTAGCGATCCTTTTACTACCTGTGAAGGACCAGATCTGGGTTCTTTGTTCGAGATGCTTTCATGTTTTCAAATAAGTCTCCAACCGGCCAGAAAGAAAGAGACAAGAAGCAGCAGCTTATCTAGGCTACAGCTTCCAACGAAAGAACTCTGATATTTATGGATCAAGAACAAGAGTCATTTTGTTTATGATGGCAGATGTCTTTGATGGACAAATGGATAACAAATTATAGAAAATATGTTATTTGTACTGGGCAAGTTCCTCTCAATGATGGAACAACTCAATGGAGTCTGAAAACCTCCTCTTGTTGGCTCTAAAAACTGCATGGGGGAGGATGCTGTCTATCGAAATTGCAATAACTATTTCTGAATGGACAACGGCAATAACTGCTTTTTTGGTTGTAGTATCCTGTACTAGTGACGCCCTATGGCAATGTATTTGTTTAGTAGCATTTATGTAAATAAGCATTTTGTACGATTTAGAATCAGTTCAGTACTACACAAGCATGTAGCAGGTCATTGTGTTCGTACCCTCTCGCCTCCCTACATCAGGGATATTACAATGGCGACGAGGATGGGATGACTAAACACTTCACAAAAGTAGAAATCACAGAATAAGTCTTAATAAGCTTACCATCCAAGTGGTCAGATAAGCATGCACTAAAAATCCCAAAAAAGAAAAAGACAGAATTGCGTTGCAGAAGGCAGCAGCAGATGAATCAGACGAAGTTAGGCCATCAAGACAAGAGCCGACACAGAACACAAAATGCCAAAGAATTGCAACACTAACCATACAGAAAGGGTCAGGAAACATGGCAGCAAAGTAATGCGTAAGAAAACATGCACATCACCCAAAACATCAACAATCAACGATGGAGCAGCAAAAAAAAGCCTGTCTTCTCGTACAAATTTCAACCATCTTATCAACTGGATGATGGAGGAGGACAGCATCAAACGGAGGCCGTTGGAAGCACCTTACTTGCATCACCAGAGAAAAATGAGATTTCGTCAAAGTGAGCTTATTCGCGTAATGCTGAGATAAGGCGTCACTTCACTTTTACAAAGAACACGAAACAAGTAACTCACAAAATATTTATTTATTCTGCTCTCGGAAAGCAGAGCATCCAAGAAAAAGAAATCACAAACGCGCTGCGGAAGCCAGCCGGAATTTGAACAACTGCACGAGCCAGTCAAAAGTGGAAATACGTATGGTGACAGAAAGGCATATGGCGCACATCAGATTTGAAAATTAGACTGTTTGGTAAACAGGAGAAACGATGGACTGATCAATGTACTGTAAATCTTTAAAGGGAATCGAAGCATATTATATAAGCCCTTGATAAAAATAGTCACGCAAAGACAATAGGCTATAACACGTGTAAATCTTTAAAGGGAATCGAAGCATATATAAGCCCTTGATAAAAATAGTCACGCAAAGACAATAGGCTATAACACGTGCCGCCCCATATTTGGGTAATTGATCTACGTCAACAGGAAATACTGGTATCTGATAGGCTCGAATCTGATCGCAAATGGCTTGAGCCACTTTTATATGCTTACATTCCCTTTAACCAAGTCTTGAACTGTGCGTTATCATGGTAGAGAAGTGCCACGATGCATGCTCGATGAGGAATCAAAATCGGAATTCAATAGATATTTTAATTTAATTACTGTATCCATCGATTTTGATTAGTTTCCATGTACATATGTACATAGTAGACTAGATGATTTTTTTCAATCGATGTAAAATAAAGATACAACAACAACAACATAGATGAAGAGAGGGGAGGGTCACTTTGGAATAACAATAGCCTGCTTTCAACTGAACTCCTGACCACTGAAGCTTGAAACAAAGACAGACTTGAAAGGAAAACTGGATTTGTCGAAATTCAAAGATACTGGAATTGACGTTCACTTTATTCAATTCATGTTTACGTTATTTAAGTTTGTTTATTTTCAGTTATAGAAGAAAAGGAAAGATGTAGTATCCTGTACTATGGACACCCTATGACAATGTATTTGTTTAGTAGCATTTATGTAAATAAGCATGTCGTACGATTTAGAATCAGTTCAGTACTACACAAGTATGTAGCAGGTCATTGTGTCCGTACACTCTCGCCTCCCTACATCAGGGATATTACATTGGTAATTTTCAGAAGCTCATGAATAAGCATGGCAGTAGGGGCTACAGAGTGAAACGGGCGAGCTTTGGGTAAATTGGAAGCCAAATAAATTGAATACAATTCTCAAAAATGTTAAAGCTTTTGAACCACCCTCCTTGATGTTGCTTTGTGAAAATTGACTTACTAGAATTTACTGTTTTCCATCTGTCAACATTTACCCATTTTACCCCCAGTCCATCCATTTTACCCCTGCATACCCTATGCAACATTGTGTGAGCAATTTTATATCTACGACTGATTTGGAAAGCATAGTAAAATTGCATTGACCTGTGCATATTTTTCATGAGATACAGCTTTTGAATAAAGAAATATTTTGTCGTTTTCTTGCTTTGATGTTTCATCTTCAATATCACTTGGAAGGGTATTATTTGGTAGGCAATCATGGAGTTACCCTTGATCTTTAAGTAGAATCAAATGCAAACTATCATATGTGCAGCCAGAAGTTAGATCTCACGTCATGACCTGTTACTAATTTCTCCTCGTGCGATTTTACAAAAGCCTACAATAATCATGAAAACTCGAATTCTTGGTTAAGACTTTTTACTTTTTATGACTTGGTAGTTTTGTTCAAAAATCTCTGATTACAATTATCAAGAGTCTGGCCAGGTAAAAGCGGGTGAATTGGGTTTTAGTGGATTAAAAGCCAACAGACCAGGATCTTCATGGGGTAAAATGGGTAGGCTGGGGTCAAATGAGTAGTATTGGGGCAGGAAAGTAGTATATCCATACTGCTAATTTAGGCTATTTCAAAAAATAGCAGCTAAAGAAATTGAAACTATGCGATTCATGATTTTTACCACATATTGTTACATTTTTCCTCTCGCCCATTTTATCTCACTGTTACCCCTGCAGACCCTATAGAAGGTACATTTCTGGTATGTCAAAATTCAAAATTACGGCCAAGATATGTGATGCAGCTTTGGCCAAAGAAAATGTTTGGTGGCAGGACAATCCAAACCTCGCAACTTTTACAGTGGTAGCTGGTACCCCTATCTCATTGGCAAAATCGAGTAGAAAGGAACATTTTTTTGAGAAGAAAGCTTAAGAATCCAAGTATATTCAATGGGATGTCCTTGTACATCAAATTCAGAATAAGTTTCAGACTGTTTCAAAATTTGAAGCATCAAAAATTCAATTTTGTGTTGATTCAATTGCTATTATCTCACTATCTTCCTATGATCAAAGCAAAATCATCAGTATCAATTATTGGATTACTGAAAGTTTTTGATATATCATAATATTGTTTTTCATTGAATGCTTTATTTGCAACAGTCATGTTCCATCAGTTTTGCATCAGTTTTCAGGCATTGAAAAAGCAAGAATTGCAGTCTTTTGTTGTTGTTGTCACATGCTGCTTCAAGGTTGGGCTTGATTGATAAAATATAATCTTGTTCTTTTTGGGTCCTAAAATAAAACAGAAACAACATTAACAATCCTTCTACTAAAAACGTCTGCTGCATGGCAAATTTCACTCTGTCTCATAGAGAATTGCATGTGCAAAAAAGAGCAGCAAATCAAAATGGGAGATGTCTTTGCAAACTTAAAACAAAACAGATTTAAGGGCAAATAACTGCAGTAAGATTTCTTGTTCATAGGCAAGATAATCAATGCTGATGATTTTTGGTACAAGGTAGCGTTGATGTCATTGTTTTAGTAAGCAGATCTCATATTTCTAGGTCAGAGCTTCCCCATTAGTCCCGAAGAAAATAAGCAACAAGGCAACTTTATGTTTGTTTACATTAGGCCAAACCCGACGAAAAGTTCTCTGAGAGCGAAGTCAAAGTTTTGTTACTATTCTCATTGCTCTGGTGGCCAAGACGCCTAGCAAGTACTCCAAAATACTTTCATTTCTGAAAGCATCAAATAAAATTCGAAAGTGATACATTCAACAAGGGTTAACGTTTGTTTTCTGACTAAAAAGCAGACAAGTTTGTAAAAGGATGCACGTAAAGTTAACGAAGATTAACTGGTCATGGCTCTCGAGTAACAATTGCCTTTGAAAATTGTGGGAAACAGGCCAAGGCTACAGCAAAACGGGCAACATTTCTAGAAAATAGATGCTTACAGCTATTGCGTTATATCTCCAAAGTGAGAATTTCTGTCTTAGTTTAGAAAATATTGGAGTTTGAAAAAATTTCGGTTAAATTTAGGCCAACAAAAGTTCATTTTCTTGAAACTGCAAGCCGAAGTTCAAGACGAGAAAAACACAAGTTTATTTCGTCAATAATTAGTGAAAGGTGGCAAAATAGGACAAAACAACATCGAGGAATCCAAAACTGTGAACAAAATTTCCATGAAACTAAGTACAAACGTTAGATTTATGAAAAAGTCTGCTTACCTGCTGTGCTGAATCCCAAGTTTGTAACAGAGTTGTCCACGGCCTTTGAAAAATTTGAAAAACCAAGAAACTCTGAGTCCAAAATGCTCAAAGAACTTGAAAGAGCGAAGATACAGCTATTGCGTTATATCTCGATATTTTGCTTTGGGACACTTGGGACGCCTGCTGACGCAATTTATCAAAAAAACTTACTTTCGCATTTCGCGCCACAGCTTTCTTGCAAGATAGGCTGGAAGTGACGTCAGAATTCAGGCTTGGTGTTGTCGAGCGTGGATAAAGTTAGATTGTAAAACATTTATTCGAACAATATTTGACTGATGAAGATCTACGATAGATGGAAAATTTTCAAATAAACTAGTCTTGTTTTCTCTGCGTATTATCGACTTGAAGCAAGAATACTCAATCTTACTTGACGCTATTATTATCATTATTATCATATAAACTAAAACCACATCCAGAATAAACAGAAAATAAAATGTAGAAACACAACTGTTTAAATAAAAACGTTTCGATTATAAAATCTTCGTCAGTTACTAAAACTGGGACAGCCGAGCCGATCATTATTATCATTGTTATTAACTGTAAACAAGGAGTCTATCATCGTTATTATTATTATTCCTTGCGCTGGGCCTAAGCCCCCTCAAAGGAAGCGAGAGGTCCATGAAATGACAATGTTAAAAAAAATATTTCTCAAAACCCAGGTGGAGTAGACCAATGGCCAATGGGCATGCAACCCTGGTTAGTAAATTTATCTAACTGATATAACAACCAAGATTAAAAATTTCAGAAAAGGTTCCTCAAAAGTATATTTTCGTGGCAAGCAAAATTCAAGAGGGTAGTTTTCCTTTGGTTTCCCTCACAGCTTCGACTCGCAACGATCGCAACTCGGGAAATTGTTGATCACGTGTTCAAAAATGGAGCTCGCTGATTGGCTGTGGTGCAAAATGTAAACAAACGAAAACTGCTATTGTTACAAAATTTACTCCTGCTATTACAGAGCTATCATTTTTCTTGTTTTATATACATTGTAATGACGCCTAAAGAGATGCTAACATTATTGATTTTCTTATTTCTCACAATTAAACTTTAATTCCGCAATTTTTGACACTTCAATTCCGACTGATTCAGAAGAGACATTCTTTGTGGAATAGAAATATTTTGATTAAATCAAGGGACATTTTTAGGGCATCAAGATAAATATTGACAACTCACAATCTTTTGACTTCTCTATTTGTTCTGTAGATGCGGCCATAGAAGCTTTTGATTCCACTGTCTGCGACTGCGTTTCCTTTTTTGCATTTTTAAGTTCAGGTCTAGTTAGTTTATTTGCACCAATGAACTGTAATACATCTCCTTTCAAAATATGTCCCTTCGGTCCAGTGGCAGGAATGGTTCCTTTCATTAAACCAAAAGCTTCAACAAGGAGCCGTGCTGCAGGCAACATTGGTGCATTCGTAGATATGCTCTCGTCATTTTCTTTCGTTGAATCTAGAAGATTAAACTGTCACGTATCACTTCTACCAACAAATTTCGTTTGAAACTCCAATAGATCACACAGGTTTTGCAAGCGCATCATAATTGTTGACATGACACAAACTGTCAGCCGGCTCTGTGTATCTGTGAATGAATTTCGATTTTAGAACGGTCACAGTGACAATAAAATCTTGGTCCCTTTTCTCATTCACATGTCTATTCAAAGTAGGCTAAAACATGAATAACTAAATAGAGCTAATTAACGCCTACTAAAACGTGTTAAATAATCTCTTCCGGAGATTTTTGCATTTCTCAGAATCCATAAAATTTCGCTAAAGGTATGGCAGTGCAATTTTTGCAATCGAAAGACAAAACATTAAACAAAATATTTTATTTTGCGAGCGTTGCAAATTGTTCATTTAAAACGCCTTTTGGGCTTATCAGAACAACATAGAATGTCGTTGTTCATAATTCACAATATGTGTGAATCGCAGCATAGTTCCCCAATGTGGCTTCTCGACATATTTTTAGTTCTCTCTTCAGTTTCCGAAAAGTGGGCTTATCTCAAAAAACACTTGGCGCATTATTTATTTTTTTGCAATATCTTTACCTACTGCGTTCATTAAACAAGTGACCCAAAAAAAGAAACTTTTGAAAAATCATCAGAATTTAATTATAAAAAAAATCTTGAAAATTTCTTTTTGGAAATTTTTAGAAGTCCCCTAAATTTCAATCATACACGAAATCACTGAATTTTTACCCCACAAGACCAGTTACATTTGTTGACTACGTCCTCGACAAACCTCTTCGATCATGGAAACTCGAAAGGTCATAAGAATGGTACCAAATAGCTTTTGGCTAAAATAATAATAATACTAAATAAAATTTACATTTTTATAGCGCCCATCCAAATAAAAAACTATCTATCTATGGGCGCTTTACAATGACTACAGTAAAAGTACCTGGTTTAAAATCAAGATTAATTAAAAGTCCTCTACTTGTTAAAAATGCATCTTACGAAGTTTCGTTCAATTAAAAGCAATATTAAAGAAATATGTATTCAATTTTTTTTTAAATATTTAAGCTAGGAGAGGTTTTTATATAGTCTGGCAGCAGGGGGGGGGGGTTCCGCTAGTATCCCAGCATGCAAGGCGGCAAGATTTTTCAAGGCTTGCTCTGGTGCCGAAGCAATGGCGCCGAAACGGAGGTGTTTCAGAGCGAGGAGATATTATGGAACAATGAAGAAAATGATGTTGAGGTACGTAAAAACATAGTTATTTTTGATAGTTTATCTATTAAGCTGTGTAACGATCACTTTTTTGATGAATTTATCCCATAAACTTAAATGTTGCAACAGGTTTCCGCTGACGGCTTTTTAGGCCCATGGATCTACAGCGCGAGTGTTTACGTTTTTTCAAATGTAATTCCACCAGAACTATGGAACTTATAGCATCAAGCATGCTATATGTGCAACTTCGATCCCAAAGGAACTTATTTCTTTCAAAGGTCCCGCAAGGTCCCAACCTTAAGTCAGGGAATGGGCAAGGTTTTGTTGGGGCACTTTTCTCGTCAAACCAACGCAAGAAATTATAATGGCCTTGCTTGCTAATAAAAGATTAAATTTGAACCCTTCTCATAAAAAGAAATCTTTTGTGCTGCTTCGACTCTTCAATACATTTTTGACAAGTAAAAGCTTCCACACCATGTACAGAAGGTCAACATGCATTTTTCACTCATTTTTATCTGAGCCTTGCAGGTTATAAGTTCCAATGATGGTCTTGCATTATTATTTATTCAGACTCAATTTTTACAGCATATTGAAAAAGCTCAAGATTTAGAATTCATTTATTTTTGTTGAAAGGACATCAAAAGGACCTGGCAAGGTTCAAGTTATTATCAAAATTCATAATTAATCACAGGCATTTTTTCAGAAATCCTTGGCATCTTTTTACTGTGCTTTCAGCTCTTTCCTTTGTTGTATTACTCAGAAGATATTTGAAAAATGTTTAAATGTTGGAAAGGTTTCAATGATTCTGCTTTTACATGTTCATTAGGACGCAAGTACTAGACATGAAGATTGCTATGGAGCCTTCAAGAGAGCTGTAAGAAACTCCAAGTACACTCAAATTTTGAGAACCTTTCATTACTGGCTCAAATTCTTTCTGCAGTAATAAGAAAATCTCCAAAAGAGAATCTCCAAAACGTCAATCAATATTGTTTTACAGTTTAAAAATCTTTTTCTTGTGACTTATGAAAATTAAAGCTACCAATTGAAGTTTCATAGCTTCTTTCCTAGGTAGGATGGCTTTTAAATTTTTGACAAATTAAGCCTACAGTTTCTTAAAGGCAGTTTCCTTTTAAAAAGATGAATTCTTTATCAAAGATTTCAAGCAAATTAGTCTTTTGACATATTGAATCTCCAAAATACAAAACCCAGTTAAAAGGAAGACCCAGTTGTAGTTGTACCAAGCTTAGCCCAGTTGCCATGATTAAAGGAAAACTTAACATAATCCAGTCCAGAGGGTATACCTAGATGAAACTTGGCATTCCTTCACTATTCTATGCATTGGTTTAGGACCTTCATTGCTTCATAACAAAGCATAGCTCTGCATTTTGAGTAAAATGAGAATGCAAAAAGAGGAAACTTTCAATATTTGTAGGGAGACAGTTCTTTGTGTTGAGTGATTTGAAATGTAAACTTTGTTTCTAGGTTGCAAATTGTTGTATAAAAAAACTGAGAAGATTTACGAAGGTTGCAACAATAAATTTTATCAAACACAGAAACCAATGTGGAAAGAAGATGGGGTTGAACGTAAAATTTGAACAGATGAAAATTTCTTGCATACAGATGAAGTCCTGATGACAGTGGAGCACAAATACAAATATGAGTAGAGAATTAACAATGATGAAAACAAACTCTTCGCAAACAAGCATTCCTAATTTTGCGTAATTCTTGTAATACTATGTAACACTTGTAACTGAACTGATATGAATTATTAAATATTAACAAAATGATCAATTATAATCAAACAGTTGTCATGCTCTGAAGATGCTTACAAGGGCAAAAGTAGTCTGCACTGAAAGAAAGACAAAAAAGTGCTAAAACCAAAGAGATGTCTGTGTTCTTTGCGTAGTTAGGTCCTCTTCAACCCTACATTCACAATGTAATCAAACAGTTTGATATATTGTCATTTTTGCATATGGGAAGGGGATCTGCGAGTCACCAATTTTTGTGGAGAAAATAAATGTATGGCTGCTAGCCAAGCATCATCTTTCATTGCAGCTATTGTGGAAATGTAAAATATCCTTTCAGTTCAGAATATATACATTCATTTTTTATAAGAATGTTTTGTAAGCTTTTGCTGATAAAAATTGAGTGTACGCAGTTGTTTCTAATTTCGTTTCCTAAATTTTTGTTTCCTAATCCCATGAAATGATTTAAAAATTTCTTAGCTCAATGTAACCAAAAGACTTCAGTCTTCCCTTATTATGTACAAGTCAAACTACTGTCAAATCAATACCTGAACATCGTCCCTCTCCCCCAGGGCTATTCTAAGGCAATTGATCATACATATGATCCTGGGGGCAGGGCATTTGAACCAAAATGAAAAATTACATCACATGATTTTAAATCTTATTGTGCAGCTTTGTGTGGCTATATCCACATTGTTAAGTCTGTAAGACGGACATTTGATGGGAGTTGCTAGCCAAAGGGTGGAGAATTTGACCTCTAATGATAAAAAATTTAATCTCCAAAAGGGTGGCCGATGGACCAGGGTGGAAAGCCAGTCTGCAGAGTATGGCACTTTTCGACAAGATCTCCGGTGTGCAACAAGAAATTCCTTTTGTTCTCTATAGTCTAATTTGAATAGCCTATTGAAAATCTCCGGTGTGCAAGTGCCATACTCTGCACACCTAGTGGAAAGTTCGTTTTTGGTTTACGCCTTGCCAATTGTCTGAAGACAATAGGCCTATTGTTTTGACATTGTTCTTGATGTCGCTATACGCCAAAGATATTTGGCGTAACATACATGTTTTCCAGCGTGGCCGATGGAGAGGGGGGTGGGGTGATATCAAGGAATCGATTTGACATTTTCATGATGAGGCATAAAGTTTGTCTGAGATGCGTGAAGGCTGGTCATTTATTATTGACTGTAGTCCAGGATTTGTCAGTCACTAAATCCATTATCAGCACCTTCAAAACTGCTTGCATCAATTTCTCTTTCAACAACTCTTTGCGTGGCTTCATTCAGTTATCTTTCGCTTGTGAACAATGTTACACACACAGTCAATGTTTCGAAATGATGGATTGCTTTGCCTTGAAAAACTCTACCACGTCCATGTGATATGCTTTGGATAAGGATAAGGACTAATTTGTTACATGGATGCTTAAGTTAGGAACTGCTTTTATATTGCATTTTCTGTGATCCAAGCAAAGTACGTAGAACTGCAAGCCAGGAACAATGTCATTGATTGATGATGGGCCTAAGCGTTTTGATTTGAAGCCATCGAGGACAGCAAGTCGCTTTCAAAATCGAGAGAAACCAGATCAATCTTGCGAGACAGGCAAAAACACCTAGCAAATACCACTGTCTGAATATGAAATGTTTCTTTGCTGCTAAAATAAGTTTAAATGAAACCAGGCTGTACGATGACAGACATTTGCTTGGTTGCTTCTACGTCTGGCCGCCGTGTAACAGAAATCTACATGACTGACGGCGGCAACCGATTCGCATATATGATTCATTGTTGTTGCATGCCGGGATACTAGCAGAACCCCCCCTGGTCTGGCAGTTTGTTCAAAAGTCGGGGAGCACAAACTGAAAAGGCTCTGTCTCCATAATGCTTTAGTTTTGATCGTTTTTGTTGCAGATTGATGCCATTCATAGATCGCAATGAATACTTTGATGTCTTCACCTCGAGTAGATCATTTATATATCCTGGTGCTTGATCGTGTAATCAAGCGAATCACGAGATAAATATTTGCGAATTCTCCTGATGTGATATAACTTTAGAGGACTTAGAGATGCTATCCGGCACTTTTCTGATATATGTTTCTTCATATTAAGTGTGCTGTCCAAGCAGACACCCAAATTCTTGACATGAGAAGAAATTTCAACTGGATCATTTCCAACTTTAATGGACTGAACCTTTAATTGTTCTATAGCATGGCTTGATCCAAAAGCAATAAACTCTGTTTTAGCTTGGTTCTTCTTCAAGCGATTTTCTACCATCCATACACAAAGTTTTCAAGACATGATTCAATGTTAGCAAGTGATAGTGAAACTGACTCTGTATTAGTAGACGATTGTGAATATAGCGCATGATCATCTGCGTAACCCATAACGGAAATGTTATCATCAATGACATTTCCCAAGGTGCTTGCATACACCGAGTACAAGATGGGACCCGCACATGATCCCTGTGGTACTCCAAATCTCAATTCTGATTCATCTGATATAATGTTATCTAGTTTAACCAAGTTGAGTCCTAGATTCTATGTAGGAATTAAACCATTTCAAAGCTGTACTTGCCACTCCAAAGCATGACTCAAGGACTTCCATCAAGATTAAATGATCAACAGTATCAAAAGCAGCAGATAAATCTATAGATGCCAAAAATGATACTTTGTGGTTATCCACTGCAATGAGCAAGTCATTTTGTACAAGTGCAGTTTCAGTGCTGCAATGTTCCCTATAAGCAGACTGGTAGCTACGAAGTAGATTGTGTTCTTTCAAATGAGGCATGAAAATAGACAGTGCAGCTTTTTCAGCAACTTTGGAAATGAATTGTAAGTTGCTGACTGGTCTATCATTTTTGTTGACCAACTCTAAAGATAATTTCTTCAGCAAAAGTATCAGTATTGCCTCTTTCCAATTACTTGGAAAAGACCCATTTGCAAGAGAAAGATTCACCATTTTTGTGATCAGGGGAAGAAGAACATCAATATATTCTTTGATTAACCTGGTGGGGAAAGGATCAAGATGGTAGTCAGTTGTTTTTGAATCAACAATCAGTTTTCTAATTTGGTCTGCACTAATTTCTGTGAATTTCTCAAATTTATCCACTGCAACCATTATTGGTTCATACTGCTCAAATTTGTCCAGCTCACTTCTTATTTTCTCAATATTTATCCCAAGAAGTTTGATAAGTTCTCAGCAAGTTCTATTCTATTACCCGGTGGCAATGGATTTCTCTTAGTATTGTTTGTAATTTGATTTACAACCTTGAAAAACTTTTTGCTGTCATGTACACATTCTTCTATTTCTGACTTGACAAAGGAAGATTTCAATTCCCTTAATTTATTATTGTAACTAGATCTCAGTGATTTAAAGGTTCTAAGATTTTCCTGAGACTGGTGTTTGTGCCACTTTCGTTCAGCTTTACGCAAAGAACATTTCAGACCCTTCAGACAAGGGTCATACCATGAGAGAAGGGGCCTAACTGTAACCATCTTGGTTTGATTGTCCATAATACCTTTAAGGCTTCTTTCATATGTTACTACTAATGTATCAAGGTCATCCCCTTTAGAATAACTGTTGGCCAATTCTTGCAAATCATTTTTCATTGCATTGTAATCAATAGATTTAATTTTTCGGTACGGAATTTCCCTTTTTTTAAGGCCAGGCTTTTAAAATATCAATATTCTGTAAAATGCGATTGCTCGCAACATGCTTTTCATGTCTTTAATTCGCCACCTATCCCGCAACAGAAGAAAAGGATGAAAATCTATCAAAATCATTTGGTCCTAGACCCAAATACACATGAAAATCTATTTATCGTGTACGGTTAGAAGAGGGCCTAACTACTCAAAGAAACAGGCATCTGTTTGGTCTTTTGCGCTTTTTCTTTTCCAGTGCTGGCGTTTCGCCCACCAGGGCATCTTCAGAGCAACTGAATAAATTAAAGAAGTCAACCTATATTTATAGTCAAAGAATTTAATTACAAGAATTGATATCCATATAAGGTCCTTCCGGTTCTTCATAAAGCGTTTAAGCTTCGTCCTTCTTGCTGTTGTTGTTATTGTTTTGTCATTCTTCTTCATTGTATCCCGGTTGCTGTTCTTGTTGTTCTTTGTCATTCCACGTAAGATTGTTTCTTAGATGTTGTTGTGTTCTTTCTTGCTTTCTTGCTGTTGTTGTTACTATTGTTCTTCGTTGTCTTTGTTCTGATTGTTGTTGTTGTTGTCGTTGTTGTTGTTGTTCTTTGTCATTTTACGTCAGATTGTTTCTTCGATGTTATTGTGTTGTTTATTGCCGTTCTTGTTGCTGTTGTTCTTCGTTGTCTTTTATTCTGATTGATGTTGTTGTTGTTGGTGTTGTTCTTTGTTATTTCGCGTCAGATTGTTCTTTGTTTTTGTTGTTGCTGTTTCATATTTCATTTTCATTTTCATTTCATTTCATTTTAATTCTTTTAAGGAGGGTTGCCCTTCAACGAGTTGATTTTCAAGGGGCCCTCCGATAAAAACATTAATTACAATCTAAGGTACAACGGTACAAAATAAAAGCTATTAATTAAATAAAACTATAAAACCTTATTTACAATATTTTTAATCTATGTACAATAATGGTCAAAATTACAATAAAAACGAAAGAAAGAAAAGTGCCTGTTTCTAAATAGTTTTCTTAAAACTATACAGAGAGGTTGCCTGTTTTGACTCGGCTGACAGGCTATTCCATAGTTTTGCACCTTTGTAAGAGAAACATCTCTGGCCATTTGCTGACCTTTTCATCGGCAACTTCAGGTCGGTCCCCGTATTGCGAAGGCTATATGATGAGCAGAGCGCATTTCTTGTGAAGAGATCACACAGGTATTGTGGAGCAAGATCATTCAGGGACTTGAAGACCATTGTCTTAGATTCACCAGTAACCAGCTGGTCAACGGTCTTCCATCCTAGCCCTTCAATAAGAGGTCATGATAACAGAGGTCATGATGTCAATATGATGTCAGATTGATGTTTCGTCGAGCGAGATTCGCCGTCCCAACTGATTTCGGTCCTTCGTAGCCGGTGGCTGATTCCATGAATCTAAAGCCACCTCGAGTGCACTTGTACCCTTTTCTTTCGTTTCTTCTCGTTTCTTTTCTATTTGGCGTCTTTCACAATTCGAGTGTCTTTCTGAAGCATCGGTTCTGAGTTGCAGTCTTTGCTGTTGGTGTTTCTTGTTGCAGTTGGCTTGTTGTTGACTTTGAAGCGCTTCCTGTTCTTTATAGCGGGCCATTCGGCATTGAAAATTTATTTAAATACACATAAAGAAAATTTCAAGACTGGTAACAGAATCTAGACTGATTACAATGAGTCCCAGTAATCGCTATTCAAAACGAGGCAATTAAACCAGACCGAGACCGCTCATACTGGGACTCATATCATTACGGCAATATTTTTGGACTGACTTTTTTCACTTTTGAACGCCCTGGTGAACGAGGCTGCTATACACGGTCATATACAAAGTATACAACCAATACAACGCCATTAGAATTTCTGCTAATTCCATTGATTGATGTTGACCAACGGAAACTCGAAGCTCAAAGCAGAGTTTCAAGCAGCTTGGCCGGACAGAACAAAGTTTTACGATGAAGAATACCATGAAAACAGTTGGCGACAATATCAAATCTGGGACAAATGCACTTTGGCGGACACAGTTTCCAAGGAAAACAGAGGTTGAATTGAATTGTATTGTTCGAACTAACTGCTGATTGGCTTTCTAAACAATAGTAATGTAAATCCCATCATCTGATTGGATATTGCAAGATTCGAACGTAATTCGACTAATTCGCAATTACTGGAGAACGTCAACATGACTTAAAGACCCTCTGCTAACCATTAGGCTTTGCGCGCCGCGGAGCAGCAAACGCACGAATGGAAGAATGCAATCAGTCTAGGAGTTCCAGGTGTGTAATGGCGGCGGTAAATGCGTATGGTTCTCCGGTGAGGCTCGAACATGGACACAAAGGCTCGGGTGACGACAGCATGGACGAGAATGGACCAATGATTCAGGTAATTTGCCTTACATTATAGCAAATTTGCAAAGCAATTATGTGTTAGATGAATGATATCGTTGGGATATCGTTTTATTTCCTTCATTCATGCCAGAGGAGGCTGTGTTTTTGTTGACCATTTCTTTTAGGCCCAACACAAATAAATGTTCGTCGAGTATGCATGGTTCTGTTACATTCCAACTGGACACATAGATTGACAGTCATTTCTCTTTTTCCGAGACCTACATGTTGTTGCAAGGGTGTCTGCTCGAAAAAAAGTGGAAAGAGACCCGGATGCCCTTGCAAAGATGCCAGAATTGCGTGTTGTGCCGAGTGCCTTTGTGGGAAGAAGAAAGGTGGGAGAATTGTGCAAAAGTGTGTAAACGGGAAGGTATGATATCAAGCATGCATACCACTTTTTGCATAGGTCTTTAGTTCTTTGGTTTAGTTCTTGTTTAGATCTTGGGCACCTTCAACTTTTTGCAAGAAAAATTGATGTGAGAATTGATTAGAACCAGCTGCTCTATGTTGAAAATTGTACCTATCTACAGCTACAATTTGCCAGAGCTCTTTTTAGATATTGTTCAATACATCTCTGACTATCTCTGTTGGGATGGACTAGTTTTATGGAGGCGTCGATCATACAGTATAGATACAGTCAAAACAATAACCATACTTAGGACATTGTTCAAATTTCTGATATGAGCTGCGCTCCAGTTGAATACTTCATCTAAATCATTTTAGCCAAATTCAATTGACCAAGAACTGCAACAAGAACCTGCAAATCCTGCACGTCGTGATGATCATGTGGGTATGGAACAGGAGATCGAGAGAGCAAAGAGACAAGTCCAAGGACGATGTTTTCACACACTTTCATGTTCTTATGTTTGTGAGAGGACTCACATCTCAATATATTTATCAGTGATTCAGCCTTACTAAAATATGCTTCATCCAAAAGCACATAAAATCTATGGTTTATGATTTTTTTTGCAACCACCTCTAAGGGGACCATTATCGAAATAAGGTCAACTTGATCTTTTAATGCTATCCCTGCCACTATGATTGGGGGTGTTTTTTAACTTATGTTCATTAAAGTTGTTACAGTATGTAAATTATATTTTAACTATTTTATATTTATTTGAACTATTGTAAACATTTAATTTTGTGGCGAATTTTAACATACATACAGTACATACATACATACATACTCTCTACCACATATACTTTGTGTGACACAGTTTTTTCAAAGTTTGTGCTTATGCTTTAGTTAACAATTACAAAATTTTATACATCTTATGCTTTCATGTTCAAATGTCTGAGTCCACAACCAATTTGGATGTTTCTGTCATTCATACAAAACATCATACATTCACCTGAAAATGATATTTTAACTTTTATGCCTGTGTATGGTATTGGCTCCCCAGTGAAAAGTTATTGTTTCAGCATGCTTTTCGATGAATGATAAAAACCAAGAAATATGGGACAGCAGACTCTAGACTATGAACCTAACTGTAAAAACATATCAATGTCTTCAAAATTTCTTTCCAGGATGTAGTCAAAGACCTCTCAATGGAAACCCTGCAAAAGCTTGTTTTGGAGTTGGCAGTGACTGGTGAAGGGAGTCTAGACTTTGTTAAAGATCTGGTTCAGGCTATTGAGCATCCTGAAAACATAGTGCAAAGGCCTGGATGTCAGGATTGGTGCAAATGTGGCAAATGCAAACCAATGGGAAAGCCTGAAGAACAAAAGTGTTGTAACCGTGTAACCTGTGTGACTAATTACTATATGTTTCGCAAACTATGCTTAGATAGGGATGTATTGCAACTCAATATCACTGCCCGTTGTGACATAAGAGCTGAGGCAATGAATTTCACAACAAATTCATTCAGAAAGGCAGCCTACTGTACCGCCAGTTTGCCTTATGGAAATATGGCAGACTTGGCTACCATAATCGCAGAGTTTTACCCTCATGTGTTGTGACTGCAATTCGCTCAGTGTACCCTTCTGCTGATGACCATTATATGGGTTTCAAACCAAGATAATTGAAATGTAACTAGTAAGTGTGAGGCCATATATGATCGAATGTAAATCTTGTCTTGGCAGCATAAAAAAGAGTTAAAACTTTAGATGTTTGTGCTCTTGATTTTTTTCTGGTGTTCACAGACAGTTATACCGTAGACTGGGCTCTTTAGAACAAAATTACTTACCAAAAGATATTCAAAAAGTTGCCTCTTCATACTGTATACCCATACATGGAGTAATTCTAAGAGTATACGTCAAATCTTCCAAAAGGTTGATGTAAAATTCGATGACCTATTTCTTGGACCTGAATGACTTCAAAGGAACTTTAGCTATATCATGTCCCTATAATTCTACCATGGACTATTCTAAATTTTCATAATTTTCAGAATGAGAGTGTTTTTTTCTTTTTAAACAATTCATGAAAAATTTTCAAAAAAACTCAAAACCATCATAATTCCTGAACCAATTGACGCAACATGAAATAATTTCCAAGAAAACCATACTGTAGTTTATGGATGTCTGCAAGATAGCATCAAGCAAGAGTCTGTCACTCTTTTGGTTTGTGATTAAGAAATTTGATAACATCACTCTAAATGACTTGAAATAAAAAGACGCTGTAATTTTGAAAAATTTTGAAAATACCTGACAAGTTGAACAGAAGAATTATAGGTTTCTTTCAAGCCATTCAGTTAGAGGAAACAGGTCATAGAACCTTGCACCTACATTTTTACGCTAATTTAACGATTTGGAACCTATACTTTTAAGAAATAATATTCTAAATCATATACAATGGGGTCCCAAGTCTGAGTTGACTGCCACCAAAATTTGTTATTTTTGTCCTTTATCAATCCAGCAATCGTAGGAGTCAGTCCAGAATATTTTGTACTGGGTCTGTTAATAAAAACAATCCACATTTGAAAAGCTGGCATGCTCCTAGGGATGATACTTTCATCCTCCCAAAAAGGGATAAAAAAAATTTAAGCATGTAAAGGCCATTGCTACAAGGCAGAACATTTTTTGCTTGTGATTAAGGCACACGCTTCAAACGTTTCTTGAAGGGCCTTTATGAAGAAATTCCGTCATAATTTCAGAATGGAGTGGCTGATTCAGTCATGTAAATTTCAAAATGGATTTGAACATGTACACCATTAAATGAAACACACAACATATTTTTTATAAGAAACTAAGAATTTGGGCCAGCGCTGAAACTTTCTTAAAATCATGAGATATTCAGTACTCAGAGTTTCTTAGAGGTTCCATAACGATCTTTCATGTTCAATACTGGTGCCTTTATATGTAAACAAGGTTTTGTGAAGCCTTTCTGATGTTTAGACATTAAAGTGCCTTCCAAGTATTATGGTACAGCAAACAAGTGAACATAAAGTAAAAATATGTTGAGGCTTACCTTTCTAAAATTAGTTAGTTTCTTAAATTGAATCAACATAGTTAAAAACTGGCCTGGGCCAAGTTAAAAATATAATCTATTGTATTCAACAACTTGGATGCCTGCCGTTTCATTGTGTAGCGAAGAAAAAAACGATGGGTTTGTGGGGGTTTCTTCAGCCTATTTATAGCAACTTGCCAATATAGCTATGTCTATTTCCTGTAATAAGTTCCTAGTACTGCAGTTTCTTAATATTTTGGTGATTAGTGTTGAGTTTCTTGTAAAAAATATGTGTATTTGCAAACTATCTTGATATCCTGGGAGCAGTAGCCTTTAAAATAGGGATTGTCTTGTTTGACTCACCTAGTTGTGTGTCATGAAACATTTGGCACCAGAGAAATAAATTGTTGCTGCAAAGAGAACAGCAAGATATCAGATTTTTTTGGACTTAACTGTACATGGTTGCACCTATTAATAAAAACTGTCAGTGCTTCTTTGCAATCCTTGACTTCCTCTTCTGTATCAGCTGACATGTTGGTGGTGCCTTATTAACTAAGTCTAAGTTTGGAGACACTAATTTTGGGTCACTTGGCACTCTTGCAACCCTCTCCAGCACAGTATCTTTCATTTCAGTTCGTTCATTGACAATCTTTGCAAGGCAGTATGGGACATAGCTATATGATTTCTTGACTTTCACTGGCTCTGCATGAAACTGCCGAGTATTCTTATTGTACTTTCTTTTGAAGCACAGTCTTCCATCTTTGGTTTTAGCTTGAGGTCTGTTAGCATGCATGTTGTGGTCAATTGCAGCAAGTGCCATTCTACACTTGAAAAAGGGATATTCAAAGGCAATCCTCTTTGGGGCATATTTTGTCAACATGCTGTTGAAGTTTTCAATTCCACCTGTGTGCCTGAATTTTGTGTATTTATCCAAGTTAACCAAGAACCTCGGATCAAAAACTACAGCTCTAAGTTTTCCTGTTGCCACAGAATCTTTGGTAAGGAATGTCTTTGGTTCTAACTCTGTGAGAGGACCATGATTACATGATGACTCTGCCCAAACATGCTCATTGCATACATGGTGTACAACGCCAAACCAAACATCCTTTAACTTCTCGGAATCTCCATTGGAATTTTCACAGGCATACCAAAAATGGTTTACAATGCTCTCTATCCATTGCTTGATACCTGTTGCATTCTTTTCCTTTGCAGCCTGGTGTAACTTTTTTGAAAGGCTTTTTGCCTTGTGCCAAATATCAAGGGAGTGTTTGAGATATTGTAGCTCTGGATGTGAAGCTAAAAATATAAAAAGACAAAAGGTTTACCACATGCACCAATGTATTAATGTAAAAACCTTGTCAGTGTATAAATTAACTTTCAAAATAGAAGTTTGGTTATGTCAAATATACACTGTGTTCATTGAATCATTCATTTTCACCAGCAAAAAGTGGACTCTTGTGGTGAACTCAGTATGGCAGTAATATACTAACACAATTACAACATTGGCATTCCTCATGACTCGCAGATCTTTACAGGGAATGTGCAATGGTAAAGAGGCTTGTCCATAAACAGAAAAAAGAAAAAACTCGGATACAGTATATACACGTTTAGGCATCCATACAACCTTTGTGCAACTTTGATTTGAATTGGATATTTTTAGATTTTTCGCTCTTTGCAAATACAAGTTTTTACCTTGCACAAACCCTGATGAGGACATTCCAAGTTTTATACTTTGAAAGTGGTTCTGAATTCAAAGTAACCAATAACACTTTTTCCATTTCATTCATAAGAATAGAATTGTTGCCCCTCTAATTGTTAAGCCAGTGTCAGATCCAACATGAGCCTAATTGTAATTTGCAACTGGGCCTGTGTAATATAATTGTTGTTATGAGACCTTTCAAGTTTCTATACTTTGAAAGTGTTTGAAAGTTACAAACAGACATGTAATGTAAATATACAAAAAATATGAAGGATCTCAATGTAAGCCTTGATTATCTTTAAACATCTAGCACTGTAAAGTTATACTCAATTTTTGGAAAGTGGTGCATTTGGAATAAAACAGTTTATTACCTCTTAGCTCTTCCACCCTCTTCATTATGGAGCTTGAGGCATCAGTAGCAATTTCATTAATGTCAAGGCTTTTCATCAGGCGAAGCAAGATCCTTGTGAGTCCCTCTCTCTCCATATTCGTAGACACCCCACCAGTTTCTCTCTTATCGAGTGTCTCAATGTCAACAATAAAATTACTTACAAGATCCATCAAAACGTATACACAGTACCGTGCAGAAAAACCTGGTGAATCATTTCTCCCATCACCACCTAACACAATGCTACTGTATGCTCCAAGCACCTCTACAACCTTAGCCTTCATGTTCTGCCACATATCAAGAACAACAGGTATTACAAATAATCTTTGATTTCTACAAAACACAGACTGATCAGGAACAGCCAGGTTAAGGAAATTTGCAAACTGAACAAATTTATTGTAACTGTTGCCAGATAGTATGATGCATGCTGTTATCAGCAAATCATTCACATATACATCAGAATAATGCGTTTGTGTAGCAACCTCTGAAGATACCCACATTCCAAAGTGTCCTTCTATGCAAGACCATCGTAATTTTACAACACCACCACGTAATGTCTCAGTGAATTTCAAATCCTTCCCACATAGCTCACTACCTTTAAACACTTCTTTACACTTAAAGCCCTTCAATTCTTTGAGTTTTGATAGTGAGACAATAAGCCTATCACCTTGTATATTTGCATTTGATGCAGCTGCATCATCCAAACAATATAAAGAATTCACTCCATCAAATAATTGTTCTTTCACCTCTGTAGCATTTGCTTCAGCAGGTGCATCAATTTCCCCACAACTACTGCTTTGCAATGTTGTTTCAAGGTCCATTGAAATTTCTGCAAAACTGGCTTCTTGGCTTTGCAAAAAGTATGTCCTATTGATGTCAATCATATTATCTTCAGCAGAAGCTAATTGCTCAATTTCATTTGGACTTGGGTTTTCATCTTCACTGCTGCTATCAGCACTATAAATCCTTGAAGCTCTAAATTGTTGCAATAAAGTCTCTTCGAAGGTTGTGTCTCTAAAACAGAAATTTGATTTTCAGATGGATTCCTCCAGTATCCAAAAATCACAATCAAATTAGACTTTTCTAACAATCATAAGAAATTTGATGCTATTTTGTATCCATATGAAAGGATGGAATTAATTTAATATTTTGGATAAAGTGAGGTTGCTTTCAAACACTGTTACAGTAATAAGCCCTGCTGTACTTTGAAGGGAGTACAAAGATGAGTACCATTGATGAGTACCAAAAAGATGCCAAAGAGTACCATTAGGGAGTACCATTGGTTGTTTTTGTTTGGTGTGAATTTCATACAGTCAGTTATTCTGGTAGCGGTGCAGAGCCTATCACTTACTTTGTGCAAAGTATGCTGGTCTTTGTACTCCCTTTAATAAAAAATTATCATGCTTTTCAGAAGTATGAAAACATAAAAAAAAAGCTAAAATGTCCTCAGTATCCATGTGATGATGTGTCAAATATATGCAAGTTTAGCGGATGAGAAAGATTTCTGAGCTTTTACTAAATTTGTCAAGGAAAAAAAAACTTCCACAAACCTATTCATGGTGTCTGGATCAAAGGAGCCATTGTCACTCTCTGAGTCAGTCTCTGAGTCACTCTCTGGGTCACTCTCTGTATCACAACATCCTTTGTCATATGGATCTCCATCTTCATCTCTCATTCTGCTCAATGTAAGTAGTCTTGAAGATACATTGATGTCTTCCAGGGTACTTCCATATATCAGTTCAGTGCTATCATCCTGGTTTTCTGGGGTAATGCCAGATACATTTTTTATTTGACTAAACTCCAGTTCCTGCCGACTTTGTTTCTTTTGTCTTGGAACTGCAGGAGTTGAGTGATTTGCAGTGCCTGCATTAGAACACAAAGATATTTTCACATTGGGTGTGGAAGCATTTAAACCTTGGCCTACAATATTTGGATCATAAAAACACATTCCTAGTATCTAATATGACAGTGTTGATGGTTTGAAAATTGAAGCTTGAAAGCTGCAGCAGCTTATGGAGACTTAGAGGAGAATACATGTCTTTGCTGCTCATTTTTATAACCCCTTATGATATAACACCAAACTCAAGATCCTTTAAGAACAATAAGAAAGCTTCTCCTAGCTTCTAAGTTTCTTGACTTAGTAATGGAAAAAGGTTGAGAAATTGTTTCTCAGAAAAAAAAATTTATTCAAATATGAGTCAACGAACTGTAAGCTGTTGTGCTAAGAAATTGAAAGGCATGCCTATTGCCTGCCTGCCTGCCTGGCCTGAATGAAAGAGTTGGGGCCTTACCACCATCAGTACTCTTTAGTTTAACTGGAGTTGTCGAAATTTCTGCTTCCATATCAATCGGCGAATGTATCATCACTCTTCTCGTGTCTTGTGCACAATATCGGTGGTCTTCTTGTTCTGTTTGCTTCTCCTTATCATTTCTCACAAAGTTATCTTGGCCTAATTGATTGAGCAGAAAGATAGCAAAATCATTGATTGTTATCAGACGATTTTTGTCAGGTGAAAGTTCCTTCTTTTTCTCGTTCCAAATTCTGAATGTCGACTCGGCAAAGTAGACCACTCTGCGTTCCTCTGAGCGTCTTGGACGACCCATTTTTTTCGTTGAATCCATTGTATGTAACTTGAAATTTCCGAGAGCGATAGCAACAAGAACAATACAGTGGCCTAGCTTCGCAGACTTTCAGATAATCTGAAAGTCCTTTCGCAACGCATTGTGGGATAGTAACAGCGCGCAAGGCGTCGTGGTTAGCAGAGGGTCTTTAAATATGGCCTAAAACTGCAGCAGGAGCCGGCAATCAATGGAGTCGTTTCGCTGCAAATTTTTGGGGGCTGCCGCCCCCAAGCCCCCGCTTGGTTCGATAGGTATACTTTAATCTTAGTACTGACGCATTTTCCATCCAAAATCAGTACACAATTCACACACGGAGAAATATTAAAAGTGTGTCCGCTAAAGTGCAAACTAGCCTCAAATCTTGTACGTAGGTACAATTTTGCTGCATTCGCTAAGCAGTAACTGATTTATTGTTAAGTTTTCAAATCAATGTGTTTCATTTGAAAACTACAAATGTTTGTGCTTTTCTGCCTGGGCCCTTATCGAAACGAGGCAGTCATAGTCATTTCAAAATAATGGCGTTTGATTATGAGTCGTAGTTAGGAGCGTCCGGCAGTATTTCAATAGCGATAACTACGACCATATCATCAGTCTAAACAGAATCAAGTTTTGGTGAATTTTCAGAACGTTTAGCTGTTTATTGCGTCACACGGTAGAGCTTTGCCAAGTTTGAACGGAAAAGCTAGGGCGGATTTCGTGCAATCGAATTTTACCCTTTTATTTACGACGAACTGGAAAAGCCTTACCAAACAGACTATTCCATTGGCTACGTAGCACGGTTCAAAATCCCCGGCCTTGATTATTTTCAATATTTTGATGGTTAGGCCTTGGAGACTTTGATAAGCAAACAACTTCTTCTCTATGCCGTAGTGTTTCCAGTTCGCTGTCGAAAGTAAACATAAACACAACATTCAATTGCAGGAAATCATCTCTGATTGTCCGTTCAAACTTGGCAAATTTTTATATTAACATTACAGGTGAAAACATTGCAAAAAGACAACAAAACTTTTGCAAAGCAATATCCTTTTTAGTGTCCAGTGGTCGTCAAGAAATCAACTAATTTCACATGGGAGTGGCTAATTTAAACATCAATTAGCTGCTCACTGGAGCAGAAATCAGAGTTACCCTTACCAACTAGCTGAGATAAAGATAAGATCTTCTACCGGGTGCCCCAAAAAAAAGGTAACAGATTTGATCGGGGCTAGCGATAAGAATTTATGTCGAATCAATCCCTGATAAGTTTTAAAGTACTCTTTGATAGTTAACTTGAAGATTAATACCTAGTTTGTTGATATTGGTGCATCGAGAGTTGTAATATTAATCTTGAAAGTCCAAATTTGCCTCTTACTCCAAACCAAAGCTTTTGAGTTTTGGCCTAAGCTGTTAATACGCTGCGTTGTGGAATCTCCTCAACCATAGCGAAGTACAGCAAGAAATGTTGTGCTTGGAAACACAACTGTAATAGAAATCTGAAACTGAGCTCTACAATTAAATTCAAGAATTTAATCCCACAGAGACTTCATTCTTAATTCATCAAAAACTTCACATTGCATCTGAGCAAAAACCAGAAATGTTTCGACCGCTGTGCAAAGTGCTTTTTGCGTCTGCAAAAGCTGCCAAAAACAGAACGGTGAGAGAGGGGTGAATTTCTGGGGACTGCACGCAGTTGCGAAGGAATCTATTGTGATCCAGGCCTCTTGAGACGAGGCTTGAGATTGAGAAGACGCCGAATGTGTCGAAAAGGGGATCAAATATGGTTGGAAAAATCATCGACCCTGGAAAGCTTCGATAAAAATGGATTATTTGGCTTTACTTTTCTTGGGCTGAAGGCGATATTTAGCAAGGAAAAATCAGAAAAGAGATCGGGATTTTGTGGAAAAACTGGTGGCTGCCGCAAGCTGAACGTTGGTGGATTTTATCTGCAGGATATGAGCATCATTTTGGGGCAGGTCAGTATTCTTGAAAAATTGGCTAAGTGTTTCATTTTTTACCATAAAGTTAGGGCTGTTTTCGATGACGAAAAATATCTCTTGTTTGTTTACATGTAAACAGGCAGCCTTCAGAAAGGTCTAAACAATGAATATGCCATAGACATTTTTATCCCAGCTTCTTTAGGATGTATAATTTCATGAAGCGTATTCCGATCATTTATCCTGGCATTTTTTGTCCACAAAAATATTTAATTTCTTAGCACGGGTCATTTTCTAATGGGAAAGAGGAAAAATCTAGTAGCCCCAGAAAACTGCAATTTGCGCAAAATGTAGTGGCTGCTGCAAAACGAGACTATCATCACTGTGTTGGCGAGATGTTCAGCTTCAAATTTCTCAAACCCGTTCTTGTCGAAAAATTGGCTAACATTGTTAATTTTCGTGTTTTACTTTGTAAACATTTGAACAAAATACGGCATCCATGCCTAGGCCATTCTATTGTCTTAGCATTCTTGCTGTTGTTGTCACTGGATGGCCTTTTGTTTTTCAGTCCTGCCTTTGTGTACTCAGACAGAGTCTCCTTGTGCTCTGATGCTCTATTACCTAGTTTCATCATGTTTTAAAAGGACTCTTTGCCTCATTAATGCACAATAAAATTAAAATTTACATTGTTAACTTATGACTTATTTGTTAATTGCTTTGAGTTCCTATTTTCATATCAAAATACCTGAATTTATTTGTGATCGATTCACCTTTGAATGACCCACATTTGGTTGCTGCACAGCATAAAAGCATATTCAGTTCTTTTACAAATTTAGCAATAATTCCACAATGTTGTGTCAGTTATTACAGTTATTACCCATCGCAAGTTTTTTTTATCTCTGATTTTTACAATTGGGCACTTGGTGGAAAGAACAGTTTGATGAGAAATCTCTAATTCTCCTTTATTTTTTCTCAGATACTGCAACATCAAATATGCTTGCTCCTGATACAACTCCTCCAATTTGCAAATTTTTGCTGGACTCTTCAAGATGTTCAAGACAGGATTCCCAAAAGAAGAATGGACACTGTTTGAAAAGGGTGAATTTTAGCAAATCTTGAGACATTGAAATATCTCCATTTCAGCTTTTGTAAAAATTTTTCTAAATGATTTTAAAGAATGATTTTAAATAAGTTGGTGATGTGGAATGCAGCTGTAAAGTCTTAAGGCATTTTTCTGTGACTACACCTGATAATTGTTGTATTTTCTTGTTTGAAATCCTTAGCCAGGGCCGAAGCCAGTGGGGGGGCTGGGGGGGGGGCGGAGCGCCCCCCAGAAGGCCATTTGTCGGAAATTTTACTCCACCTGTCGGATTTTGTTGTTGTTACAGGCCCACATTTAGAAGATTTTACTGGGACAATGATGCATAGAACATGAATTTATTGTCTTTCAAGGATAAAATTTGACATGGATTTTGAATCTACAGCATTTTTTCCTTCATATTGAACAATTTTGAAGGCTGCAACGTTGAAACTACAAAATAATTCCAAATTCTAGTCATTAAAGGAGCACATCAGTCCTTTGGTGCATGTTTTAACGTATGTTCCTAAAATTGGGGTTGCTGCTGTTGTTGTTGTTGATTTTAGAGCCTCGGAAAATTTTGGTTCTTTGCCCCCCTAAGAATTAAGGCTGGTATCGGGCCTGTCCTTAGCTAGCCATAAATAGTAGGATCTTGTAAATTTGGACCATTAGATTGAAAGATCCAGAATAGAAAATTATGCTCAAGATGGAGGAGAGGAGGGGCGGAACTTTTTATCAAGATGCATTGTATTCCAATTAAGAATTTTAATGATTTTGTAAGGATTCAATCAGAATGCCATGTATTAAATGGTATTAATTCCTCACTGCCATCTTTGAAGTAGTCAGTGCCTGATGAAAAAGGTGATGAGTTTGATGCAGAGGTGTAGGAACCATGGGGGCACTGGGAGCACATGCCCCCCAAATTGTGCAATTCTGATGAAAAGTGTGTCCTTTTTGTTTCGGGAACTGTCTGTCCTTGTAGTGTTATGCCCCCCAAGTTTAAAGGGCAGATAAACCCAACTGCGATTTTTTTATATAATAAACTTTAAACTATGAGGAATCCGATGGCAGTAATAGTTTTACCTATTGGGGTTCAAAAGGGTCGATTTGTGGGTTTTGAAAAAGGGCACTCCTTCCAAAAACCACGTGATGATAAAGGCCTGGAACTAGCAAATGCGTGACGCGAAGTGAGTCATAACAACTTCCAAGAGAGGCACAGGCAGTAGGCACAGGAAGAACTCAAGAAGCACACAGTGAATGAACCGCACGGTGTGGCGGACGCATCTCGATCAGTTTACATCGCTGTCTCTGTATGTTTTTCAACAAAATGTAGG
The DNA here is from genome assembly GCA_039566865.1 of Aurelia coerulea. NCBI lineage: Eukaryota > Metazoa > Cnidaria > Scyphozoa > Semaeostomeae > Ulmaridae > Aurelia > Aurelia coerulea. The sequence goes on along the minus strand of CM076949.1, from coordinate 12,491,644 downwards.
ATACTAGGAGTTCTCTGATATTTCCGAAGATCGAGCATGGAGCAACGCAACTTCAGAGCTGCTTCTGATGATGTAGAAGGAGCTAAATGAAGAAGCCAGTGACTGAGGCCAGGTTAGGCCTTATTAGGAGCTGGGGCTGCTTCATTTTCGTTGTGGTCGATTTTGTCAGTGCATACTTAAACGTTTGGGAGCCTCTGGAAGACGAATAATGGCTGTAGCATTATTATCGAAGGCTGGAGAAGAAAGAGAACGGTGGGAATGACTCAGTAGACGCCCTGATAGAGAACCGTTGTTGGATGCAAGATACGTTTTTTAGCATTTGTAACTCTACATTTAGTTTAGGCCTAGGGCGGCTGATCCCCTTGTTTGTGGTTGATCATCTGATAAATATGGTCCTGTCTTCAGCCTAAACTGTCAATATAAAACTTGACGGTCCCAAGTGCCTCACAAATGCAAAGCAAATATGCATTTGCCATGCATACAGAGGAAATAACCACGTCTTATTTGCAGTTTTTGACAAAAAAATGATCAGATATGCAAACCTGTTTTTTATGTTGGTTCCCTTGCCTATTTATGGTTTATTTTGTGTTATTCTGTTGTTTTTCTTGTTGCTTGTCTTCTATACTTTGGGCTGAGATTAATAATCTATGATTAGCAGAATCATGTTGCTTGGACAGCTTATTAGGCCCTATTTTGCCCCAGCTCACTTGCTACCTTCCTAAATCAAACTTTGCAATTTTTCTAGGTGCAGATGAGGCAAATGAAGAATTGATCTACTTGCTACTGACCAGTCTAAAAGCCTACTGCAAACACATTACTGTAAGTATGGATCAGGGAAGATGCACGTAAGGAAGTTTCAAAATTTTTATTCATTGGTCCATGTATACAACCAATGTCACTTTACAGTGAACAATGGCATGAAGATATCTTGATGGAATGAATGATATCATGATTCTTGTAACAATACTTAAAGTGATATGATTATCTCTGAAATACAAACATGCAAGTTTTCTTTCATAAAGAACTTGGATCAGCCCATGGTAGTAGAAGTTTCTTAATGTCATAAAAATGTCTGCATTTTGGTACTGAAAGTTCTTAATTTGCTTCCAATTTTATGGGGCATAAATTATAATGTAATTCGTACCCAGAATTACATATATTTGTTTCTTGAAATACAGGACAATTTAGCAAGAAAGAAGCGTAGTATCAGGGTCAAAACATAAAAGCATGGTGAATGATCCTCAAGAATAGAATGCTCAATCTGAATGAAACATAATTACACACAATAATGACTATGGATTGTTGATAGACGTATTGCCAGCAGCTTCCAAGACCAAACTATTCATTACAGAAAGTAAATTGCTAGCTGTCTACATTTGCATATCCCTCTCATTTATGCCCAGTTCTACATGCCTAATCAAAGATGACCTTTTCTATCTTTCCAGAGTTGTGCAAACTGTTCTCTGCCAAGGATTTGATGGGCTGATTCCTGGAAACCTCAGAAAGATGCCTGCCACTATACTGTTAGCCTGTGCCTACTGCCTATAATGCAGTCAGAGAGATGCTAAACTTGACCTGAGAGGGCAACATGTTACACTCAATGGGATGAACATGAGATAAACTGACACTGATCATCATCATTTAAACAATATTCACTACTTTGTAACCATGATAGACATTATCTACCGGGTGCACCAAAATAAACTGTGCAAAAAATGCAAAAAAGTCCCAGAGTCTATGTCAGGCTTTCTGCTAAAGAGACTGCCAAAGATTAAGTCATAAATCTTCAAAATCGGTAGTGTACGATTTATTGTGGCCTGCCAAACGTGCATAGTTTATTTTGGTGCACCTGGTATATCTTTTGAATAGTCACATGCAATTTTCATAATGCTCTTGCTCATATTTGTGTGATTTTATTTGTGATTTTATTTGTTGATATATGAGAACTTTCTGGACAAAAGCCAAAACAGAACAAATATGTCATCACAAAAAGACTTTGAAAACCCCAAAATAGTACAATGGGGTGAATGAGTAAGCAAGAGGTAAAAGAGGCAAAGCAAAACATTTTAATAAATTTAATCAAAATGTTGATTCATATATTGTCTTCAGATACAACACAACTGTTTTAATTAACTTCCTTGATCCTGTGAATGTTGGTTCAATATTTCATGAGTATTTTCTACCTATCAACACTACTAATTTTAGCCCCAGCTCAGTGGCAGAGCCAGAAAAAAATAATGAGGGGGTAAAATTCCACAATTGTCCAACTAGGGGGAGAGGGGATATTTCAGTTAAAATTTTAGCCAAAGTTAGAAGTGGGAGTATATTTCCTCATATCCGCCCCTGGCTCTGCACTGCCCCTAGTCTACCCTCTTACCCCCTGCAGACCCGAAATATTATCTAAAATGCTAAAATATTTGCAATGATATCAGCACTGCTCATTTCTGGGGCAATCAAGCAGATCCTTGTGACCTTTGGTTGTTTTTACGCACAACGGATAGCATCATGTTTTCTGTGTTCTTCTCTCCTCAACTGAAACTGAATCTGCGATGGAAACAAAAAACATAATTTGGAGCATTATTTTGACGCAAATCTGATGACTTCGCAATTAATGATGATTGTATTTAGCTGTGAATGGCTCAAACAATTCACTTTTGTGGTATTTGCAAAACCTACAGAAAAACACATATACATACATACATATACATATACATACATGGTAATATTGAGCTTATCCAAAACAGTTGTGGCTCTTCATCTCTTAAAAAAAAAACAATTTTTTTTAATCGAAAATAACTAAATTGTGTTACACATGATATCGCGAAAGAAAATTGGTTAAAAATATTAAAATGTTAAAAGATTGATAAAAATTAATTAATGGCGTCTTTTCGTTGTTCATTGATCCTCGCAAATAAATTATTCCGCAAGGCTGAACAGAATGCGGAAAGATTCTTAGCGTTTCTTATTTCTGTTGGAAGCTGATTAAAGTATTTGCTTGCTTCATCTTGGAAATTTCCGTTGATTAATGATGTCTGAAGTTTTAATTCATCGCTGTTTCGTAATGCTCTACCCGTTGTTTTGATCTCCAGTTTATTTATATCTGGCCAGTTGTCAGTGTGAATAGCTTTGTGTGTTAGCTTCAGATAATTGAATTCTCTCCTTTCTTTAATTGGTAGCCAGTTCAGTTTTACAATATCATCTCTTGAACAATATCTACCAAGTACGAAGCTTGCTGCTACTTTTTGCAGACGTTGTAGACTCTTTAGTTGCACATTGGTTAATGGAGAATAAACGTAATCGTTGAAGTCTATTTTCGAAAATATAAGGGACTCTATTAGATGTTTCCGAAGCCTTAATGTTGTAAAGTTTTTCAGTTTTCTTAAGACGGCTATTTTTCCATAGCAACTTGATAGCAATTTTTGCAAATGGCTCGTCCAATCTAGATTCTTGTCTAAGTGAACTCCAAGGAGTCGCGGGTTTTCATCCAAAACAAGGTTGTCATTCCCTAATAACAATGAAACAGATTTTTCGTTCAGCTTGTTTCTGTGATATAGATGTTTTGATGCACAGATCATATGCTTTGATTTTAGTGCATTTATTGCCAGAGAATGATCATTGGCCCATTTTTCAAGACTTTCAAGTGATGAATTCAAGTTTCTCTCTGCTTCGTGTAATTTGGTAGGCTTGCAAGATGCATACACCGTTGTGTCATCAGCATACTGAATGGTTTTAGATGGAAGTTTATCTTGAAGGCCATTCACATATAGATTGAAAAATAAGGGTCCCAGAATGGAGCCTTGAGGGACACCAAAAAGATTTGTCATTTTCTTGGATGTTTTTTCGTCAATCTGCACGAACTGCTCTCTGTTAGTTAGGTAGCTCAGAGTCCACCGGAGAAAATCTTTAGAAAAATCATATTTATGCAAGGTTTGTATCAGCATCTCATGTGATATTGTGTCGAATTCCTTTGAGAAATCGATAAGCACGCCTTTGCCAACCCACAATCACTTACAAAATTGTTGAGCCAAACTGAAAAAAATGAGTTTTTTGGCCCCCCTTTCCCCCATGTCAATGTTGTTTGGAAAAAAGTACTTGGCCATGCTGACAGACGTGGTTTGGCAACTTTTTAGTGGTTTTTCAACATTGACTAGGGGGGAGGGGGGAAAGCAGAGGCAAAAAACTGAAAATCTGAGGGTGGCTCAACAATTTTGTAAGTGATTGTCTGAAATGCTCGCAACTTCGACTTCAGTTTACACAAAGAGTACCGAGGCCAACTGCATGAAATTTTGTACTTGGCATATTATTGACACATAGTTTCAAAATGTGTTGTTTTTAAAATTTTTTACCAACTGTAAATAATTTACGAGATTTTTGAAAAAGGCACTTTTTCGCCATTTTGCAAGAAAATAGCATAATTGCATAGTTTTCTCGAAATTTTCATTTTTTTGACGTACTTTCCCTTTAGCTTCAATCTTGTAAGATATTGATATGATGCTTAGTTTCATTTGCCTTCAATCATACTCTGGCAACTGCGATGCAACTAGGGTGGGAGAGGGTATTTTCGTTTGGCCTATTTGTATGAAATTCTCCCTTTGACTGGCTATATTGTTCTTAAACGCTGTTCATAAACGTCATTTTTACAACAGAATTTTATAGTGATGATATTCTATATGTTTGAGTGATACAATTGAATAAAATGTTCTATTTACAATTATAATCGATATACGACTGTAACATTGCCATCTGGTTCGTGTGTGTTCATGGTGAATTACGTCATCAGTGCTCGCCACAAGGCTCACTACAATGCTCACCAACATTGCTCGTTTGTATTCCTTGTTTCTAACGAAGAAAAACGAAAAAACTTTGCGCAAAACGCATATTATCTTGTGAGTATGAGCAGACACTCTCACTGCAGACCAATGAGAATAAAAAATCTCCGCGGTGAGTTGAAATTGAACCAATTTACCAACATTGCTCGTTTTTAGTACCTTTAAAATATTTTTGAAATCCTTTTTAGTAGCTATAAAAGTGGGAATTGTTGAAGTTTTAGTCATTTTGCATCTAATCAGTGTAGAATTTTTGAGTAAAACGCTAGCCTATGTGTACCCACGGGCTTTTGCTACATCTTGGGTGGCTTCGTTTATTTGTTCGTCAACTTTCTTGGACGCACAAGAAACTTTAAAAAGTGAGAATTGTTGGCGAGCAATGTTCAAGATCACTCACTCAGTCTATCATTTAGTGATTTGACCTCTTGAACAATTGCAGTTCAGTGGTCCGATGATAAATTGTTTGTTATCGTTTATAAGTAGTTCCAAAAGAACTAATGCTGGTTTCAAAGGGGAAACATATACCCTTTTCATTCATTTGGCATTTAAAGAATAGAGGAATATTGGCCAATAAAGCATGGAGCCGTTATTGTCACCCCTCAAGCAGCATGACAAATACTGGTAGCAACATTACTTTGCGATTGCGAACCGAACAAACAAGGTTAAACAATTTTCTCAGTTGTCATATGTTTTAAGGTGAAATTTCTCGATCATGACGGCAATGAAAGAATTTAGACAAAGGCCTGTGTTTCTCCGTAAACACAGGGCAGCGAGTTGTCATCGTATGAAAGTAATACCGATGGTAATGAAAACCCCCCATTCTTATGCCGTTCAAGTGAAGTTTCCCACATTGAAATGCGGATAATCCTTACTGCAAAACACTCAACCACAACATCTGTAAAACTGTGACGACTTGGAAACTTGTCTAAGTCACCTTGACTGTAGGTGAGGAGCAAGATGGTGCTCTGTGGTGAACTTGCTGCCATTTTGAAGTCGAACTGTTGAATTTTCAAATTTCCCGCGCTCACTCAAGTGCATAAATTCCCTTCTAAATACAACAATATGGGATATATTTTGTCGATTATGGAGGTAATTGTAGAACAATATGTTTTATATCTCGAAGATACAACTAACAGAGACTATAGATGTTGTAAAGTCGTTTGAAAATTAAATTCCTTCTTTAAATGCGAGGCGTAGCAATGGTAAATTTAGGACGGCTGAAGGCCTACAAGTCTTCAGGCAGAGGGAAGTAATGGTAGACACGTTATCTGTTTAAAAGAGTCTGTATTTAAACGTGTATATTGCCATGTTTAACAAAATAAATTTTCCAACTTCGAATTATCGTTTCCCCATGCATCAGTCTTTATTTAAAAAACAGGCAGATTCCGATGAATTACCCAATTTTTTTGAAAAGCACGCAGAAAATGGGAAGTTGTGCTGCTTCGCCATTTTCATTTAAAAAATATAAGTTAGTAATTCAAAACGTTGATTCGAATTCTACTAATGCAATAACAGTAAATATCTTGTCATGTGGCCAACGCCTCAGCTGCTTATTAAGAGATGTAACCAACTAGGCCAATGGTGTAAAAATAGCCAAAATGAGCATATTTTCTAAGGGACGCTGCGAGGCCGCACTAGCGTTCAAAAATTCAAAAAAAAATAGAGGACTGCCTTTATGCAATTATTGCCAGCCCTGTTAATTTGAAAGTATTTGAAGGAAAGACCTTAAAGTTATGACGCCTTAAAGGTACAACATTTTCAGACAATCACTTACAAAATTGTTGAGCCACCCTGAAAAAAATGAGTTTTTTGGCCCCCCTTTCCCCCATGTCAATGTTGTTTGGAAAAAAGTACTTGGCCATGCTGACAGACGTGGTTTGGCAACTTTTTAGTGGTTTTTCAACATTGACTAGGGGGGAGGGGGGAAAGCAGAGGCAAAAAACTGAAAATCTGAGGGTGGCTCAACAATTTTGTAAGTGATTGCAGAATGTGATTGTTATTATCAGCATCCACTCTCCTTAGGCCCGCCCACAAGCGCCTGTCGACATTTGCAACGAAAAGGCTTCACGAATGAGCTGTAAATACAAATTATATCGTATGAGGCAGATAATACATAGGCCAACAAAAAGTCCGCGAAGAAGCAGAGCAAGAATGTTTACGAAGAAAAGGAAAACTAAGTGTGCAGAAAGAATGGATGTCCTTACCTGTCCACGAGAACAATCACTTGGCCATGTCTTGAACTTGATGTGGCAATTTCCGCTGTCATCATCTTCGGTGAGTGTATCGTTCGATATGAACTAATTCCATGTTCAGCACGCCGAAGAATTCTCAGAGATGGGCTCTAGGAGCCACCTGATGCACTTGTAGCGGACTGTTCAAAGTCGTTGGGATTGAAATACTTTGTGCAGATCCTCGATGTTTTTGTTGCTTTGCAGTTCTTCCATGTCCTCCTCTCCATGAGTCAGTCCACAGCTCATTGCAAGCGGTCAGCTCCAAAGTTAGGAATTATGAGCATATACATTCTTCTCTGCACAAGCTGACTCTCCAAAACGATAAACTGTACACTTTCTCGGCGTTTTGCTCTGCGACAAGTTAATACAAGTTGTTGTTTCTAACTTTAGTGTCTTGACTTTCAGTGAGTACACACCGACTCATCCATTCTCTCAAAGCTCTATGACTCACTTCGCGTCACGCCTCGGCTAGTTCCAGGCTCTTTTGCTTGCGCGGTTTTTTTTGGAAAATTTGGCTGAAAAACGGAATTCAATGGTCGATTTCGACAGGTTCCGCAGCTCATTTCGAAATCTTGTTTGAATTGTTGAAATCTCCGGGTCATAAATAGTGAAAATCAATAAAAATATCATTTGGGTTTATCTGACTTTTAAGATGCTTCCTACGGCTCTGGTTTGAAAGAGTACTGTATTGCAGCACATTGGCTCCCAAAAACAATTGTATCCTATTGTTGTAAAACTGGCACCATTTTGTACCTCAGAAGCACATTGTGGACAGAGTTTACCACAACAGGATGTCATTGCTTTTAGGGGTCAATCACCAGCGCACATTAAATACCAACACTCAGTCTAAATCAGTTGCTAGAATTTAAGGGGATGGGATTTGCCCCCCCCCCTCCCCTTCAAGAAGAGAACTCTGCTTTCTGCTTGTTGCCCAAATTTTGGCAAGAAATACACCCAGAACTGTGATAGTAGCCCTAGCCTCCATCTCCTCTTTTTATCTGCTTCACACAAAATGAAAGGGAGTATCATTGCAATACAAGGATCACCTAATTATTTTGTTATATCGAGGAAATCCAGTAAAAAATGTTCGTGCCCCATTGCCACGCTATCATTCAATTTTTGCCTCTTCGAGTTTGGTCTGCATCCACCACTGGCCTGGATGTTTCTGGTTGAATTTAAAAGGAGCCTAGTCTTGAAACTAAAACTGATTGATAACAATCTTTTGCTGGATGTTTTGAAATAAGCTACAAATAGTTCTTCATTTCGATCGTCGCGCTGCTAGCTATAGCATCAGCTGATTCAATTTCTGCTTTCCACCGTTGTGATTGTCACGTGATCACTTCGCCTCGTTTCCAGGAGCCATGCATGACCCTCCTGCGCGCGCATAAGAAACAATTCTGGTCTTTGCTTTGCATCTGCCTAAAAAAGTCATTCATAAGCGAAATAATTCCCTTGGGCTATATTGCATTTTCGTTACTCAAATCCTTGAATGAAATGTTTTTTTAACATCTCTAAATATTATTACGAAGCAAGCAATTGTGTATGCCCAAGGGAACATAAAAATGCTCACTCACTTGTGCTTGCTTGGCCTGGTGTACTATTGTAAATGCATTTATTTTGACAGCAGGAAGATATTCCCTGGTGACTTGAAGTTCATTACTATGTCTGTTAGTTTTCAGTTTTTATATTCTATTAACATGAGTACCCAAAGGACGAATCCTTGTCCAACACAATTCTATGACTGAGGAGATTCCTCTGGCCAGCGAGTTTTCAGTTTAGGCCAAAACCCAAAAGCTCTCGTTTGATGATGAACGTAAATTTGGACTTTCAACATTAATATTCCAACTCTAGATGCACCAATATCAACAAACTAGGAATTAATCTTCAAGTTAACTATCAAAGAGTACTTCAAAACTTATTAGGGATCGATTCGACGTAAATCCTTATTGCTAGCCCTGATCAAATCTGTTACCTTTTTTTGTGACACCCGGTAATATAAAAATCAGCAGTCGAGAAAGTGTTTAAGCACTGTAGCAGCTTCACCAGAGAGCTTTTCCAAAAGTTATTAGGCCAAAGCAATTTTTCTTCCTGTGAAGTGAAAGATTTTAATTTGTTCGCCCACATAAGATCACTTCAAAAGTAATAACAACCGAACAGATCGAAAGTCTGTGGAATTTTTGCTCGGCAGCAAAAGAGATGATTTTGCATTTCCTCCACGTAGATAATACTGTGCAGACAAGCAAATCTATTTCCGGAAAATCCATTGCTGGGAAGTTTTCGCTAGAAGTCTGTAATCCATTTTCTAGGCTACTGAAAAAGGGACAAGGCTATTAGAAAATTCGATCAGTTATCAATAAGCAACTGCGAAAGAATTTCTAAAGAGTTCGCATGGCAATGAACAAGACGTAACAGAGATGAAAGAAACCATGAACGGCGTACCAGAAAAACCTACCACACATTTAAAAATAGTACAACAAAAATATCACCTGATACTTTGCATTTGGTTCTGCTATCCGTACCAAAAGGGATCTATTTCGAAAGTGATCCCGTTTGGATACGATCCCAAAGAGGTCTCGTGTAAACGGTTGAGATCGGATCGACACTGTTGCGGATAGGAAATGGCGCAAGAAAATTGAGAAGCCTTTGTTGGCATTTCAAATAACGCGATGAGAAATGAGACAAAGAGTGTACCAGAGCGGAAAATTGCAAAGGATTCAATTAGAAATCAAAACAAAAAGTGAATCAGAGCGCAAATTTTATAGGTTTCCGTTAGAAATTAGACAAAAGGTGTGCCAGAGAGCAAAATTGCAAAGGATTAAATTAGAAATGAGACAAAAGGTGTATCAGAGAGCAAAATTGCAAAAGATTCAATCAGAAATGAGACAAAAGGTGTACCAGAGCGCAAAATTTCAAAGGATTCAATTAGAAATGAGACAAAGAGTGTATCAGAGTGCAACATCTCAAAGGATTCAATTAGAAATGAGACAAAGAGTGTATCAAAGTGCAAATTTTAAATGATTCGATTAGAAATGAGACAAAAGGTGTAATCAAACGCAAAATCTGAACGGATTCAATTAGAAATTAGAAAAGGTGTACAACAGCGCAAAATAGCAAAGGATTCAATTAGAAATGAGACAAAAGGTATACCAGACTGCAAAATTGCAAAGGATTCAATTAGAAATGAGACAAAAGGTGTAAAAGAGCGCAAAAATTGCAAAGGATTCAATTAGAAATAAGACAAAGAGTGTACCAGGGGGCAACAGTTCAAAGGATTCCATTAGATATTACACAAAAGGTGTACCAGAGCGCAAAATTTCAAAGAGATTCAATTAGAAATTAAAAAAAAGGTGTACTAGGGCGCAAAAATTTCAAAGAATCTAATTAGAAATTACAAAAAAGGTGTACCAGAGCGAAAAATTTCAAAGGATTCAATTAGAAATGAGACAAAAGGTATACCAGACTGCAAAATTGCAAAGGTTTCCATTAGAAATGAGATTAAAGGTGTGCCAGAGAGCAAAATTGCAAAGGATTCAATTAGAAATTACACAAAAGGTGTACCAGAGTGCAAAATTTCAAAGGATTCAATTAGGAATAAGACAAAGAGTGTACCAGGGCGCAAAATATCAAAGGATTCAATTAGAAATGAGACAAAAGGTGTACCAGAGCGCAAAATTTCAAAGGATTCAGATAGAAATGAGACAAAAGGTGTACCAGAGCGAAAAATTTCAAACGATTCAATTAGAAATGAGACAAAAGGTATACCAGACTGCAAAATTGCAAAGGTTTCCATTAGAAATGAGACAAAAGGTGTGCCAGAGAGCAAAATTGCAAAGGATTCAATTAGAAAAGAGACAAGAGGTGTACAAGGGCGCAAAAATTCAAAGAATTTAATTAGAAATTAGAAAAGGTGTACCACAGCGCAAAATTTCAAAGGATTCATTAGAAATGAGACAAAAGGTATACCAGACTGCAAAATTGCAAAGGATTCAATTAGAAATGAGACAAAAGGTGTAAAAGAGCGCAAAAATTGCAAAGGATTCATTTAGAACTAAGACAAAGAGTGTACCAGGGGGCAACAGTTCAAAGGATTCCATTAGATATTACACAAAAGGTGTACCAGAGCGCAACATTTCAAAGAGATTCAATTAGAAATTAAAAAAAAGGTGTACTAGGGCGCAAAAATTTCAAAGAATCTAATTAGAAATTACAAAAAAGGTGTACCAGAGCGAAAAATTTCAAAGGATTCAATTAGAAATGAGACAAAAGGTATACCAGACTGCAAAATTGCAAAGGTTTCCATTAGAAATGAGATTAAAGGTGTGCCAGAGAGCAAAATTGCAAAGGATTCAATTAGAAATTACACAAAAGGTGTACCAGAGTGCAAAATTTCAAAGGATTCAATTAGGAATAAGACAAAGAGTGTACCAGGGCACAAAATATCAAAGGATTCAATTAGAAATGAGACAAAAGGTGTACCAGAGCGCAAAATTTCAAAGGATTCAGATAGAAATGAGACAAAAGGTGTACCAGAGCGAAAAATTTCAAACGATTCAATTAGAAATGAGACAAAAGGTATACCAGACTGCAAAATTGCAAAGGTTTCCATTAGAAATGAGACAAAAGGTGTGCCAGAGAGCAAAATTGCAAAGGATTCAATTAGAAAAGAGACAAGAGGTGTACAAGGGCGCAAAAATTCAAAGAATTTAATTAGAAATTACACAAAAGGTGTACCAGAGCGCAAAATTTCAAAGAATTCATTTAGAAATGAGACAAAAGGTGTACCAGAGCGCAAAGTTTCAAAGGATTCAATTAGAAATGAGAAGAAAGGTGTACCAGAGCGCAAAATTTCAAAGGATTCAATTAGAAATGAGACAAAAGGTGTAACAGGGCGCAAAATTTCAAAGAATTTAATTAGAAATTACACAAAAGGTGTACCAGGGCGCAAAATTTCAAAGAATATAATTAGAAATTACACAAAAGGTGTACCAGGGGGCAAAATTTCAAAGGATTCAATTAGAAATTACACAAAAGGTGTACCAGGGCGCAAAATTTCAAAGAATATAATTAGAAATTACACAAAAGGTGTACCAGAGCGCAAAAATTCAAAGAATATAATTAGAAATTACACAAAAGGTGTACCAGGGCGCAAAATTTCAAAGAATATAATTAGAAATTACACAAAAGGTGTACCAGGGCGCAAAATTTCAAAGAATATAATTAGAAACTACACAAAAGGTGTACCAGGGCGCAAAATTTCAAAGAATATAATTAGAAATTACACAAAAGGTGTACCAGAGCGCAAAATTTCAAAGGATTCAATCAGAAATGAGACAAAAGGTGTACCAGGGCGCAAAATTTCAAAGAATATAATTAGAAATTACACAAAAGGTGTACCAGGGCGCAAAATTTCAAAGAATATAATTAGAAACTACACAAAAGGTGTACCAGGGCGCAAAATTTCAAAGAATATAATTAGAAATTACACAAAAGGTGTACCAGAGCGCAAAATTTCAAAGGATTCAATCAGAAATGAGACAAAAGGTGTACCAGGGCGCAAAATTTCAAAGAATTTAATTAGAAAATACACAAAAGGTGTACCAGGGCGCAAAATTTCAAAGGATTCAATTAGAAATGAGACAAAAGGTGTACCAGAGCGAAAAATTTCAAAGGATTCAATTAGAAAAGAGACAAAAGGTGTACCAGGGCGCAAAATTTCAAAGAATATAATTAGAAATTACACAAAAGGTGTACCAGGGCGCAAAATTTCAAGGAATATATTTAGAAATTACACAAAAGGTGTACCAGAGCGCAAAATTTCAAAGAATATAATTAGAAATTACACAAATGGTGTACCAGGGCGCAAAATTTCAAAGAATATAATTAGAAATTACACAAAAGGTGTACCAGGGCGCAAAATTTCAAAGAATATAATTAGAAATTACACAAAAGGTGTACCAGAGCGCAAAATTTCAAAGAATATAATTAGAAATTACACAAAAGGTGTACCAGAGCGCAAAATTTCAAAGGATTCAATTAGAAATTACACAAAAGGTGTACCAGGGCGCAAAATTTCAAAGAATATAATTAGATATTACACAAAAGGTGTACCAGAGCGCAAAATTTCAAAGGATTTAATTAGAAATTACACAAAAGGTGTTCCAGGGCGCAAAATTTCAAAGAATATAATTAGAAATTACACAAAAGGTGTACCAGAGCGCAAAATTTCAAAGGATTCAATTAGAAATGAGACAAAAGGTGTACCAGAGAGAAAAGATTCAAAGGATTCAGTTAGAAAAGAGACAAAAGGTGTACCAGAGCGAAAAATTTCAAAGAATTTTATTAGATATTACACAAAAGGTGTATCAAAGCGCAAAATTTCAAAGAATTCAATTAGAAATGAGACAAAAGGTGTACCAGGGCGCAAAATTTCAAAGAATTTAATTAGAAATTACACAAAAGGTGTACAAGAGTGCAAAATTTCAAAGCATTGAATTAGAAATGAGACAAAAGGTATACCAGGGCGCAAAATTTCAAAGAATTTTATTAGATATTACACAAAAGGTGTACCAGAGCGCAAAATTTCAAAGGATTCAATTAGAAATGAGACAAAAGGTGTACCAGGGCGCAAAATATCAAAGAATTTAATAAGATATTACACAAAAGGTGTTGTGGCGCAGTGGTGTAATCCTCTGACTTTGCAGCCAGAACAGTCAGGCGGAGTGGGTTCGATACCCGGTAGGACCCCACCACTTGAGCGTCATGACAAGGGGTCTCGGACTCGATTAGGTATGCTCTATTTCTGCGATCCCAGCGCTTGGCGCTGAAAAACGCAACTTCACCTTCACCTTCACCTTCAAAAGGTGTACCAGAGCGCAAAATTTCAAAGAATTTAATTAGATATTACACAAAAGGTGTACCAGAGCGCAAAATTTCAAAGGATTCAATTAGAAATGAGACAAAAGGTGTACCAGGGCGCAAAATTTCAAAGAATTTAATTAGAAATTACACAAAAGGTGTAACAGAGCGCAAATTTTCAAAGGATTCAATTAGAAATGAGACAAAAGGTGTACCAGGGCGCAACATTTCAAAGAATTTAATTAGATATTACACAAAAGGTGTAACAGAGCGCAAAATTTCAAAGGATTCAATTAGAAATGAGACAAAGAGTGTATCAGAGTGCAACATCTCAAAGGATTCAATTAGAAATGAGACAAAGAGTGTATCAAAGTGCAAATTTTAAATGATTCGATTAGAAATGAGACAAAAGGTGTAATCAAGCGCAAAATCTGAACGGATTCAATTAGAAATTAGAAAAGGTGTACCACAGCGCAAAATAGCAAAGGATTCAATTAGAAATGAGACAAAAGGTATACCAGACTGCAAAATTGCAAAGGATTCAATTAGAAATGAGACAAAAGGTGTAAAAGAGCGCAAAAATTGCAAAGGATTCAATTAGAAATAAGACAAAGAGTGTACCAGGGGGCAACAGTTCAAAGGATTCCATTAGATATTACACAGAAGGTGTACCAGAGCGCAAAATTTCAAAGAGATTCAATTAGAAATTAAAAAAAAGGTGTACTAGGGCGCAAAAATTTCAAAGAATCTAATTAGAAATTACAAAAAAGGTGTACCAGAGCGAAAAATTTCAAAGGATTCAATTAGAAATGAGACAAAAGGTATACCAGACTGCAAAATTGCAAAGGTTTCCATTAGAAATGAGATTAAAGGTGTGCCAGAGAGCAAAATTGCAAAGGATTCAATTAGAAATTACACAAAAGGTGTACCAGAGTGCAAAATTTCAAAGGATTCAATTAGGAATAAGACAAAGAGTGTACCAGGGCGCAAAATATCAAAGGATTCAATTAGAAATGAGACAAAAGGTGTACCAGAGCGCAAAATTTCAAAGAATATAATTAGAAATTACACAAAAGGTGTACCAGAGTGCAAAATTTCAAAGGATTCAATTAGGAATAAGACAAAGAGTGTACCAGGGCGCAAAATATCAAAGGATTCAATTAGAAATGAGACAAAAGGTGTACCAGAGCGCAAAATTTCAAAGGATTCAGATAGAAATGAGACAAAAGGTGTACCAGAGCGAAAAATTTCAAACGATTCAATTAGAAATGAGACAAAAGGTATACCAGACTGCAAAATTGCAAAGGTTTCCATTAGAAATGAGACAAAAGGTGTGCCAGAGAGCAAAATTGCAAAGGATTCAATTAGAAAAGAGACAAGAGTTGTACAAGGGCGCAAAAATTCAAAGAATTTAATTAGAAATTACACAAAAGGTGTACCAGGGCGCAAAATTTCAAAGGATTCAATTAGAAATTACACAAAAGGTGTACCAGGGCGCAAAATTTCAAAGAATATAATTAGAAATTACACAAAAGGTGTACCAGAGCGCAAAATTTCAAAGAATATAATTAGAAATTACACAAAAGGTGTACCAGGGCGCAAAATTTCAAAGAATATAATTAGAAATTACACAAAAGGTGTACCAGGGCGCAAAATTTCAAAGAATATAATTAGAAACTACACAAAAGGTGTACCAGGGCGCAAAATTTCAAAGAATATAATTAGAAATTACACAAAAGGTGTACCAGAGCGCAAAATTTCAAAGAATATAATTAGAAATTACACAAAAGGTGTACCAGAGCGCAAAATTTCAAAGGATTCAATTAGAAATTACACAAAAGGTGTACCAGGGCGCAAAATTTCAAAGAATATAATTAGATATTACACAAAAGGTGTACCAGAGCGCAAAATTTCAAAGGATTTAATTAGAAATTACACAAAAGGTGTTCCAGGGCGCAAAATTTCAAAGAATATAATTAGAAATTACACAAAAGGTGTACCAGAGCGCAAAATTTCAAAGGATTCAATTAGAAATGAGACAAAAGGTGTACCAGAGCGAAAAGATTCAAAGGATTCAATTAGAAAAGAGACAAAAGGTGTACCAGGGCGCAAAATTCGAAAGAATTTAATTAGAAATTACACAAAAGGTGTATCAAAGCGCAAAATTTCAAAGAATTCAATTAGAAATGAGACAAAAGGTGTACCAGGGCGCAAAATTTCAAAGAATTTAATTAGAAATTACACAAAAGGTGTACAAGAGTGCAAAATTTCAAAGCATTGAATTAGAAATGAGACAAAAGGTATACCAGGGCGCAAAATTTCAAAGAATTTTATTAGATATTACACAAAAGGTGTACCAGAGCGCAAAATTTCAAAGGATTCAATTAGAAATGAGACAAAAGGTGTACCAGGGCGCAAAATATCAAAGAATTTAATAAGATATTACACAAAAGGTGTTGTGGCGCAGTGGTGTAATCCTCTGACTTTGCAGCCAGAACAGTCAGGCGGAGTGGGTTCGATACCCGGTAGGACCCCACCACTTGAGCGTCATGACAAGGGGTCTCGGACTCGATTAGGTATGCTCTATTTCTGCGATCCCAGCGCTTGGCGCTGAAAAACGCAACTTCACCTTCACCTTCACCTTCAAAAGGTGTACCAGAGCGCAAAATTTCAAAGAATTTAATTAGATATTACACAAAAGGTGTACCAGAGCGCAAAATTTCAAAGGATTCAATTAGAAATGAGACAAAAGGTGTACCAGGGCGCAAAATTTCAAAGAATTTAATTAGAAATTACACAAAAGGTGTAACAGAGCGCAAATTTTCAAAGGATTCAATTAGAAATGAGACAAAAGGTGTACCAGGGCGCAACATTTCAAAGAATTTAATTAGATATTACACAAAAGGTGTAACAGAGCGCAAAATTTCAAAGGATTCAATTAGAAATGAGACAAAGAGTGTATCAGAGTGCAACATCTCAAAGGATTCAATTAGAAATGAGACAAAGAGTGTATCAAAGTGCAAATTTTAAATGATTCGATTAGAAATGAGACAAAAGGTGTAAAAGAGCGCAAAAATTGCAAAGGATTCAATTAGAAATAAGAAAAAGAGTGTACCAGGGGGCAACAGTTCAAAGGATTCCATTAGATATTACACAGAAGGTGTACCAGAGCGCAAAATTTCAAAGAGATTCAATTAGAAATTAAAAAAAAGGTGTACTAGGGCGCAAAAATTTCAAAGAATCTAATTAGAAATTACAAAAAAGGTGTACCAGAGCGAAAAATTTCAAAGGATTCAATTAGAAATGAGACAAAAGGTATAACAGACTGCAAAATTGCAAAGGTTTCCATTAGAAATGAGATTAAAGGTGTGCCAGAGAGCAAAATTGCAAAGGATTCAATTAGAAATTACACAAAAGGTGTACCAGAGTGCAAAATTTCAAAGGATTCAATTAGGAATAAGACAAAGAGTGTACCAGGGCGCAAAATATCAAAGGATTCAATTAGAAATGAGACAAAAGGTGTACCAGAGCGCAAAATTTCAAAGAATATAATTAGAAATTACACAAAAGGTGTACCAGAGTGCAAAATTTCAAAGGATTCAATTAGGAATAAGACAAAGAGTGTACCAGGGCGCAAAATATCAAAGGATTCAATTAGAAATGAGACAAAAGGTGTACCAGAGCGCAAAATTTCAAAGGATTCAGATAGAAATGAGACAAAAGGTGTACCAGAGCGAAAAATTTCAAACGATTCAATTAGAAATGAGACAAAAGGTATACCAGACTGCAAAATTGCAAAGGTTTCCATTAGAAATGAGACAAAAGGTGTGCCAGAGAGCAAAATTGCAAAGGATTCAATTAGAAAAGAGACAAGAGTTGTACAAGGGCGCAAAAATTCAAAGAATTTAATTAGAAATTACACAAAAGGTGTACCAGGGGGCAAAATTTCAAAGGATTCAATTAGAAATTACACAAAAGGTGTACCAGGGCGCAAAATTTCAAAGAATATAATTAGAAATTACACAAAAGGTGTACCAGAGCGCAAAATTTCAAAGAATATAATTAGAAATTACACAAAAGGTGTACCAGGGCGCAAAATTTCAAAGAATATAATTAGAAATTACACAAAAGGTGTACCAGGGCGCAAAATTTCAAAGAATATAATTAGAAACTACACAAAAGGTGTACCAGGGCGCAAAATTTCAAAGAATATAATTAGAAATTACACAAAAGGTGTACCAGAGCGCAAAATTTCAAAGGATTCAATTAGAAATGAGACAAACGGTGTACCAGGGCGCAAAATTTCAAAGAATTTAATTAGAAAATACACAAAAGGTGTACCAGGGCGCAAAATTTCAAAGGATTCAATTAGAAATGAGACAAAAGGTGTACCAGAGCGAAAAATGTCAAAGGATTCAATTAGAAAAGAGACAAAAGGTGTACCAGGGCGCAAAATTTCAAAGAATATAATTAGAAATTACACAAAAGGTGTACCAGGGCGCAAAATTTCAAGGAATATATTTAGAAATTACACAAAAGGTGTACCAGAGCGCAAAATTTCAAAGAATATAATTAGAAATTACACAAAAGGTGTACCAGGGCGCAAAATTTCAAAGAATATAATTAGAAATTACACAAAAGGTGTACCAGAGCGCAAAATTTCAAAGAATATAATTAGAAATTACACAAAAGGTGTACCAGAGCGCAAAATTTCAAAGGATTCAATTAGAAATTACACAAAAGGTGTACCAGGGCGCAAAATTTAAAAGAATATCATTAGATATTACACAAAAGGTGTACCAGAGCGCAAAATTTCAAAGGATTTAATTAGAAATTACACAAAAGGTGTACCAGGGCGCAAAATTTCAAAGAATATAATTAGAAATTACACAAAAGGTGCACCAGAGCGCAAAATTTCAAAGGATTCAATTAGAAATGAGACAAAAGGTGTACCAGAGCGAAAAGATTCAAAGGATTCAATTAGAAAAGAGACAAAAGGTGTACCAGGGCGCAAAATTCGAAAGAATTTGATTAGAAATTACACAAAAGGTGTATCAAAGCGCAAAATTTCAAAGAATTCAATTAGAAATGAGACAAAAGGTGTACCAGGGCGCAAAATTTCAAAGAATTTAATTAGAAATTACACAAAAGGTGTACAAGAGTGCAAAATTTCAAAGGATTGAATTAGAAATGAGACAAAAGGTGTACCAGGGCGCAAAATTTCAAAGAATTTAATTAGATATTACACAAAAGGTGTACCAGAGCGCAAAATTTCAAAGGATTCAATTAGAAATGAGACAAAAGGTGTACCAGGGCGCAAAATATCAAAGAATTTAATAAGATATTACACAAAAGGTGTACCAGAGCGCAAAATTTCAAAGAATTTAATTAGATATTACACAAAAGGTGTACCAGAGCGCAAAAATTCAAAGGATTCAATTAGAAATTACACAAAAGGTGTACCAGGGCGCAAAATTTCAAAGAATTTAATTAGATATTACACAAAAGGTGCACCAGAGCGCAAAAATTCAAAGGATTCAATTAGAAATGAGACAAAGGTGTACCAGGGCGCAAAATATCAAAGAATTTAATTAGATATTACACAAAAGGTGTACAAGAGCGCAAAATTTCAAAGGATTCAATTAGAAATGAGACAAAAGGTGTACCAGGACACAAAATTTCAAAGAATTTAATTAGAAATTACACAAAAGGTGTACCAAAGCGCAAAATTTCAAAGGATTCAGTTAGAAAAGAGACAAAAGGTGTACCAGGGCGCAAAATTTCAAAGAATTTAATTAGAAATTACACAAAAGGTGTACCAAAGCGCAAAATTTCAAAGGATTCAATTAGAAATGAGACAAAAGGTGTACCAGGGCGCAAAATTTCAAAGAATTTAATTAGAAATTACACAAAAGGTGTACAAGAGCGCAAAATTTCAAAGGATTCAATTAGAAATGAGACAAAAGGTGTACCAGGGCGCAAAATTTCAAAGAATTTAATTAAAAATTACACAAAAGGTGTAACAGAGCGCAAAATTTCAAAGGATTCAATTAGGAATAAGACAAAGAGTGTACCAGGGCGCAAAATATCAAAGGATTCAATTAGAAATGAGACAAAAGGTGTACCAGAGCGCAAAATTTCAAAGGATTCAGATAGAAATGAGACAAAAGGTGTACCAGAGCGAAAAACTTCAAACGATTCAATTAGAAATGAGACAAAAGGTATACCAGACTGCAAAATTGCAAAGGTTTCAATTAGAAATGAGACAAAAGGTGTGCCAGACGGCAAAATTGCAAAGGATTCAATTAGAAAAGAGACAAGAGGTGTACAAGGGCGCAAAATTTCAAAGAATTTAATTAGAAATTACACAAAAGGTGTACCAGAGCGCAAAATTTCAAAGAATTCATTTAGAAATGAGACAAAAGGTGTACCAGAGCGCAAAGTTTCAAAGAATTCAATTAGAAATGAGACGAAAGGTGTACCAAAGCGCAAAATTTCAAAGGATTCAATTAGAAATGAGACAAAAGGTGTACCAGGGAGCAAAATTTCAAAGAATTTAATTAGAAATTACACAAAAGGTGTACCAGGGCGCAAAATTTCAAAGCATATAATTATAAATTACACAAAAGGTGTACCAGGGCGCAAAATTTCAAAGGATTCAATTAGAAATTACACAAAAGGTGTACCAGGGCGCAAAATTTCAAAGAATATAATTATAAATTACACAAAAGGTGTGGTGTACTAGAGCGCAAAATTTCAAAGGATTCAATTAGAAATTACACAAAAGGTGTACCAGGGCGCAAAATTTCAAAGAATATAATTATAAATTACACAAAAGGTGTACCAGGGCGCAAAATTTCAAAGAATATAATTAGAAATTACACAAAAGGTGTACCAGGGCGCAAAATTTCAAAGAATTTAATTAGATATTACACAAAAGGTGTACCAGAGCGCAAAAATTCAAAGGATTCAATTAGAAATTACACAAAAGGTGTACCAGGGCGCAAAATTTCAAAGAATTTAATTAGATATTACACAAAAGGTGCACCAGAGCGCAAAAATTCAAAGGATTCAATTAGAAATGAGACAAAGGTGTACCAGGGCGCAAAATATCAAAGAATTTAATTAGATATTACACAAAAGGTGTACAAGAGCGCAAAATTTCAAAGGATTCAATTAGAAATGAGACAAAAGGTGTACCAGGACACAAAATTTCAAAGAATTTAATTAGAAATTACACAAAAGGTGTACCAAAGCGCAAAATTTCAAAGGATTCAGTTAGAAAAGAGACAAAAGGTGTACCAGGGCGCAAAATTTCAAAGAATTTAATTAGAAATTACACAAAAGGTGTACCAAAGCGCAAAATTTCAAAGGATTCAATTAGAAATGAGACAAAAGGTGTACCAGGGCGCAAAATTTCAAAGAATTTAATTAGAAATTACACAAAAGGTGTACAAGAGCGCAAAATTTCAAAGGATTCAATTAGAAATGAGACAAAAGGTGTACCAGGGCGCAAAATTTCAAAGAATTTAATTAAAAATTACACAAAAGGTGTAACAGAGCGCAAAATTTCAAAGGATTCAATTAGGAATAAGACAAAGAGTGTACCAGGGCGCAAAATATCAAAGGATTCAATTAGAAATGAGACAAAAGGTGTACCAGAGCGCAAAATTTCAAAGGATTCAGATAGAAATGAGACAAAAGGTGTACCAGAGCGAAAAACTTCAAACGATTCAATTAGAAATGAGACAAAAGGTATACCAGACTGCAAAATTGCAAAGGTTTCCATTAGAAATGAGACAAAAGGTGTGCCAGACGGCAAAATTGCAAAGGATTCAATTAGAAAAGAGACAAGAGGTGTACAAGGGCGCAAAATTTCAAAGAATTTAATTAGAAATTACACAAAAGGTGTACCAGAGCGCAAAATTTCAAAGAATTCATTTAGAAATGAGACAAAAGGTGTACCAGAGCGCAAAGTTTCAAAGAATTCAATTAGAAATGAGACGAAAGGTGTACCAAAGCGCAAAATTTCAAAGGATTCAATTAGAAATGAGACAAAAGGTGTACCAGGGAGCAAAATTTCAAAGAATTTAATTAGAAATTACACAAAAGGTGTACCAGGGCGCAAAATTTCAAAGAATATAATTATAAATTACACAAAAGGTGTACCAGGGCGCAAAATTTCAAAGGATTCAATTAGAAATTACACAAAAGGTGTACCAGGGCGCAAAATTTCAAAGAATATAATTAGAAATTACACAAAAGGTGTGGTGTACTAGAGCGCAAAATTTCAAAGGATTCAATTAGAAATTACACAAAAGGTGTACCAGGGCGCAAAATTTCAAAGAATATAATTAGAAATTACACAAAAGGTGTACCAGGGCGCAAAATTTCAAAGAATATAATTAGAAACTACACAAAAGGTGTACCAGGGCGCAAAATTTCAAAGAATATAATTAGAAATTACACAAAAGGTGTACCAGAGCGCAAAATTTCAAAGGATTCAATTAGGAATAAGACAAAGAGTGTACCAGGGCGCAAAATATCAAAGGATTCAATTAGAAATGAGACAAAAGGTGTACCAGAGCGCAAAATTTCAAAGGATTCAGATAGAAATGAGACAAAAGGTGTACCAGAGCGAAAAACTTCAAACGATTCAATTAGAAATGAGACAAAAGGTATACCAGACTGCAAAATTGCAAAGGTTTCCATTAGAAATGAGACAAAAGGTGTGCCAGAGAGCAAAATTGCAAAGGATTCAATTAGAAAAGAGACAAGAGGTGTACAAGGGCGCAAAATTTCAAAGAATTTAATTAGAAATTACACAAAAGGTGTACCAGAGCGCAAAATTTCAAAGAATTCATTTAGAAATGAGACAAAAGGTGTACCAGAGCGCAAAGTTTCAAAGGATTCAATTAGAAATGAGACGAAAGGTGTACCAGAGCGCAAAATTTCAAAGGATTCAATTAGAAATGAGACAAAAGGTGTACCAGGGAGCAAAATTTCAAAGAATTTAATTAGAAATTACACAAAAGGTGTACCAGGGCGCAAAATTTCAAAGAATATAATTATAAATTACACAAAAGGTGTACCAGGGCGCAAAATTTCAAAGGATTCAATTAGAAATTACACAAAAGGTGTACCAGGGCGCAAAATTTCAAAGGATTCAATTAGAAATTACACAAAAGGTGTACCAGGGCGCAAAATATCAAAGAATTTAATTAGATATTACACAAAAGGTGTACCAGAGCGCAAAATTTCAAAGGATTCAATTAGAAATGAGACAAAAGGTATACCAGACTGCAAAATTGCAAAGGTTTCCATTAGAAATGAGACAAAAGGTGTGCCAGAGAGCAAAATTGCAAAGGATTCAATTAGAAAAGAGACAAGAGGTGTACCAGGGGGCAACAGTTCAAAGGATTCCATTAGATATTACACAGAAGGTGTACCAGAGCGCAAAATTTCAAAGAGATTCAATTAGAAATTAAAAAAAAGGTGTACTAGGGCGCAAAAATTTCAAAGAATCTAATTAGAAATTACAAAAAAGGTGTACCAGAGCGAAAAATTTCAAAGGATTCAATTAGAAATGAGACAAAAGGTATACCAGACTGCAAAATTGCAAAGGTTTCCATTAGAAATGAGATTAAAGGTGTGCCAGAGAGCAAAATTGCAAAGGATTCAATTAGAAATTACACAAAAGGTGTACCAGAGTGCAAAATTTCAAAGGATTCAATTAGGAATAAGACAAAGAGTGTACCAGGGCGCAAAATATCAAAGGATTCAATTAGAAATGAGACAAAAGGTGTACCAGAGCGCAAAATTTCAAAGGATTGAGTTATAAATGAGACAAAAGGTGTACCAGGGCGAAAAATTTCAAACGATTCAATTAGAAATGAGACAAAAGGTATACCAGACTGCAAAATTGCAAAGGTTTCCATTAGAAATGAGACAAAAGGTGTGCCAGAGAGCAAAATTGCAAAGGATTCAATTAGAAAAGAGACAAGAGTTGTACAAGGGCGCAAAAATTCAAAGAATTTAATTAGAAATTACACAAAAGGTGTACCAGGGGGCAAAATTTCAAAGGATTCAATTAGAAATGAGACAAAAGGTGTACCAGGGCGCAAAATATCAAAGAATTTAATAAGATATTACACAAAAGGTGTACCAGAGCGCAAAATTTCAAAGAATTCAATTAGAAATTACACAAAAGGTGTACCAGGGCGCAAAATTTCAAAGAATATAATTAGAAATTACACAAAAGGTGTACCAGGGCGCAAAATTTCAAAGAATATAATTAGAAACTACACAAAAGGTGTACCAGGGCGCAAAATTTCAAAGAATATAATTAGAAATTACACAAAAGGTGTACCAGAGCGCAAAATTTCAAAGGATTCAATTAGAAATGAGACAAACGGTGTACCAGGGCGCAAAATTTCAAAGAATTTAATTAGAAAATACACAAAAGGTGTACCAGGGCGCAAAATTTCAAAGGATTCAATTAGAAATGAGACAAAAGGTGTACCAGACTGCAAAATTGCAAAGGTTTCCATTAGAAATGAGATTAAAGGTGTACCAGAGCGCAAAATTTCAAAGGATTCAATTAGAAATGAGACAAAAGGTGTACCAGGGCGCAAAATATCAAAGAATTTAATAAGATATTACACAAAAGGTGTACCAGAGCGCAAAATTTCAAAGAATTTAATTAGATATTACACAAAAGGTGTACCAGAGCGCAAAAATTCAAAGGATTCAATTAGAAATTACACAAAAGGTGTACCAGGGCGCAAAATTTCAAAGAATTTAATTAGATATTACACAAAAGGTGCACCAGAGCGCAAAAATTCAAAGGATTCAATTAGAAATGAGACAAAGGTGTACCAGGGCGCAAAATATCAAAGAATTTAATTAGATATTACACAAAAGGTGTACAAGAGCGCAAAATTTCAAAGGATTCAATTAGAAATGAGACAAAAGGTGTACCAGGACACAAAATTTCAAAGAATTTAATTAGAAATTACACAAAAGGTGTACCAAAGCGCAAAATTTCAAAGGATTCAGTTAGAAAAGAGACAAAAGGTGTACCAGGGCGCAAAATTTCAAAGAATTTAATTAGAAATTACACAAAAGGTGTACCAAAGCGCAAAATTTCAAAGGATTCAATTAGAAATGAGACAAAAGGTGTACCAGGGCGCAAAATTTCAAAGAATTTAATTAGAAATTACACAAAAGGTGTACAAGAGCGCAAAATTTCAAAGGATTCAATTAGAAATGAGACAAAAGGTGTACCAGGGCGCAAAATTTCAAAGAATTTAATTAAAAATTACACAAAAGGTCTACCAGGGCGCAAAATTTCAAAGAATTTAATTAGAAATGAGACAAAAGGTGTACCAGGGCGCAAAATTTCAAAGAATTTAATTAGAAATTACACAAAAGGTCTACCAGGGCGCAAAATTTCAAAGAATTTAATTAGAAATGAGACAAAAGGTGTACCAGGGCGCAAAATTTCAAAGAATTTAATTAAAAATTACACAAAAGGTGTACCAAAGCGCAAAATTTCAAAGAATTTAATAAGATATTACACAAAAGGTCTACCAGGGCGCAAAATTTCAAAGAATTTAATTAGAAATTACACAAAAGGTGTACCAAAGCGCAAAATTTCAAAGGATTCAATTAGAAATGAGACAAAAGGTGTACCAGGGCGCAAAATTTCAAAGAATTTAATTAAAAATTACACAAAAGGTCTACAAGAGCGCAAAATTTCAAAGGATTCAATTAGAAATGAGACAAAAGGTGTACCAGGGCGCAAAATTTCAAAGAATTTAATTAGAAATTACACAAAAGGTCTACCAGGGCGCAAAATTTCAAAGAATTTAATTAGAAATGAGACAAAAGGTGTACCAGGGCGCAAAATTTCAAAGAATTTAATTAAAAATTACACAAAAGGTGTACCAAAGCGCAAAATTTCAAAGAATTTAATAAGATATTACACAAAAGGTCTACCAGGGCGCAAAATTTCAAAGAATTTAATTAGAAATTACACAAAAGGTGTACCAAAGCGCAAAATTTCAAAGGATTCAATTAGAAATGAGACAAAAGGTGTACCAGGGCGCAAAATTTCAAAGAATTTAATTAGAAATTACACAAAAGGTGTACAAGAGCGCAAAATTTCAAAGGATTCAATTAGAAATGAGACAAAAGGTGTACCAGGGCGCAAAATTTCAAAGAATTTAATTAAAAATTACACAAAAGGTGTAACAGAGCGCAAAATTTCAAAGGATTCAATTAGGAATAAGACAAAGAGTGTACCAGGGCGCAAAATATCAAAGGATTCAATTAGAAATGAGACAAAAGGTGTACCAGAGCGCAAAATTTCAAAGGATTCAGATAGAAATGAGACAAAAGGTGTACCAGAGCGAAAAACTTCAAACGATTCAATTAGAAATGAGACAAAAGGTATACCAGACTGCAAAATTGCAAAGGTTTCCATTAGAAATGAGACAAAAGGTGTGCCGGAGGGCAAAATTGCAAAGGATTCAATTAGAAAAGAGACAAGAGGTGTACAAGGGCGCAAAATTTCAAAGAATTTAATTAGAAATTACACAAAAGGTGTACCAGAGCGCAAAATTTCAAAGAATTCATTTAGAAATGAGACAAAAGGTGTACCAGAGCGCAAAGTTTCAAAGAATTCAATTAGAAATGAGACGAAAGGTGTACCAAAGCGCAAAATTTCAAAGGATTCAATTAGAAATGAGACAAAAGGTGTACCAGGGAGCAAAATTTCAAAGAATTTAATTAGAAATTACACAAAAGGTGTACCAGGGCGCAAAATTTCAAAGAATATAATTATAAATTACACAAAAGGTGTACCAGGGCGCAAAATTTCAAAGGATTCAATTAGAAATTACACAAAAGGTGTACCAGGGCGCAAAATTTCAAAGAATATAATTAGAAATTACACAAAAGGTGTGGTGTACTAGAGCGCAGAATTTCAAAGGATTCAATTAGAAATTACACAAAAGGTGTACCAGGGCGCAAAATTTCAAAGAATATAATTAGAAATTACACAAAAGGTGTACCAGGGCGCAAAATTTCAAAGAATATAATTAGAAACTACACAAAAGGTGTACCAGGGCGCAAAATTTCAAAGAATATAATTAGAAATTACACAAAAGGTGTACCAGAGCGCAAAATTTCAAAGGATTCAATTAGGAATAAGACAAAGAGTGTACCAGGGCGCAAAATATCAAAGGATTCAATTAGAAATGAGACAAAAGGTGTACCAGAGCGCAAAATTTCAAAGGATTCAGATAGAAATGAGACAAAAGGTGTACCAGAGCGAAAAACTTCAAACGATTCAATTAGAAATGAGACAAAAGGTATACCAGACTGCAAAATTGCAAAGGTTTCCATTAGAAATGAGACAAAAGGTGTGCCAGAGAGCAAAATTGCAAAGGATTCAATTAGAAAAGAGACAAGAGGTGTACAAGGGCGCAAAATTTCAAAGAATTTAATTAGAAATTACACAAAAGGTGTACCAGAGCGCAAAATTTCAAAGAATTCATTTAGAAATGAGACAAAAGGTGTACCAGAGCGCAAAGTTTCAAAGGATTCAATTAGAAATGAGACGAAAGGTGTACCAGAGCGCAAAATTTCAAAGGATTCAATTAGAAATGAGACAAAAGGTGTACCAGGGAGCAAAATTTCAAAGAATTTAATTAGAAATTACACAAAAGGTGTACCAGGGCGCAAAATTTCAAAGAATATAATTATAAATTACACAAAAGGTGTACCAGGGCGCAAAATTTCAAAGGATTCAATTAGAAATTACACAAAAGGTGTACCAGGGCGCAAAATTTCAAAGGATTCAATTAGAAATGAGACAAAAGGTGTACCAGGGCGCAAAATATCAAAGAATTTAATTAGATATTACACAAAAGGTGTACCAGAGCGCAAAATTTCAAAGGATTCAATTAGAAATGAGACAAAAGGTATACCAGACTGCAAAATTGCAAAGGTTTCCATTAGAAATGAGACAAAAGGTGTGCCAGAGAGCAAAATTGCAAAGGATTCAATTAGAAATTACACAAAAGGTGTACCAGAGCGCAAAATTTCAAAGGATTCAATTAGAAATGAGACAAAAGGTGTACCAGGGAGCAAAATTTCAAAGAATTTAATTAGAAATTACACCAAAAGGTGTACCAGGGCGCAAAATTTCAAAGAATATAATTATAAATTACACAAAAGGTGTACCAGGGCGCAAAATTTCAAAGGATTCAATTAGAAATTACACAAAAGGTGTACCAGGGCGCAAAATTTCAAAGGATTCAATTAGAAATGAGACAAAAGGTGTACCAGGGAGCAAAATATCAAAGAATTTAATTAGATATTACACAAAAGGTGTACCAGAGCGCAAAATTTCAAAGGATTCAATTAGAAATGAGACAAAAGGTATACCAGACTGCAAAATTGCAAAGGTTTCCATTAGAAATGAGACAAAGGGTGTGCCAGAGAGCAAAATTGCAAAGGATTCAATTAGAAAAGAGACAAGAGGTGTACCAGGGGGCAACAGTTCAAAGGATTCCATTAGATATTACACAGAAGGTGTACCAGAGCGCAAAATTTCAAAGAGATTCAATTAGAAATTAAAAAAAAGGTGTACTAGGGCGCAAAAATTTCAAAGAATCTAATTAGAAATTACAAAAAAGGTGTACCAGAGCGAAAAATTTCAAAGGATTCAATTAGAAATGAGACAAAAGGTATACCAGACTGCAAAATTGCAAAGGTTTCCATTAGAAATGAGATTAAAGGTGTGCCAGAGAGCAAAATTGCAAAGGATTCAATTAGAAATTACACAAAAGGTGTACCAGAGTGCAAAATTTCAAAGGATTCAATTAGGAATAAGACAAAGAGTGTACCAGGGCGCAAAATATCAAAGGATTCAATTAGAAATGAGACAAAAGGTGTACCAGAGCGCAAACATTCAAAGGATTCAGATAGAAATGAGACAAAAGGTGTACCATGGCGAAAAATTTCAAACGATTCAATTAGAAATGAGACAAAAGGTATACCAGACTGCAAAATTGCAAAGGTTTCCATTAGAAATGAGACAAAAGGTGTGCCAGAGAGCAAAATTGCAAAAGATTCAATTAGAAAAGAGACAAGAGTTGTACAAGGGCGCAAAAATTCAAAGAATTTAATTAGAAATTACACAAAAGGTGTACCAGGGGGCAAAATTTCAAAGGATTCAATTAGAAATTACACAAAAGGTGTACCAGGGCGCAAAATTTCAAAAAATATAATTAGAAATTACACAAAAGGTGTACCAGAGCGCAAAATTTCAAAGAATATAATTAGAAATTACACAAAAGGTGTACCAGGGCGCAAAATTTCAAAGAATATAATTAGAAATTACACAAAAGGTGTACCAGGGCGCAAAATTTCAAAGAATATAATTAGAAACTACACAAAAGGTGTACCAGGGCGCAAAATTTCAAAGAATATAATTAGAAATTACACAAAAGGTGTACCAGAGCGCAAAATTTCAAAGGATTCAATTAGAAATGAGACAAACGGTGTACCAGGGCGCAAAATTTCAAAGAATTTAATTAGAAAATACACAAAAGGTGTACCAGGGCGCAAAATTTCAAAGGATTCAATTAGAAATGAGACAAAAGGTGTACCAGAGCGAAAAATGTCAAAGGATTCAATTAGAAAAGAGACAAAAGGTGTACCAGGGCGCAAAATTTCAAAGAATTTAATTAGAAATGAGACAAAAGGTGTACCAGGGCGCAAAATTGCAAAGAATATAATTAGAAATTACACAAAAGGTGTACCAGGGCGCAAAATTTCAAGGAATATATTTAGAAATTACACAAAAGGTGTACCAGGGCGCAAAATTTCAAAGAATATAATTAGAAACTACACAAAAGGTGTACCAGGGCGCAAAATTTCAAAGAATATAATTAGAAATTACACAAAAGGTGTACCAGAGCGCAAAATTTCAAAGGATTCAATTAGAAATGAGACAAACGGTGTACCAGGGCGCAAAATTTCAAAGAATTTAATTAGAAAATACACAAAAGGTGTACCAGGGCGCAAAATTTCAAAGGATTCAATTAGAAATGAGACAAAAGGTGTACCAGAGCGAAAAATGTCAAAGGATTCAATTAGAAAAGAGACAAAAGGTGTACCAGGGCGCAAAATTTCAAAGAATATAATTAGAAATTACACAAAAGGTGTACCAGGGCGCAAAATTTCAAGGAATATATTTAGAAATTACACAAAAGGTGTACCAGAGCGCAAAATTTCAAAGAATATAATTAGAAATTACACAAAAGGTGTACCAGGGCGCAAAATTTCAAAGAATATAATTAGAAATTACACAAAAGGTGTACCAGAGCGCAAAATTTCAAAGAATATAATTAGAAATTACACAAAAGGTGTACCAGAGCGCAAAATTTCAAAGGATTTAATTAGAAATCACACAAAAGGTGTACCAGGGCGCAAAATTTAAAAGAATATCATTAGATATTACACAAAAGGTGTACCAGAGCGCAAAATTTCAAAGGATTTAATTAGAAATTACACAAAAGGTGTACCAGGGCGCAAAATTTCAAAGAATATAATTAGAAATTACACAAAAGGTGCACCAGAGCGCAAAATTTCAAAGGATTCAATTAGAAATGAGACAAAAGGTGTACCAGAGCGAAAAGATTCAAAGGATTCAATTAGAAAAGAGACAAAAGGTGTACCAGGGCGCAAAATTCGAAAGAATTTGATTAGAAATTACACAAAAGGTGTATCAAAGCGCAAAATTTCAAAGAATTCAATTAGAAATGAGACAAAAGGTGTACCAGGGCGCAAAATTTCAAAGAATTTAATTAGAAATTACACAAAAGGTGTACAAGAGTGCAAAATTTCAAAGGATTGAATTAGAAATGAGACAAAAGGTGTACCAGGGCGCAAAATTTCAAAGAATTTAATTAGATATTACACAAAAGGTGTACCAGAGCGCAAAATTTCAAAGGATTCAATTAGAAATGAGACAAAAGGTGTACCAGGGCGCAAAATATCAAAGAATTTAATAAGATATTACACAAAAGGTGTACCAGAGCGCAAAATTTCAAAGAATTTAATTAGATATTACACAAAAGGTGTACCAGAGCGAAAAGATTCAAAGGATTCAATTAGAAATGAGACAAAAGGTGTACCAGAGCGCAAAGTTTCAAAGGATTCAATTAGAAATGAGAAGAAAGGTGTACCAGAGCGCAAAATGTCAAAGGATTCAATTAGAAAAGAGACAAAAGGTGTACCAGGGCGCAAAATTGCAAAGAATATAATTAGAAATTACACAAAAGGTGTACCAGGGCGCAAAATTTCAAGGAATATATTTAGAAATTACACAAAAGGTGTACCAGGGCGCAAAATTTCAAAGAATATAATTAGAAACTACACAAAAGGTGTACCAGGGCGCAAAATTTCAAAGAATATAATTAGAAATTACACAAAAGGTGTACCAGAGCGCAAAATTTCAAAGGATTCAATTAGAAATGAGACAAACGGTGTACCAGGGCGCAAAATTTCAAAGAATTTAATTAGAAAATACACAAAAGGTGTACCAGGGCGCAAAATTTCAAAGGATTCAATTAGAAATGAGACAAAAGGTGTACCAGAGCGAAAAATGTCAAAGGATTCAATTAGAAAAGAGACAAAAGGTGTACCAGGGCGCAAAATTTCAAAGAATATAATTAGAAATTACACAAAAGGTGTACCAGGGCGCAAAATTTCAAGGAATATATTTAGAAATTACACAAAAGGTGTACCAGAGCGCAAAATTTCAAAGAATATAATTAGAAATTACACAAAAGGTGTACCAGGGCGCAAAATTTCAAAGAATATAATTAGAAATTACACAAAAGGTGTACCAGAGCGCAAAATTTCAAAGAATATAATTAGAAATTACACAAAAGGTGTACCAGAGCGCAAAATTTCAAAGGATTTAATTAGAAATCACACAAAAGGTGTACCAGGGCGCAAAATTTAAAAGAATATCATTAGATATTACACAAAAGGTGTACCAGAGCGCAAAATTTCAAAGGATTTAATTAGAAATTACACAAAAGGTGTACCAGGGCGCAAAATTTCAAAGAATATAATTAGAAATTACACAAAAGGTGCACCAGAGCGCAAAATTTCAAAGGATTCAATTAGAAATGAGACAAAAGGTGTACCAGAGCGAAAAGATTCAAAGGATTCAATTAGAAAAGAGACAAAAGGTGTACCAGGGCGCAAAATTCGAAAGAATTTGATTAGAAATTACACAAAAGGTGTATCAAAGCGCAAAATTTCAAAGAATTCAATTAGAAATGAGACAAAAGGTGTACCAGGGCGCAAAATTTCAAAGAATTTAATTAGAAATTACACAAAAGGTGTACAAGAGTGCAAAATTTCAAAGGATTGAATTAGAAATGAGACAAAAGGTGTACCAGGGCGCAAAATTTCAAAGAATTTAATTAGATATTACACAAAAGGTGTACCAGAGCGCAAAATTTCAAAGGATTCAATTAGAAATGAGACAAAAGGTGTACCAGGGCGCAAAATATCAAAGAATTTAATAAGATATTACACAAAAGGTGTACCAGAGCGCAAAATTTCAAAGAATTTAATTAGATATTACACAAAAGGTGTACCAGAGCGCAAAAATTCAAAGGATTCAATTAGAAATTACACAAAAGGTGTACCAGGGCGCAAAATTTCAAAGAATTTAATTAGATATTACACAAAAGGTGCACCAGAGCGCAAAAATTCAAAGGATTCAATTAGAAATGAGACAAAGGTGTACCAGGGCGCAAAATATCAAAGAATTTAATTAGATATTACACAAAAGGTGTACAAGAGCGCAAAATTTCAAAGGATTCAATTAGAAATGAGACAAAAGGTGTACCAGGACACAAAATTTCAAAGAATTTAATTAGAAATTACACAAAAGGTGTACCAAAGCGCAAAATTTCAAAGGATTCAGTTAGAAAAGAGACAAAAGGTGTACCAGGGCGCAAAATTTCAAAGAATTTAATTAGAAATTACACAAAAGGTGTACCAAAGCGCAAAATTTCAAAGGATTCAATTAGAAATGAGACAAAAGGTGTACCAGGGCGCAAAATTTCAAAGAATTTAATTAGAAATTACACAAAAGGTGTACAAGAGCGCAAAATTTCAAAGGATTCAATTAGAAATGAGACAAAAGGTGTACCAGGGCGCAAAATTTCAAAGAATTGAATTAGAAATTACACAAAAGGTGTAACAGAGCGCAAAATTTCAAAGGATTCAATTAGGAATAAGACAAAGAGTGTACCAGGGCGCAAAATATCAAAGGATTCAATTAGAAATGAGACAAAAGGTGTACCAGAGCGCAAAATTTCAAAGGATTCAGATAGAAATGAGACAAAAGGTGTACCAGAGCGAAAAACTTCAAACGATTCAATTAGAAATGAGACAAAAGGTATACCAGACTGCAAAATTGCAAAGGTTTCCATTAGAAATGAGACAAAAGGTGTGCCAGAGAGCAAAATTGCAAAGGATTCAATTAGAAAAGAGACAAGAGGTGTACAAGGGCGCAAAATTTCAAAGAATTTAATTAGAAATTACACAAAAGGTGTACCAGAGCGCAAAATTTCAAAGAATTCATTTAGAAATGAGACAAAAGGTGTACCAGAGCGCAAAGTTTCAAAGGATTCAATTAGAAATGAGACGAAAGGTGTACCAGAGCGCAAAATTTCAAAGGATTCAATTAGAAATGAGACAAAAGGTGTACCAGGGAGCAAAATTTCAAAGAATTTAATTAGAAATTACACAAAAGGTGTACCAGGGCGCAAAATTTCAAAGAATATAATTATAAATTACACAAAAGGTGTACCAGGGCGCAAAATTTCAAAGGATTCAATTAGAAATTACACAAAAGGTGTACCAGGGCGCAAAATTTCAAAGGATTCAATTAGAAATGAGACAAAAGGTGTACCAGGGCGCAAAATATCAAAGAATTTAATTAGATATTACACAAAAGGTGTACCAGAGCGCAAAATTTCAAAGGATTCAATTAGAAATGAGACAAAAGGTACACCAGACTGCAAAATTGCAAAGGTTTCCATTAGAAATGAGACAAAAGGTGTGCCAGAGAGCAAAATTGCAAAGGATTCAATTAGAAAAGAGACAAGAGGTGTACAAGGGCGCAAAATTTCAAAGAATTTAATTAGAAATTACACAAAAGGTGTACCAGAGCGCAAAATTTCAAAGAATTCATTTAGAAATGAGACAAAAGGTGTACCAGAGCGCAAAGTTTCAAAGGATTCAATTAGAAATGAGACGAAAGGTGTACCAAAGCGCAAAATTTCAAAGGATTCAATTAGAAATGAGACAAAAGGTGTACCAGGGAGCAAAATTTCAAAGAATTTAATTAGAAATTACACAAAAGGTGTACCAGGGCGCAAAATTTCAAAGAATATAATTATAAATTACACAAAAGGTGTACCAGGGCGCAAAATTTCAAAGGATTCAATTAGAAATTACACAAAAGGTGTACCAGGGCGCAAAATTTCAAAGAATATAATTAGAAATTACACAAAAAGTGTACTAGAGCGCAAAATTTCAAAGGATTCAATTAGAAATTACACAAAAGGTGTACCAGGGCGCAAAATTTCAAAGAATATAATTAGAAATTACACAAAAGGTGTACCAGGGCGCAAAATTTCAAAGAATATAATTAGAAACTACACAAAAGGTGTACCAGGGCGCAAAATTTCAAAGAATATAATTAGAAATTACACAAAAGGTGTACCAGAGCGCAAAATTTCAAAGGATTCAATTAGGAATAAGACAAAGAGTGTACCAGGGCGCAAAATATCAAAGGATTCAATTAGAAATGAGACAAAAGGTGTACCAGAGCGCAAAATTTCAAAGGATTCAGATAGAAATGAGACAAAAGGTGTACCAGAGCGAAAAACTTCAAACGATTCAATTAGAAATGAGACAAAAGGTATACCAGACTGCAAAATTGCAAAGGTTTCCATTAGAAATGAGACAAAAGGTGTGCCAGAGAGCAAAATTGCAAAGGATTCAATTAGAAAAGAGACAAGAGGTGTACAAGGGCGCAAAATTTCAAAGAATTTAATTAGAAATTACACAAAAGGTGTACCAGAGCGCAAAATTTCAAAGAATTCATTTAGAAATGAGACAAAAGGTGTACCAGAGCGCAAAGTTTCAAAGGATTCAATTAGAAATGAGAAGAAAGGTGTACCAGAGCGCAAAATTTCAAAGGATTCAATTAGAAATGAGACAAAAGGTGTACCAGGGCGCAAAATTTCAAAGAATTTAATTAGAAATTACACAAAAGGTGTACCAGGGCGCAAAATTTCAAAGAATATAATTAGAAATTACACAAAAGGTGTACCAGGGCGCAAAATTTCAAAGGATTCAATTAGAAATGAGACAAAAGGTGTACCAGAGCGCAAAATTTCAAAGAATATAATTAGAAATTACACAAAAGGTGTACCAGAGCGAAAAATGTCAAACGATTCAATTAGAAATGAGACAAAAGGTATACCAGACTGCAAAATTGCAAAGGTTTCCATTAGAAATGAGACAAAAGGTGTGCCAGAGAGCAAAATTGCAAAGGATTCAATTAGAAAAGAGACAAGAGGTGTACAAGGGCGCAAAATTTCAAAGAATTTAATTAGAAATTACACAAAAGGTGTACCAGAGCGCAAAATTTCAAAGAATTCATTTAGAAATGAGACAAAAGGTGTACCAGAGCGCAAAGTTTCAAAGGATTCAATTAGAAATGAGACGAAAGGTGTACCAGAGCGCAAAATTTCAAAGGATTCAATTAGAAATGAGACAAAAGGTGTACCAGGGAGCAAAATTTCAAAGAATTTAATTAGAAATTACACAAAAGGTGTACCAGGGCGCAAAATTTCAAAGAATATAATTATAAATTACACAAAAGGTGTACCAGGGCGCAAAATTTCAAAGCATTCAATTAGAAATTACACAAAAGGTGTACCAGGGCGCAAAATTTCAAAGGATTCAATTAGAAATGAGACAAAAGGTGTACCAGGGCGCAAAATATCAAAGAATTTAATTAGATATTACACAAAAGGTGTACCAGAGCGCAAAATTTCAAAGGATTCAATTAGAAATGAGACAAAAGGTATACCAGACTGCAAAATTGCAAAGGTTTCCATTAGAAATGAGACAAAAGGTGTGCCAGAGAGCAAAATTGCAAAGGATTCAATTAGAAAAGAGACAAGAGGTGTACAAGGGCGCAAAATTTCAAAGAATTTAATTAGAAATTACACAAAAGGTGTACCAGAGCGCAAAATTTCAAAGAATTCATTTAGAAATGAGACAAAAGGTGTACCAGAGCGCAAAGTTTCAAAGGATTCAATTAGAAATGAGACGAAAGGTGTACCAAAGCGCAAAATTTCAAAGCATTCAATTAGAAATGAGACAAAAAGTGTACCAGGGAGCAAAATTTCAAAGAATTTAATTAGAAATTACACAAAAGGTGTACCAGGGCGCAAAATTTCAAAGAATATAATTATAAATTACACAAAAGGTGTACCAGGGCGCAAAATTTCAAAGGATTCAATTAGAAATTACACAAAAGGTGTACCAGGGCGCAAAATTTCAAAGAATATAATTAGAAATTACACAAAAGGTGTACTAGAGCGCAAAATTTCAAAGGATTCAATTAGAAATTACACAAAAGGTGTACCAGGGCGCAAAATTTCAAAGAATATAATTAGAAATTACACAAAAGGTGTACCAGGGCGCAAAATTTCAAAGAATATAATTAGAAACTACACAAAAGGTGTACCAGGGCGCAAAATTTCAAAGAATATAATTAGAAATTACACAAAAGGTGTACCAGAGCGCAAAATTTCAAAGGATTCAATTAGGAATAAGACAAAGAGTGTACCAGGGCGCAAAAATATCAAAGGATTCAATTAGAAATGAGACAAAAGGTGTACCAGAGCGCAAAATTTCAAAGGATTCAGATAGAAATGAGACAAAAGGTGTACCAGAGCGAAAAACTTCAAACGATTCAATTAGAAATGAGACAAAAGGTATACCAGACTGCAAAATTGCAAAGGTTTCCATTAGAAATGAGACAAAAGGTGTGCCAGAGAGCAAAATTGCAAAGGATTCAATTAGAAAAGAGACAAGAGGTGTACAAGGGCGCAAAATTTCAAAGAATTTAATTAGAAATTACACAAAAGGTGTACCAGAGCGCAAAATTTCAAAGAATTCATTTAGAAATGAGACAAAAGGTGTACCAGAGCGCAAAGTTTCAAAGGATTCAATTAGAAATGAGAAGAAAGGTGTACCAGAGCGCAAAATTTCAAAGGATTCAATTAGAAATGAGACAAAAGGTGTACCAGGGCGCAAAATTTCAAAGAATTTAATTAGAAATTACACAAAAGGTGTACCAGGGCGCAAAATTTCAAAGAATATAATTAGAAATTACACAAAAGGTGTATCAGGGCGCAAAATTTCAAAGGATTCAATTAGAAATTACACAAAAGGTGTACCAGGGCGCAAAATTTCAAAGAATATAATTAGAAATTACACAAAAGGTGTACCAGAGCGCAAAATTTCAAAGGATTCAATTAGAAATTACACAAAAGGTGTACCAGGGCGCAAAATTTCAAAGAATATAATTAGAAATTACACAAAAGGTGTACCAGGGCGCAAAATTTCAAAGAATATAATTAGAAACTACACAAAAGGTGTACCAGGGCGCAAAATTTCAAAGAAAATAATTAGAAATTACACAAAAGGTGTACCAGAGCGCAAAATTTCAAAGGATTCAATTAGAAATGAGACAAAAGGTGTACCAGGGCGCAAAATTTCAAAGAATTTAATTAGAAATTACACAAAAGGTGTACCAGGGCGCAAAATTTCAAAGGATTCAATTAGAAATGAGACAAAAGGTGTACCAGAGCGAAAAATGTCAAAGGATTCAATTAGAAAAGAGACAAAAGGTGTACCAGGGCGCAAAATTTCAAAGAATATAATTAGAAATTACACAAAAGGTGTACCAGAGCGCAAAATTTCAAAGGATTCAATTAGAAATGAGACCAAAGGTGTACCAGAGCGAAAAATTTCAAAGGATTCAATTAGAAAAGAGACAAAAGGTCTACCAGGGCGCAAAATTCCAAAGAATTTAATTAGAAATTACACAAAAGGTGTACCAAAGCACAAAATTTCAAAGAATTCAATTAGAAATGAGACAAAAGGTGTACCAGGGCGCAAAATTTCAAAGAATTTAATTAGAAATTACACAAAAGGTGTACAAGAGCGCAAAATTTCAAAGGATTCAATTAGAAATGAGACAAAAGGTGTACAAGGGCGCATAATTTCAAAGAATTTAATTAGATATTACACAAAAGGTGTACCAGAGCGCAAAATTTCAAAGGATTCAATTAGAAATGAGACAAAAGGTGTACCAGGGCGCAAAATATCAAAGAATTTAATAAGATATTACACAAAAGGTGTACCAGAGCGCAAAATTTCAAAGAATTTAATTAGATATTACACAAAAGGTGTACCAGAGCGCAAAATTTCAAAGGATTCAATTAGAAATGAGACAAAAGGTGTACCAGGGCGCAAAATATCAAAGAATTTAATTAGATATTACACAAAAGGTGTACCAGAGCGCAAAATTTCAAAGGATTCAATTAGAAATGAGACAAAAAGTATACCAGACTGCAAAATTGCAAAGGTTTCCATTAGAAATGAGACAAAAGGTGTGCCAGAGAGCAAAATTGCAAAGGATTCAATTAGAAAAGAGACAAGAGGTGTACAAGGGCGCAAAATCTCAAAGAATTTAATTAGAAATTACACAAAAGGTGTACCAGGGCGCAAAATTTCAAGGATTATATTTAGAAATTACACAAAAGGTGTACCAGAGCGCAAAATTTCAAAGAATATAATTAGAAATTACACAAAAGGTGTACCAGGGCGCAAAATTTCAAAGAATATAATTAGAAATTACACAAAAGGTGTACCAGAGCGCAAAATTTCAAAGAATATAATTAGAAATTACACAAAAGGTGTACCAGAGCGCAAAATTTCAAAGGATTCAATTAGAAATTACACAAAAGGTGTACCAGGGCGCAAAATTTAAAAGAATATCATTAGATATTACACAAAAGGTGTACCAGGGCGCAAAATTTCAAAGAATATAATTAGAAATTACACAAAAGGTGCACCAGAGCGCAAAATTTCAAAGGATTCAATTAGAAATGAGACAAAAGGTGTACCAGAGCGAAAAGATTCAAAGGATTCAATTAGAAAAGAGACAAAAGGTGTACCAGGGCGCAAAATTCGAAAGAATTTAATTAGAAATTACACAAAAGGTGTATCAAAGCGCAAAATTTCAAAGAATTCAATTAGAAATGAGACAAAAGGTGTACCAGGGCGCAAAATTTCAAAGAATTTAATTAGAAATTACACAAAAGGTGTACAAGAGTGCAAAATTTCAAAGGATTGAATTAGAAATGAGACAAAAGGTGTACCAGGGCGCAAAATTTCAAAGAATTTAATTAGATATTACACAAAAGGTGTACCAGAGCGCAAAATTTCAAAGGATTCAATTAGAAATGAGACAAAAGGTGTACCAGGGCGCAAAATATCAAAGAATTTAATAAGATATTACACAAAAGGTGTACCAGAGCGCAAAATTTCAAAGAATTTAATTAGATATTACACAAAAGGTGTATCAGAGCGCAAAAATTCAAAGGATTCAATTAGAAATTACACAAAAGGTGTACCAGGGCGCAAAATTTCAAAGAATTTAATTAGATATTACACAAAAGGTGCACCAGAGCGCAAAAATTCAAAGGATTCAATTAGAAATGAGACAAAGGTGTACCAGGGCGCAAAATATCAAAGAATTTAATTAGATATTACACAAAAGGTGTACAAGAGCGCAAAATTTCAAAGGATTCAATTAGAAATGAGACAAAAGGTGTACCAGGACACAAAATTTCAAAGAATTTAATTAGAAATTACACAAAAGGTGTACCAAAGCGCAAAATTTCAAAGGATTCAGTTAGAAAAGAGACAAAAGGTGTACCAGGGCGCAAAATTTCAAAGAATTTAATTAGAAATTACACAAAAGGTGTACCAAAGCGCAAAATTTCAAAGGATTCAATTAGAAATGAGACAAAAGGTGTACCAGGGCGCAAAATTTCAAAGAATTTAATTAGAAATTACACAAAAGGTGTACAAGAGCGCAAAATTTCAAAGGATTCAATTAGAAATGAGACAAAAGGTGTACCAGGGCGCAAAATTTCAAAGAATTTAATTAAAAATTACACAAAAGGTGTAACAGAGCGCAAAATTTCAAAGGATTCAATTAGGAATAAGACAAAGAGTGTACCAGGGCGCAAAATATCAAAGGATTCAATTAGAAATGAGACAAAAGGTGTACCAGAGCGCAAAATTTCAAAGGATTCAGATAGAAATGAGACAAAAGGTGTACCAGAGCGAAAAACTTCAAACGATTCAATTAGAAATGAGACAAAAGGTATGCCAGACTGCAAAATTGCAAAGGTTTCCATTAGAAATGAGACAAAAGGTGTGCCAGAGAGCAAAATTGCAAAGGATTCAATTAGAAAAGAGACAAGAGGTGTACAAGGGCGCAAAATTTCAAAGAATTTAATTAGAAATTACACAAAAGGTGTACCAGAGCGCAAAATTTCAAAGAATTCATTTAGAAATGAGACAAAAGGTGTACCAGAGCGCAAAGTTTCAAAGGATTCAATTAGAAATGAGACGAAAGGTGTACCAAAGCGCAAAATTTCAAAGGATTCAATTAGAAATGAGACAAAAGGTGTACCAGGGAGCAAAATTTCAAAGAATTTAATTAGAAATTACACAAAAGGTGTACCAGGGCGCAAAATTTCAAAGAATATAATTATAAATTACACAAAAGGTGTACCAGGGCGCAAAATTTCAAAGGATTCAATTAGAAATTACACAAAAGGTGTACCAGGGCGCAAAATTTCAAAGAATATAATTAGAAATTACACAAAAGGTGTACTAGAGCGCAACATTTCAAAGGATTCAATTAGAAATTACACAAAAGGTGTACCAGGGCGCAAAATTTCAAAGAATATAATTAGAAATTACACAAAAGGTGTACCAGGGCGCAAAATTTCAAAGAATATAATTAGAAACTACACAAAAGGTGTACCAGGGCGCAAAATTTCAAAGAATATAATTAGAAATTACACAAAAGGTGTACCAGAGCGCAAAATTTCAAAGGATTCAATTAGAAATGAGACAAAAGGTGTACCAGGGCGCAAAATTTCAAAGAATTTAATTAGAAATTACACAAAAGGTGTACCAGGGCGCAAAATTCAAAGGATTCAATTAGAAATGAGACAAAAGGTGTACCAGAGCGAAAAATGTCAAACGATTCAATTAGAAATGAGACAAAAGGTATACCAGACTGCAAAATTGCAAAGGTTTCCATTAGAAATGAGACAAAAGGTGTGCCAGAGAGCAAAATTGCAAAGGATTCAATTAGAAAAGAGACAAGAGGTGTACAAGGGCGCAAAATTTCAAAGAATTTAATTAGAAATTACACAAAAGGTGTACCAGAGCGCAAAATTTCAAAGAATTCATTTAGAAATGAGACAAAAGGTGTACCAGAGCGCAAAGTTTCAAAGGATTCAATTAGAAATGAGACGAAAGGTGTACCAGAGCGCAAAATTTCAAAGGATTCAATTAGAAATGAGACAAAAGGTGTACCAGGGCGCAAAATTTCAAAGAATTTAATTAGAAATTACACAAAAGGTGTACCAGGGCGC
Organism: Aurelia coerulea; assembly: GCA_039566865.1. Lineage (NCBI taxonomy): Eukaryota > Metazoa > Cnidaria > Scyphozoa > Semaeostomeae > Ulmaridae > Aurelia > Aurelia coerulea. The sequence goes on along the minus strand of CM076949.1, from coordinate 12,449,857 downwards.
AAAATTTCAAAGAATATAATTAGAAATTAAACAAAAGGTGTACCAGGGCGTAAAATTTCAAAGGATTCAATTAGAAATTACACAAAAGGTGTACCAGGGCGCAAAATTTCAAAGAATATAATTAGAAATTACACAAAAGGTGTACCAGAGCGCAAAATTTCAAAGGATTCAATTAGAAATTACACAAAAGGTGTACCAGGGCGCAAAATTTCAAAGAATATAATTAGAAACTACACAAAAGGTGTACCAGGGCGCAAAATTTCAAAGAATATAATTAGAAATTACACAAAAGGTGTACCAGAGCGCAAAATTTCAAAGGATTCAATTAGAAATGAGACAAAAGGTGTACCAGGGCGCAAAATTGCAAAGAATTTAATTAGAAATTACACAAAAGGTGTACCAGGGCGCAAAATTTCAAAGGATTCAATTAGAAATGAGACAAAAGGTGTACCAGAGCGAAAAATGTCAAAGGATTCAATTAGAAAAGAGACAAAAGGTGTACCAGAGCGAAAAATGTCAAAGGATTCAATTAGAAATGAGACAAAAGGTGTACCAGAGCGAAAAATTTCAAAGGATTCAATTAGAAAAGAGACAAAAGGTGTACCAGGGCGCAAAATTTCAAAGAATATAATTAGAAATTACACAAAAGGTGTACCAGAGCGCAAAATTTCAAAGGATTCAATTAGAAATGAGACCAAAGGTGTACCAGGGCGCAAAATTCCAAAGAATATAATTAGAAAATACACAAAAGGTGTACCAGAGCGAAAAATTTCAAAGGATTCAATTAGAAAAGAGACAAAAGGTCTACCAGGGCGCAAAATTCCAAAGAATTTAATTAGAAATTACACAAAAGGTGTACCAAAGCACAAAATTTCAAAGAATTCAATTAGAAATGAGACAAAAGGTGTACCAGGGCGCAAAATTTCAAAGAATTTAATTAGAAATTACACAAAAGGTGTACAAGAGCGCAAAATTTCAAAGGATTCAATTAGAAATGAGACAAAAGGTGTACAAGGGCGCAAAATTTCAAAGAATTTAATTAGATATTACACAAAAGGTGTACCAGAGCGCAAAATTTCAAAGGATTCAATTAGAAATGAGACAAAAGGTGTACCAGGGCGCAAAATATCAAAGAATTTAATAAGATATTACACAAAAGGTGTACCAGAGCGCAAAATTTCAAAGAATTTAATTAGATATTACACAAAAGGTGTACCAGAGCGCAAAATTTCAAAGGATTCAATTAGAAATGAGACAAAAGGTGTACCAGGGCGCAAAATATCAAAGAATTTAATTAGATATTACACAAAAGGTGTACCAGAGCGCAAAATTTCAAAGGATTCAATTAGAAATGAGACAAAAGGTATACCAGACTGCAAAATTGCAAAGGTTTCCATTAGAAATGAGACAAAAGGTGTGCCAGAGAGCAAAATTGCAAAGGATTCAATTAGAAAAGAGACAAGAGGTGTACAAGGGCGCAAAATTTCAAAGAATTTAATTAGAAATTACACAAAAGGTGTACCAGAGCGCAAAATTTCAAAGAATTCATTTAGAAATGAGACAAAAGGTGTACCAGAGCGCAAAGTTTCAAAGGATTCAATTAGAAATGAGACAAAGAGTGTACCAGGGCGCAAAATATCAAAGGATTCAATTAGAAATGAGACAAAAGGTGTACCAGAGCGCAAAATTTCAAAGGATTCAGATAGAAATGAGACAAAAGGTGTACCAGAGCGAAAAACTTCAAACGATTCAATTAGAAATGAGACAAAAGGTATACCAGACTGCAAAATTGCAAAGGTTTCCATTAGAAATGAGACAAAAGGTGTGCCAGAGAGCAAAATTGCAAAGGATTCAATTAGAAAAGAGACAAGAGGTGTACAAGGGCGCAAAATTTCAAAGAATTTAATTAGAAATTACACAAAAGGTGTACCAGAGCGCAAAATTTCAAAGAATTCATTTAGAAATGAGACAAAAGGTGTACCAGAGCGCAAAATTTCAAAGAATTTAATTAGAAATGAGACGAAAGGTGTACCAGAGCGCAAAATTTCAAAGGATTCAATTAGAAATGAGACAAAAGGTGTTCCAGGGCGCAAAATTTCAAAGAATTTAATTAGAAATTACACAAAAGGTGTACCAAAGCGCAAAATTTCAAAGGATTCAGTTAGAAAAGAGACAAAAGGTGTACCAGGGCGCAAAAATTCAAAGAATTTAATTAGAAATTACACAAAAGGTGTACCAAAGCGCAAAATTTCAAAGGATTCAATTAGAAATGAGACAAAAGGTGTACCAGGGCGCAAAATTTCAAAGAATTTAATTAGAAATTACACAAAAGGTGTACAAGAGCGCAAAATTTCAAAGGATTCAATTAGAAATGAGACAAAAGGTGTACCAGGGCGCAAAATTTCAAAGAATTTAATTAAAAATTACACAAAAGGTGTAACAGAGCGCAAAATTTCAAAGGATTCAATTAGGAATAAGACAAAGAGTGTACCAGGGCGCAAAATATCAAAGGATTCAATTAGAAATGAGACAAAAGGTGTACCAGAGCGCAAAATTTCAAAGGATTCAGATAGAAATGAGACAAAAGGTGTACCAGAGCGAAAAACTTCAAACGATTCAATTAGAAATGAGACAAAAGGTATGCCAGACTGCAAAATTGCAAAGGTTTCCATTAGAAATGAGACAAAAGGTGTGCCAGAGAGCAAAATTGCAAAGGATTCAATTAGAAAAGAGACAAGAGGTGTACAAGGGCGCAAAATTTCAAAGAATTTAATTAGAAATTACACAAAAGGTGTACCAGAGCGCAAAATTTCAAAGAATTCATTTAGAAATGAGACAAAAGGTGTACCAGAGCGCAAAGTTTCAAAGGATTCAATTAGAAATGAGACGAAAGGTGTACCAAAGCGCAAAATTTCAAAGGATTCAATTAGAAATGAGACAAAAGGTGTACCAGGGAGCAAAATTTCAAAGAATTTAATTAGAAATTACACAAAAGGTGTACCAGGGCGCAAAATTTCAAAGAATATAATTATAAATTACACAAAAGGTGTACCAGGGCGCAAAATTTCAAAGGATTCAATTAGAAATTACACAAAAGGTGTACCAGGGCGCAAAATTTCAAAGAATATAATTAGAAATTACACAAAAGGTGTACTAGAGCGCAACATTTCAAAGGATTCAATTAGAAATTACACAAAAGGTGTACCAGGGCGCAAAATTTCAAAGAATATAATTAGAAATTACACAAAAGGTGTACCAGGGCGCAAAATTTCAAAGAATATAATTAGAAACTACACAAAAGGTGTACCAGGGCGCAAAATTTCAAAGAATATAATTAGAAATTACACAAAAGGTGTACCAGAGCGCAAAATTTCAAAGGATTCAATTAGAAATGAGACAAAAGGTGTACCAGGGCGCAAAATTTCAAAGAATTTAATTAGAAATTACACAAAAGGTGTACCAGGGCGCAAAATTTCAAAGGATTCAATTAGAAATGAGACAAAAGGTGTACCAGAGCGAAAAATGTCAAACGATTCAATTAGAAATGAGACAAAAGGTATACCAGACTGCAAAATTGCAAAGGTTTCCATTAGAAATGAGACAAAAGGTGTGCCAGAGAGCAAAATTGCAAAGGATTCAATTAGAAAAGAGACAAGAGGTGTACAAGGGCGCAAAATTTCAAAGAATTTAATTAGAAATTACACAAAAGGTGTACCAGAGCGCAAAATTTCAAAGAATTCATTTAGAAATGAGACAAAAGGTGTACCAGAGCGCAAAGTTTCAAAGGATTCAATTAGAAATGAGACGAAAGGTGTACCAGAGCGCAAAATTTCAAAGGATTCAATTAGAAATGAGACAAAAGGTGTACCAGGGCGCAAAATTTCAAAGAATTTAATTAGAAATTACACAAAAGGTGTACCAGGGCGCAAAATTTCAAAGAATATAATTAGAAATTAAACAAAAGGTGTACCAGGGCGTAAAATTTCAAAGGATTCAATTAGAAATTACACAAAAGGTGTACCAGGGCGCAAAATTTCAAAGAATATAATTAGAAATTACACAAAAGGTGTACCAGAGCGCAAAATTTCAAAGGATTCAATTAGAAATTACACAAAAGGTGTACCAGGGCGCAAAATTTCAAAGAATATAATTAGAAACTACACAAAAGGTGTACCAGGGCGCAAAATTTCAAAGAATATAATTAGAAATTACACAAAAGGTGTACCAGAGCGCAAAATTTCAAAGGATTCAATTAGAAATGAGACAAAAGGTGTACCAGGGCGCAAAATTGCAAAGAATTTAATTAGAAATTACACAAAAGGTGTACCAGGGCGCAAAATTTCAAAGGATTCAATTAGAAATGAGACAAAAGGTGTACCAGAGCGAAAAATGTCAAAGGATTCAATTAGAAAAGAGACAAAAGGTGTACCAGAGCGAAAAATGTCAAAGGATTCAATTAGAAATGAGACAAAAGGTGTACCAGAGCGAAAAATTTCAAAGGATTCAATTAGAAAAGAGACAAAAGGTGTACCAGGGCGCAAAATTTCAAAGAATATAATTAGAAATTACACAAAAGGTGTACCAGAGCGCAAAATTTCAAAGGATTCAATTAGAAATGAGACCAAAGGTGTACCAGGGCGCAAAATTCCAAAGAATATAATTAGAAAATACACAAAAGGTGTACCAGAGCGAAAAATTTCAAAGGATTCAATTAGAAAAGAGACAAAAGGTCTACCAGGGCGCAAAATTCCAAAGAATTTAATTAGAAATTACACAAAAGGTGTACCAAAGCACAAAATTTCAAAGAATTCAATTAGAAATGAGACAAAAGGTGTACCAGGGCGCAAAATTTCAAAGAATTTAATTAGAAATTACACAAAAGGTGTACAAGAGCGCAAAATTTCAAAGGATTCAATTAGAAATGAGACAAAAGGTGTACAAGGGCGCAAAATTTCAAAGAATTTAATTAGATATTACACAAAAGGTGTACCAGAGCGCAAAATTTCAAAGGATTCAATTAGAAATGAGACAAAAGGTGTACCAGGGCGCAAAATATCAAAGAATTTAATAAGATATTACACAAAAGGTGTACCAGAGCGCAAAATTTCAAAGAATTTAATTAGATATTACACAAAAGGTGTACCAGAGCGCAAAATTTCAAAGGATTCAATTAGAAATGAGACAAAAGGTGTACCAGGGCGCAAAATATCAAAGAATTTAATTAGATATTACACAAAAGGTGTACCAGAGCGCAAAATTTCAAAGGATTCAATTAGAAATGAGACAAAAGGTATACCAGACTGCAAAATTGCAAAGGTTTCCATTAGAAATGAGACAAAAGGTGTGCCAGAGAGCAAAATTGCAAAGGATTCAATTAGAAAAGAGACAAGAGGTGTACAAGGGCGCAAAATTTCAAAGAATTTAATTAGAAATTACACAAAAGGTGTACCAGAGCGCAAAATTTCAAAGAATTCATTTAGAAATGAGACAAAAGGTGTACCAGAGCGCAAAGTTTCAAAGGATTCAATTAGAAATGAGACAAAGAGTGTACCAGGGCGCAAAATATCAAAGGATTCAATTAGAAATGAGACAAAAGGTGTACCAGAGTGCAAAATTTCAAAGGATTCAGATAGAAATGAGACAAAAGGTGTACCAGAGCGAAAAACTTCAAACGATTCAATTAGAAATGAGACAAAAGGTATACCAGACTGCAAAATTGCAAAGGTTTCCATTAGAAATGAGACAAAAGGTGTGCCAGAGAGCAAAATTGCAAAGGATTCAATAAGAAAAGAGACAAGAGGTGTACAAGGGCGCAAAATTTCAAAGAATTTAATTAGAAATTACACAAAAGGTGTACCAGAGCGCAAAATTTCAAAGAATTCATTTAGAAATGAGACAAAAGGTGTACCAGAGCGCAAAGTTTCAAAGGATTCAATTAGAAATGAGACGAAAGGTGTACCAGAGCGCAAAATTTCAAAGGATTCAATTAGAAATGAGACAAAAGGTGTACCAGGGCGCAAAATTTCAAAGAATTTAATTAGAAATTACACAAAAGGTGTACCAGGGCGCAAAATTTCAAAGAATATAATTAGAAATTACACAAAAGGTGTACCAGGGCGCAAAATTTCAAAGGATTCAATTAGAAATTACACAAAAGGTGTACCAGGGCGCAAAATTTCAAAGAATATAATTAGAAATTACACAAAAGGTGTACCAGAGCGCAAAATTTCAAAGGATTCAATTAGAAATGAGACAAAAGGTGTACCAGGGCGCAAAATTTCAAAGAATATAATTAGAAATTACACAAAAGGTGTACCAGGGCGCAAAATTTCAAAGAATATAATTAGAAACTACACAAAAGGTGTACCAGGGCGCAAAATTTCAAAGAATATAATTAGAAATTACACAAAAGGTGTACCAGAGCGCAAAATTTCAAAGGATTCAATTAGAAATGAGACAAAAGGTGTACCAGGGCGCAAAATTTCAAAGAATTTAATTAGAAATTACACAAAAGGTGTACCAGGGCGCAAAATTTCAAAGGATTCAATTACAAATGACACAAAAGGTGTACCAGAGCGAAAAATATCAAAGGATTCAATTAGAAAAGAGACAAAAGGTGTACCAGGACGCAAAATTTCAAAGAATATAATTAGAAATTACACAAAAGGTGTACCAGAGCGCAAAATTTCAAAGGATTCAATTAGAAATGAGACCAAAGGTGTACCAGAGCGAAAAATTTCAAAGGATTCAATTAGAAAAGAGACAAAAGGTCTACCAGGGCGCAAAATTCCAAAGAATTTAATTAGAAATTACACAAAAGGTGTACCAAAGCACAAAATTTCAAAGAATTCAATTAGAAATGAGACAAAAGGTGTACCAGGGCGCAAAATTTCAAAGAATTTAATTAGAAATTACACAAAAGGTGTACAAGAGCGCAAAATTTCAAAGGATTCAATTAGAAATGAGACAAAAGGTGTACAAGGGCGCAAAATTTCAAAGAATTTAATTAGATATTACACAAAAGGTGTACCAGAGCGCAAAATTTCAAAGGATTCAATTAGAAATGAGACAAAAGGTGTACCAGGGCGCAAAATATCAAAGAATTTAATAAGATATTACACAAAAGGTGTACCAGAGCGCACAATTTCAAAGAATTTAATTAGAAATTACACAAAAGGTGTACCAGAGCGCAAAATTTCAAAGGATTCAATTAGAAATGAGACAAAAGGTGTACCAGAGTGCAAAATTTCAAAGGATTCAGATAGAAATGAGACAAAAGGTGTACCAGAGCGAAAAACTTCAAACGATTCAATTAGAAATGAGACAAAAGGTATACCAGACTGCAAAATTGCAAAGGTTTCCATTAGAAATGAGACAAAAGGTGTGCCAGAGAGCAAAATTGCAAAGGATTCAATTAGAAAAGAGACAAGAGGTGTACAAGGGCGCAAAATTTCAAAGAATTTAATTAGAAATTACACAAAAGGTGCACCAGAGCGCAAAATTTCAAAGAATTCATTTAGAAATGAGACAAAAGGTGTACCAGAGCGCAAAGTTTCAAAGGATTCAATTAGAAATGAGACGAAAGGTGTACCAAAGCGCAAAATTTCAAAGGATTCAATTAGAAATGAGACAAAAGGTGTACCAGGGAGCAAAATTTCAAAGAATTTAATTAGAAATTACACAAAAGGTGTACCAGGGCGCAAAATTTCAAAGAATATAATTATAAATTACACAAAAGGTGTACCAGGGCGCAAAATTTCAAAGGATTCAATTAGAAATTACACAAAAGGTGTACCAGGGCGCAAAATTTCAAAGAATGTAATTAGAAATTACACAAAAGGTGTGGTGTACTAGAGCGCAAAATTTCAAAGGATTCAATTAGAAATTACACAAAAGGTGTACCAGGGCGCAAAATTTCAAAGAATATAATTAGAAATTACACAAAAGGTGTACCAGGGCGCAAAATTTCAAAGAATATAATTAGAAACTACACAAAAGGTGTACCAGGGCGCAAAATTTCAAAGAATATAATTAGAAATTACACAAAAGGTGTACCAGAGCGCAAAATTTCAAAGGATTCAATTAGGAATAAGACAAAGAGTGTACCAGGGCGCAAAATATCAAAGGATTCAATTAGGAATGAGACAAAAGGTGTACCAGAGCGCAAAATTTCAAAGGATTCAGATAGAAATGAGACAAAAGGTGTACCAGAGCGAAAAACTTCAAACGATTCAATTAGAAATGAGACAAAAGGTATACCAGACTGCAAAATTGCAAAGGTTTCCATTAGAAATGAGACAAAAGGTGTGCCAGAGAGCAAAATTGCAAAGGATTCAATTAGAAAAGAGACAAGAGGTGTACAAGGGCGCAAAATTTCAAAGAATTTAATTAGAAATTACACAAAAGGTGTACCAGAGCGCAAAATTTCAAAGAATTCATTTAGAAATGAGACAAAAGGTGTACCAGAGCGCAAAGTTTCAAAGGATTCAATTAGAAATGAGACGAAAGGTGTACCAGAGCGCAAAATTTCAAAGGATTCAATTAGAAATGAGACAAAAGGTGTACCAGGGAGCAAAATTTCAAAGAATTTAATTAGAAATTACACAAAAGGTGTACCAGGGCGCAAAATTTCAAAGAATATAATTATAAATTACACAAAAGGTGTACCAGGGCGCAAAATTTCAAAGGATTCAATTAGAAATTACACAAAAGGTGTACCAGGGCGCAAAATTTCAAAGGATTCAATTAGAAATGAGACAAAAGGTGTACCAGGGCGCAAAATATCAAAGAATTTAATTAGATATTACACAAAAGGTGTACCAGAGCGCAAAATTTCAAAGGATTCAATTAGAAATGAGACAAAAGGTACACCAGACTGCAAAATTGCAAAGGTTTCCATTAGAAATGAGACAAAAGGTGTGCCAGAGAGCAAAATTGCAAAGGATTCAATTAGAAAAGAGACAAGAGGTGTACAAGGGCGCAAAATTTCAAAGAATTTAATTAGAAATTACACAAAAGGTGTACCAGAGCGCAAAATTTCAAAGAATTCATTTAGAAATGAGACAAAAGGTGTACCAGAGCGCAAAGTTTCAAAGGATTCAATTAGAAATGAGACGAAAGGTGTACCAAAGCGCAAAATTTCAAAGGATTCAATTAGAAATTACACAAAAGGTGTACCAGGGCGCAAAATTTCAAAGAATATAATTAGAAATTACACAAAAAGTGTACTAGAGCGCAAAATTTCAAAGGATTCAATTAGAAATTACACAAAAGGTGTACCAGGGCGCAAAATTTCAAAGAATATAATTAGAAATTACACAAAAGGTGTACCAGGGCGCAAAATTTCAAAGAATATAATTAGAAACTACACAAAAGGTGTACCAGGGCGCAAAATTTCAAAGAATATAATTAGAAATTACACAAAAGGTGTACCAGGGCGCAAAATTTCAAAGGATTCAATTAGAAATTACACAAAAGGTGTACCAGGGCGCAAAATTTCAAAGAATATAATTAGAAATTACACAAAAAGTGTACTAGAGCGCAAAATTTCAAAGGATTCAATTAGAAATTACACAAAAGGTGTACCAGGGCGCAAAATTTCAAAGAATATAATTATAAATTACACAAAAGGTGTACCAGGGCGCAAAATTTCAAAGAATATAATTAGAAATTACACAAAAGGTGTACCAGAGCGCAAAATTTCAAAGGATTCAATTAGGAATAAGACAAAGAGTGTACCAGGGCGCAAAATATCAAAGGATTCAATTAGAAATGAGACAAAAGGTGTACCAGAGCGCAAAATTTCAAAGGATTCAGATAGAAATGAGACAAAAGGTGTACCAGAGCGAAAAACTTCAAACGATTCAATTAGAAATGAGACAAAAGGTATACCAGACTGCAAAATTGCAAAGGTTTCCATTAGAAATGAGACAAAAGGTGTGCCAGAGAGCAAAATTGCAAAGGATTCAATTAGAAAAGAGACAAGAGGTGTACAAGGGCGCAAAATTTCAAAGAATTTAATTAGAAATTACACAAAAGGTGTACCAGAGCGCAAAATTTCAAAGAATTCATTTAGAAATGAGACAAAAGGTGTACCAGAGCGCAAAGTTTCAAAGGATTCAATTAGAAATGAGAAGAAAGGTGTACCAGAGCGCAAAATTTCAAAGGATTCAATTAGAAATGAGACAAAAGGTGTACCAGGGCGCAAAATTTCAAAGAATTTAATTAGAAATTACACAAAAGGTGTACCAGGGCGCAAAATTTCAAAGAATATAATTAGAAATTACACAAAAGGTGTACCAGGGCGCAAAATTTCAAAGGATTCAATTAGAAATTACACAAAAGGTGTACCAGGGCGCAAAATTTCAAAGAATATAATTAGAAATTACACAAAAGGTGTACCAGAGCGCAAAATTTCAAAGGATTCAATTAGAAATTACACAAAAGGTGTACCAGGGCGCAAAATTTCAAAGAATATAATTAGAAATTACACAAAAGGTGTACCAGGGCGCAAAATTTCAAAGGATTCAATTAGAAATGAGACAAAAGGTATACCAGACTGCAAAATTGCAAAGGTTTCCATTAGAAATGAGACAAAAGGTGTGCCAGAGAGCAAAATTGCAAAGGATTCAATTAGAAAAGAGACAAGAGGTGTACAAGGGCGCAAAATTTCAAAGAATTTAATTAGAAATTACACAAAAGGTGTACCAGAGCGCAAAATTTCAAAGAATTCATTTAGAAATGAGACAAAAGGTGTACCAGAGCGCAAAGTTTCAAAGGATTCAATTAGAAATGAGACGAAAGGTGTACCAGAGCGCAAAATTTCAAAGGATTCAATTAGAAATGAGACAAAAGGTGTACCAGGGAGCAAAATTTCAAAGAATTTAATTAGAAATTACACAAAAGGTGTACCAGGGCGCAAAATTTCAAAGAATATAATTATAAATTACACAAAAGGTGTACCAGGGCGCAAAATTTCAAAGGATTCAATTAGAAATTACACAAAAGGTGTACCAGGGCGCAAAATTTCAAAGGATTCAATTAGAAATGAGACAAAAGGTGTACCAGGGCGCAAAATATCAAAGAATTTAATTAGATATTACACAAAAGGTGTACCAGAGGGCAAAATTTCAAAGGATTCAATTAGAAATGAGACAAAAGGTATACCAGACTGCAAAATTGCAAAGGTTTCCATTAGAAATGAGACAAAAGGTGTGCCAGAGAGCAAAATTGCAAAGGATTCAATTAGAAAAGAGACAAGAGGTGTACAAGGGCGCAAAATTTCAAAGAATTTAATTAGAAATTACACAAAAGGTGTACCAGAGCGCAAAATTTCAAAGAATTCATTTAGAAATGAGACAAAAGGTGTACCAGAGCGCAAAGTTTCAAAGGATTCAATTAGAAATGAGACGAAAGGTGTACCAAAGCGCAAAATTTCAAAGCATTCAATTAGAAATGAGACAAAAAGTGTACCAGGGAGCAAAATTTCAAAGAATTTAATTAGAAATTACACAAAAGGTGTACCAGGGCGCAAAATTTCAAAGAATATAATTATAAATTACACAAAAGGTGTACCAGGGCGCAAAATTTCAAAGGATTCAATTAGAAATTACACAAAAGGTGTACCAGGGCGCAAAATTTCAAAGAATATAATTAGAAATTACACAAAAGGTGTACTAGAGCGCAAAATTTCAAAGGATTCAATTAGAAATTACACAAAAGGTGTACCAGGGCGCAAAATTTCAAAGAATATAATTAGAAATTACACAAAAGGTGTACCAGGGCGCAAAATTTCAAAGAATATAATTAGAAACTACACAAAAGGTGTACCAGGGCGCAAAATTTCAAAGAATATAATTAGAAATTACACAAAAGGTGTACCAGAGCGCAAAATTTCAAAGGATTCAATTAGGAATAAGACAAAGAGTGTACCAGGGCGCAAAAATATCAAAGGATTCAATTAGAAATGAGACAAAAGGTGTACCAGAGCGCAAAATTTCAAAGGATTCAGATAGAAATGAGACAAAAGGTGTACCAGAGCGAAAAACTTCAAACGATTCAATTAGAAATGAGACAAAAGGTATACCAGACTGCAAAATTGCAAAGGTTTCCATTAGAAATGAGACAAAAGGTGTGCCAGAGAGCAAAATTGCAAAGGATTCAATTAGAAAAGAGACAAGAGGTGTACAAGGGCGCAAAATTTCAAAGAATTTAATTAGAAATTACACAAAAGGTGTACCAGAGCGCAAAATTTCAAAGAATTCATTTAGAAATGAGACAAAAGGTGTACCAGAGCGCAAAGTTTCAAAGGATTCAATTAGAAATGAGAAGAAAGGTGTACCAGAGCGCAAAATTTCAAAGGATTCAATTAGAAATGAGACAAAAGGTGTACCAGGGCGCAAAATTTCAAAGAATTTAATTAGAAATTACACAAAAGGTGTACCAGGGCGCAAAATTTCAAAGAATATAATTAGAAATTACACAAAAGGTGTACCAGGGCGCAAAATTTCAAAGGATTCAATTAGAAATTACACAAAAGGTGTACCAGGGCGCAAAATTTCAAAGAATATAATTAGAAATTACACAAAAGGTGTACCAGAGCGCAAAATTTCAAAGGATTCAATTAGAAATTACACAAAAGGTGTACCAGGGCGCAAAATTTCAAAGAATATAATTAGAAATTACACAAAAGGTGTACCAGGGCGCAAAATTTCAAAGAATATAATTAGAAACTACACAAAAGGTGTACCAGGGCGCAAAATTTCAAAGAAAATAATTAGAAATTACACAAAAGGTGTACCAGAGCGCAAAATTTCAAAGGATTCAATTAGAAATGAGACAAAAGGTGTACCAGGGCGCAAAATTTCAAAGAATTTAATTAGAAATTACACAAAAGGTGTACCAGGGCGCAAAATTTCAAAGGATTCAATTAGAAATGAGACAAAAGGTGTACCAGAGCGAAAAATGTCAAAGGATTCAATTAGAAAAGAGACAAAAGGTGTACCAGGGCGCAAAATTTCAAAGAATATAATTAGAAATTACACAAAAGGTGTACCAGAGCGCAAAATTTCAAAGGATTCAATTAGAAATGAGACCAAAGGTGTACCAGAGCGAAAAATTTCAAAGGATTCAATTAGAAAAGAGACAAAAGGTCTACCAGGGCGCAAAATTCCAAAGAATTTAATTAGAAATTACACAAAAGGTGTACCAAAGCACAAAATTTCAAAGAATTCAATTAGAAATGAGACAAAAGGTGTACCAGGGCGCAAAATTTCAAAGAATTTAATTAGAAATTACACAAAAGGTGTACAAGAGCGCAAAATTTCAAAGGATTCAATTAGAAATGAGACAAAAGGTGTACAAGGGCGCATAATTTCAAAGAATTTAATTAGATATTACACAAAAGGTGTACCAGAGCGCAAAATTTCAAAGGATTCAATTAGAAATGAGACAAAAGGTGTACCAGGGCGCAAAATATCAAAGAATTTAATAAGATATTACACAAAAGGTGTACCAGAGCGCAAAATTTCAAAGAATTTAATTAGATATTACACAAAAGGTGTACCAGAGCGCAAAATTTCAAAGGATTCAATTAGAAATGAGACAAAAGGTGTACCAGGGCGCAAAATATCAAAGAATTTAATTAGATATTACACAAAAGGTGTACCAGAGCGCAAAATTTCAAAGGATTCAATTAGAAATGAGACAAAAAGTATACCAGACTGCAAAATTGCAAAGGTTTCCATTAGAAATGAGACAAAAGGTGTGCCAGAGAGCAAAATTGCAAAGGATTCAATTAGAAAAGAGACAAGAGGTGTACAAGGGCGCAAAATCTCAAAGAATTTAATTAGAAATTACACAAAAGGTGTACCAGGGCGCAAAATTTCAAAGAATATATTTAGAAATTACACAAAAGGTGTACCAGAGCGCAAAATTTCAAAGAATATAATTAGAAATTACACAAAAGGTGTACCAGGGCGCAAAATTTCAAAGAATATAATTAGAAATTACACAAAAGGTGTACCAGAGCGCAAAATTTCAAAGAATATAATTAGAAATTACACAAAAGGTGTACCAGAGCGCAAAATTTCAAAGGATTCAATTAGAAATTACACAAAAGGTGTACCAGGGCGCAAAATTTAAAAGAATATCATTAGATATTACACAAAAGGTGTACCAGGGCGCAAAATTTCAAAGAATATAATTAAAAATTACACAAAAGGTGCACCAGAGCGCAAAATTTCAAAGGATTCAATTAGAAATGAGACAAAAGGTGTACCAGAGCGAAAAGATTCAAAGGATTCAATTAGAAAAGAGACAAAAGGTGTACCAGGGCGCAAAATTCGAAAGAATTTAATTAGAAATTACACAAAAGGTGTATCAAAGCGCAAAATATCAAAGAATTTAATTAAATATTACACAAAAGGTGTACCAGAGCGCAAAATTTCAAAGGATTCAATTAGAAATGAGACAAAGGGTGTACCAGGGCGCAAAATATCAAAGAATTTAATTAGATATTACACAAAAGGTGTACCAGAGCGCAAAATTTCAAAGGATTCAATTAGAAATGAGACAAAAAGTATACCAGACTGCAAAATTGCAAAGGTTTCCATTAGAAATGAGACAAAAGGTGTGCCAGAGAGCAAAATTGCAAAGGATTCAATTAGAAAAGAGACAAGAGGTGTACAAGGGCGCAAAATCTCAAAGAATTTAATTAGAAATTACACAAAAGGTGTACCAGGGCGCAAAATTTCAAGGAATATATTTAGAAATTACACAAAAGGTGTACCAGAGCGCAAAATTTCAAAGAATATAATTAGAAATTACACAAAAGGTGTACCAGGGCGCAAAATTTCAAAGAATATAATTAGAAATTACACAAAAGGTGTACCAGAGCGCAAAATTTCAAAGAATATAATTAGAAATTACACAAAAGGTGTACCAGAGCGCAAAATTTCAAAGGATTCAATTAGAAATTACACAAAAGGTGTACCAGGGCGCAAAATTTAAAAGAATATCATTAGATATTACACAAAAGGTGTACCAGGGCGCAAAATTTCAAAGAATATAATTAGAAATTACACAAAAGGTGCACCAGAGCGCAAAATTTCAAAGGATTCAATTAGAAATGAGACAAAAGGTGTACCAGAGCGAAAAGATTCAAAGGATTCAATTAGAAAAGAGACAAAAGGTGTACCAGGGCGCAAAATTCGAAAGAATTTAATTAGAAATTACACAAAAGGTGTATCAAAGCGCAAAATTTCAAAGAATTCAATTAGAAATGAGACAAAAGGTGTACCAGGGCGCAAAATTTCAAAGAATTTAATTAGAAATTACACAAAAGGTGTACAAGAGTGCAAAATTTCAAAGGATTGAATTAGAAATGAGACAAAAGGTGTACCAGGGCGCAAAATTTCAAAGAATTTAATTAGATATTACACAAAAGGTGTACCAGAGCGCAAAATTTCAAAGGATTCAATTAGAAATGAGACAAAAGGTGTACCAGGGCGCAAAATATCAAAGAATTTAATAAGATATTACACAAAAGGTGTACCAGAGCGCAAAATTTCAAAGAATTTAATTAGATATTACACAAAAGGTGTATCAGAGCGCAAAAATTCAAAGGATTCAATTAGAAATTACACAAAAGGTGTACCAGGGCGCAAAATTTCAAAGAATTTAATTAGATATTACACAAAAGGTGCACCAGAGCGCAAAAATTCAAAGGATTCAATTAGAAATGAGACAAAGGTGTACCAGGGCGCAAAATATCAAAGAATTTAATTAGATATTACACAAAAGGTGTACAAGAGCGCAAAATTTCAAAGGATTCAATTAGAAATGAGACAAAAGGTGTACCAGGACACAAAATTTCAAAGAATTTAATTAGAAATTACACAAAAGGTGTACCAAAGCGCAAAATTTCAAAGGATTCAGTTAGAAAAGAGACAAAAGGTGTACCAGGGCGCAAAATTTCAAAGAATTTAATTAGAAATTACACAAAAGGTGTACCAAAGCGCAAAATTTCAAAGGATTCAATTAGAAATGAGACAAAAGGTGTACCAGGGCGCAAAATTTCAAAGAATTTAATTAGAAATTACACAAAAGGTGTACAAGAGCGCAAAATTTCAAAGGATTCAATTAGAAATGAGACAAAAGGTGTACCAGGGCGCAAAATTTCAAAGAATTTAATTAAAAATTACACAAAAGGTGTAACAGAGCGCAAAATTTCAAAGGATTCAATTAGGAATAAGACAAAGAGTGTACCAGGGCGCAAAATATCAAAGGATTCAATTAGAAATGAGACAAAAGGTGTACCAGAGCGCAAAATTTCAAAGGATTCAGATAGAAATGAGACAAAAGGTGTACCAGAGCGAAAAACTTCAAACGATTCAATTAGAAATGAGACAAAAGGTATGCCAGACTGCAAAATTGCAAAGGTTTCCATTAGAAATGAGACAAAAGGTGTGCCAGAGAGCAAAATTGCAAAGGATTCAATTAGAAAAGAGACAAGAGGTGTACAAGGGCGCAAAATTTCAAAGAATTTAATTAGAAATTACACAAAAGGTGTACCAGAGCGCAAAATTTCAAAGAATTCATTTAGAAATGAGACAAAAGGTGTACCAGAGCGCAAAGTTTCAAAGGATTCAATTAGAAATGAGACGAAAGGTGTACCAAAGCGCAAAATTTCAAAGGATTCAATTAGAAATGAGACAAAAGGTGTACCAGGGAGCAAAATTTCAAAGAATTTAATTAGAAATTACACAAAAGGTGTACCAGGGCGCAAAATTTCAAAGAATATAATTATAAATTACACAAAAGGTGTACCAGGGCGCAAAATTTCAAAGGATTCAATTAGAAATTACACAAAAGGTGTACCAGGGCGCAAAATTTCAAAGAATATAATTAGAAATTACACAAAAGGTGTACTAGAGCGCAAAATTTCAAAGGATTCAATTAGAAATTACACAAAAGGTGTACCAGGGCGCAAAATTTCAAAGAATATAATTAGAAATTACACAAAAGGTTTACCAGGGCGCAAAATTTCAAAGAATATAATTAGAAACTACACAAAAGGTGTACCAGGGCGCAAAATTTCAAAGAATATAATTAGAAATTACACAAAAGGTGTACCAGAGCGCAAAATTTCAAAGGATTCAATTAGAAATGAGACAAAAGGTGTACCAGGGCGCAAAATTTCAAAGAATTTAATTAGAAATTACACAAAAGGTGCACCAGAGCGCAAAATTTCAAAGAATTCATTTAGAAATGAGACAAAAGGTGTACCAGAGCGCAAAGTTTCAAAGGATTCAATTAGAAATTACACAAAAGGTGTACCAGGGCGCAAAATTTAAAAGAATATCATTAGATATTACACAAAAGGTGTACCAGGGCGCAAAATTTCAAAGAATATAATTAGAAATTACACAAAAGGTGCACCAGAGCGCAAAATTTCAAAGGATTCAATTAGAAATGAGACAAAAGGTGTACCAGAGCGAAAAGATTCAAAGGATTCAATTAGAAAAGAGACAAAAGGTGTACCAGGGCGCAAAATTCGAAAGAATTTAATTAGAAATTACACAAAAGGTGTATCAAAGCGCAAAATTTCAAAGAATTCAATTAGAAATGAGACAAAAGGTGTACCAGGGCGCAAAATTTCAAAGAATTTAATTAGAAATTACACAAAAGGTGTACAAGAGTGCAAAATTTCAAAGGATTGAATTAGAAATGAGACAAAAGGTGTACCAGGGCGCAAAATTTCAAAGAATTTAATTAGATATTACACAAAAGGTGTACCAGAGCGCAAAATTTCAAAGGATTCAATTAGAAATGAGACAAAAGGTGTACCAGGGCGCAAAATATCAAAGAATTTAATAAGATATTACACAAAAGGTGTACCAGAGCGCAAAATTTCAAAGAATTTAATTAGATATTACACAAAAGGTGTATCAGAGCGCAAAAATTCAAAGGATTCAATTAGAAATTACACAAAAGGTGTACCAGGGCGCAAAATTTCAAAGAATTTAATTAGATATTACACAAAAGGTGCACCAGAGCGCAAAAATTCAAAGGATTCAATTAGAAATGAGACAAAGGTGTACCAGGGCGCAAAATATCAAAGAATTTAATTAGATATTACACAAAAGGTGTACAAGAGCGCAAAATTTCAAAGGATTCAATTAGAAATGAGACAAAAGGTGTACCAGGACACAAAATTTCAAAGAATTTAATTAGAAATTACACAAAAGGTGTACCAAAGCGCAAAATTTCAAAGGATTCAGTTAGAAAAGAGACAAAAGGTGTACCAGGGCGCAAAATTTCAAAGAATTTAATTAGAAATTACACAAAAGGTGTACCAAAGCGCAAAATTTCAAAGGATTCAATTAGAAATGAGACAAAAGGTGTACCAGGGCGCAAAATTTCAAAGAATTTAATTAGAAATTACACAAAAGGTGTACAAGAGCGCAAAATTTCAAAGGATTCAATTAGAAATGAGACAAAAGGTGTACCAGGGCGCAAAATTTCAAAGAATTTAATTAAAAATTACACAAAAGGTGTAACAGAGCGCAAAATTTCAAAGGATTCAATTAGGAATAAGACAAAGAGTGTACCAGGGCGCAAAATATCAAAGGATTCAATTAGAAATGAGACAAAAGGTGTACCAGAGCGCAAAATTTCAAAGGATTCAGATAGAAATGAGACAAAAGGTGTACCAGAGCGAAAAACTTCAAACGATTCAATTAGAAATGAGACAAAAGGTATGCCAGACTGCAAAATTGCAAAGGTTTCCATTAGAAATGAGACAAAAGGTGTGCCAGAGAGCAAAATTGCAAAGGATTCAATTAGAAAAGAGACAAGAGGTGTACAAGGGCGCAAAATTTCAAAGAATTTAATTAGAAATTACACAAAAGGTGTACCAGAGCGCAAAATTTCAAAGAATTCATTTAGAAATGAGACAAAAGGTGTACCAGAGCGCAAAGTTTCAAAGGATTCAATTAGAAATGAGACGAAAGGTGTACCAAAGCGCAAAATTTCAAAGGATTCAATTAGAAATGAGACAAAAGGTGTACCAGGGAGCAAAATTTCAAAGAATTTAATTAGAAATTACACAAAAGGTGTACCAGGGCGCAAAATTTCAAAGAATATAATTATAAATTACACAAAAGGTGTACCAGGGCGCAAAATTTCAAAGGATTCAATTAGAAATTACACAAAAGGTGTACCAGGGCGCAAAATTTCAAAGAATATAATTAGAAATTACACAAAAGGTGTACTAGAGCGCAAAATTTCAAAGGATTCAATTAGAAATTACACAAAAGGTGTACCAGGGCGCAAAATTTCAAAGAATATAATTAGAAATTACACAAAAGGTTTACCAGGGCGCAAAATTTCAAAGAATATAATTAGAAACTACACAAAAGGTGTACCAGGGCGCAAAATTTCAAAGAATATAATTAGAAATTACACAAAAGGTGTACCAGAGCGCAAAATTTCAAAGGATTCAATTAGAAATGAGACAAAAGGTGTACCAGGGCGCAAAATTTCAAAGAATTTAATTAGAAATTACACAAAAGGTGCACCAGAGCGCAAAATTTCAAAGAATTCATTTAGAAATGAGACAAAAGGTGTACCAGAGCGCAAAGTTTCAAAGGATTCAATTAGAAATGAGACGAAAGGTGTACCAAAGCGCAAAATTTCAAAGGATTCAATTAGAAATGAGACAAAAGGTGTACCAGGGAGCAAAATTTCAAAGAATTTAATTAGAAATTACACAAAAGGTGTACCAGGGCGCAAAATTTCAAAGAATATAATTATAAATTACACAAAAGGTGTACCAGGGCGCAAAATTTCAAAGGATTCAATTAGAAATTACACAAAAGGTGTACCAGGGCGCAAAATTTCAAAGAATGTAATTAGAAATTACACAAAAGGTGTGGTGTACTAGAGCGCAAAATTTCAAAGGATTCAATTAGAAATTACACAAAAGGTGTACCAGGGCGCAAAATTTCAAAGAATATAATTAGAAATTACACAAAAGGTGTACCAGGGCGCAAAATTTCAAAGAATATAATTAGAAACTACACAAAAGGTGTACCAGGGCGCAAAATTTCAAAGAATATAATTAGAAATTACACAAAAGGTGTACCAGAGCGCAAAATTTCAAAGGATTCAATTAGGAATAAGACAAAGAGTGTACCAGGGCGCAAAATATCAAAGGATTCAATTAGGAATGAGACAAAAGGTGTACCAGAGCGCAAAATTTCAAAGGATTCAGATAGAAATGAGACAAAAGGTGTACCAGAGCGAAAAACTTCAAACGATTCAATTAGAAATGAGACAAAAGGTATACCAGACTGCAAAATTGCAAAGGTTTCCATTAGAAATGAGACAAAAGGTGTGCCAGAGAGCAAAATTGCAAAGGATTCAATTAGAAAAGAGACAAGAGGTGTACAAGGGCGCAAAATTTCAAAGAATTTAATTAGAAATTACACAAAAGGTGTACCAGAGCGCAAAATTTCAAAGAATTCATTTAGAAATGAGACAAAAGGTGTACCAGAGCGCAAAGTTTCAAAGGATTCAATTAGAAATGAGACGAAAGGTGTACCAGAGCACAAAATTTCAAAGGATTCAATTAGAAATGAGACAAAAGGTGTACCAGGGAGCAAAATTTCAAAGAATTTAATTAGAAATTACACAAAAGGTGTACCAGGGCGCAAAATTTCAAAGAATATAATTATAAATTACACAAAAGGTGTACCAGGGCGCAAAATTTCAAAGGATTCAATTAGAAATTACACAAAAGGTGTACCAGGGCGCAAAATTTCAAAGGATTCAATTAGAAATGAGACAAAAGGTGTACCAGGGCGCAAAATATCAAAGAATTTAATTAGATATTACACAAAAGGTGTACCAGAGCGCAAAATTTCAAAGGATTCAATTAGAAATGAGACAAAAGGTACACCAGACTGCAAAATTGCAAAGGTTTCCATTAGAAATGAGACAAAAGGTGTGCCAGAGAGCAAAATTGCAAAGGATTCAATTAGAAAAGAGACAAGAGGTGTACAAGGGCGCAAAATTTCAAAGAATTTAATTAGAAATTACACAAAAGGTGTACCAGAGCGCAAAATTTCAAAGAATTCATTTAGAAATGAGACAAAAGGTGTACCAGAGCGCAAAGTTTCAAAGGATTCAATTAGAAATGAGACGAAAGGTGTACCAAAGCGCAAAATTTCAAAGGATTCAATTAGAAATTACACAAAAGGTGTACCAGGGCGCAAAATTTCAAAGAATATAATTAGAAATTACACAAAAAGTGTACTAGAGCGCAAAATTTCAAAGGATTCAATTAGAAATTACACAAAAGGTGTACCAGGGCGCAAAATTTCAAAGAATATAATTAGAAATTACACAAAAGGTGTACCAGGGCGCAAAATTTCAAAGAATATAATTAGAAACTACACAAAAGGTGTACCAGGGCGCAAAATTTCAAAGAATATAATTAGAAATTACACAAAAGGTGTACCAGGGCGCAAAATTTCAAAGGATTCAATTAGAAATTACACAAAAGGTGTACCAGGGCGCAAAATTTCAAAGAATATAATTAGAAATTACACAAAAAGTGTACTAGAGCGCAAAATTTCAAAGGATTCAATTAGAAATTACACAAAAGGTGTACCAGGGCGCAAAATTTCAAAGAATATAATTAGAAATTACACAAAAGGTGTACCAGGGCGCAAAATTTCAAAGAATATAATTAGAAATTACACAAAAGGTGTACCAGAGCGCAAAATTTCAAAGGATTCAATTAGGAATAAGACAAAGAGTGTACCAGGGCGCAAAATATCAAAGGATTCAATTAGAAATGAGACAAAAGGTGTACCAGAGCGCAAAATTTCAAAGGATTCAGATAGAAATGAGACAAAAGGTGTACCAGAGCGAAAAACATCAAACGATTCAATTAGAAATGAGACAAAAGGTATACCAGACTGCAAAATTGCAAAGGTTTCCATTAGAAATGAGACAAAAGGTGTGCCAGAGAGCAAAATTGCAAAGGATTCAATTAGAAAAGAGACAAGAGGTGTACAAGGGCGCAAAATTTCAAAGAATTTAATTAGAAATTACACAAAAGGTGTACCAGAGCGCAAAATTTCAAAGAATTCATTTAGAAATGAGACAAAAGGTGTACCAGAGCGCAAAGTTTCAAAGGATTCAATTAGAAATGAGAAGAAAGGTGTACCAGAGCGCAAAATTTCAAAGGATTCAATTAGAAATGAGACAAAAGGTGTACCAGGGCGCAAAATTTCAAAGAATTTAATTAGAAATTACACAAAAGGTGTACCAGGGCGCAAAATTTCAAAGAATATAATTAGAAATTACACAAAAGGTGTACCAGGGCGCAAAATTTCAAAGGATTCAATTAGAAATTACACAAAAGGTGTACCAGGGCGCAAAATTTCAAAGAATATAATTAGAAATTACACAAAAGGTGTACCAGAGCGCAAAATTTCAAAGGATTCAATTAGAAATTACACAAAAGGTGTACCAGGGCGCAAAATTTCAAAGAATATAATTAGAAATTACACAAAAGGTGTACCAGGGCGCAAAATTTCAAAGGATTCAATTAGAAATGAGACAAAAGGTATACCAGACTGCAAAATTGCAAAGGTTTCCATTAGAAATGAGACAAAAGGTGTGCCAGAGAGCAAAATTGCAAAGGATTCAATTAGAAAAGAGACAAGAGGTGTACAAGGGCGCAAAATTTCAAAGAATTTAATTAGAAATTACACAAAAGGTGTACCAGAGCGCAAAATTTCAAAGAATTCATTTAGAAATGAGACAAAAGGTGTACCAGAGCGCAAAGTTTCAAAGGATTCAATTAGAAATGAGACGAAAGGTGTACCAGAGCGCAAAATTTCAAAGGATTCAATTAGAAATGAGACAAAAGGTGTACCAGGGAGCAAAATTTCAAAGAATTTAATTAGAAATTACACAAAAGGTGTACCAGGGCGCAAAATTTCAAAGAATATAATTATAAATTACACAAAAGGTGTACCAGGGCGCAAAATTTCAAAGGATTCAATTAGAAATTACACAAAAGGTGTACCAGGGCGCAAAATTTCAAAGGATTCAATTAGAAATGAGACAAAAGGTGTACCAGGGCGCAAAATATCAAAGAATTTAATTAGATATTACACAAAAGGTGTACCAGAGCGCAAAATTTCAAAGGATTCAATTAGAAATGAGACAAAAGGTATACCAGACTGCAAAATTGCAAAGGTTTCCATTAGAAATGAGACAAAAGGTGTGCCAGAGAGCAAAATTGCAAAGGATTCAATCAGAAAAGAGACAAGAGGTGTACAAGGGCGCAAAATTTCAAAGAATTTAATTAGAAATTACACAAAAGGTGTACCAGAGCGCAAAATTTCAAAGAATTCATTTAGAAATGAGACAAAAGGTGTACCAGAGCGCAAAGTTTCAAAGGATTCAATTAGAAATGAGACGAAAGGTGTACCAAAGCGCAAAATTTCAAAGCATTCAATTAGAAATGAGACAAAAGGTGTACCAGGGAGCAAAATTTCAAAGAATTTAATTAGAAATTACACAAAAGGTGTACCAGGGCGCAAAATTTCAAAGAATATAATTATAAATTACACAAAAGGTGTACCAGGGCGCAAAATTTCAAAGGATTCAATTAGAAATTACACAAAAGGTGTACCAGGGCGCAAAATTTCAAAGAATATAATTAGAAATTACACAAAAGGTGTACTAGAGCGCAAAATTTCAAAGGATTCAATTAGAAATTACACAAAAGGTGTACCAGGGCGCAAAATTTCAAAGAATATAATTAGAAATTACACAAAAGGTGTACCAGGGCGCAAAATTTCAAAGAATATAATTAGAAACTACACAAAAGGTGTACCAGGGCGCAAAATTTCAAAGAATATAATTAGAAATTACACAAAAGGTGTACCAGAGCGCAAAATTTCAAAGGATTCAATTAGGAATAAGACAAAGAGTGTACCAGGGCGCAAAAATATCAAAGGATTCAATTAGAAATGAGACAAAAGGTGTACCAGAGCGCAAAATTTCAAAGGATTCAGATAGAAATGAGACAAAAGGTGTACCAGAGCGAAAAACTTCAAACGATTCAATTAGAAATGAGACAAAAGGTATACCAGACTGCAAAATTGCAAAGGTTTCCATTAGAAATGAGACAAAAGGTGTGCCAGAGAGCAAAATTGCAAAGGATTCAATTAGAAAAGAGACAAGAGGTGTACAAGGGCGCAAAATTTCAAAGAATTTAATTAGAAATTACACAAAAGGTGTACCAGAGCGCAAAATTTCAAAGAATTCATTTAGAAATGAGACAAAAGGTGTACCAGAGCGCAAAGTTTCAAAGGATTCAATTAGAAATGAGAAGAAAGGTGTACCAGAGCGCAAAATTTCAAAGGATTCAATTAGAAATGAGACAAAAGGTGTACCAGGGCGCAAAATTTCAAAGAATTTAATTAGAAATTACACAAAAGGTGTACCAGGGCGCAAAATTTCAAAGAATATAATTAGAAATTACACAAAAGGTGTACCAGGGCGCAAAATTTCAAAGGATTCAATTAGAAATTACACAAAAGGTGTACCAGGGCGCAAAATTTCAAAGAATATAATTAGAAATTACACAAAAGGTGTACCAGAGCGCAAAATTTCAAAGGATTCAATTAGAAATTACACAAAAGGTGTACCAGGGCGCAAAATTTCAAAGAATATAATTAGAAATTACACAAAAGGTGTACCAGGGCGCAAAATTTCAAAGAATATAATTAGAAACTACACAAAAGGTGTACCAGGGCGCAAAATTTCAAAGAAAATAATTAGAAATTACACAAAAGGTGTACCAGAGCGCAAAATTTCAAAGGATTCAATTAGAAATGAGACAAAAGGTGTACCAGGGCGCAAAATTTCAAAGAATTTAATTAGAAATTACACAAAAGGTGTACCAGGGCGCAAAATTTCAAAGGATTCAATTAGAAATGAGACAAAAGGTGTACCAGAGCGAAAAATGTCAAAGGATTCAATTAGAAAAGAGACAAAAGGTGTACCAGGGCGCAAAATTTCAAAGAATATAATTAGAAATTACACAAAAGGTGTACCAGAGCGCAAAATTTCAAAGGATTCAATTAGAAATGAGACCAAAGGTGTACCAGAGCGAAAAATTTCAAAGGATTCAATTAGAAAAGAGACAAAAGGTCTACAAGGGCGCAAAATTCCAAAGAATTTAATTAGAAATTACACAAAAGGTGTACCAAAGCACAAAATTTCAAAGAATTCAATTAGAAATGAGACAAAAGGTGTACCAGGGCGCAAAATTTCAAAGAATTTAATTAGAAATTACACAAAAGGTGTACAAGAGCGCAAAATTTCAAAGGATTCAATTAGAAATGAGACAAAAGGTGTACAAGGGCGCATAATTTCAAAGAATTTAATTAGATATTACACAAAAGGTGTACCAGAGCGCAAAATTTCAAAGGATTCAATTAGAAATGAGACAAAAGGTGTACCAGGGCGCAAAATATCAAAGAATTTAATAAGATATTACACAAAAGGTGTACCAGAGCGCAAAATTTCAAAGAATTTAATTAGATATTACACAAAAGGTGTACCAGAGCGCAAAATTTCAAAGGATTCAATTAGAAATGAGACAAAAGGTGTACCAGGGCGCAAAATATCAAAGAATTTAATTAGATATTACACAAAAGGTGTACCAGAGCGCAAAATTTCAAAGGATTCAATTAGAAATGAGACAAAAAGTATACCAGACTGCAAAATTGCAAAGGTTTCCATTAGAAATGAGACAAAAGGTGTGCCAGAGAGCAAAATTGCAAAGGATTCAATTAGAAAAGAGACAAGAGGTGTACAAGGGCGCAAAATCTCAAAGAATTTAATTAGAAATTACACAAAAGGTGTACCAGGGCGCAAAATTTCAAGGAATATATTTAGAAATTACACAAAAGGTGTACCAGAGCGCAAAATTTCAAAGAATATAATTAGAAATTACACAAAAGGTGTACCAGGGCGCAAAATTTCAAAGAATATAATTAGAAATTACACAAAAGGTGTACCAGAGCGCAAAATTTCAAAGAATATAATTAGAAATTACACAAAAGGTGTACCAGAGCGCAAAATTTCAAAGGATTCAATTAGAAATTACACAAAAGGTGTACCAGGGCGCAAAATTTAAAAGAATATCATTAGATATTACACAAAAGGTGTACCAGGGCGCAAAATTTCAAAGAATATAATTAGAAATTACACAAAAGGTGCACCAGAGCGCAAAATTTCAAAGGATTCAATTAGAAATGAGACAAAAGGTGTACCAGAGCGAAAAGATTCAAAGGATTCAATTAGAAAAGAGACAAAAGGTGTACCAGGGCGCAAAATTCGAAAGAATTTAATTAGAAATTACACAAAAGGTGTATCAAAGCGCAAAATTTCAAAGAATTCAATTAGAAATGAGACAAAAGGTGTACCAGGGCGCAAAATTTCAAAGAATTTAATTAGAAATTACACAAAAGGTGTACAAGAGTGCAAAATTTCAAAGGATTGAATTAGAAATGAGACAAAAGGTGTACCAGGGCGCAAAATTTCAAAGAATTTAATTAGATATTACACAAAAGGTGTACCAGAGCGCAAAATTTCAAAGGATTCAATTAGAAATGAGACAAAAGGTGTACCAGGGCGCAAAATATCAAAGAATTTAATAAGATATTACACAAAAGGTGTACCAGAGCGCAAAATTTCAAAGAATTTAATTAGATATTACACAAAAGGTGTATCAGAGCGCAAAAATTCAAAGGATTCAATTAGAAATTACACAAAAGGTGTACCAGGGCGCAAAATTTCAAAGAATTTAATTAGATATTACACAAAAGGTGCACCAGAGCGCAAAAATTCAAAGGATTCAATTAGAAATGAGACAAAGGTGTACCAGGGCGCAAAATATCAAAGAATTTAATTAGATATTACACAAAAGGTGTACAAGAGCGCAAAATTTCAAAGGATTCAATTAGAAATGAGACAAAAGGTGTACCAGGACACAAAATTTCAAAGAATTTAATTAGAAATTACACAAAAGGTGTACCAAAGCGCAAAATTTCAAAGGATTCAGTTAGAAAAGAGACAAAAGGTGTACCAGGGCGCAAAATTTCAAAGAATTTAATTAGAAATTACACAAAAGGTGTACCAAAGCGCAAAATTTCAAAGGATTCAATTAGAAATGAGACAAAAGGTGTACCAGGGCGCAAAATTTCAAAGAATTTAATTAGAAATTACACAAAAGGTGTACAAGAGCGCAAAATTTCAAAGGATTCAATTAGAAATGAGACAAAAGGTGTACCAGGGCGCAAAATTTCAAAGAATTTAATTAAAAATTACACAAAAGGTGTAACAGAGCGCAAAATTTCAAAGGATTCAATTAGGAATAAGACAAAGAGTGTACCAGGGCGCAAAATATCAAAGGATTCAATTAGAAATGAGACAAAAGGTGTACCAGAGCGCAAAATTTCAAAGGATTCAGATAGAAATGAGACAAAAGGTGTACCAGAGCGAAAAACTTCAAACGATTCAATTAGAAATGAGACAAAAGGTATGCCAGACTGCAAAATTGCAAAGGTTTCCATTAGAAATGAGACAAAAGGTGTGCCAGAGAGCAAAATTGCAAAGGATTCAATTAGAAAAGAGACAAGAGGTGTACAAGGGCGCAAAATTTCAAAGAATTTAATTAGAAATTACACAAAAGGTGTACCAGAGCGCAAAATTTCAAAGAATTCATTTAGAAATGAGACAAAAGGTGTACCAGAGCGCAAAGTTTCAAAGGATTCAATTAGAAATGAGACGAAAGGTGTACCAAAGCGCAAAATTTCAAAGGATTCAATTAGAAATGAGACAAAAGGTGTACCAGGGAGCAAAATTTCAAAGAATTTAATTAGAAATTACACAAAAGGTGTACCAGGGCGCAAAATTTCAAAGAATATAATTATAAATTACACAAAAGGTGTACCAGGGCGCAAAATTTCAAAGGATTCAATTAGAAATTACACAAAAGGTGTACCAGGGCGCAAAATTTCAAAGAATATAATTAGAAATTACACAAAAGGTGTACTAGAGCGCAAAATTTCAAAGGATTCAATTAGAAATTACACAAAAGGTGTACCAGGGCGCAAAATTTCAAAGAATATAATTAGAAATTACACAAAAGGTGTACCAGGGCGCAAAATTTCAAAGAATATAATTAGAAACTACACAAAAGGTGTACCAGGGCGCAAAATTTCAAAGAATATAATTAGAAATTACACAAAAGGTGTACCAGAGCGCAAAATTTCAAAGGATTCAATTAGAAATGAGACAAAAGGTGTACCAGGGCGCAAAATTTCAAAGAATTTAATTAGAAATTACACAAAAGGTGTACCAGGGCGCAAAATTTCAAAGGATTCAATTAGAAATGAGACAAAAGGTGTACCAGAGCGAAAAATGTCAAACGATTCAATTAGAAATGAGACAAAAGGTATACCAGACTGCAAAATTGCAAAGGTTTCCATTAGAAATGAGACAAAAGGTGTGCCAGAGAGCAAAATTGCAAAGGATTCAATTAGAAAAGAGACAAGAGGTGTACAAGGGCGCAAAATTTCAAAGAATTTAATTAGAAATTACACAAAAGGTGTACCAGAGCGCAAAATTTCAAAGAATTCATTTAGAAATGAGACAAAAGGTGTACCAGAGCGCAAAGTTTCAAAGGATTCAATTAGAAATGAGACGAAAGGTGTACCAGAGCGCAAAATTTCAAAGGATTCAATTAGAAATGAGACAAAAGGTGTACCAGGGCGCAAAATTTCAAAGAATTTAATTAGAAATTACACCAAAGGTGTACCAGGGCGCAAAATTTCAAAGAATATAATTAGAAATTACACAAAAGGTGTACCAGGGCGTAAAATTTCAAAGGATTCAATTAGAAATTACACAAAAGGTGTACCAGGGCGCAAAATTTCAAAGAATATAATTAGAAATTACACAAAAGGTGTACCAGAGCGCAAAATTTCAAAGGATTCAATTAGAAATTACACAAAAGGTGTACCAGGGCGCAAAATTTCAAAGAATATAATTAGAAATTACACAAAAGGTGTACCAGGGCGCAAAATTTCAAAGAATATAATTAGAAACTACACAAAAGGTGTACCAGGGCGCAAAATTTCAAAGAATATAATTAGAAATTACACAAAAGGTGTACCAGAGCGCAAAATTTCAAAGGATTCAATTAGAAATGAGACAAAAGGTGTACCAGGGCGCAAAATTTCAAAGAATTTAATTAGAAATTACACAAAAGGTGTACCAGGGCGCAAAATTTCAAAGGATTCAATTAGAAATGAGACAAAAGGTGTACCAGAGCGAAAAATGTCAAAGGATTCAATTAGAAAAGAGACAAAAGGTGTACCAGGGCGCAAAATTTCAAAGAATATAATTAGAAATTACACAAAAGGTGTACCAGAGCGCAAAATTTCAAAGGATTCAATTAGAAATGAGACCAAAGGTGTACCAGAGCGAAAAATTTCAAAGGATTCAATTAGAAAAGAGACAAAAGGTCTACCAGGGCGCAAAATTCCAAAGAATTTAATTAGAAATTACACAAAAGGTGTACCAAAGCACAAAATTTCAAAGAATTCAATTAGAAATGAGACAAAAGGTGTACCAGGGCGCAAAATTTCAAAGAATTTAATTAGAAATTACACAAAAGGTGTACAAGAGCGCAAAATTTCAAAGGATTCAATTAGAAATGAGACAAAAGGTGTACAAGGGCGCAAAATTTCAAAGAATTTAATTAGATATTACACAAAAGGTGTACCAGAGCGCAAAATTTCAAAGGATTCAATTAGAAATGAGACAAAAGGTGTACCAGGGCGCAAAATATCAAAGAATTTAATAAGATATTACACAAAAGGTGTACCAGAGCGCAAAATTTCAAAGAATTTAATTAGATATTACACAAAAGGTGTACCAGAGCGCAAAATTTCAAAGGATTCAATTAGAAATGAGACAAAAGGTGTACCAGGGCGCAAAATATCAAAGAATTTAATTAGATATTACACAAAAGGTGTACCAGAGCGCAAAATTTCAAAGGATTCAATTAGAAATGAGACAAAAGGTATACCAGACTGCAAAATTGCAAAGGTTTCCATTAGAAATGAGACAAAAGGTGTGCCAGAGAGCAAAATTGCAAAGGATTCAATTAGAAAAGAGACAAGAGGTGTACAAGGGCGCAAAATTTCAAAGAATTTAATTAGAAATTACACAAAAGGTGTACCAGAGCGCAAAATTTCAAAGAATTCATTTAGAAATGAGACAAAAGGTGTACCAGAGCGCAAAGTTTCAAAGGATTCAATTAGAAATGAGACAAAGAGTGTACCAGGGCGCAAAATATCAAAGGATTCAATTAGAAATGAGACAAAAGGTGTACCAGAGTGCAAAATTTCAAAGGATTCAGATAGAAATGAGACAAAAGGTGTACCAGAGCGAAAAACTTCAAACGATTCAATTAGAAATGAGACAAAAGGTATACCAGACTGCAAAATTGCAAAGGTTTCCATTAGAAATGAGACAAAAGGTGTGCCAGAGAGCAAAATTGCAAAGGATTCAATAAGAAAAGAGACAAGAGGTGTACAAGGGCGCAAAATTTCAAAGAATTTAATTAGAAATTACACAAAAGGTGTACCAGAGCGCAAAATTTCAAAGAATTCATTTAGAAATGAGACAAAAGGTGTACCAGAGCGCAATGTTTCAAAGGATTCAATTAGAAATGAGACGAAAGGTGTACCAGAGCGCAAAATTTCAAAGGATTCAATTAGAAATGAGACAAAAGGTGTACCAGGGCGCAAAATTTCAAAGAATTTAATTAGAAATTACACAAAAGGTGTACCAGGGCGCAAAATTTCAAAGAATATAATTAGAAATTACACAAAAGGTGTACCAGGGCGCAAAATTTCAAAGGATTCAATTAGAAATTACACAAAAGGTGTACCAGGGCGCAAAATTTCAAAGAATATAATTAGAAATTACACAAAAGGTGTACCAGAGCGCAAAATTTCAAAGGATTCAATTAGAAATGAGACAAAAGGTGTACCAGGGCGCAAAATTTCAAAGAATATAATTAGAAATTACACAAAAGGTGTACCAGGGCGCAAAATTTCAAAGAATATAATTAGAAACTACACAAAAGGTGTACCAGGGCGCAAAATTTCAAAGAATATAATTAGAAATTACACAAAAGGTGTACCAGAGCGCAAAATTTCAAAGGATTCAATTAGAAATGAGACAAAAGGTGTACCAGGGCGCAAAATTTCAAAGAATTTAATTAGAAATTACACAAAAGGTGTACCAGGGCGCAAAATTTCAAAGGATTCAATTAGAAATGACACAAAAGGTGTACCAGAGCGAAAAATGTCAAAGGATTCAATTAGAAAAGAGACAAAAGGTGTACCAGGACGCAAAATTTCAAAGAATATAATTAGAAATTACACAAAAGGTGTACCAGAGCGCAAAATTTCAAAGGATTCAATTAGAAATGAGACCAAAGGTGTACCAGAGCGAAAAATTTCAAAGGATTCAATTAGAAAAGAGACAAAAGGTCTACCAGGGCGCAAAATTCCAAAGAATTTAATTAGAAATTACACAAAAGGTGTACCAAAGCACAAAATTTCAAAGAATTCAATTAGAAATGAGACAAAAGGTGTACCAGGGCGCAAAATTTCAAAGAATTTAATTAGAAATTACACAAAAGGTGTACAAGAGCGCAAAATTTCAAAGGATTCAATTAGAAATGAGACAAAAGGTGTACCAGGGCGCAAAATTTCAAAGAATTTAATTAGATATTACACAAAAGGTGTACCAGAGCGCAAAATTTCAAAGGATTCAATTAGAAATGAGACAAAAGGTGTACCAGGGCGCAAAATATCAAAGAATTTAATAAGATATTACACAAAAGGTGTACCAGAGCGCACAATTTCAAAGAATTTAATTAGATATTACACAAAAGGTGTACCAGAGCGCAAAATTTCAAAGGATTCAATTAGAAATGAGACAAAAGGTGTACCAGGGCGCAAAATATCAAAGAATTTAATTAGATATTACACAAAAGGTGTACCAGAGCGCAAAATTTCAAAGGATTCAATTAGAAATGAGACAAAAGGTATACCAGGGCGCAAAATATCAAAGAATTTAATTAGATATTACACAAAAGGTGTACCAGAGCGCAAAATTTCAAAGGATTCAATTAGAAATGAGACAAAAGGTGTACCAGGGGCAAAATTTCAAAGAATTTAATTAGATATTACACAAAAGGTGTACCAGAGCGCAAAATTTCAAAGGATTCAATTAGAAATGAGACAAAAGGTGTACCAGGGCGCAAAATATCAAAGGATTGAATTAGAAATTACACAAAAGGTGTACCAGAGCGCAAAATTTCAAAGGATTCAATTAGAAATGAGACAAAAGGTGTACAAAGGGCGCAAAATATCAAAGAATTTAATTAGATATTAGACAAAAGGTGTACTAAAGCGCAAAATTTCAAAGGATTCAATTAGAAATGAGACAAAAGGTGTACCAGGGCGCAAAATTTCAAAGAATTTAATTAGATATTACACAAAAGGTGTACCAGAGCGCAAAATTTCAAAGGATTCAATTAGAAATGAGACAAAAGGTGTACCAGAGCGCAAAATTTCAAAGGATTCAGATAGAAATGAGACAAAAGGTGTACCAGAGCGAAAAACTTCAAACGATTCAATTAGAAATGAGACAAAAGGTATACCAGACTGCAAAATTGCAAAGGTTTCCATTAGAAATGAGACAAAAGGTGTGCCAGAGAGCAAAATTGCAAAGGATTCAATTAGAAAAGAGACAAGAGGTGTACAAGGGCGCAAAATTTCAAAGAATTTAATTAGAAATTACACAAAAGGTGTACCAGAGCGCAAAATTTCAAAGAATTCATTTAGAAATGAGACAAAAGGTGTACCAGAGCGCAAAGTTTCAAAGGATTCAATTAGAAATGAGACGAAAGGTGTACCAGAGCGCAAAATTTCAAAGGATTCAATTAGAAATGAGACAAAAGGTGTACCAGGGCGCAAAATTTCAAAGAATTTAATTAGAAATTACACAAAAGGTGTACCAGGGCGCAAAATTTCAAAGAATATAATTAGAAATTACACAAAAGGTGTACCAGGGCGCAAAATTTAAAAGGATTCAATTAGAAATTACACAAAAGGTGTACCAGGGCGCAAAATTTCAAAGAATATAATTAGAAATTACACAAAAGGTGTACCAGAGCGCAAAATTTCAAAGGATTCAATTAGAAATGAGACAAAAGGTGTACCAGGGCGCAAAATTTCAAAGAATATAATTAGAAATTACACAAAAGGTGTACCAGGGCGCAAAATTTCAAAGAATATAATTAGAAACTACAAAAAAGGTGTACCAGGGCGCAAAATTTCAAAGAATATAATTAGAAATAACACAAAAGGTGTACCAGAGCGCAAAATTTCAAAGGATTCAATTAGAAATGAGACAAAAGGTGTACCAGGGCGCAAAATTTCAAAGAATTTAATTAGAAATTACACAAAAGGTGTACCAGGGCGCAAAATTTCAAAGGATTCAATTAGAAATGACACAAAAGGTGTACCAGAGCGAAAAATGTCAAAGGATTCAATTAGAAAAGAGACAAAAGGTGTACCAGGACGCAAAATTTCAAAGAATATAATTAGAAATTACACAAAAGGTGTACCAGAGCGCAAAATTTCAAAGGATTCAATTAGAAATGAGACCAAAGGTGTACCAGAGCGAAAAATTTCAAAGGATTCAATTAGAAAAGAGACAAAAGGTCTACCAGGGCGCAAAATTCCAAAGAATTTAATTAGAAATTACACAAAAGGTGTACCAAAGCACAAAATTTCAAAGAATTCAATTAGAAATGAGACAAAAGGTGTACCAGGGCGCAAAATTTCAAAGAATTTAATTAGAAATTACACAAAAGGTGTACAAGAGCGCAAAATTTCAAAGGATTCAATTAGAAATGAGACAAAAGGTGTACAAGGGCGCAAAATTTCAAAGAATTTAATTAGATATTACACAAAACGTGCACCAGAGCACAAAATTTCAAAGGATTCAATTAGAAATGAGACAAAAGGTGTACCAGGGCGCAAAATATCAAAGAATTTAATAAGATATTACACAAAAGGTGTACCAGAGCGCAAAATTTCAAAGAATTTAATTAGATATTACACAAAAGGTGTACCAGAGCGCAAAATTTCAAAGGATTCAATTAGAAATGAGACAAAAGGTGTACCAGGGCGCAAAATATCAAAGAATTTAATTAGATATTACACAAAAGGTGTACCAGAGCGCAAAATTTCAAAGGATTCAATTAGAAATGAGACAAAAGGTATACCAGGGCGCAAAATATCAAAGAATTTAATTAGATATCACACAAAAGGTGTACCAGAGCGCAAAATTTCAAAGGATTCAATTAGAAATGAGACAAAAGGTGTACCAGGGGCAAAATTTCAAAGAATTTAATTAGATATTACACAAAAGGTGTACCAGAGCGCAAAATTTCAAAGGATTCAATTAGAAATGAGACAAAAGGTGTACCAGGGCGCAAAATATCAAAGGATTGAATTAGAAATTACACAAAAGGTGTACCAGAGCGCAAAATTTCAAAGGATTCAATTAGAAATGAGACAAAAGGTGTACCAGGGCGCAAAATATCAAAGAATTTAATTAGATATTACACAAAAGGTGTACTAAAGCGCAAAATTTCAAAGGATTCAATTAGAAATGAGACAAAAGGTGTACCAGGGCGCAAAATTTCAAAGAATTTAATTAGATATTACACAAAAGGTGTACCAGAGCGCAAAATTTCAAAGGATTCAATTAGAAATGAGACAAAAGGTGTACCAGGGCGCAAAATATCAAAGAATTTAATTACATATTACACAAAAGGTGTACAAGAGCGCAAAATTTCAAAGGATTCAATTAGAAAAGAGACAAAAGGTGTACCAGGGCGCAAAATTTCAAAGAATATAATTAGAAATTACACAAAAGGTGTACCAGAGCGCAAAATTTCAAAGGATTCAATTAGAAATGAGACAAACGGTGTACCAGGGCGCAAAATTTCAAAGAATATAATTAGAAAATACACAAAAGGTGTACCAGGGCGCAAAATTTCAAAGGATTCAATTAGAAATGAGACAAAAGGTGTACCAGGGCGCAAAATTTCAAAGAATTTAATTAGAAATTACACAAAAGGTGTAACAAAGCGCAAAATTTCAAAGGATTCAATTAGAAATGAGACAAAAGGTGTACCAGGGCGCAACATTTCAAAGAATTTAATTAGATATTACACAAAAGGTGTACCAGAGCGCAAAATTTCAAAGGATTCAATTAGAAATGAGACAAAAGGTGTACCAGGGCGCAAAATATCAAAGAATTTAATTAGATATTACACAAAAGGTGTACCAGAGCGCAAAATTTCAAAGGATTCAATTAGAAATGAGACAAAAGGTGTACCAGGGCGCAAAATATCAAAGGATTGAATTAGATATTACACAAAAGGTGTACCAGAGCGCAAAATTTCAAAGGATTCAATTAGAAATGAGACAAAAGGTGTACCAGGGCGCAAAATATCAAAGGATTGAATTAGAAATTACACAAAAGGTGTACCAGAGCGCAAAATTTCAAAGGATTCAATTAGAAATGAGACAAAAGGTGTACCAGGGCGCAAAATTTCAAAGAATTTAATTAGAAATTACACCAAAGGTGTACCAGAGTGCAAAATTTCAAAGGATTCAATTAGAAATGAGACAAAAGGTGTACCAGGGCGCAACATTTCAAAGGATTCAATTAGAAATGAGACAAAAGGTGTAACAGGGCGCAAAATTTCAAAGGATTCAATTAGAAATGAGACAAAAGGTGTACCAGGGCGCAAAAATTCAAAGGATTCAATTAGAAATGAGACAAAAGGTGTACCAGAGTGCAAAATTTCAAAGGATTCAATTAGAAATGAGACAAAAGGTGTACCAGGGCGCATAATTTCAAAGGATTCAATTAGAAATGAGACAAAAG
Source organism: Aurelia coerulea (assembly GCA_039566865.1). Lineage (NCBI taxonomy): Eukaryota > Metazoa > Cnidaria > Scyphozoa > Semaeostomeae > Ulmaridae > Aurelia > Aurelia coerulea. The sequence goes on along the minus strand of CM076949.1, from coordinate 12,413,704 downwards.
GTGTACCAGAGCGCAAAATTTCAAAGGATTCAATTAGAAATGAGACAAAAGGTGTACCAGGGCGCAAAATATCAAAGGATTGAATTAGAAATTACACAAAAGGTGTACCAGGGCGCAAAATATCAAAGGATTTAATTAGAAATGAGAGAAAAGGTGTACCAGAGCGCAAAATTTCAAAGGATTGCATTAGATATTACACAAAAGGTGTACCAGAGCGCAAAATTTCAAAGGATTTAATTAGAAATTACACAAAAGGTGTACCAGAGTGCAAAATTTCAAAGGATTGCATTAGATATTACACAAAAGGTGTACCAGGGCGCAAAATTTCAAAGGATTTAATTAGAAATTACACAAAAGGTGTACCAGGGCGCAAAATATCAAAGGATTTAATTAGAAATTACACAAAAGGTGTACCAGAGCGCAAAATTTCAAAGGATTCAATTAAAAATGAGACAAAAGGTGTACCAGTGCGCAAAATATCAAAGGATTGAATTAGAAATGAGACAAAAGGTGTATCAGAGCGCAAAATTTCAAAGGATTCAATTAGAAATGAGACAAAAGGTGTACCAGGGCGCAAAATATCAAAGGATTGAATTAGAAATTACACAAAAGGTGTACCAGGGCGCAAAATATCAAAGGATTCAATTAGAAATTACACAAAAGGTGTACCAGGGCGCAAAATTTCAAAGAATTTAATTAGAAATTACACAAAAGGTGTACCAGAGCGCAAAATTTCAAAGGATTCAATTAGAAATGAGACAAAAGGTATACCAGACTGCAAAATATCAAAGGATTCAATTAGAAATGAGACAAAAGGTGCATCAGAGCGCAAAATGTCAAAGGATTTAATTAGAAATTACACAAAAGGTGTACCAGAGCGCAAAATGTCAAAGGATTCAATTAGAAATGAGACAAAAGGTGTAGCAGTGCGCAAAATATCAAAGGATTGAATTAGAAATGAGACAAAAGGTGTATCAGAGCGCAAAATTTCAAAGGATTCAATTAGAAATGAGACAAAAGGTGTACCAGGGCGCAAAATATCAAAGGATTGAATTAGAAATTACACAAAAGGTGTACCAGGGCGCAAAATTTCAAAGAATTTAATTAGAAATTACACAAAAGGTGTACCAGAGCGCAAAATTTAAAAGGATTCAATTAGAAATGAGACAAAAGGTATACCAGACTGCAAAATATCAAAGGATTCAATTAGAAATGAGACAAAAGGTCTACCAGGGCGCAAAATTCCAAAGAATTTAATTAGAAATTACACAAAAGGTGTACCAGAGCGCAAAATTTCAAAGGATTCAATTAGAAATGAGACAAAAGGTGTACCAGGGCGCAAAATTTCAAAGAATTTAATTAGAAATTACACCAAAGGTGTACCAGAGTGCAAAATTTCAAAGGATTCAATTAGAAATGAGACAAAAGGTGTACCAGGGCGCAACATTTCAAAGGATTCAATTAGAAATGAGACAAAAGGTGTACCAGGGCGCAAAATTTCAAAGGATTCAATTAGAAATGAGACAAAAGGTGTACCAGGGCGCAAAAATTCAAAGGATTCAATTAGAAATGAGACAAAAGGTGTACCAGAGTGCAAAATTTCAAAGGATTCAATTAGAAATGAGACAAAAGGTGTACCAGGGCGCATAATTTCAAAGGATTCAATTAGAAATGAGACAAAAGGTGTACCAGAGCGCAAAATTTCAAAGGATTCAATTAGAAATGAGACAAAAGGTGTACCAGGGCGCAAAATATCAAAGGATTGAATTAGAAATTACACAAAAGGTGTACCAGGGCGCAAAATATCAAAGGATTTAATTAGAAATGAGAGAAAAGGTGTACCAGAGCGCAAAATTTCAAAGGATTGCATTAGATATTACACAAAAGGTGTACCAGAGCGCAAAATTTCAAAGGATTTAATTAGAAATTACACAAAAGGTGTACCAGAGTGCAAAATTTCAAAGGATTGCATTAGATATTACACAAAAGGTGTACCAGGGCGCAAAATTTCAAAGGATTTAATTAGAAATTACACAAAAGGTGTACCAGGGCGCAAAATATCAAAGGATTTAATTAGAAATTACACAAAAGGTGTACCAGAGCGCAAAATTTCAAAGGATTCAATTAAAAATGAGACAAAAGGTGTACCAGTGCGCAAAATATCAAAGGATTGAATTAGAAATGAGACAAAAGGTGTATCAGAGCGCAAAATTTCAAAGGATTCAATTAGAAATGAGACAAAAGGTGTACCAGGGCGCAAAATATCAAAGGATTGAATTAGAAATTACACAAAAGGTGTACCAGGGCGCAAAATATCAAAGGATTCAATTAGAAATTACACAAAAGGTGTACCAGGGCGCAAAATTTCAAAGAATTTAATTAGAAATTACACAAAAGGTGTACCAGAGCGCAAAATTTCAAAGGATTCAATTAGAAATGAGACAAAAGGTATACCAGACTGCAAAATATCAAAGGATTCAATTAGAAATGAGACAAAAGGTGCATCAGAGCGCAAAATTTCAAAGGATTTAATTAGAAATTACACAAAAGGTGTACCAGAGCGCAAAATGTCAAAGGATTCAATTAGAAATGAGACAAAAGGTGTACCAGTGCGCAAAATATCAAAGGATTGAATTAGAAATGAGACAAAAGGTGTATCAGAGCGCAAAATTTCAAAGGATTCAATTAGAAATGAGACAAAAGGTGTACCAGGGCGCAAAATATCAAAGGATTGAATTAGAAATTACACAAAAGGTGTACCAGGGCGCAAAATTTCAAAGAATTTAATTAGAAATTACACAAAAGGTGTACCAGAGCGCAAAATTTAAAAGGATTCAATTAGAAATGAGACAAAAGGTATACCAGACTGCAAAATATCAAAGGATTCAATTAGAAATGAGACAAAAGGTGTACCAGGGAGCAAAATATCAAAGAATTTAATTAGATATTACACAAAAGGTGTACCAGAGCGAAAAATTTCAAAGGATTCAATTAGAAATGAGACAAAAGGTGTACCAGGGCGCAAAATTTCAATGGATTGCATTAGATATTACACAAAAGGTGTACGAGGGTGCAAAATTTCAAAGAATTTAATTAGAAATTACACAAAAGGTGTACCAGAGCGCAAAATTTCAAAGGATTCAATTAGAAATGAGACAAAAGGTATACCAGACTGCAAAATATCAAAGGATTCAATTAGAAATGAGACAAAAGGTGCATCAGAGCGCAAAATGTCAAAGGATTTAATTAGAAATTACACAAAAGGTGTACCAGAGCGCAAAATGTCAAAGGATTCAATTAGAAATGAGACAAAAGGTGTAGCAGTGCGCAAAATATCAAAGGATTGAATTAGAAATGAGACAAAAGGTGTATCAGAGCGCAAAATTTCAAAGGATTCAATTAGAAATGAGACAAAAGGTGTACCAGGGCGCAAAATATCAAAGGATTGAATTAGAAATTACACAAAAGGTGTACCAGGGCGCAAAATTTCAAAGAATTTAATTAGAAATTACACAAAAGGTGTACCAGAGCGCAAAATTTAAAAGGATTCAATTAGAAATGAGACAAAAGGTATACCAGACTGCAAAATATCAAAGGATTCAATTAGAAATGAGACAAAAGGTGTACCAGGGAGCAAAATATCAAAGAATTTAATTAGATATTACACAAAAGGTGTACCAGAGCGAAAAATTTCAAAGGATTCAATTAGAAATGAGACAAAAGGTGTACCAGGGCGCAAAATTTCAATGGATTGCATTAGATATTACACAAAAGGTGTACGAGGGTGCAAAATTTCAAAGAATTTAATTAGAAATTACACAAAAGGTGTACCAGAGCGCAAAATTTCAAAGGATTCAATTAGAAATGAGACAAAAGGTGTACCAGGGCGCAAAATTTCAAAGAATTTAATTAGAAATTACACAAAAGGTGTACCAGAGCGCAAAATTTCAAAGGATTTCAATTAGAAATGAGACAAAAGGTGTACCAGGGCGCAAAATATCAAAGGATTGAATTAGAAATTACACAAAAGGTGTAACAGAGCGCAAAATTTCAAAGGATTCAATTAGAAATGAGACAAAAGGTGTACCAGAGCGCAAAATTTCAAAGGATTCAATTAGAAATGAGACAAAAGGTGTACCAGAGCGCAAAATTCCAAAGGATTCAATTAGGAATAAGACAAAGAGTGTACCAGAGCGCAAAATTTCAAAGGATTGCATTAGATATTACACAAAAGGTGTACTAGGGCGCAAAATTTCAAAGAATTTAATTAGAAATTACACAAAAGGTGTACCAGAGCCCAAAATTTCAAAGGATTCAATTAGAAATGAGACAAAAGGTGTACCAGGGCGCAAAATTTCAAAGAATTTAATTAGAAATTACACAAAAGGTGTACAAGAGCGCAAAATTTCAAAGGATTCAATTAGAAATGAGACAAAAGGTGTACCAGGGCGCAAAATATCAAAAAATTTCATTAGATATTACACAAAAGGTGTACCAGAGCGCACAATTTCAAAGGATTTAATTAGAAATTACACAAAAGGTGTACCAGGGCGCAAAATATCAAAGGATTTAATTAGAAATTACACAAAAGGTGTACCAGAGCGCAAAATTTCAAAGGATTCAATTAAAAATGAGACAAAAGGTGTACCAGTGAGCAAAATATCAAAGGATTGAATTAGAAATGAGACAAAAGGTGTATCAGAGCGCAAAATTTCAAAGGATTCAATTAGAAATGAGACAAAAGGTGTACCAGGGCGCAAAATATCAAAGGATTGAATTAGAAATTACACAAAAGGTGTACCAGGGCGCAAAATATCAAAGGATTCAATTAGAAATTACACAAAAGGTGTACCAGGGCGCAAAATTTCAAAGAATTTAATTAGAAATTACACAAAAGGTGTACCAGAGCGCAAAATTTCAAAGGATTCAATTAGAAATGAGACAAAAGGTATACCAGACTGCAAAATATCAAAGGATTCAATTAGAAATGAGACAAAAGGTGCATCAGAGCGCAAAATTTCAAAGGATTTAATTAGAAATTACACAAAAGGTGTACCAGAGCGCAAAATGTCAAAGGATTCAATTAGAAATAAGACAAAAGGTGTACCAGTGCGCAAAATATCAAAGGATTGAATTAGAAATGAGACAAAAGGTGTATCAGAGCGCAAAATTTCAAAGGATTCAATTAGAAATGAGACAAAAGGTGTACCAGGGCGCAAAATATCAAAGGATTGAATTAGAAATTACACAAAAGGTGTACCAGGGCGCAAAATTTCAAAGAATTTAATTAGAAATTACACAAAAGGTGTACCAGAGCGCAAAATTTAAAAGGATTCAATTAGAAATGAGACAAAAGGTATACCAGACTGCAAAATATCAAAGGATTCAATTAGAAATGAGACAAAAGGTCTACCAGGGCGCAAAATTCCAAAGAATTTAATTAGAAATTACACAAAAGGTGTACCAGAGCGCAAAATTTCAAAGGATTCAATTAGAAATGAGACAAAAGGTGTACCAGGGCGCAAAATTTCAAAGAATTTAATTAGAAATTACACCAAAGGTGTACCAGAGTGCAAAATTTCAAAGGATTCAATTAGAAATGAGACAAAAGGTGTACCAGGGCGCAACATTTCAAAGGATTCAATTAGAAATGAGACAAAAGGTGTACCAGGGCGCAAAATTTCAAAGGATTCAATTAGAAATGAGACAAAAGGTGTACCAGGGCGCAAAAATTCAAAGGATTCAATTAGAAATGAGACAAAAGGTGTACCAGAGTGCAAAATTTCAAAGGATTCAATTAGAAATGAGACAAAAGGTGTACCAGGGCGCATAATTTCAAAGGATTCAATTAGAAATGAGACAAAAGGTGTACCAGAGCGCAAAATTTCAAAGGATTCAATTAGAAATGAGACAAAAGGTGTACCAGGGCGCAAAATATCAAAGGATTGAATTAGAAATTACACAAAAGGTGTACCAGGGCGCAAAATATCAAAGGATTTAATTAGAAATGAGAGAAAAGGTGTACCAGAGCGCAAAATTTCAAAGGATTGCATTAGATATTACACAAAAGGTGTACCAGAGCGCAAAATTTCAAAGGATTTAATTAGAAATTACACAAAAGGTGTACCAGAGTGCAAAATTTCAAAGGATTGCATTAGATATTACACAAAAGGTGTACCAGGGCGCAAAATTTCAAAGGATTTAATTAGAAATTACACAAAAGGTGTACCAGGGCGCAAAATATCAAAGGATTTAATTAGAAATTACACAAAAGGTGTACCAGAGCGCAAAATTTCAAAGGATTCAATTAAAAATGAGACAAAAGGTGTACCAGTGCGCAAAATATCAAAGGATTGAATTAGAAATGAGACAAAAGGTGTATCAGAGCGCAAAATTTCAAAGGATTCAATTAGAAATGAGACAAAAGGTGTACCAGGGCGCAAAATATCAAAGGATTGAATTAGAAATTACACAAAAGGTGTACCAGGGCGCAAAATATCAAAGGATTCAATTAGAAATTACACAAAAGGTGTACCAGGGCGCAAAATTTCAAAGAATTTAATTAGAAATTACACAAAAGGTGTACCAGAGCGCAAAATTTCAAAGGATTCAATTAGAAATGAGACAAAAGGTATACCAGACTGCAAAATATCAAAGGATTCAATTAGAAATGAGACAAAAGGTGCATCAGAGCGCAAAATGTCAAAGGATTTAATTAGAAATTACACAAAAGGTGTACCAGAGCGCAAAATGTCAAAGGATTCAATTAGAAATGAGACAAAAGGTGTAGCAGTGCGCAAAATATCAAAGGATTGAATTAGAAATGAGACAAAAGGTGTATCAGAGCGCAAAATTTCAAAGGATTCAATTAGAAATGAGACAAAAGGTGTACCAGGGCGCAAAATATCAAAGGATTGAATTAGAAATTACACAAAAGGTGTACCAGGGCGCAAAATTTCAAAGAATTTAATTAGAAATTACACAAAAGGTGTACCAGAGCGCAAAATTTAAAAGGATTCAATTAGAAATGAGACAAAAGGTATACCAGACTGCAAAATATCAAAGGATTCAATTAGAAATGAGACAAAAGGTGTACCAGGCAGCAAAATATCAAAGAATTTAATTAGATATTACACAAAAGGTGTACCAGAGCGCAAAATTTCAAAGGATTCAATTAGAAATGAGACAAAAGGTGTACCAGGGCGCAAAATTTCAATGGATTGCATTAGATATTACACAAAAGGTGTACGAGGGTGCAAAATTTCAAAGAATTTAATTAGAAATTACACAAAAGGTGTACCAGAGCGCAAAATTTCAAAGGATTCAATTAGAAATGAGACAAAAGGTATACCAGACTGCAAAATATCAAAGGATTCAATTAGAAATGAGACAAAAGGTGCATCAGAGCGCAAAATGTCAAAGGATTTAATTAGAAATTACACAAAAGGTGTACCAGAGCGCAAAATGTCAAAGGATTCAATTAGAAATGAGACAAAAGGTGTAGCAGTGCGCAAAATATCAAAGGATTGAATTAGAAATGAGACAAAAGGTGTATCAGAGCGCAAAATTTCAAAGGATTCAATTAGAAATGAGACAAAAGGTGTACCAGGGCGCAAAATATCAAAGGATTGAATTAGAAATTACACAAAAGGTGTACCAGGGCGCAAAATTTCAAAGAATTTAATTAGAAATTACACAAAAGGTGTACCAGAGCGCAAAATTTAAAAGGATTCAATTAGAAATGAGACAAAAGGTATACCAGACTGCAAAATATCAAAGGATTCAATTAGAAATGAGACAAAAGGTGTACCAGGGAGCAAAATATCAAAGAATTTAATTAGATATTACACAAAAGGTGTACCAGAGCGAAAAATTTCAAAGGATTCAATTAGAAATGAGACAAAAGGTGTACCAGGGCGCAAAATTTCAATGGATTGCATTAGATATTACACAAAAGGTGTACGAGGGTGCAAAATTTCAAAGAATTTAATTAGAAATTACACAAAAGGTGTACCAGAGCGCAAAATTTCAAAGGATTCAATTAGAAATGAGACAAAAGGTGTACCAGGGCGCAAAATTTCAAAGAATTTAATTAGAAATTACACAAAAGGTGTACCAGAGCGCAAAATTTCAAAGGATTTCAATTAGAAATGAGACAAAAGGTGTACCAGGGCGCAAAATATCAAAGGATTGAATTAGAAATTACACAAAAGGTGTAACAGAGCGCAAAATTTCAAAGGATTCAATTAGAAATGAGACAAAAGGTGTACCAGAGCGCAAAATTTCAAAGGATTCAATTAGAAATGAGACAAAAGGTGTACCAGAGCGCAAAATTCCAAAGGATTCAATTAGGAATAAGACAAAGAGTGTACCAGAGCGCAAAATTTCAAAGGATTGCATTAGATATTACACAAAAGGTGTACTAGGGCGCAAAATTTCAAAGAATTTAATTAGAAATTACACAAAAGGTGTACCAGAGCCCAAAATTTCAAAGGATTCAATTAGAAATGAGACAAAAGGTGTACCAGGGCGCAAAATTTCAAAGGATTCAATTAGAAATTACACAAAAGGTGTACCAGGGCGCAAAATTTCAAAGGATTCAATTAGAAATGAGACAAAAGGTGTACCAGGGCGCAAAATATCAAAAAATTTCATTAGATATTACACAAAAGGTGTACCAGAGCGCACAATTTCAAAGGATTCAATTAGAAATGAGACAAAAGGTGTACCAGGGCGCAAAATTTCAAAGAATTTAATTAGATATTACACAAAAGGTGTACCAGAGCGCAAAATTTCAAAGGATTCAATTAGAAATGAGACAAAAGGTGTACCAGGGCGCACAATTTCAAAGAATTTAATTAGAAATTACACAAAAGGTGTACCAGAGCGCAAAATTTCAAAGGATTCAATTAGAAATGAGACAAAAGGTGTACCAGAGCGCAAAATTTCAAAGGATTCAATAAGAAGTTACACAAAAGGTGTACCAGGGCGCACAATTTCAAAGAATTTAATTAGAAATTACACAAAAGGTGTACCAGAGAGCAAAATTTCAAAGGATTCAATTAGAAATGAGACAAAAGGTGTACCAGAGCGCAAAATTCCAAAGGATTCAATTAGGAATAAGACAAAGAGTGTACCAGAGCGCAAAATTTCAAAGGATTGCATTAGATATTACACAAAAGGTGTACTAGGGCGCAAAATTTCAAAGAATTTAATTAGAAATTACACAAAAGGTGTACCAGAGCCCAAAATTTCAAAGGATTCAATTAGAAATGAGACAAAAGGTGTACCAGGGCGCAAAATTTCAAAGGATTCAATTAGAAATGAGACAAAAGGTGTACCAGGGCGCAAAATTTCAAAGGATTCAATTAGAAATGAGACAAAAGGTGTACCAGGGCGCAAAATATCAAAAAATTTCATTAGATATTACACAAAAGGTGTACCAGAGCGCACAATTTCAAAGGATTCAATTAGAAATGAGACAAAAGGTGTACCAGGGCGCAAAATTTCAAAGAATTTAATTAGATATTACACAAAAGGTGTACCAGAGCGCAAAATTTCAAAGGATTCAATTAGAAATGAGACAAAAGGTGTACCAGGGCGCACAATTTCAAAGAATTTAATTAGAAATTACACAAAAGGTGTACCAGAGCGCAAAATTTCAAAGGATTCAATTAGAAATGAGACAAAAGGTGTACCAGAGCGCAAAATTTCAAAGGATTCAATAAGAAGTTACACAAAAGGTGTACCAGGGCGCACAATTTCAAAGAATTTAATTAGAAATTACACAAAAGGTGTACCAGAGAGCAAAATTTCAAAGGATTCAATTAGAAATGAGACAAAAGGTGTACACGCCCGACAACACCTTTCTCGAGGAGTTCAGCCTCGCTTTGATGCCCCTATACAAATGTATAGGAAAATGACCGGAAGTGAATATTTTCGCCGACTTTGAACGTTTCATGCAGTGATGCGATGTGATTTTTCCGCGTTAATTTAATCTTAAAAGATAGTGAATTTATCTAAGAAATGTTTAAAACCAAAATCGTTTTGATCTAAACTTCCCGGAAAACTCCACGCAATTTGACAGGAGTGATGGTCTTATTTTAAGAGATTTTCATCTGTATTTGGGCAAATTTTTCGAATTCATTGTCTTTGGTGACGTAAGAAGCGCCTTGAAAATCATGACATTTAGCAAATGCCGTAGATCGTAGAAATTGTTTTGAAGCGGCGTGGTCTGCTTGCTGCTTGCTTTCAAGAAAACTTTTTAATTCTGAACGAAACAAAGCAATAAACCAAGATGCATAGCGATCCTTTTACTACCAGCGAAGGACTAGATCTGGGTTCTTTGTTCGAGATGCTTTCACGTTTTTAAGTCTCCAACCGGCCAAAAAGAAAGAGCCAAGAAGAAGCAGAACACGAGCAAATTTAGGCTACAGCTTCCAACGAAAGAACTCTGATATTTATGGATCAAGAACTAGAATCATTTTGTTTATGATGGCAGATGTCTTTGATGCACAAAATGGATAACAAATTATAGAAAATATGTTATTTGTACTGGGCAAGTTCCTCTCAATGATGGAACAACTCAATGCAGTCTGGAAATCTCCTCTTGTTGGCTCTAAAAACTGACAGACAACTATTTCTGAATGGACAACGGCAATAACTGCTTTTTTTGGTAACTTTCAGAAACTCATGAATAAGCATGACAGTAGGGGCTACAGGGTGAAACGGGCGAGCTTTGGGTAAATGGGAAGGCAAATAAATTGAATACAATTCTCAAAAATGTTAGCTTTTGAACCACCCTCCTTGATGTTGTTTTGTGAAAGTTGACTTACAAGAAAAAAATTGCTGTTTTCCAGCTGTCAACATTTGCCCATTTTATGCAAATGCAAATCCATTTTACCCCCTGCAGACCCTATGCAACATTGTGTGAGCAATTTTATATCTACGACTGATTTGGAAAGCATATTAAAACTTTATAGATTTGTGCATATTTTTCATGAGATGCAGCTTTTCAACAAAAAATTTGTTTGTAGTTTTCTTTGCTCTGATTATATCATCAGAACAATTGTATTTGCAGATCAAATTCAGAATACGTTTCAGACTGTATCAGAATTGGAAGCATTGAAAATTCAATTTTGTGATGATTCAGTTGTTATTATCTTACCATCTTCCTATCATCAGAGCAAAATCATCAGAGTATCAATTATTGGATTACTCAAAGTTTTTGGTATATTATAATATAGTTTTTCATCGAATGCTTTGTTTGCAACAGTTTTGCATCAGTCTTGCATCAGTCTTCAGGCATTGAAAAAGCAAGAATTGCAGTCTTTTCTGGTTGTTGCCAAATGCTGCTTCAAGGTTGGGCTTGATTGGTAAAAGATAATCTTGTTCTGTTTGGGTCCTAAAATAAAACAGAGACAATATTATTTCCTCCTACAAAAAACGTTTGCTGCATAGCAAATTTCACTTTGTCTCATAGAGAATTGCATGTACGAAAAAGAGCAGCAAACCAAAATAGGAGATGTCTTTGCAAACTTAAATCAGAGCAGCGATACCCTGCTCAAGAAAAAGAAAACAGATTTAAGGGCAAATAATTGCAGTTAACTTTACGTGCATCCTTTTACAAACTTGTCTGCTTTTTAGTCAGAAAACAAACGTTAATCCTGGTTGAATGTATCAATTTCGAACTTAACCTGATGCTTTCAGAAATGAAAGTATTTTGGAGAACTTGCTAGCCGTTTTGGCCACCAGAGCAATGAGAATAAAACAAAACTTTGACTTCGCTCTCAGAGAACGTTTCGTCGGGTTTGGCCTAAATGTAAACAAACATAAAGTTGCATTGTTGCTTATTTTCTTCAAGACTAATGGGGAAGCTCTGACCTAGAAATGGGAGATTTGCTTACTAAAACAATGTTATCAAGGCTACCTTGTACAAAAAATTATCAGCTTTGATTATTTTGCCTATAAATACGATAGTTTACGAAGATTAACTAGTCATGGCTCTCGAGTAACAATTGCCTTTGAAAATTGTGGGAAACCGGCAAAGGCTACAGCAAAGCAGGCAACATTTCCAGAAACTAGATGCTTGCAGCTATTGCGTTATATCTCCAAAGTGAGAATTCTTGTCTTAGTTTAGAAAATATAGGAGTTTGAAAAAATTTCGGTTAAATTTAGGCCAACAAAAGTTCATTTTCTTGAAACTGCCAGCCGAAGTTCAAGACGAGAAAAATACAAGTTTATTTCGTCAACAATTGGTGAAAGGTGGCAAAATAGGACAAAACAGCATCGAGGAATCCAAAACTTTCAACAAAATTTCCATGAAACAAAGGACAAACGTTAAATTTATGAAAAAGTCTGCCTACCTGCTGTGCTTAATCCCGAGTTTGTAAACAGAGTGGTCCACGGCCTTTGAAAAATATGAAAAACCAAGAAACTTTGAGTCCAAAATGCCCAAAGAACTTGAAAGAGCGAAGATACAGCTATTGCGTTATATCTCGATATTTTGCTTTGGGACACTTGGGACGCCTGCTGACGCCATTTATCACAAAATTGTACTTTCGCGCCACAGCTTTCTTGCAAGAGAGGCCGGAAGTGACGTCAGAATTCAGGCTTGGTGTTGTCGGGCGTGGGTGTACCAGGACGCAAAATATCAAAGGATTGAATTAGAAATTACACAAAAGGTGTAACAGAGCGCAAAATTTCAAAGGACTCAATTAGAAATGAGACAAAAGGTGTACCAGAGCGCAAAATTTCAAAGGATTCAATTAGAAATGAGACAAAAGGTGTACCAGAGCGCAAAATTTCAAAGGATTCAATTAGGAATAAGACAAAGAGTGTACCAGAGCGCAAAATTTCAAAGGATTGCATTAGATATTACACAAAAGGTGTACTAGGGCGCAAAATTTCAAAGAATTTAATTAGAAGGTGCACCAGGGCGCAAAATATCAAAGGATTGAATTAGAAATTACACAAAAGGTGTACCAGAGCGCAAAATTTTAAAGGATTCAATTAGAAATGAGACAAAAGGTGTACCAGGGCGCAAAATTTCAAAGAATTTAATTAGATATTACACAAAAGGTGTAACAGAGCGCAAAATTTCAAAGGATTCAATTACAAATGAGACAAAAGGTGTACCAGGGGGCAAAATTTCAAAGAATTTAGTTAGAAATTACACAAAAGGTGTACCAGAGCACAAAATTTCAAAGGATTCAATTAGAAATGAGACAAAAGGTGTACCAGGGCGCAAAATTTCAAAGCATTCAATTAGGAATAAGACAAAGAGTGTACAAGGGCGCAAAATTTCAAAGTATTGCATTAGATATTACACAAAAGGTGTACCAGAGCGCAAAATTTCAAAGTATTGCATTAGATATTACACAAAAGGTGTACCAGGGCGCAAAATTTCAAAGGATTCAATTAGGAATAAGACAAAGAGTGTACAAGGGCGCAAAATTTCAAAGTATTGCATTAGATATTACACAAAAGGTGTACCAGAGCGCAAAATTTCAAAGTATTGCATTAGATATTACACAAAAGGTGTACCAGAGCGCAAAATTTCAAAGGATTCAATTAGGAATAAGACAAAGAGTGTACAAGGGAGCACAATTTCAAAGGATTGCATTAGATATTACACAAAAGGTGTACCAGAGCGCAAAATATCAAAGAATTTAATTAGATATTACACAAAAGGTGTACCAGAGCGCAAAATTTCAAAGGATTCAATTAGAAATGAGACAAAGGGTGTACCAGGGAGCAAAAATTTCAAAGAATTTAATTAGATATCACACGAAAGGTGTACCAGGGCGCAAAATTTCAAAGAATTTAATTAGGAATAAGTCAAAGAGTGTAGCAGGGCGCAAAATTTCAAAGGGTTGCATTAGATATTACACAAAAGGTGTACCAGAGCGCAAAATTTCAAAGAATTTAATTAGAAATTACACAAAAGGTGTACCAGAGCGCAAAATTTCAAAGGATTCAATTAGGAATAAGTCAAAGAGTGTACCAGGGCGCAAAATTTCAAAGGGTTGCATTAGATATTACACAAAAGGTGTACCAGAGCGCAAAATGTCAAAGGATTCAATTAGGAATAAGTCAAAGAGTGTACCAGGGCGCAAAATTTCAAAGGGTTGCATTAGATATTACACAAAAGGTGTACCAGAGCGCAAAATATCAAAGAATTTAATTAGATATTACACAAAAGGTGTACCAGAGCGCAAAATTTCAAAGGATTCAATTAGAAATGAGACAAAAGGTGTACCAGGGAGCAAAAATTTCAAAGAATTTAATTAGATATCACACGAAAGGTGTACCAGGGCGCAAAATTTCAAAGAATTTAATTAGATATTACACAAAAGGTGTACCAGAGCGCAAAATTTCAAAAGATTCAATTAGAAATGAGACAAAAGGTGTACCAGAGCGCAAAATTTCAAAGGATTCAATTAGAAATGAGACAAAAGGTGTACCAGGGGGCAACAGTTCAAAGGATTGTATTAGAAATTACACAAAAGGTGTACCAGAGCGCAAAATTTTAAAGGATTCAATTAGAAATGAGACAAAAAGGTGTAACTGAGCGCAAAATTTCAAAGGATTCAATTAGAAATGAGACAAAAGGTGTACCAGGGCGCAAAATTTCAAAGAATTTAATTAGATATTACACAAAAGGTGTAACAGAGCGCAAAATTTCAAAGGATTCAATGAGAAATGAGACAAAAGGTGTACCAGGGGGCAAAATTTCAAAGAATTTAATTAGAAATTACACAAAAGGTGTACCAGAGCGCAAAATTTCAAAGGGTTGCATTAGATATTACACAAAAGGTGTACCAGAGCGCAAAATTTGAAAAGATTCAATTAGAAATGAGACAAAAGGTGTACCAGAGCGCAAAATTTCAAAGGATTCAATTAGAAATGAGACAAAAGGTGTACCAGGGGGCAACAGTTCAAAGGATTGTATTAGAAATTACACAAAAGGTGTACCAGAGCGAAAAAATTTCAAAGGATTCAATTGGAAAAGAGACAAAAGGTGCACCAGAGAGCTACTAAGAGTTCATTAAAGTTTGCTCTGTTCCGATCCCGTGCACACGGGGCCTAAAAGTAATTATGCTCTGTTCTCAATGCTGAACAATGTTAGTGAACAGCCAATTCTTAGTTGTTTTTGGGCAAATTGAGAAAATAGGACTTATGCCTAGCTCCTTATTTCAGGAAGAACTAACCATAAGAAAAATCTCAAAAATTAAGTTGTAACCTCAGTAACACAATGGAATTAAAATATTGCAATTGATAACATCGCTTTTCCTGTACGATTTTCTCAAATTTTTCTGACTCACCCGGTAGCAGCTTTCTTCAAATCTTCTACTGTCCAACAGAGTACATACCAAATGTTATAACGCAGGTAAGTCCTTCATTCATCGACAATTTTATGAACTGATGCTATGTAGCTGCGTCCATTTACGAACGCAAGCATAAAAGAGCGGGAAATACGTTGAAATAAAAGCATGTAACAGATCCAAGTGCGCATTTAAGAGTCCTTGCTCGACCATTCTTGCAATCATATAAACCTCTCAAGAATACTTATCTGTGTTTGGAGAATGTAAGAAATACTTCAATGTTAATGCACAATGCATACCAAAGATTAAAAGGAAGTTTAGAATCTGAAAGTAAATATTTTTATGTAAGAATTGGGAGAAATTACCAATCACAGGAATATCTACAAATTTTTCTTCTGATTCCGTGTTTCTGTCTGAATTAATGATCCCTTGAAGGACGCTCGTCAGATTTTCATGTATAGATTCTTCAACAGCATCGAGATGCTCCTCCTCATCCAGTTTCATATATTCCACGCTTTTGCCTTTAAATGATGACAACTGATCCATGTTTTGCTCTGTCAATGACAAGTTTGCCGCTAACTTATCATCGCTTCCTCTTTTTAGAAGCCATTCCCCACAGTCGAACATATAACGACTACCACTATGATCTTTTATTGTCACCTAAAATAAAAAACGCATTCAATTTATAGACAAAAAGATAAAGACAAAATGACCTGAGCTCTATGGCGTCCACCCATAAATAGGAAAAAGAGAAACCAAAACACTGTTCCTTTCTTTGGCTTTAGTTTCTTTCGCCAAGCGTTGGATTATCAAATACAATAGGCTATTTATAAACCTACGAGATCTCTCATCTTTTAACTAATGTTATTCCCTTTAAGAGTAGTAGATGCTATATATTTCCGGACCTTTTCTTTTCCTTCTTACATAGCTGAGAATCGTGTTCGAACTTGTTCCAGTCTTTCCCAACATACCCCCATGTACGCACTTTTACCATTACAACGTTTGAAAATCTCTTCATATTAAACTTCTTAACCTACACTCAGATTTAACATTGGCTGGAAAGCGCAGCTTTATAGTAAACTTCAATATTAAGACCACAACGACCAACATTTTGAGTGTCATTTCAGAAGAAGAGAATGTATGTATGTATGTATGTATGTATGTATGTATGTATGTATGTATGTATGTATGTATGTATGTATGTATGTATGTATGTATGTATGTATGTATGTATGTATGTATGTATGTATGTATGTATGTATGTATGTATGTATGTATGTATGTATGTATGTATGTATGTATGTATGTATGTATTTATGTATGTAACTTGATGTAGAGTTGTTGGACGACAAACTTTTAGAGAGACAATTATCCTACATTAAAAAGACCATTCAACCATATTTTTCATCGAAACAATTCAGCACAAGCAATAATCATAACTAGGCCCGCTCGGCGCGGCTTCGCCGCGCCTCCGCGTTCCTTCTAGCTTCGCTGTAGTTCGTCTAAGTGGCAGTACTTAAGTGGAAAATGTATCTTGGTTAGTTCACTAAATAAAGAAGTACTTAAATAGCAATTAATACTCTCTCCTCTGCCTCGACACACGATATTGGCTTTATGGGTATTTATTTACTTTGAGTATTCACGCGCCTTTAAGCTGAAGGTAGTGTATATAAGTGTATTTTGGGATTTGCTTCTTCCGTGGAAGTTTGGATATCAAAGACATGAATTTGCTAAAAAGTTAGTTGACGTCGTTGTTGTGGGTGCCCTGGTTGCTTCAGTTGTTTCAGTTGAGTTAATCTAGAGGCGTTTGTTGCCTTAAAGGGGCTCCATCGCCAAACAATAAGCAAATGGGTAAACTCCCACCTGTCACTAATTTTGCATTGTTCATCCATTGTTTTCTGCAGTTTGTTTGGTGGCTTCACCCAAGCGACCAAAAAGTGACCGTTAAAAATCCACTTATATACGAGCAATGGTACAAGATACGAATGTTTGGTTTGTTCCTTAGTGAAGTACAATGATTTATGTCCAAACAGCAACCTTCATTTTGAAAAAAATATGAAAATCCTATGTGATACCACCTTTCAAGAAAACTGCGAAAATCATTGTTTTGTTTACATAGCTGCCTTAGCGCTTTTAGTTGCGTTAGTTGTCTAACCGGCCTCGGTTGGGTCAGTGGCCTTACTTACGTTAGTTGGCTTCTTGTTTTAGTTGTTGAGTAGATGTAGCTGCGCTTCTTGCCTTAGTGGACTTAGTTGCGCCAGGACCCTCAGAGCCCTTAGCTGTCTTATTGGCCTTGGTAGCTTTAGTGGGCTTTCTTGCGTTAGTTGGCGTCTTGTTTTAGTTGCTAAGTAGATCTGGTTGCGTTTCTTACCTAAGTGGAGTTGGTTATAGCTCGATTTGATTTGATTTTATCTTTTTTACACATGTTAGCCCCCACGTGACCTACATTGGCAACTTGCCAGGTAAGTCACGTGACATGGGGGCTAGGCACGTGACTGCCCCCAACAATTAACCGTGGTAGCACCCTATTGTTCCTTAGTAACAAACTTGTATTGTCTTAACTTACTATAACCGGTGTCATTTAAGCATTTTCATCAATGGAGCTCTGTATATTCTTAGAAAGAGCACCATTGTGGAGGAGAAGATATCACGTGATATGAGTGTGGTCACGTGAGAGCCCCCAATAGGTGATAATAATCGCTGGGACCGATCATGCACCCCACCACCACCCTACCACCTCGTTGATACTGCAGGATGAAGCCCTGACAGAGCGCCGTTGTGAAGGAGGATACCGCTGGCACCACCTTGCCAGCCCCTGCGAAGGTGAACGTGCCTAATTTAAATGGATTTTTTATAATAAAAATAATAACAAAAATAATAATGTCTATAGTTATTGCAGTTAACTTTATTCTCTTCTTTTTTCATTAAATCACATTTATTGTTATTGTTTTCTAGCTATCCTCTTGACTTTAGTGGCGTTAGTAGCCCAAGGGCAGGGTGCGGGAGCGGTAGTTTGCATTTAATTTAATCCAGAATTTTTTGAATGAAAAATCCATCAAAATTCCCTACAAACCCCATTGTTTAAAAGAGTCTCGGAGGCTTTTTGGGAAGAAAGATAGACCCCTTGGCTTCCTCAGGCAGCTGTTTTTGCTTCAGTAGGGTTGATTTAGTTGCCTGGTATTTGTTCACTTAGGTGTTTGTTTGTTTGTTTGTTTGTTTGTTTGTTTGTTTGTTTGTTTGTTTGTTTTGTGGCGTTAGTAGCCTTCGTTGTTGGAGAAATTAGTTGTTGCCTTTGTTTTAATGTAGTTGCTCTTCTTGGCTGAGTTCCCTTAGTTGCATTTGCTGAGGTTGTTGTTATTTTAGAACGTTGCCGTAGATCTCAGCCTCCCTTGTGGAAGATAACATCAGGTAGGAAGACTGCAAGAGTTATACTCAGCCCTTCGAGGAAAGTTTTCAGGAAATAGTGAAGGAAATGGACTGCTCATGCACAGGGGCATTGGTGGGGGGGAAGTTGGCACAGTGCCAAAAGATGTCACATAATTTGGCAACGTGCCAAGTCACATGACCGGAACTTGGCACCGTGCCAAGTCACATGACCAATTTTGGAACTTTGCCAAGTAAGTCACGCGACATGGGGGCTAGGCACGTGACTGCCCCCAACAAATATACATGTTAGCACCCTACATACTCCTTAGTTATTAACTGATGTAGTCTTTACTTACTATCACCCCTGTAATGAAGCATTTTCATACAGGGAGCCCTGTATATTCTTATAAAGAGCACCATTGTGGAGGAGGAAATATCACGTGATATGGGTGTGGTCACGTGACATCCCCCAATAGGCGGTACCAATCGCTGGCACCAACCATGCACCCCACCACCACCCAACGACATCGTCCATACTGGGGGATGTAACCTCAGAGAGCGCCGTTGTGAAGGAGGATACCGCTGGCACGAGCCTGCCAGCCCCTGCGAGGGTGAATGTGCACGTGACCACGGGCGATGTGACGTGTTAGGTTGTTTACCACCGAGCACTGACTGGATTGTTCGTTGATAGCCCTTGATAGCACCATCAAGTGTAATTAGTTGGGAAGACAATCGGCTGTCAATCAAAAACAATGACCTGCTGAAGAAGACTGCCAGGAAATTTGCCCCGCTGATACCCCAGCAGCTGGAGGTGACCCCAAAATTTGGAGCACTGATGACACGCATAGATTTTCCCGTCGATTTTTCGAGACGAAGAGCGAGATTGCCGAGAGCGGGAGAGCTGAGATCTCGCTGTGGGAGACAGACAAATTGAGCGTTTGATCTGACCGCTCACTCCTTATGTATATAGACTAGGAATCCGAACCCGCGCTGCGCGCGGGTTCGGAGTTCCTAGCTCCTGCGGAGGGCTTAGGCGCCTCCGGCGCCTGGGCCGCCTGCGGCAGCCACTGTCGCGCTTCGCGCGCCATATTATCAATACTTTCAGTGTTATTTTTGTCGTTGGTGTGGTTTCTTTATACTTGCTGTTGTTATCCTTCATTGTTCTAGTTACCTTAGCTGATGTAGTTGCATTGG
The DNA here is from genome assembly GCA_039566865.1 of Aurelia coerulea. NCBI lineage: Eukaryota > Metazoa > Cnidaria > Scyphozoa > Semaeostomeae > Ulmaridae > Aurelia > Aurelia coerulea. Next base: position 12,393,818 of record CM076949.1, on the reverse strand, counting down.
TAGATGAAGTGAGAATAGTTGTAGCAGTTCTTCGGGTACCTGGAGTGTGTTAGTAGTAGGCCTTAATTAGTAATAGGCGTTAATCAATAGTAGGGCTTCTTAGTAGGCCTTGTTAGCAGGCGTTAATTAGCTGTCGTAGACGCTAATTAACTGTAATTGTAGCTATTTATTTTCTAGCCTACTTTAAATAGATAGAATAACAAAAATAATAAAAAAAATAACGATGTCTATAGTTATTGCCGTTAATATTATTCTCATCTTTTTTCATTAATTCACATTTTTTGTTATTGTTTTCTAGCTGTCTCCTTGACTTTAGTGAGGTTAGTAGCCCAAGGGCGGGGTGGGAGAGCGGTAGATTGCATTTAATTTAATCCATAATTTTTTAAAGAAAGATCCATAAGAATTCCCTACAAGCCCCATTGTTTTATAGAGTCCAGGAGGCTTTTTGGGAAGAGAGATAGACCCCATGGCTTCTTCAGGCAGCTTTTTTTGTTTCGGTAGGGTTGATTTATTTGCCTGGTATTTGTTCACTTAGGTCTTTGTTTTTTTGTGGCGTTAGTAGCCTTCGTTGTTGGAGAAATTAGTTGTTGCCTTTAACATGATTCTCTTCTTTTTCATTAATTAACATTTTTGTTATTGTTTTCTAGCTATCCTCTTTACTTTAATGGCGTTAGTAGCCCAAGGGCGGGGTGGGGGAGCGGTAGATTGCATTTGATTTAATCCATAATATTTTAAAGAAAAATCCATAAAAATTCCCTACAAAGCCCATTGTTTTCAAGAGTCCCGTAGGCTTTTTGGAAAGAGAGATAGACCCCTTGGCTTCCTTAGGCGGATTTGTGTCAGTAGGGTTGATTTAGTTGCCTGGTATTTGTTCACTTAGGTGTTTGTTTCTTTTGTGGCGTTAGCAGCCTTCGTTGTTTGCCTTTGTTTTAGTGAATGCGTTATTTGTTTGGTAGAAATGATGTAGTCGTAATTCTTTGCTTAGCGGCCATAGTAGCTTTTTGCCGTTAATGACGGTACCATTGTTGTTGTGGTAGCGTTGTTCATTTGGTTGCCCAAGTAGCGTTTGTTGCGTTGACCCATTGATTAAATGAAGTTGCTCTTAATGCCTCATTGCCGTAAGTTGCAGTTGCATTTCGTGACGTTGTGATTATTGTGACCGCTTCGGTAGATCTCCAGTCTCCCTACTCGTAGAGCTTTATTCGAGTCAGTAGAGTTGATTTAGATTCCTTCATTGCCCTAGTTTTCTTTCTTTCTTATGTGGCGTTGGTAGCGTTTGTTGTGGGGGAAATTAGTTGTTAACTTCGTTTCGGTGTGTGCGTTATTTGTTTAGTAGAGAAAATACAGTCGTAATTGTTGCCATAGTGGCCATTGTAGCTATTGTGCCCTTAGTTGCCTTCCTTGCGTTATTAGTGTTAGTTGTGCAAGGTAAACCTCGCTGTTGTGGTTGCGTTAGTTGTTCAAGTTCCTCCGAGTAGCTTTAACTCCTTCCATTAATGTAGTTGCTCTTCTTGGGTAATTTCCCTTAGTTGCATTTGCTGACGTTGTTGTTATTTTAGAACGTTTTCGTAGATCTCAGCCTCCCTTGTGGAAGATAAGATCAGGTAAGAAGACTGCAAGAGTTATACTCAGCCCTTCGAGGAAAGTTTTATGGCAACAGTGGAAGAAATGGACTGCTCATGCGCAGGGGCATTTGTGGGGGGAAGTTGGCACATTGCCAAATGACGTCACATAATTTGGCGAAGTGCCAAGTCACATGACCGGAACTTGGCACCGTGCCAAGTCACATGACCAATTTTGGAACTTTGCCAAGTAAGTCACGTGACATGGGGGTAGACACGTGACTGCCCCCAACTAAAGTGAGATAGTGTGACTGCCCTGACAGTGTAGCCCCCTTTTGTATGGGCTGGGTCATTTGAAATTAGCCAATAACAGTCAGCTTTCATCTTTAGTAGCTTCACTATGGGTTTTTACCAATTGAAATTGGCCAATGGGAATGTCCATTCGGTAGCTGGGCTCGGTCATTTGAAATTAGCCAATAGCAGTCGGCTTTCACCTTTAGTAGCTTCACTATGGAGTTTGTACCAATTGAAATTAGCCAATGGCAATCTGCCTATGCTAGATAGGTTGGGTCATTTGAAATTAGCCAATAACAGTCAGCTTTCATGTTTAGTAGCTTCACTATGGGTTTTGTACCAATTGAAATTAGCCAATGGCAATCTGCATATGCTAGATCTGTTGGGTCATTTGAAATTAGCCAATAGCAGTCGGCTTTCATCTTTAGTAGCTTCACTATGGGTTTTGCACCAATTGAAATTAGCCAATGGCAATCTGCATACTGTTAGGTCATTTGAAATTAGCCAATAAGAGTCGGCTATTATGTTTAGTAAGTTCAGTATGGAGTTTGTACCAATTGAAATTAGCCAATGGCAATCTGCCTATGCTAGATGGGTTGGGTCATTTGAAATTAGCCAATAGCAGTCGGCTTTCATCTTTAGTAGCTTCACTATGGGGTTCTTTACCAATTGAAATTAGCCAATGGCAATCTGCATATTCTAGATAGGTTAGGTTATTTGAAATTAGCCAATAACAGTCGGCTATTATGTTCAGTAAGTTCAGTATAGAGTCCGTACCAATTGAAATTAGCCAATGGCAATCTGCCTATCTAGATGGGTTGGGTCATTTGAAATTAGCCAATAACAGTCGGCTTTTGCCTTTAGTAGCTTCAGCTTCACTATGGAGTCTGTACCAATCCAAATTAGCCAATGGCAATCTGCATATGGTAGAGGGGCTAGCTTATGTGAAAATAGCCAACAGGAAGTACCTTTTGTCTTTGCTGGATAAGTGCTGAATGCTGCGCACAATAACCTCTGTGCAGGTGAACGCATTCATTATGCATTGAAGTAATGAGCAACTAATGATGTGATCGTTCTTATAACGATTGTTTCCCGGAGAAGTGGCTTCCTAATGATCTTGGCACGATTAACTTCCTACCTAATGATCTTGGCACGATAAAATTACCTGCAAAATCTGTTGCGTCGTAAGAATCAGTCTTGCAGATGATCTGTAGTTGACCGCTGAATGTTAGGATAGTGATTCGTGAAGTTGAAATATCTACAGGAGTGTTTGTTTGGGGAGTAGATCTTCGAAAACAGCAATTATCGAATTTAAATTGGATGAATTTACCTTGGGAGAAAGAGTGATGGGAATTCAACGGAAGTTTCAGAAATGAAGAGCATGGAAGTGAAACGTAAGTAGGCCTATGTTTTCGCTGGAGCAGGAAGAAAGCTGGAGTTATATGCTACTTGCGTATTTTTCGTGACAGAACAGTGTTACTTCTTGCTTCAGTAGAGGGGAATAGGACTAACTTGTTGTTGACTTCCACATTGAGCTCACTCGAAACGTAGGGACTTGCCAAATCACATGATAGGAACTCGGGGTAGTGCTGAGTCACATGACTAATTTTGGCAACGTGCCAAGTGAGTCACGTGACATGGGGTGTCATCACGTGACTGCCCCCAGTCAGTTTTCCCATTGTTTTTGTGGAGGTGAGCCCCAACTGTTGTGGAGGAGGAACTGAGCCCCTGTGAAGGTGACTGCGTGTTACGGAGCCCCTAGGTTGTTGACAATCCTGCATTGTTTGCTGTTGACAAACCGACTTTGTCCGTTGACGACCCTTGATGACCCCATCAATAGTCGTTAGTGACTCACCTCCATTGTTCCGTGACGTTCAACCTACGTCAAACTGGAAAATAGGACGGCTGCCAATAAGTTTCCCCGCTCCTACCCCAGCCCGAGTGGCTGCCCCCAACTTCTCACACAGATTTGGCTAACTTAGATTTTCGGGGTGATTTTTCGAGAGGAAGAGCGGCCGCTAGGGGGCTGGGGAAGCAGGCGATCCGAGTGGAGCACACAAACTAATTCGAGGACAAAAGAACAATCTTAGCCAACCTCTCACCCGTTATATATAGAGATAAGGTAACCAGGGAGAAGCTTATACAATTATGGTTTGATGAAAGAAAGAAAGCAACTAACATCATCAATAACAAAGGGTTCTGGCCTGAAACTGTTCATGCGAAAATAGATAAACAGAAAACAGAGGAATACTACGAAAACAAATACAGTGGGCGTCGATCAAATTTGAAACAAATCGTTGAAGACTTTCAATCGGCAGTCACTAGTAACAATCAGCAGTCACTCAAAAAACAATCACCTGCTGAAGAAGGCTGCCAACAAATTTCCCCCGCTGATACCCCAGCAACAGGAGGTCACCCCAAAACATGGAGTCATTTGTACACACATAGATTTTCCCCTCGATTTTTGGAGACGAAGAGCGAGCTTCCAGGGCACGAAAGAGCTGACATCTCGGCGCCACAAACAGACAAATTCAGCGTATGATCTTACCGCTCAGGCAGTAGTAATATAGATAAGGTAACCAGGAAGAAGCTTATACAATTATGGTTTGATGAAAGAAAGAAAGCAACTAACATCATCAATAACAAAGGGTTCTGGCCTGAAACTGTTCACGCGAAAATAGATAAACAGAAAACAGAGGAATACTACGAAAACAAATACAGTGGGCGTCGATCAAATTTGAAACAAATCGTTGAAGACTTTCAAGGAGGAGATGATAATAGGCCAGATTTCACACCAGAGGAAACAGAAAATATCATCAGAGGTTTGCCATGTGGAAAAAATGGGGTTATGATGGGGTCTGTTTTGAAGCTTTTAAGAACGATTTATCTAATACCTCAGTGGAAGTTTCAGATATCTTAAATGTCATAAAACACTACAAGAAATCCCCGCGTACATGGAAGGGTGCATTAATTTGGAGAAACCCAAAGAAAAATTATGAACCAGATGATTTAACAACACTTAGAGATATATCACTTCTACCTACAATATACAAAATCTTTGCAAAATGCCTGGCCAAGCGTATCTTGCCAAAAATTATTGGAACAGCAGTTCACTTTTGGCAAAGAGCCTATAAAAAGAATCGAGACCGACAAGAGCTAATTTTTTGATAAAAACAGCCATAGATGATATTAAACACACAAGTTCACGTTTCTACGCTATTTTTGTTGACTTTAGAGATGCATTTGGTAGCATTGATCAGGAATACCTAATCCGAAGCTTACTAGACTGTGGACTGGAGAAAACATAATGTTTATTGATTGCGGATATATACCAAGATTCATATTTTGAAGTTATATGCGGGAAAGAACTATCGAAAGAATTCTTACTTACAATCGGAACAAAAACTGGAGACCCTCTTAGCGCAATTCTATTCATCATCACCCTTGACAAATCATTAAAAGAAGTACATAATAGAGCGATTAATAGTTTAAACATTCAGGATGAACAACGGATCTCACCATTACCATTCGCAGGATATGCTGATGACATAGCACTTGTTAGCCGTTTTGAAAACGTATTAAAAGAGATGTTAGATGTATTAATTGAGAAAAACCGGGACAGTAAACTTTGCATTAGGCCAGATAAATGTGCAATCCTCGATGAACGTCGATCTGGAAACAGGTGGTATAAAGCCAAAGGAGATAAACCACCAGATATTAAAATTAATGGGGAAACAATAAAGGTAAACGGCCGACATGAGCCCTTTACATATCTTGGGAAACCACTAACAGTAGCTGGAGAAGATGAAAATCAGGTCCCAAATATGCTGAGAGATTACTCAGAAATCCTTGAAAATATCACTGCTTGTTCACTACCACTTGCCCTAAAGATTGAAGCACTAGGAACAATGGGTTTATCAAAGATAGAACATCATTTTAGTAATACATCTATTACTGAGGAACAGCTTCAAGAGTTTGATAAAGTTCTTATTTCATGTCTGAGAAAGTTTTTCAACCTGAATAACAATACTACTACAAGAACAATGTTTATAAAGAAACAGCATGGAGGACTAGGGATTAGGAAACCATCTACTATCTACAGAGCAACAAGGATAAACTTTCTGATCAAAATACTTAACCACCCTGATAATAATTTTCAATTCATTGCTCGAAATTCACTTATCCTTGACTTCCAGAAGCGGGGGATTCCGAGATCAGAAGCAACTGACAACTTTCTTGGTTATGCAGTAAAAGAAAATGGAATGTTAGAAACACACATAAAGGGAGGGTTTGGTGTACAATCAGATTGGCCACATCTTTTCCACTTGGTCAAGAAGATAACGGCTGATCTGAAGTGGGAAACAAATACCGAGGACTTACATTTGGCAGGAAAAGCTCAGTTGATATTGAAATCAGATCATAATGAAACCAGGATCTCACACAACAATAGAATACAGAAAGAAATAATTGGAAACCAACTCAGCAAGGATTTAAAGAATCTAAAAGAACTTCCAATGCAAGGTCGACTAGTAGGTAACAAAAGTGCAGATTATTTGATGTCACAGAATGTTTTTCGAAATTACAAGCTTGCAGATGAATTGATTCACTTTTGGTACAAGGCAAGACATAATGTCCTTCCATGTAACTACACCTTATCCTTATGGTATACAAATCAGCCAGCTACTTGTGTGCTTGATGGGTACCATATTGAAAGCACTGCACATGTTTTAAATGGGTGCCAGAAATTGAAGAATAATTATTCAAAACGGCACGACCGCATTGTAGATAAAATAGGAAATGATATCAAATCGAACGAGAACACAGTCATTGTCAACAAAACAGTTAGAACAGCGCTACAAGAATCAGGAATAGAATTTGAAGATAACAATGAAGCATTATTGAATATGAAGCCGGATATTATAATAAAAGAGGAAAATAGGATGGTTATTCTGGATGTAGCTTGTCCATATGATCTTTATCTGGCAGAACTTTATGAACTGAAATTGAATAAATACAGAGAGTTACAAAGACACATCACAGATAAATTTATACCATGCAAAGTTGATGCAATAGTTATTGGATCTCTTGGGACAGTGCATGCAAATGCACTGAAAGTTTTAATGGACACTGGAATGTCTAGAACAAAAGCGAAAGGACTATTAAAATGGAGCTCGACATCATGTATTATCGGATCACGGCAAATTTGGAACATCAGGTGCAAACTGGTAAACGAAACTTGAAAATGAAACTGAACAGTTGAACAGATAAATCTCTGATTTGGTAGGGCAGAACAGAAAAGACATGTTGGTTTTATTTGAAAGGCTTTGTTCTATTTGGACACATTAAACGAACAGCACATTTTAGAGCTATCAAAGTTTAATAAGTAAAACTATATGTATTTATGTACGTAACTTGATGTAGAGTTGTTGGACGACAAAAAATACGAAGATATGTTTCAACACATTGAGGCCTTTAGTCCTCATCAGAGTATGATTTCGAATTTCAAATGTACGTATGTATGTTTGTATGTCAAATTTCGCCATGAAAATTCAAATTAAATGTAAAATAAACATAGCAAAAAGAAATCTAATTACAGGTGTAGGGGAGACCGGGGACAATTGTGACACGGGACGATTGTAACACTGACTCTCATGCCTTGCAGAAAAGTGCAAAACTCAGATTTTTGCACAGAACATGCTCATTCTAACCCTCTACATACGACTTGAGATACAGGAATGTTCAGCCAGTTTGCAACATTTGCGGGGGGGGGGCACGTTTTTGAGTACGAAAGTAAATACGTGCTTTCACTGTACATTTGTGTCTGAAAGATTTTGTTCTTGAGTAAAAAATTTCATTTTCACATCACAGACATGGCATCTATTTAGGATCAAAACTACGTTAAAAGTATTAAGGGGCAATTGTAACACGCTGTTACAATTGCTCCGGTGTAAGCTGGCCGATGGTTTGGTTTTGATTCATTTTCTAATCTGGTCGAGCATCCATGCAGTATTAAAGAGTTAAAAATGAAATTTGTAAACAATTAAATTGTTTTTCTCAATCGATTCAATTTTTTCAACTGATGCAACCACATTTACAAAGAAACAAAAACAACGTCTTATTTTTAATTTGTTCTTTTTGAGGTTACTGTATCCCTTCAGTGACCACTCACGGTGGTTTCTCTCTTGATTATCACGCCCGCGACATAACACGTATAAACTATACATCATTCGAGTCGTCATTAAATAGGGAGTATTTACGAGCCAAAAAGAATACAAATATTCGAAAATTGGGCGTTATACATCCGAAAACGTGAAAATCGGACCTTCCCCCCTTCTAGAACCTCCCTGTCCCCCCAGATATGTTTCATTTAAATCTCAATGAGATTTTTGCCTTCTCAACACATTAATCTAGCAAATTGCGTCTCAAATTTCTTTTGCATGCCTTAGCTTCAGAATGATTAATAAAACAATTTTGCCCCTCGCTCCCTGGCCTCGTTTTGAGATTCATTCAAATGTTAAATTTGGACCATGCAATTTTTCTCAAAAGTGAGACACCTTTTGGTCCCCCTATGCCTTTTCTCTCTGTCTGCCAAATTTCAGCCAATTATATTAAGCCGTTGGGTAAAGGGAGCTGTATGAATACCCATTCGTTGCTGAAAAATTGATTTTGAGAAAAGCACTGAAACAGTTTCTTAGCGTACAGTTCCACTGTTGAAAATGATTAACTTCAATCTGGCCACAAGAGAAAAATAGAGTAATCATGTATGTATTTAGTGCAGAGTTTACAATGACATAATTGGTATTATAACCGCAAAATCCATTCAACAGTAAATCAAAGACACTTGAAACCTTTAACCTTTAGGGCATAACGGAATAACCAGACCCAGGACCAGTAGGACCGGACCCTAACGGACCAGACCCTAGGGGAATACCCATTACTTTCCTTCCAGCGTTTGTTTGCAATGGCGGCCAAAACAGAAGTTTTGCTCCAAAGTAAGATAAGGCAGTCACTGCTGTAAGTAAATCCTACCTTCTGGATGCCAGAACAAACGCAAAAATGCATGGTATATCAAATCGTCTAACCAGCAGACAAACTTTGATCCAGCCTCAAGCCATTGCCCACTGGGCCTAAGCATTTAACTACATGGCCTAAATATTTTACCTCTCTGCCTTGCTTGGTGATTCAAGTTGTTGCAATGACGTCGTGATGCCAACCACGTTGTATTCCATCTCCACAATCTCAATTTCTCGACTTCATTCTGGCTTCTCCATGCTCTTTGCAAGTTAGTTTGGGACTGCAAAATCATTAAGCAGGCACCTTTTTTATAACATATTTGTTCGTAATGTTTATTGTGAAGGCACGCATTGACCCGGGCATTGACCCCACTTGTCTTTGGAATCCCATTATCACAATATTGCATCTCAGAATGTATATTTGTGTGCATTTGTTTTCTCGTATCATGCATGAGCACTTACCTTTTTACAAGGCCGTAGGAAGCAGTTTCTGATTGGGGGAATTAATTGTTCTTAGAACAATAGAGAGCAATACATCTAATTAATACTTGTGGCGTGGCACCATTGTCTTCAAAATTATCGGGGGGCTTAAACCCCCCTGCCCTCCCCCCCCCCCCGCTTCTTACGGGCCTTTATTTTTATAAGAAACAGCTCATAAGAAACAGTAGGCTAATATTTTCGAAAAATACTACCACACCGCCGCCTGTATCAATATGCTAAGAAACTTTCGTAATTTTCATTCAAAAATACTATTACTGTTGCTATTACTGTACCGTGTCCAATATCTTTGAGTGCCAATTATGTTATTATTTTTTGTTTTAGATCTTTTTGAATAGTTTGGAAGCCCTTCTAACAAACCAAATTAATCTACATTTTCGGCACTAAAAATTGAAAAAAAAACAACAAATTACGAACTTTGGTGGCGAAATGTCCTAAGATATAAGAAACTACCTAACGACCTCGGACCTCATATCAGTTTCTTATCGAAAAATATTAGTGTAAACCATATTTTAGAAGATACATATGACCAACTCCCCCCCCCCCCCAATAATTTTATGGGGCCATCATGGGAGCTAACAAAGTCCCGAAGTATTACCTGCGTGCCTGATAAATTGAACTCTAAGCGCTGAGAACCTGCAGCTTGGATGCTGGGCAGTCTGAAAGCTTCTCTTCGATGAACTCAGTTGAGTGGGCCTGGGTGTGTCGCAGAACATATGTAAATTTGAGGGTCACTCATTTGCAGAAGTGTACGAGATTTTTTCAGAACAGAAAGATGTCATGTATGAGATTTTTTGAGTGAAATTCCCCTCCTTTCGGTGACTGGTGACTGACTTTCTATCCAACGTCAAAGCGAGGGTAGGGCATTCCCCTAGGGTCTGGTCCGTTTGGGTCCGGTCCTAGTGGTCCTGGGTCTGGCTATTCCGTTATGCCAACCTTTAGATCTCAAATAATCCTCGTCATGTAAACAGCATTTTCCTAGCAGAAAATACCTTGCTTTAAATTGCTTATAATTCGCTGAAAAATAAAGTAAAATTCCTTGAAATTATTAGAAATTGTAGGTAGATGTGTGTGCTATCCAATGATCTAAAAATCCAAGAATTGGTCGGAAAAAACTTTTTATCGTCCTGAAGGGATACAGTAACCTTAAAGCCATGAATAATCTGCCACTGGTGCTACATTTTGTGTAAGGAAAAAGCAGAGCCGTGCAATAATCATCTGTGATAATTTTAAAGATCTGTAAAAATTGCTCCAACCATCTCTTACAATTGCCCCGTGTTACCGGGGCAATTGTAACACTTGACAACTAACTTTAAAACTAGCACAGCGTCACAAAAATTGGTTCTACGTGATGAAAACTACTGTCTATCTTATTCCAAGGGATACAAGTACAATATCATTTATCTTCAAGAGCGCAATTAATCATTATTTAGACAATATGGCTGATTTTCCAAAAAGTGTCACAATTGACCCCGGTCTCCCCTACAAAATAATATAAATATAAAAGTTAAAAATTTAATCTAAAAACACCCCCAGTTTAAAATGGCAGGGATGGCATTAAAAGGTCAGTGCAACCTTCTTTCCATAATGGTCCCTCAAGAGATATCATTGAAAGAAAAGTTGTCACGAAAGAAATTTGTCCTCCCGTTGTTTACAAGTGCACGTGTAGTAGCTGCCAGGCTACTTAATATAGCAAAACATCACGTCAGTTTATTCGTTTTAGGGAACATTTAGTAATACACAAGAAGGGAATAAGTATATAGGGGGCTCTACATCCATTAAGGACGAAATTAGTGAAACTGGTCATGCCACGTCTTGCGAAGATTTCTGTATTTTGGATAAAATACAAACCAACAAGAAGAACAACCATTTTGATTTGCTAATACATGAAAGCCTGTTGATCCAGTGGGACCGCCCGATGCTCAACCAAAAAAATTCTTCCATATCGTTGTCTTATTTAATTTCGCTGGACTTTCTTATCGAGTTTAATTTAAATGGCCATTCCTTATTAAAAAATCGTACGACACGAGTTATTTTCATTTAGCTGAAGATGAGACAATCTCGTTTCGAAACGTACAACTGTAAACATGGCCTGGTCTAATTAACCCGATTTTACTATATTGGATTCGTCACTGTCTCTCTTTCTAAAATGGAGCTCAAAATGTTGCTCGTCGTATGTTTCCTCGTTGAAAGTATGAAACCCATTCTCTACCGATAACGCATGATCAAACATTAAACCTCTAGCATGTTTACCGTAAAAGCTCTATTAAGCCCCCCTTTCTATTAAGTCCCCAGCCCCCCCCCCCCACTTATACAAAAATTCCAGAGGTTACCGAAGATTCTCCACTTATTGAGCTGAATAAGTTCGCACGTTAACTTTGATGCGTTTTTGAACATGCTGTTGCTGTTTACATTAGAAGGAAAATTTAAAAACTAAAGGTTAAAGGTTTTAAGTGCCTTTGATTTCCTGTTGCATGGATTTGCAGTTTTGATACCAATTATATCATTATAAACTCTGCCCTAAATATATAAAGGATTACTCTGTTTACTCTTGTGGCCAGATTAATGTTAATCATTCACAACAGTGGAGTTATACGCAAAGAAACTCTTTCAGCCTTTTTCTCAACATCTAATTTTCTGGGTATATACAGCTCCCTGTACCCAACGGTTTGACGTAATTGGCTGAGATTCGGCAGACAGAGAGAAAAAGTATAGGAGGACCAAATTATGACTCACTTTTGAGAAAATTGCACTGCTCAAATTTAACATTTGAATGAATCTCAAGACGAGGCCAGGGGACGAAAGGCAAAATTTTTTTATTAATTATTCTGAAGCTAAGACACGCATAGGAAATTTGAGACACATTTACTAGATTAATGTGTTGAGAACACACACAAAATTCATTGAGGTTAATGAAACTTTTCTGGGGGTACAGGAAGGATCTAGAAGGGGGGAGGGTCAAATTTTCACGTTTTCCGCTGTATAATGCGCAATTTTTGGATATTTTTATTCTTTTTGGCTTACTACTCCCCATTTAATGACGAATCGAATGATGTGTATATTTTATACGTGTTATGTCACGTGTGTGATACTCAAGGGAGAGATTACCGAGAGTGGTCACTGAATGGGTACAGTATCCTTGAAGCATTTACATTGATCTATATGACAGATCAATATTCAGGTCAAGGTAATAGGCCAGAATGAGATATAAAGAATACCTTCTCAAGATACCAAGCAGGAGCTAAACCTGTGTTGTCATGTCTCACGTTGACTTGCTTCAAACTTCCCAAATCCGTAGCAGCAATTTTGTATTTGTTAACCCTGGAAGCAAATTTAGACCACTTTCTCAGTAAAACAACAACCGTCAGTATATTTAAATACAAGGTAAGTACTGAGGCAGGTGCTGCATTGTACTAACACAAAAGGGAAGATATCAACAGGACCATTATGAAAATAAGGTCAATTCGATCTTTTAATGCTATCCCTGCCACTATGATTAGGGGTGCTTCTTAATTTATATTCAATGTATTGTTATGTAAATTGGCGTATTTTAATTACTCTGTATTATCTTTAAATTGTAAATATTATAATTTTGTGGTGAATTTAAACATACATACAGACATACATACATACATACATCCATATTTTTCCATTTTTCTCCATTCGTCGAAAATTTTAGTATCAAATTTTACATACATACATACATACATACATACATACATACATACATACATACATACATACATACATACATACATACATACATACATACATACATACATACATACATACATACATACATACATACATACATACATACATAGTTCATTGCTGCCTTCGTCGTTTCACAGAAAAGTTGTGGAACAGAGCAGTAACGGTCCAAGAGAATTTTGCATGCTAGCATATCTTTATCTGAGATTAATAACTGGAATTGTTGGGGATACGAACAATCAAAGTTGCAAGTAACGGTTATCCCCCAAAAAGGAAACCTGTGATCATGCGCAGAAAGCCTGTTTGGTTTGTGAAAAGAGTGTGGGTGGAGACTCTAACCACAACCCAAACAAGGATTAGCAAAGAAACAAAGAGATTATCGCGCATGGTAATAGGTTTCCCAGCTGTTGATCTGCTTAGAACTTTGCTAGCATAACAAAAGGCTTAGACAAAAGGGGCAGTCCTCGGTATCCTCAACAAGGAATTCGTGGTATCCTTGAAATAGCAAACACTACATCTACCAAAGCTGCTTCTTTCAAATGGCATACAAGCTTTTGATAAGAATATTCAATTTGACCATCGATTTGAAAAATACCAGCTCCAGTGCAGTGCCTCCCTATGGATTCTACTTACTTCCATTTTGAATTTAAAATGCAAGGTTTTGCTCTCAAATGGATTATTTCCCGAGAATTGACTTTAGGCCTTTATCTATAGTATCAAAATGTTCTTTAAAACGGAGTTCTGTAATACACATCTCTAATATAAAATAAAACGGTTGATTTTGATGCATTTCAAGGTGCTGAACATGAATAAAAAAAGTTCACACCTCTAGGGGGCACAGTTTTTTCAATAACCGGGGGCCTAAGTTTTGATGACGTCACAATAGTTTTTTGCGAAAAAATTTGTGATAATTGAATTTGAATTGTTTAGCCCCAAAGAGATCAATCTGATGAAATATTTCGTATTAGAAACATATGTTCCAGCTCTTACAATTTCTGATCTACGAGTCTTTAAAGTTTTCAAAAATTGCTGACTCAGCTTTTTTCGTAACTTTTATTTTCGGCTACATACATCCAATATTTACTTGTAAATTGTCATTCGATTCCGCTCAACGAGGTCTATAAGATAGCGCTAATTTTATCTGTGTATACTGTTCTGATTTTGTTTCACAGATAGAACAAATTTCCTTTGTTCCGTGTTTGTTCATTCACTAAGGAAATTTGTTCCATCTGTGAAACAAAATCAGAACAGTATACACAGATAAAATTAGCGCTATCTTATAGACCTCGTTGAGCTGAATCGATGACATTTTGCAAGTAAAAATTGGATGTATGTAACCGAAAATAAAAGCTACGAAAAAAAGCTGAGTCAGCAATTTCTGAAAACTTTAAAGGCTCGTAGATCAGAAATTGTAAGAGCTGGAACATATGTTTCTAATACAAAATATTTCATCAGATTGATCTCTTGGGGATAAACAATTCAAATTCAATTATCACAATTTTTTCGCAAAAGGCTATTGTGATGTCATCAAAACTTAGGCCCCCGATTTTTGAAAAAAATGCGCCCCCTAGAGGTGTGAACTTTTTTTATTCGTGTTCAGCACCTCAAAATGCATCAGAATCCACCGTTTTATTTTAGATTAGAGATGTGTATTACAGAGGTGACACGATAGCGCCTCACAGAGAAAGGCCTACTTCCTTTGTTTTAAGTTAAACAAATAAATGTGGTTGAATCTGTTTAATTTGTTTTCCAACTGTTCAAATAGTAAAGACTGCATTTTTGGATAAGAATTGCTCTACAATGAAATGAGAACGGATAAAATGCTAAAATTATTTCCAAATAAAATAAGGGATGGATAAAAAAGTTTTTCTTCCAAAACATGTATCAGAGAGCACAGCGAAGCGCTAGAAATTGTCTAGCCAGACAACTATTAGCTCTAAGATAAATTTTCATATGTATAGCTGAAAATCTTGTTGTGGATACTCCTCATATGGAGGGCATTGACAACAAGATGCACAGAGGTGGGCCCTTTTATACAGGAATGCTCGTGAAAAATTATGGTTTCAATATACATTAGTGCCATACACCTAAAATATCTAAACTTTTTGTTGCTACTATAGAGTTACAAGTTTTGATAAAATTTCCCAGAGACTGATGGAAATTTGTTTGTGTTCTGTTATCCATCCTTTTCACGATTTCCACGATAAATGTTTGTACCTCAAAACAAAGGAGATGATCTGCTATCATTTGAAACAGCCTATGTGAAAATCGGACCATTCTGGTGTCATATATGACATTTTAAAGTTACTCTTACAGGGTACAAAATTTACGGGGAACTTTTAATGAAAACAACATGACTCTCTTCAAAATTCATTTCTCAACACTAAGCAGTCCAATTTCGAAAGCTGTTCCATTGTTCGATTTTAGGATCTCCTCTTCAAGGAAAGTTCAATATAAAGTAAATTTTCAAAAATTAATTTACGATGGCAATGACAAACAAAGGAAAACATTTTTCAGCTATTCTAAAAGAATCGGAATCCAGCGATATTTAGCACCATTTTTGTAGAATTTTCGAATGTGGACAATAGTGATAGAAGCTCTGACGCCACTCGATCGATCGATGTATAAAAATATTGCTCAATCCAAGTTCTTTGTAGACTAACTAAAATGTCTATAGACCATTTTGACATTTGAAAAAAGGGTCTGGGGAGAGCAATATTTTTCTGGTAAATGGCTGCCACAGGTCTTTCACGAACGATAAATTGAATTCTACAAATCTATTGGTTTCAAATTCACGATCAAAAATATGGAAATAAACTGCCCAAAATGTTCTTGAAAAGCTGTCCTATGACCCATAAGCCTCGTAACAGAAGGGAGACTCTCTCTCCAACCCAGACCACAAATCCAACGGTTTTTTGCGTTTGGCGGGAAAGTATACATCATTCTTTCTGCTTACCAAAATAAACGAAGCAAGTCTTGATACAAGTGCAAGATGAAAGTCTTGCAACGAAACCTTGGAATTATAGTTATGTCGCTATGAGATGTGTAGACTGGAAAAGATATGAATTCAGGATTGTGTGGAAGCTTGCTTGACAGCATTTGATACGCGTTTGTATTGTGTTAGAAGATTTTTTGTTTCAAAGCAAATCTTGAAAATTCATGATGATATCGGGAGGAAAGAGTTTGGACAACATATAGAATGAACAAGAACTTTTATTTTCACAGGTGAGTCGAAATTCAGAGTTCCTTTTTTGCATAAACTGCTTGCCATATGTCACAATATTTTCCAGTAAACAGGGCGGAGAAGCCACCGATGATGGTCTTACTGTACCTTTATTATATAATGGCGGTTGAGCAATATCTTCCTGTCAAGCAGAACAATCTAAATAGGAAACAGTCTTGGATTTTATTGATAAGTGAATTGTGACATGAAAAATTTCAACAAAGAAGATCTGACTTACCTGTCCTTGCAGCTTCCTCTACAGTAGGCTATAATTCGTAAATGGACCTGTAAAGTTCTTTGCAAGTCACATCAATTTCAAATCAAGGCAAAAGAAACTTCGTAAAAAGCCGCTGCTTGAAACAATATATCCACGGGTCGAGACATTATATCTCGCAATACGGAATTTGTATCTTTCCAGAATGCCCAACTCAGAAAGAAATCATTATCTCCACGATTTCGTCATGAACCTTTATCTGATGCAACTTTTCAACTTGCTTCGTTTATTCTGGTAAACAGAAAGAATGACGAATACTTTCCCGCTTTCCCGCCAGACGCAAAAAGCCGTTGGATTCGAGGTCTGGGTAGGAGAGAGAGTCTCCCTTCTGTTACGAGGCTTATAGGTCATAGGACAGCTTTTCAGGAACATTTTGGGCAGTTTATTTCCATATTTTTGATCGTGAATTTGAAGCCAAAATAGATTTGTAGGGTTCAATTTATCGTTCGCGAAAGCCCTGTGGCAGCCCAACCTGGTTCCGAGGGCCAGTTTCCTACGTCAGTACTGACCCTGGTACCGGCCAGGTCAAATTCGCAATTTGATTGGCTATTTGGTAACAAAGGCCTCGTTAATTATTCCAAATTCCAAAGACTATTGCTTGGCAGAAAATCGGTCAACTTTGGGTCGCTGTCACGGGAAAACGGGACAAAGAATTGAAAAACCGATTGTTGGTTTACCTTAAAAGTCATAATGTGCCCCAGTTGATGGGGGTTTGAACCCCATCCGTCTGCATTTGCGGGAGAAATTTTCCATATTTGGTCATTTTGGGGCCCATCCCTATTGATTCCCATTCAAAAATGGCCTCCATTTGATCATTATTTTCAAAAAAATCAGTAGCAATCATGGGGGAGATGAAGGTTTGACTGGGGGTAAAAGACCACGGCGCATCCGAATTTTGGGGTTTCATGAAGTTTTGGGGTCATTATGACGTCATAAAAGGGGGCTGAGAAAAAATGTTGCGATTTTCCGATCCTAGGTTACGTTTGGACTTGACGCTCGATGGTTACTAGCCCGATTTCAAAACCGTAAAAGGTTTATAAGAGACTACTTGCCTGTGAGTCTGATGACGCAATTCTGGGTTCAATATCGCCCCGAGGGGCTGCGAGCGGGCGCCGCCAAAACGGGATAAAATTTTGGCTTACCCCATTTTGCGCCGTAACTCCGTTTTGCAAGGGGGAAACCGCCGCGGCATGTCAAAAATCGACGGGAAACCGTATTCTTTCACTAAAACACTTTTGATCTCCAATTTATCTCTAAAATTCGCAGAATAACGAGCCTTTCTTTTTTTTCAGTTCAGTTCATTTCATTTTAAAAATCCATCTAATACATGTTATAACTCTACACACCTACCTATCTAATTAACAAATATGAATTTAAAATAAAATACAACAAATAACATAGAAAAAACACAGGATGGTACTTAGGGCAAATGTAAACAGACTAAATAGGTAAGTATGAAGAGCCATAATGAGATTAGGGGAATTTCTTAAAGGAGGAGCTCCCTCAATAGGCAAGCTAATCGAGGAGGGAACACCCCCTATCTAAAAAAGAAAATTGACTTTTCTATAGATGTTATTTTGAAACTGGTGCAGAAAGACACATATAATAAAGTGTGAATTACTGGGTGTAATTGGTCGACGGTCAACAAACTCATCAACAAGCGATCAAAGTCAACTCAAATCCAATCCCTAAAGGTGGATGACACAGTAATAAAGGATTCGGAAAGCATAGCTAATTCAATGAATGACTACTTCTGTTCTGTTGGTGACAAGTTAAGTAAAAAAATTCCTGACAAGGTGAATTCTCTTTTGAAAGGAGACATTGACATAAATCCAACGGCTGCTCGTTTCACATTCTCACCAATGCAGCCTCGAGAGTTAATGAAAGCAATGAATAAATTTAAGACTTCACATGGGTCTGGCCTAGATCAAATTTCCAGCTTTTTCCTCAAGGCAGGAATGCCAATCTTAGCTCAGCCCCTGAGTCAACTATTTAACTTGTCTTTATCTTCAGGCCTGTTCCCTGACAGTTGGAAGATAGCAAGGGTTGCACCAGTCTTTAAGAATGGTCCTACCGATGAAAGCTCTAATTATCGCCCAATTTCTGTCCTACCGGTTGTCTCTCGCCTCTTTGAGAAACTAATTTATGACCAGCTGTACAATTACCTTGATTCCAACAAACTTGTTTTTGGAAAACAATCAGCATACAGACGGTTGCATTCTGTTCTGTCATGTTTGCTTAAATGCACAAATGATTGGTACTTGAATTTAGAGGGTGGTAAATATACAGCAGTTACCTTTGTAGATCTCAAAAAGGCTTTCGACACCGTAAATCATGAAATATTATTGCAAAAACTAGAGCTATATGGTATTCATAATAAAGAACTGAAATGGTTCCGCTCTTATTTAACTAATAGAAAACAGTGCTGTAAGGTTAATGGGAAGCTTTCAAATATCGAATCTATAACCTGTGGAGTACCGCAAGGGTCCTGTCTAGGGCCTCTGCTATTTATCATATATATCAATGACCTTCATCTACATATGAAACATTGTGACGTTAATATGTATGCTGACGACACAAGCCTTATGTTTGCGTCGGATTCAGTTACACATATTAACGATTGCGTCAACGATGACTTGGGTAACTTGAAATCTTGGCTACAAGGTAATAAATTATCCCTTAATGTTGCTAAAACACAAAGTCTTGTTGTTGGCAGCAGAAAGCGACTGAAAGATATAAGTGATGATAGAGTAGCAAAGCCCACTTTCATGGTGGGTGAGGAGAATGTTGCCCTCGTAGAAAATATAAAATACCTTGGGGTAATTGTTGATAAACATTTGAGCTGGGAGGAGCAAATTTCAGCAGTGACGAAAAAGGTTTCACGAGGATTAGGGATGCTACGTTTCTCCAAAAAGTATTTACCCATTGTTACTGTACAGAAAATGTACAGAAGTTTAGTGGAACCCTACCTCAGATATAGCTGCCCGGTGTGGGGAGTTTCTGGCATCAATGCTATAAATAGGTTGCAAAAACTCCAAAATAGGGCGGCAAGAATAGTCACAAACAGTGCTTATGATGCTTCAGCTCTACCCATCATTAGAAAACTTGGTTGGCCCACCATCAACGAGCTTATCAATTCAGAAACTTTAAAAATGGTGTACAAGTCGGTAAATGACCTAGCTCCCACTTACCTAACAGAAATGTTCGTCAGGCTATCCGATTCATGCAAGAGAGAACTGCGCAATACCAAAACAGATTTGGCCGTTCCTCATCGCAAATCGGCCTTCGGACAAAAGAGCTTCTCGTATAAGGGTGCTAAATTGTGGAACGATCTTTCCATTGAAATCAAATCATCAAAAACTTATGAAACATTCAAAAAAAGAATCAGCAATACCAACAGCGAATGCTGATTCTCTCCTTCATGCATTACTTTTAATTTGCTTATTAGATTGTTTTGTAAATAAGATTATTTAATTTTGTATGCTTTTCTTTTAATTTAGTTATTGTATGTATTTGCACGGCCCACTGTAAATCAGTCCTTTGACTGACGTGGCTACCGTGCCTAAAGAAGTTAAAATCAAATCAAATCAAATCAAATCAAATCAAATTGTGGCACAAAAAGTAGATCTTCACCTTGGTTTTGAATGAAGCTTTCGAGTGAGAGTTTCTTAATTCAACAGGGATTTCATTCCAAAGCTTAGCTCCTTTATATCGAATGGAGTTGAGCCCAAATTGAAGGGTGTTCTTTCGAGCAAGGAACAAATCACCTTTACTAGCCTGTCTAGTGTTATACTGATGCATGGATGAATTCAATAGGAAAAAGTCATGGAAGCAACTCGGCGATGATCTATATACAGTTTCAAAGACAGACAAAAGTGAGAAGTTTAAGCTGAAAAAGATTAGATAGTCTAAGAAGTTTTAAAGACTTAAAGATTGGAGCAGAAGGAGAAAGAGCAGGCTGAGAAGAAATTTTTCGGATTAGTCTCTTCTGAAGTTTGTAGACAGGGTCTGTATAAGACGCAGAAGTATTACCCCACACGATAATACCATACTGGGCAAAAGACATAAACAATGAATTATATAAGCAGAGTAACACATCTGGAGTCAGGAGGCTCTTAACCTTTGAAATAACACCACAAGTTCTAGCAAGTTGTTTGAACAACTCCTTCAGATGGAACTTCCAACTAAGATTTTCATCTAGAAGTAGTCCTAAAAATTTAACAAAGTTTGCTCTTTGAATGGTCTTCTTTCCAATCTTAATGATTGGATTTTCATCTATTTTATTGTGTATTGAATGGAATATCATGAAGTTTGTTTTTTCTACATTAAGAGATAATTTATTGGCATCAAGCCACTTTTTAACCTGTCTGAGTTCAATATTGACAACTTTTACTAATTTATTTATATCATTACTCTCATAATATATGTTAGTGTCATCAGCAAATAGGAAGAATTTAAGTCTTTTAGATACATTAGGCAAGTCATTTATATACAATAGGAAGAGAAGAGGACCTAATACAGACCCCTGTGGAACCCCACAAGAGATTTTGAGTAGGCCAGAGTTAAAACCATTTATGCTTACATACTGTTCACGCTCTGAAAGGTATGATTTAAACCAATCTAAAGCACAACCTCTAATTCCATCGTGCTCCATCTTAGAAAGTAGGATATGATGATTGACAGTGTCAAAGGCTTTTTGAAGGTCAATAAATACACCACAACCATATCTTTTATTATCTAAGCTATGTCTTATAGTTTCAGTCAAACTAAGTAGAGCATGGTCTATTGAATGATTTTCCTGGAAACCAAATTGAAGGTCATACAAAATCTTGTGAAATTCTAGGAAATTAAAGAGACGTTTATACATTGCTCTTTCAAATATCTTACTGAAAATAGAAAGTAAAGATATTGGGCGGTAATTAGAAGCCTGCTGGAGATCACCCTTTTTGAATATGGTAATAACTTTTAGCAATTTTGAGCTTGTCTGGAAAAATTCCTGACTCAAATGACTGATTAACCATTTGAGCTAGGAAAGGCGATAGAGAGGGGCCAAGAATTTTGAGCAGTCTAATTGGTATGCTGTTTGGACCAACAGATTTAGCTGGATTCAAAGCCGCAATAAGATCTTCAATTTCATAACGTGTGACTGGGGAAAGAAAGATTGAACTTGAATTTCTGTCTGACATATAGGCAAGAGGTGATTTCAAGGTTTTGGGGATTTTATCAGTAATATTTTCAGCTACGTTAACAAAGTAATCATTAAAAATATTTGACATGTGCGTTGGATCAGATGTATTCCCATTGCTATCTTTGATCTTTTTAACAGAAGAGGAGGAAGAACTTTACACACTTAAAATAGATTTAATACCTGACCATAAAAGTTTCATGTTTTGTTTATTGGTAAGAAAATAAGAAAATAATTTTGGAAGTAGGCAATTTTACTGTTTTTCAATTCCAAAACTACACGATTGCGAAACTTTTTATATAATGATTTCTTAACATCAGTGTCATCCTTCCTTAGACTACGAAAGATTTTATCACGTAATCGTCTACTATGCGTAATCTCATCATTTTCAAGATTCTACCATTTATCCATGGCCTAGCTTTTATGGCTTTCTTATTTAGCTTTTTAATGGGAGCATGCTTCTCTGACAGTGAGAAGATCTCTTTCAAAAGTTTACTGAATTTATAATTTACATCTAATGTGTTATCATTAACAAAATCAAGGTTGATGGAATTGAAATCTTCAATGCAATTTACCTCATTGAAATTAGTGAAATCATGTTTATAGTGACTAGCATTTAACATATCAAGTTTTAAATTCTTGATGATTAGAATTTGAGGAAAATGATCAGAAATTTGGGTTAGGATGTTACCACTGGTAATATTGAATTCAACTGCATTTGTAAATATATTATCAATTAGTGTAGAGGTTTGATCAGAAATTCTAGATGGGTGAAGAATACATGGCATAAAATTGTTAGAGAAGAAATTATTGGCAAAATCACAAGTTTGAGTGTCTGAATTATAGTTGAGAAGGTTAACATTAAAGTCGCCCATTATAAAAGCAAGTTTATTAGATTGAGTTATGTTTGATAAAATATTGTTAAGGTGAAGTGTTAGGCCATCTATATCAGAACTTGGATGTCTGTAAACACAACAAAACAGCAGATTCTTTTCATTTTTGCGATCAACCTCAATCCAAACAGTTTCAAAATCATCATGACTGCAGTCAAGATCTTTCCTTGGTGAAGGGGACAGACTGGATTTGACATAGATCCCAACACCACCATTCTGGCTATGAGACCTAGTAAAGACAAAATCATATCCTGGAATCTCAATATTAGTTGCAATTGGATTCTCAAATGAATCCCATGTTTCAGACACACCTATAACATCAACACTTTGATTCAAGTTAGTTGCTAGGCCAATTAGTTCATCAAGATGAAGGGAAAGGCTCCGTATATTTGAATGAAAAATAGAAAGCTCATCACGAGAAGAAGATTTAGAAAAGATTTGGACAACTCTTGCAAAGAAAAGTAGTGAGAGTCAATATTTTGCGGCATCTGCTCATCAATATCATAGTCACCTAGATTTGGCAGATTGGTAAGCCTTGAACATACATCAAACGTTGGTATTGTGTCACTAAAAGAGGGGGTATCCAAAAAAAAATATTTGCAAAAACATCATCAGACACACTACAAAAAGGGAACGTTTCTTCACGTTCCTTTGCTGAGCATTTAGCACATAGCCATGGACTGTCCTTACCCTCCTTAACTAAAGTGTTATATTCATTCCCACTTGTCCCATTGCATTTAATATGATTCCAAAAATTAAAAACAAACACTTTGAGGACCCTATTTTAGCCCTTTTTAAGGTATTTAATCATTAATCCGGGGTTAGCAAGTGCATTTAGTAGGAAAACGAGCACGATCCATTTGAGTGGAAAAAGGGCCTAAGTTGAAATTTTCGAGAATTTCCCCCACAGCTTTGAAAATAGAATGGCTCGTTTTTCGGCGAATTTTAGAGATAAATTGGAGATTAAAAGTGTTTTAGTGAAAGAATACAGTTTTCCGTCGAATTTTTGACATGCCGCGGCCGTTTACTCCTCGCAAAACGGAGTTACGGCGTAAAATGGGGTAGGCCGAAATTATTCCCCATTTTTGGAGGGCACGCGCTCCGCTTCTGGGGGCAATATTGAACCCCAAATTGCGTTACTAGACTTGCAGACGAATGGTCTTTTGAAAACTTTTTTCCGTTTTGAAATCGGGCTTGTAACCATGGAGCATCGACTCCAAACGTAACCTCGGGTCGGAAAATCGCAACATTTATTTTTCAACCCCCTGTTATGACGTCATAATGACCCCAAAATTTCCTGAAACTCCGAAATTCGGATGCACCGTGGTGCATTACCCCCCTCAAACTCCTCACTTGCCCCATACACCCCATTGATTTTGTGAAATTACCGATTCAATAAAGGCCATTCTTGAATGGGAGCCAGTTATAATCTGATTTTGCTATTGTTTCCGAATAGCCAATCAAATTGCCGAACGGCCTCTTGTATCCCTGTATCCCAGAGTAGAGGTAGAGCAACGAACTCACTCTGTAGCCTGCGTGCCAGGGGGGGTTCCGCTAGTATCCCGGCATGCAACAGCAATGAATCATATATGCGAATCGGTTGCCGCCGTCAGTCATATAGATTTCTGTTACACGGCGGCCAGACGTAGAAGCAACCAAGCAAATGTCTGTCATCGTACAGCCTGGTTTCATTTAAACTTATTTTAGCAGCAAAGAAACATTTCATATTCAGACAGTGGTATTTGCTAGGTGTTTTTGCCTGTCTCGCAAGATTGATCTGGTTTCTCTCGATTTTGAAAGCGACTTGCTGTCCCTTTGATCACAGAAAATGCAATATAAAAGCAGTTCCTAACTTAAGGTAACTCTGCTTTCCGCTCTAGTGCACAGCGAGATGCCGTTTCGCAAAACCATTCTCCTCAGAAAACACTTAATTTCTCCAATATTATTCGGTCTATCGAAAAGCGGTAAAAAGGATGTTGTTCTGTATAATCTGGGCAATCGAAAGATGTATAAATCGCAATGTTTCCGTCAACCCTGGATTCGCAAATTCTTCCTCAAATCTTTTTGCTGATTTCAGAAAAGTGGATTTACCTCCAAAACTACTCGAAAAAGTTTCGATTCTTTTTCGCTCCATCATTAGCTAAGTAGTTGGTCTACAACTTTGCCAAGTCTGATTGAAAAAGCTAGGCTAGATTTCCTGCAATCGAATTTCGTATTTCTTTTTACTTTTCGACATCGAAGGGGAAAAGTGTTGGTCAACAGTTTAGCCGATGCAGAACGATTTGAACGCCCATAGAATGTTTTTGCAAAAAAATTAGTTCTTCGTCTAAGATCTATGCTCATTGTGGACTCTAAAAGAAATTGATATTCTGTGAATGCTTACGAAAGTCTCGAAAGACACTCAAAGCATGGTTTCATGAAGTTGCTGGTAAAAGTCAGTAATTTTTAATCAATAGATGCAAATGATACTTTTACAAGCGCACTAAGGATGTCTTTTGAGACCTGCATATGGTATTCCCAAAAGATGACGTTCATTTGTTTGCCGATGGAAAAACTTCTGAAAGTAATTTCAAGCCTGAGCTGTTGCAAGCGTGCTTCATAGCATGGTAATCTGTTGACCAAGGTTTCTCCATTTCGCTGTCGAAAAGTAAACAGAAATACAAAATTCGATTGCAGGAAATCTAGCCTAGCTTTTTATATCAGACTTGGCAAAGTTGTAGATCAACAACCTAGCTAAAGATGGGACGAAAAAAATCGAACATTTTTCGAGTAGTTTTTGGAGATAAATCCACTTTTCTGAAATTAGCAAAAAGATTTGAACAAGGATTTGCGAAACCAGGGTTAACGGAAACATTGCGATTTATACATCTTTCGATTGCCCAGATTATACAGAACAACATCCTTTTTACCGCTTTTCGATAGGCCGAATAACATTGGAGAAATTAACTGTTTTCTGAGGAGAGTGGTTTTGCGAAACGGCATTTCGCTGTGCACTAGAGCGGAAAGCAGAGTTACCTTAAGCATCCATGTAACAAATTAGTCCTTATCCTTATCCAAAGCATATCACATGGACGTGGTAGAGTTTTTCAAGGCAAAGCAATCCATCATTTCGAAACATTGACTGTGTGTGTAACATTGTTCACAAGCGAAAGAAACTGAATGAAGCCACGCAAAGAGTTGTTGAAAGAGAAATTGATGCAAGCAGTTTTGAAGGTGCTGATAATGGATTTAGTGACTGACAAATCCTGGACTACAGTCAATAATAAATGACCAGCCTTCACGCATCTCAGACAAACTTTATGCCTCATCATGAAAATGTCAAATCGATTCCTTGATATCACCCCACCCCCCTCTCCATCGGCCACGCTGGAAAACATGTATGTTACACCAAATATCTTTGGCGTATAGCGACATCAAGAACAATGTCAAAACAATAGGCCTATTGTCTTCAGACAATTGGCAAGGCGTAAACCAAAAACGAACTGTCCACTAGGTGTGCAGAGTATGGCACTTGCACACCGGAGATTTTCAATAGGCTATTCAAATTAGACTATAGAGAACAAAAGGAATTTCTTGTTGCACACCGGAGATCTTGTCGAAAAGTGCCATACTCTGCAGACTGGCTTTCCACCCTGGTCCATCGGCCACCCTTTTGGAGATTAAATTTTTTATCATTAGAGGTCAAATTCTCCACCCTTTGGCTAGCAACTCCCATCAAATGTCCGTCTTACAGACTTAACAATGTGGATATAGCCACACAAAGCTGCACAATAAGATTTAAAATCATGTGATGTAATTTTTCATTTTGGTTCAAATGCCCTGCCCCCAGGATCATATGTATGATCAATTGCCTGAGAATAGCCCTGGGGGAGAGGGACGATGTTCAGGTATTGATTTGACAGTAGTTTGACTTGTACATAATAAGGGAAGACTGAAGTCTTTTGGTTACATTGAGCTAAGAAATTTTTAAATCATTTCATGGGATTAGGAAACAAAAATTTAGGAAACGAAATTAGAAACAACTGCGTACACTCAATTTTTTACCAGCAAAAGCTTACAAAACATTCTTATAAAAAATGAATGTATATATTCTGAACTGAAAGGATATTTTACATTTCCACAATAGCTGCAATGAAAGATGATGCTTGGCTAGCAGTCATACATTTATTTTCTCCACAAAAATTGGTGACTCGCAGATCCCCTTCCCATATGCAAAAATGACAATATATCAAACTGTTTGATTACATAGTGAATGTAGGGTTGAAGAGGACCTAACTACGCAAAGAACACAGACATCTCTTTGGTTTTAGCACTTTTTTGTCTTTCTTTCAGTGCAGACTACTTTTGCCCTTGTAAGCATCTTCAGAGCATGACAACTGTTTGATTATAATTGATCATTTTGTTAATATTTAATAATTCATATCAGTTCAGTTACAAGTGTTACATAGTATTACAAGAATTACGCAAAATTAGGAATGCTTGTTTGCGAAGAGTTTGTTTTCATCATTGTTAATTCTCTACTCATATTTGTATTTGTGCTCCACTGTCATCAGGACTTCATCTGTATGCAAGAAATTTTCATCTGTTCAAATTTTACGTTCAACCCGATCTTCTTTCCACATTGGTTTCTGTGTTTGATAAAATTTATTGTTGCAACCTTCATAAATCTTCTCAGTTTTTTTATACAACAATTTGCAACCTAGAAACAAAGTTTACATTTCAAATCACTCAACACAAAGAACTGTCTCCCTACAAATATTGAAAGTTTCCTCTTTTTGCATTCTCATTTTACTCAAAATGCAGAGCTATGCTTTGTTATGAAGCAATGAAGGTCCTAAACCAATGCATAGAATAGTGAAGGAATGCCAAGTTTCATCTAGGTATACCCTCTGGACTGGATTATGTCAAGTTTTCCTTTAATCATGGCAACTGGGCTAAGGTTGGTACAACTACAACTGGGTCTTCCTTTTAACTGGGTTTTGTATTTTGGAGATTCAATATGTCAAAAGACTAATTTGCTTGAAATCTTTGATAAAGAATTCATCTTTTTAAAAGGAAACTGCCTTTAAGAAACTGTAGGCTTAATTTGTCAAAAAATCTTAAAGCCATCCTACCTAGGAAAGAAGCTATGAAACTTCAATTGGTAGCTTTAATTTTCATAAGTCACAAGAAAAAGATTTTTAAACTGTAAAACAATATTGATTGACGTTTTGGAGATGCACATATTTTCTTACTACTGCAGAAAGAATTTGAGCCAGTAATGAAAGGTTCTCAAAATTTGAGTGTACTTGGAGTTTCTTATACAGGTCTTTGATTGATAACAGTAATCTTATTTACTGAACAAATTAACCTGTATAAATATGAAAGATTATTATTATTATTATTATTATTATTATTATTTCTTACAAGTCTCTTAAAGGCTCCATAGCAATCTTCATGTCTAGTACTTGCGTCCTAATGAACATGTAAAAGCAGAATCATTGAAACCTTTCCAACATTTAAACATTTTTCAAATATCTTCTGAGGAATACAATAAAGGAAAGAGCTGAAAGCACAGTAAAAAGATGCCAAGGATTTCTGAAAAAATGCCTGTGATTAATTATGAATTTTGATAATAACTTGAACCTTGCCAGGTCCTTTTGATGTCCTTTCAACAAAAATAAATGAATTCTAAATCTTGAGCTTTTTCAATATGCTGTAAAAATTGAGTCTGAATAAATAATAATGCAAGACCATCATTGGAACTTATAACCTGCAAGGCTCCGATAAAAATGAGTGAAAAATTCATGTTGACCTTCTGTACATGGTGTGGAAGCTTTTACTTGTCAAAAATGTATTGAAGAGTCGAAGCAGCACAAAAGATTTCTTTTTATGAGAAGGGTTCAAATTTAATCTTTTATTAGCAAGCAAGGCCATTATAATTTCTTTCGTTGGTTTGACGAGAAAAGTGCCCCAACAAAACCTTGCCCATTCCCTGACTTAAGGTTGGGACCTTGCGGGACCTTTGAAAGAAATAAGTTCCTTTGGGTTCGAAGTTGCACATATAGCATGCTTGATGCTATAAGTTCCATAGTTCTGGTGGAATTACATTTGAAAAAAAGGAAACACTCGCGCTGTAGATCCAAGGGCCTAAAAAGCCGTCAGCGGAAACCTGTTGCAACATTTAATAGTCCGGTAGCAGAAGGGGGGGGGGGTAGTACCACCAAACGAGGTAATTTGTGAGACCAAGTGATTTTGGTCAATTTTGGGGCGTAGAATTCGAATATCGATGTTCTTTTTGTGGGGGAGGGGCCGTTTTTGAGATATGGGGGTAAATGCCCCCAAAATTGAAGGAAAATGATTTATTGTTAAGACTCTCGATGTACCCCTTTAAAAGTTCATTTTTAGCTTTAGAACATTGATAATGGCCCCATCTAGCTCATAAAAGGTACTTTTGAGGTTTCGGATCATTCTGGGGTAACCCTGCCCCCAAATGGGGGCAACAAAGCAAGATGATTCAAAATTCACTAAAAGTACCTTACCATACTAATTCAGGGGTGTAGAACCCGAATTTCGATGTAATTTTGATGGGAGAGGAACAGTTTATGAAATATAGGGGCAAATGCCCCCAAATAGGGGTCAAAGGTCAAACTCTTTTGGTAGCCTTTGGTGCTTGTCATTTCAAATCTTGTAATGATTCTCATAGAAAGATGTTATTTTAACAGGAAAAGGGAGCTTTTCAAATATAGCGGCGACTGCCTTAAAAATGGGGCAAAGTTTGTTGTTGTCGAACGCCTCATTCAAAGCATAAACATTTTTGATCTTCAGCTATGGGAAATGGAATTTGGGATCAGTAAATTCATGAATAGCAATAGCTTAATCTATTTTTTCAGGTTGTTACCTTCTTCTAACCCCGAAATGTTACCCCGAATTTGGGGGCAATGAGAGAGATTATCTGTGTCCACTTCATGGTCGAAGTGCCTCATCCTATGAATTTCCGACAGTAACATTGCAACAGAGAGCCTTGTTTGGTCCTACTGTGTTTACGGTTCAAACTTCATACCTACCTATGGTTCCTTTCAATCAAGGGAAACATTGGATGGTGCCCTCAGCCATGATCCTATAAAGAGGCTCTGTTGCAACATGTTGAATGGATCGTTAATAGACCCGTTCAGTAATAAACAAATTCTGTAATTACCGCAAGTTCATGTTACTCTATTTTTTACATTTATGGCCAATTTCCAGTTCCCTTGGACTTCAAATTCGCATCCAAATCCACACTTCAAAGACATTAGGACGATGGCTTACCATTAAATCATCCAATGAAATTACGCGAATCTATTCATGATGCTCTCTTGTAAAGGATAACAATGGTGGTGTGCCCGTTGGCACTTTCGGCTGCATTATTGTGATTTGCATCTTTCGTTGAGACTTTTCCGTTTGGAATCCTTCCTTACATGTCAAATTCGGATGCAATTGCCTGCCGATCGGTGAGCAAAAGATTCGGATGCAAATCCTAAATCCAAAGGAACTAGCAATGGGCTAACAAATCAGAACTTAAGATATTGTCATTATTCTCGACCATCTTTCCATTGCTGGCATTAATCAGCAACTCTGCTATCCTTTCCTGGACTTAGGTGCAGCCTAATGTTTAGATGGGCATATTTCATGGATAGTGCCCAATATGATGGCTTCGTTGCTTTAATAGTGCTTGAATCGCGCCTGAAGTGAAATAACTTTTGCCTGATTAGAGGGGCTATGCAGCACACCCCAGCCACCCGACTCTTATGCCAAAGCCAATGTATCTGTTCTGAATACACTTCCTCTGTCCAATTTTATCATTATATCTGGTAATCAGCCTGATTGGCCTGGATAACCCAGCGATCAGGATTTGATGCATTTCACCACATTTTGTAACAAAGTTTGCTGTCTGGTATGGTGGAAGGAGAGACAAGTCAATGCCATTTTCATATTCTTTCAATCTCCTAAATATATTTTTCATCACTTTGTTTGATGAATACTGCTGCTTTCTTTCAAACTTCTACCTAAAAGAAGTGCCAATCCATCCAGCTCTGGTCAGATATTATATCTTGCTTGACTGTTCCCTAAACAGCGAACAAGAAATGTACCTTTCATATGTATCCACCAAAACTGTTTTCCTTTACGAAGAATACCGTAAAAGCTCTTGCAAAGAATACCCGGGAGGCTTGTGTAATTTTGGAAACCCGAGAGGGGGCTCGTTAGAGAAGGGAGGGTTATGCACCTTGCCAAGGATATAAACAATAGCTTTTTAGTTCCTATGCCCCATATTCTGTGGAGTCAACAGACAATTTCACGAGCCAAATGCTTTTTCGTCGTGGAGGAAAGCTTCTGTGGCATTTGTTTTTTCGTGGTCATGCTCAATTTCTTCCACACGTCAATCGATGTTCCATTCTTGGCCTTATACAGGACATATCTCATGCCATAAAAGTGAGCGTCCAATGAGTTAATGACTGGTTTCAAGCCATACATGTTTCATCGGCCTTGAAATTATTTCTTTTCTTCCATTATTTCTAAAAATTTGTTAATGTCAGCAGGAATACGAATATCGGGAGTTCATATGCCAAATTCATCTTCGTCACAAGAAATACTGTTCTATAAATGTGTCTGGCGTTCTCATGATACCGTTGGTGTTAGTTAGCAGCCATATCCAAAATATAAGATGTTCTTTGCGCTCTTGAGCAGTGAAGTCCCGGCTGCATTTAAGATTTGTCTCCCTGTCTTCCTCCTCCCGTTTTTCGACCAAAGTGGCAAGTTCATCAATGGTGTGAGGGTAAAATGCAAAATATTTCTACCGGAAGAGATATTGCTGCATAACATCGAAACTCAGATTCTACACCCAAGAATAACTGGAAATTGATAAGATCATGTGTTTTTAGTGAAATAGCAATCGACTTCCTTGGTTGCTCCCATTTAGGACAGCATTGCCTCGAAGAGGAATATGATGACTTTAAACCTAAACAGCGCTATGGACCAGCATTTTAGTACGAATATGATAGTAAGATTTGTGATTTAATTAGGGTGACAAACATCAAACTTTACCAAAAAATTTTGACCTTTGACCCCTGTTTGGGGCATTTGCCCCTATATTTCAAAAACAGTTACTCTCCCATCAAAATAACATCGAAATTCGGGTTCTACACCCCTGAATTGGTATGGTAAGGTACTTTAAGTGAATTTTGAATCATCTTGCTTTGTTGCCCCCATTTGGGGGCAGGGTTACCCCAGAATGATCCGAAACCTCGAAAGTACCTTTTATGAGTTGGATGGGGCCATTAACAATGTTCTACAGCTAAAAATGAACTTTTAAAGGGGTACATCGAGAGTCTTAACAATAACACATTTTCCTTCAATTTTGGGGGCATTTACCCCCATATCTCAAAAACGGCCCCTCCCCCACAAAAAGAACATCGATATTCGAATTCTACGCCCCAAAATTGACCAAAATCACTTGGTCTCACAAATTACCTCGTTTGGTGGTACTACCCCCCCCCCCCTTCTGCTACCGGACTATAAGTTTATGGGATAAATTCATCAAAAAAGTGATCGTTACACAGCTTAATAGATAAACTATCAGAAATAACTATGTTTTTACGTACCTCAACATCATTTTCTTCATTATTCCATAATATCTCCTCGCTCTGAAACACCTCCGTTTCGGCGCCATTGCTTCGGCACCAGAGCAAGCCTTGAAAAATCTTGCCGCCTTGCATGCTGGGATACTAGCGGAACCCCCCCCTGCCTACGTGCAGACTCAAATATCCTAAAGTGTAGAGTCTGCGCAACAAAGTCGAAACGCTTGTCCAGCCTCGTTTGGATGAACGTGATTGATCAATCAATAATCAATTGTCACGTCGCACGGTGCTGGCTCAAGTGGTTCAAAATGGCGAAGTGTGTTGCTGTGAGAAATTTAGTTTGGAGCGCTGAGAAGTTTAAGGAAGAATTGGAAATCGTTAAGTTATATTTTCGGGTTCCCAACATATTTGAGGATCAAGAAAAGGCCCTTTTTTCAAGGGAAGAGCCTTTACTTTAGTGCACGTACAGGATATGATTATGGGAAGTCGCTGATTTTACCAACCATGGTCAGAGCGCTAGCCAGAATATAGACAACTAGAATATAGGCAACAGCCAGAGTATACACAAAAGTGCTTATCTCTCCTTTGTGAAAAACCAAATTCAAAAACTGACGCCACGGCGTTGTAGAACACACTCAGAGCTTTAATTTGAGCCCAACTTCTTTGAATTACCTTCAACACAAGTTGATTTACAAACGAAATAAAATTGAGCGATTTGACATACGGGCCTAAGCGGTAAAAGTTGCTTCGAGCACTCCCTCGCAATCCCCAGAATATCGGCAAAAAGTGTCTCTTCAGAGATAACCGCTCCTCCGCAGTGCCCAGAAAATAGACAAAACAAAAAAATCGGCAAATTCTTAGAAGAGCACTGCTTATCCGCCTTCGCAGTTACCAGAAAATAGACAAAAACAATGAGAAGTTACTGCCCCGCAACAGAGCGCCAGAAAATCGGCAAATTCTTGGAAGAGCACCGCTCCTGCGCAGCGCCCAGAAAATAGACAAAACAATGAGACATTGCTGCCCCGCAGCAGAGCGCCAGAATATCGGCAAATTCTTGGAAGAGAACCACTCCTGCGCAGGGCCAAGAAAATAGACAAAAAAGAAGGGATTGCTGCCCCGCATCAGAGCGCCAGAAAATCGGCAAATTCTTGGAAGAGCACCACTCCTCCGCAGTACCCAGAAAATAGACAAAACAATGAGACATTGCTGCCCCGCAGAAGAGCGCCAGAAAATCGGCAAATTCTTGGAAGAGCACCACTCCTGCGCAGCGCCCAGAAAATAGACAAAACAATGAGAATTATTATTATTATTATCAATTTATTTAAAGTAGGCCTACATATATATATATACATACAAGACATATATACATATAGATACAATAGCTATAACTAAGAGCTAATTCAAGCCTACTATCTAAAAAAGTAAAATTTGTAAGAAAAAAGTAAAAAATAAATAAAATTCCGAATGATTAAATACAGATACATTTTACAGATTTTTACAATGCTTTTAATATTTACAATGTTTTCTTTCTTTTTTTTCCGGTAAATACAGAGCAGAAAATTTAATATCAGCTCAAGAACCCAACCTGTGCCACGAAAGGTCTGCATATTCTACAATTACATTCCTCTCCCCTCCAGGTTTTGATTTTCCTTTTGAAACTGGAGAGAGCATCTGACTGTTTTAGGTCATTGGGAAGTGCCTGCCATAATCTACACCCAAGGAACGATATTGTCTCTAAGCCATAGCACGTAGTGCGTGCTTGTGGCAAGGATAGGTTATGGCAGCCTCTTAACCCATCAGAAACCTGTTTTTCAACGAAAATGTCCTTCATGAAGCTGGGATTAAGGCTCAATTTTGTCTTAAAGACTTCAGTCATTAGCAATTGTAAATTCCTTATGTGGAGTGGGACCGAATTGTCTCTCAGTAACATCGTATCAAAATCTGTTCTCATATCTTTGTAAGTTATTCGCAATGCCCGTTCGTGAATATGGTTAATTTTATTGTTCAATGTTCTGTCACAGAACATCCATACAAGAGGACAGTAGTTGAATTGGGACAAGATAAATGCCTTCATTATTCGTTTCAGCTGCTCAGTATCAAGGAAATGAGAAATTCTTGAAAGAGCATGTAGCTTTTGACCAGCCTTCTTACAAAGAGATTTTACTTGCTGTTTGAAGCTGAGCTTTTTGTCAAAAATCACACCCAGCAGCTTTTCTTCTGTGCTCTCATTTATCGTTACACTTCCGATATTTATGGAAACATTGTTACTCTTGTCTCCAAATACCATTAGGTGGCATTTGTCCTCATTCAGCTTCATGCAGTAAGTTGCTGCCCCGCAGCAGAGCGCCAGAATATCGGCAAATTCTTGGAAGAGCACTGCTTATCCGCCTTCGCAGTTACCAGAAAATAGACAGAAACAATGAGAAGTTGCTGCCCCGCAACAGAGCGCCAGAAAATCGGCAAATTCTTGGAAGAGCACCACTCCTGCGCAGCGCCCAGAAAATAGACAAAACAATGAGACATTAATGCCCCGCAGAAGAGCGCCAGAAAATCGGCAAGTTCTTGGAAGAGCAGCACTCCTGCGCAGCGCCCGGAAAATAGACAAAACAATGAGAAGTTGCTGCCCCGCAGAAGAGCGCCAAATTCTTGGAAGAGCACCATTCCTGCGCAGCACCCAGAAAATAGACGAAACTATGAGAAGTTGCTGCCCCGCAACAGAGCGCAAGAAAATCGGCAAATTCTTTGAAGAGCACCACTTCTCCGCAGTGCCCAGAAAATAGACAAGACAATGAGAAGTTGCTGCCCCGCAACAGAGCGCCAGAAAATCGGCAAATTCTCTGAAGATGTCTTCTCTTACATTGTTACAAGCTTATTTTGTCTCTCAAATATCCGTGTAGAGTGTAGACAAATAAAAATTCAGTCTTTGAATATTCATATTTTCTTCAAAAATCTGTATTTATCAACGAAATCCATCATTATGATCTGATTAAAGTGCAAATGATACGACACAAAATTGTATTCTTCAAAGACCAAGCAACATATCTAATTTCAAGGTGCAAATAATACGACACAAGATTGTATTGTTCAATGACCAAGCAGCATCCACACATTTTTCCACATCGCATGTCGTCTAAATGGGGCTTCATTCTTTTATTCCGTTTAGTATATCGCTAAATAAATTGGGAATAAACCAAATACAAAGCTTTGCTTTGTGGAAAGTATCAAGAATTATAAGGTCATGATCCGAAATTAGTGAATAGGGATAGGGTCAATAGTGAATAATTGGACATCGGGCATGGGAAACTTAGTATTAGTAAAATACTTGTGTCTACATCGATGCTAAACTAATAATGTTGACAACGTTAACATTATTAAAAGCTCAGCTTCAAATAGCAAGTAAAATCTCTTTGTAAGAAGGCTGGTCAAAAGCTACATGCTCTTTCAAGAATTTCTCATTTCCTTGATACTGAGCAGCTGAAACGAATAATGAAGGCATTTATCTTGTCCCAATTCAACTACTGTCCTCTTGTATGGATGTTCTGTGACAGAACATTGAACAATAAAATTAACCATATTCACGAACGGGCATTGCGAATAACTTACAAAGATATGAGATCAGATTTTGATACGATGTTACTGAGAGACAATTCGGTCCCACTCCACATAAGGAATTTACAATTGCTAATGACTGAAGTCTTTAAGACAAAATTGAGCCTTAATCCCAGCTTCATGAAGGACATTTTCGTTGAAAAACAGGTTTCTTATGGGTTAAGAGGCTGCCATAACCTATCCTTTCCACAAGCACGCACTACGTGCTATGGCTTAGAGACAATATCGTTCCTTGGGTGTAGATTATGGCAGGCACTTCCCAATGACCTAAAACAGTCAGATACTCTCTCCAGTTTCAAAAGGAAAATCAAAACCTGGAGGGGAGAGGAATGTAATTGTAGAATATGCAGACCTTTCGTGGCACAGGTTGGGTTCTTGAGCTGATATTAAATTTTCTGCTCTGTATTTACCGAAAAAAAAAACATTGTAAATATTAAAAGCATTGTAAAAATCTGTAAAATGTATCTGTATTTAATCATTCGGAATTTTATTTATTTTTTACTTTTTTCTTACAAATTTTACTTTTTTAGATAGTAGGCTCGAATTAGCTCTTAGTTATAGCTATTGTATCTATATGTATATATGTCTTGTATGTATATATATATATGTAGGCCTACTTTAAATAAATCGATAATAATAATAATAATAATAATAATAATAACGTGCTTAAAAAACATGCGTATCTGACAAACAATATTTATCATATCTAAAATTACATTGTATGTAACTGGGTGAGGAATAAAAGGTTCCCATTATTGAAGATTCATAGCACCAGAAGTACTGTAGGTCGTGTATTGGAATGAATCGAATTCTTCTCAATAGCTTTTCATAGAGAAAGGAATATCTTTGTGTTTTCTGAAAAGACTAGCAATATAATATAGGTAAATTCGACTTCATGAAACTTTTATGGTTGCGAGATGCCTGAGAAACTACTGCCCCCGCAGCAGATCGCCTGGAAATCAGCAAATTATTGATAGAGAACCGGTCCTCCGTTGTTTCCAGAATATGTTAATGTCTGTCTTCTTTCACTTACTCTGTTTTGACATCAATGAGCTGTTCCATTATTATTTTACATCTAGCACATTATCACATCATTTCCCCCCAAGCTGTGCTCCTTGGTAATTTCGTTGCGTTATTCATTCATTGCAATTTGTGACCTGGGGATGTCAAGTAATTGGCGAGTTGCGCAATTTTTATAATTTTATAATTTTACTTAATTTTTTTACAAAAGTGTCATTCCCTGTGCTATTTTTGAAGTGCACTTGAAGGGTTTCTTTTCAGATAAAACAATTGTCAGCTTCAGTGCAACTTCCTTTTCGTTTTCGCCCTTGTAAATGATAGGAAATAATCTTCACGTTCCGAGCAACTTTCTTTTTGCTTTTCTGAAATGAATACTGGGAATCCGTCAATGCAGAAAGTAACTCGGCGAATTGCTAGGGGTGTGAAGCTCTTTGAATAGCTACTGAGAAGAATTCTATTCATTCCAATCCACGACCAACAGTACTTTTGGTGCTATGAATCTTCAATTATTGGAACTTTTTCTTCCTCACCCAGTACATACAATGTAATTTTAGATCTAATAAATAAATTTTGTTGGAGGTTGCACATGTATCTGATGTCCCAAAATGATGTATTATCGTTTGATTGCTTATACACTCTTTTTTTTATAAGAATATTGTTTATAAGAATATTCAGGCTCAGAATCGTCCAAATTTTAAGAATATTATAAGAATATTGCTCAGCCTCAGCTCGCATATTTGTGTCTCATTTTCCAGCAGTTGCCTGTCTTGCAATGTTCATAAGATTCTTATTGTTACAATTGCTTAAGTTTTTCTTTCATTCGACCATTTCTTCAGATATGAGCACAACCGAATAATGCGAGAGATATAAGCACAGCCAAGCAATGTGAAGAAGAGGTACTTTACATGAGCAATTAGCGAAAAGCATTTCTTAGAAATATCATTATCAAGAGAACGATTAGTTTCCCAGATCTTATTCCAGGACAGGTATTATGTTTTCAGAATTTTATTCCAGGACAGGGTCCTAAGATTTTGTTCTGGCAGGCACATCCCCGTTGTTTTTCTCCAAGGTAGACCCCCCGGGCATCTTCAATCCCAAGTTTATCTTTAATTGCTTCCTTTACTTTAGATTCGGTGTCATCCCACGACTTTTCATCATCATCTTCTGGGATCCCAAATATTTTGACGTTGTTTCGCCTGGACTGATTCTCCAAGTATTCAATATTACGAGCGAGATCTTCGACACCATCCCCAATATCCATTTCAATTTGTTTGGTCACTTGTCTAAGTTTCATCAGTTCGGTCTCAGTTGACTTGAACGTGTTATCAAAAGTGTCCAACCTGCCACTCACAAAGGAAATGGATGTTTTAATCTCTTCGTAATCTTTCCTCAGCAATCTTATTTCTCCTTTCACGTCCTCGAGCATAATCTGTAGAGAGGAACGATAGGCCTTGTCCTGCACCTCGAGCATTTGTTTCAGGAACCCAATCGTAACATAATCCTTATCCATAATTAATGAAGCTGAACTGATTTTAATAAAAACTCATCACTACTAATAATCAACTTGTACGCTCAGTAACTCACGAACGCTACGAAACGCTAAGAAGAGTCCAAGCGCCTCTCAAGCAGCGTGCGTGCAGCCATCTTGAAGTTTTGAAAAAAAGAAAAAAAAAATTTTTTCAAAGCTGTGGGGGAAAATCCCGAAAATTTCCACTTAGGCCCTTTTTCCACCCAAACGGATCGTGCTCGTTTTCCTACTAAATGCACTTGCTAACCCCGGATTAAGATGAAATACCTTTAAAAGGGTTGAAATAACGTCCTCCAAAAGTTTGTTTTCAGTATTTCGAATCATCTACTGCATCATTAGCGTTAGAGGGACGGCCATTTGTCGTCGCATTTTCATACTTTTTCCTCAATGTTTCGGACTTATTACATGGTATGTTATGGATCAAAATCAGCTGACATTGTGTCAAGTCTTTCAAACACAGTTTCCATATGGAGACAAGAGAGTTGTGTAATAAACTGCATTTGATAATTTATGCAAAACAAAATGGAGTCAAATATACCACGATTTTGGCAACCGGTACCATGGCCCAAATAGGTTGGCGGTAGATTCCTTTTCGGGCATGGGGACGAGGTTGGTGGCAGCCATTTACCAGAAAAATATTGCTCTCCCCAGACCCTTTTTTCAAATGTCAAAATGGTCTACAGAAATGGTCTACAAAACAGAATATATTGAAAAATAAAATGTAGCAGCAAACTCTTTGGATGGCTTTAATACTGAAGCAACATCTATTAAGAATGAGAACGGTCCATGACAGTTGCTTTAATCTACAAAAAAACTCCTTTGAGCTTTCTGGAAATCAACAACACATCTTTCAGCTTTCAACTACTTCGACAAACTAGCATCGCAAGCGCTTTGTACTGCGGCACTAGGTTTCCCTTTCTGACTCCCCCCTTTAAAGCAAATAAATTGAGAACCATTTGAAAGAGAGCTTTGCATCCATCTTAACTCTTGTGTGTTGATGCCATAAAGAAGATGCTTTGGTAAGCATTGTTGAACGCTATTGAATACTTTTAACTCAGTGATAGGAAAGGCCCCTTGAAAAACAAGCAATGGGTTGAAGGATCGCCCTCCTAGACTAATTGAAATATGAAATAAACTAAAACTGAACATAAAACCTCTGATTTGCTCATGTCAATGATTTTTCCGACAGTGTTGAATTAACTTGTGCAATCCTTCATAAATCAAAATCTGTTTGCAAGTAAGTGCAATAATTTCTACATCCATCCATTATACTACATCCATAAATATTTGTGGTACCTGCAATACAAAATTGTCCATTTCTAAATTGTCTGATCTCTATCCAGGATCGATGTTCCACCTCCAAATTAAAATGCTCAACCATATGCACCGAGTGCGCCAAAATAAACTATGCATTTTTGGCAAGCCACAATAAATCGTACACTGGACCGATTTTCAAGTTTTATGGTTTAATCTTTTGTTTTCGGTCTTTTAGAGCTAGAAGCGATTTTCTTGAAAATTCCTTTTTTGAAAACACTGAAAACGATCAAAAAACGTCAATCACATTTTCTAAAGACTCGACATGAATGGACAAAGAGAAAACGTTTTCAGGGTGATTTGGGGATTTAGAAATTGATTAGTGTAAACTTTTGAACGAGCATTATTTCAAAGATTGGCCTGTTGCAAAATTCTGTAGTGGTTGCAATAAAGCGCCGCCCCAGCCGTCACAAAATCAAACACTCAACAAGAATCCAAGCTTGCTGGCCTCGTGAAGCTTCCCTGTTTGTCATTTTTAACCTCCTTGACACAGGTATGCAACTTGCACCAAAGCATAAATTCAATGAAACTTCAAAAGGAAATACATTTATTTGTATCATTAAAAGTATTTTACATTCCTTCCATCTTAGCACTAACACTCGTGCATTGGATCATAACTGATCAATTTTTTAATCCCAAATCATCACGAAAATGTTCTCTCTTTTCATGTTGAGTCTTCAGAACATTTGATCGACATTTTTTAACCATTTTCAGTGATTTAGAAATCAAACATTTTAAGAAACTCGCTTATAGCTTCATAAATAGAAGACTGACAAATGTACAAAACATACTGGCATCTAATTGAGGATCTCAGCTAACGATTAGCTCATAAATCTTCAAAATCGGTCCAGTATACAATTCATAGTGGTGTGTCAAAAGTGGATAGTTTATTTGGTGGACCTGGTATATCCACATGTTTGCTGGTGAAATCAATAACGTTGTAGATTAAAGCAACTATTATGGACCATTGTCATTCTTTTTTAGATTTTACTTCAACATTAAAGCCATCCCAAGAGCTTGCTGCTGCACCTTAGTTTTCAGTGTACTCTGTAATTGCCAATGTTATGGAACAAATATATCTATAATGACACAAGAACTTACATTCCTCTTTCTAGATCTCCTTTCTTCGCTGGCAGCTTTATTTCCTCTGATGAGCCCTTTTCACCGTGCAATTTCAGGTAAACATTTGCATCCGTGCCTGCTCCAAACCTATTACCAGTGTGCAGCATGATGTCATAATAGTATGACACTGTAAAACATGATTTGCACCAGGTTAATCGCAAAAACATTTAGGTTTCTTTTATTAATAAACATAATGTCAACAAATAGTAAAGTTGATCCTGTAGCATGACTTACTGGGATCCATTAGCAGCGTATAAAGAACGCTGTCACATGAAAAAGTTCAAAAGAACTTGAGGAAGATGCCCTCAAATAAACATTTCATTTCCATTTCGTTTTATGATATTTAGACACATCAAAAAGTTTCAGTACACATGTACACAACAAACATGTCAAAACAAATTAATGAATATAACATAATAGAACAAAATTGTGGTGACAAAAACTTAATGGCAATCTTTCTAGTTGAACAAAGAAAAGAAAACGAGACAAAAGAAAACACTAGCTCTGGCTCTGTGCGTTGATATTGTTCTTTGATAGTTGTTTGAGCGCTGAGGGAGGGTGCCATGTTTAGTTTCCCTACTCAAGCTGTTCCAAAGGTGCGCCCCACGAATACGGTTTCTTTGTATTACTTTTTATTTGCTTCTTTTCTCCAATATGGAATTGTTGTTTGGGGGCTTACTTATGATGCTTACATCAAACCAATATGCATCCTTCAAAAGAAAGTCGTACGAGCTATTGCCTTTATACATTTTTCTGCACCTTCGGCTCTTTTTATTCCACTCTCCGCCTTCTCAAGCTGCAGGATCTTTTTGAAATGAAACTGCTGACATTCGTTTATGAATCTGTTAATAAGTTTTCCCCATCTTGCTTTCATGAGTTTTTGATATGCTTTCGCAAGTTCATCAACATGATACCTGGCAGGCACGTAAAGGTGACATTCTTCTGACACACAAAAACACCTCGCAATATGGTTTGAAATATATAAGATGTGCAGGTGCAAAATCTTGGAACAGCATTTCGCATGTTATAAAACAAGCTTCAACAGTAATGAGTTTTCTACATTCATTTCTTCGCCACCAACTACCAATCCTAGAACCTAAAACAACCAGCCAATATTAGCAGTCATACTTACAATTTGAAATTTAGACTTAATGGAATCTTTATTATCTATCAATCACACTCCAAAATTTTGTTTTGACCAAGGGGGTGCTCTCTCTTCGATTATTTTACCTATTGAGAGAGCTTCTCCTTTAAGTAATTCCTTGCATGCAAATTAGATAATACTACTTACAATAATCTTTGATAAAAAAGAACATAAGATCCTTTTGGATGATTACAAAGTCCGTCCTGAGCCAAGCAAGCATAAGAATATGTGAATATTGATTTCTTCATAACCCTAAATGATCCTTGTTCCATAATACCCGAAACTACTCTAGG
Organism: Aurelia coerulea; assembly: GCA_039566865.1. NCBI lineage: Eukaryota > Metazoa > Cnidaria > Scyphozoa > Semaeostomeae > Ulmaridae > Aurelia > Aurelia coerulea. The sequence continues at coordinate 12,351,542 of CM076949.1, read as the reverse complement.
CCTTAGCAGAGTTAGTTAGGGGTCATCCAAAAATCCACTGGTGATCGCTTAGCGGCATTTGGCCGCTAAGCACAGTGTGCCCAGAGTGGGAAAAAATTAATTTTTGAGTTTTTGATTTTGAACCTTCAAGGGATATTTTTCAATTGCATATACCCTATACAGGTGGAAAAAACCAGACTTCAAAATATCCATCCGTTCCAGAGATACAGCACTTCAAAGTTGCAAGTTTCACAAAACTTAACTAAACAAATTCTTAAAGCAGATTTTTGTCTCAAATAGTATGCATCAAACATTTTATCATTGATTCGCTTCCCCTAAATTTACAGCGATTGCAATAGGCTTATTCAAAAGCTGGTGAAATAAGCTTTCTAACTATCATCAATAGAATTTGATATTGGCAATGAGATGATTTCAATTTTGGGAGCAAACTTGTGATATAGAGAGTTTTTATTTCCCTTCTCACCGTCTGTAACATCTTGTTACATTTTATAGATTTCAAAAAATGCGGGTCATTGCGGGGATATGCCGTTGCTTCCTTGTTATTGCATGCACTTCGAGGGAGTAGAAAATGCTAATTTCGCTTAAGGGGGGATAAGGGCAAAGGGTGGGGAATTGTTTCAAGACGGTGCTTCCGGCGTGAAAATTACAAAAGGTCTTGCTCTCATGTTCTGTTTATGTTGCAATACCTGTAGGAAAATATTTCGTTTAATACGATGATGCTTTCCTCAATATAATACCAGCCTTAGCTCATCCCAAACTTAAATTTGAAAAAGGAGGTTGATGGGCAGGGAGTAAAGTGCAACATTTTTTTCCAAAATAAAATGATAAGAGCTTATCACCATATTATGAATTTCGATATTGCATTCTTCCATCAACAGTATTTCATAACAAACACTGTATGCATTTTAGGGGAAACCATTCACATGTACATTGATGCTATCTTCATCTCTTCAGTCTCAAAATTGTGGTGCACGTTTTTGTGCGTCATCTTCTACTTCTCCAGACACTAACCAACATGGACATGGTCGTTTTGAGGCAACGTATGGGATTTGACAAGATAAGCCTACGCCGGAATATGCCATGAATGTTCATTTTTACTGAAGTTTGCCCTGCCCGGGCACATTGCCCACTTTGAAATGACCTTGCATGTTTGTTTCAGCTTTCTGGGATTCTGATTCGCAATTGATTTTGCCATCCAAGAAAGCTATTTTTCTCCTGCATATTTTGCAACTAATGTTAAATTTTCAAGTTTACTAATTACATTAAAAGAAAGGTGCAAGAAATATGGTAATTATTTGCAGTAAGCAAGTAAAACCTCACTTTTTTGTCGAAAACAACTCAGTTCTTGGTAGTAAACAACTCAAATTCATACAATTCAGTTCACAATTAGTTTTCTTTATTCCTTGAGATTTATATTGAAATGGTTATAGTGAAACACCCTAGTCTTCAAAAACTTTACGTAATAAAGAAATACATTTTTGGAAAATAAAGAAATCTAGTACAGAAAGATGGACATGAAACCACCACATATTCCCATGGAAATATTCGGTCCCAGACCACGTAAATAGTAGTTATTTCACTCAAGCTCGCTGTCTTTACCATTGCTGATTCCTGATGCACTCTTGAAACCTTCTCAGAAAATACCAGCAGTATATTCAATACAGTGCTATTTTGTCAAAATCACCCAAATAAGGAAATTTGCCCCAGCACCCCCCTATTTCGGAAAATTGTAAGATATCCTTCATGTCATGTCCTCCTTTAGAAAACCTTTATAACGAGCCCTCAGCCATATTTTTATCAGTTTTCTTTCTCACGCTAGAGCGGTATCGCCCTGGTCCGTCCACTCTTCAGAAAACGAAGATTTTCCGCGAGGTCAAAGAAGTTTTGGAGAGGAACTCACCTTGAATAGGCTTCTCAACTCATGCTACAAACCTCACAGTGAGATCTGTATCATCCGTTTCCTTTTTGTAATACTGGAAGCACACAAATAGTCCGGTAGCAGAAAGGGGGGTATTACCACCAAGAGAGGTAATTTATGAGACTAGACTTTTTTGGTCAATTTTGGGGTGCTGAATCCGAATCTCGATGTTCTTTGGTCAGGCGAGGGGCCGTTTACAAGATATGGGGGTATTTGCCCCCCAAAATTGGGGCAAAATGAAACTTTAGCAAAAATATCAACCATCATCACCAATACAATTATATAAACACAAAACGCAAGTCTAAATGTCGTTTAATTTATATACGAGCTTCTCAATTGTGTTTCGTGTCATTTTTGCTTCTTTTGGGGGCGGAATTGCCCCCAAAAGGGGCAAAGAACTATTGTGCTCGAAAATTATTTAAAAATATTCAATTATATCAAAATTGATGTGCTGAATCCGAATTTGAATGTTATTTCATCAAATTATCAACAAGTGAAGAGATATGGGGGCTTTTAACCCCCAAAAGGGGGCAACCTGTCATTTACAAATCCGAATTTTTTTTAGAATTGCTCAAAAATATCTATTTGCATGAAATCTGAGGCACTGAATTCGAAATGTAATGTTATCTAATGGAATTTGGAATAAATGTTAAGATATTAGGGGTTTTACCCATTGAGTGATAGAAAGTTATGGGATACAGTACTAAAACGCTAACAGCAAGGTGCCAAGCTGTTAAATTTGGAGATATGATATGATGATGACGCGCATCAGTTGCTATACATGACCAGATCCTGAAACTGATTTGTATTAAAGTGATTTTAGAAGTTAAACAGTTGTACACAACCAATAAATTCGTTTAAGTAACGAAAGTAGATCTCCAAATTAAACAAGTCAGATTCTCCATACCGTATTAGATGAATATTTCTGGACAGTATTAGTTTCCTTTTTCAACTTACTCTTAATTGTCACTATCGTCAAAATCTGAGAGTGAAACATCTTCCTCACCCTCTTCTTCTTCTACATCCCTAATTCCGTATCTATCTGTGTCTATCAAACAGCAGATCTGCAACATCCTCTGGATATGCCCCCTCTATCCACTTCACATTCATGTCAAGAAGCCAACCACGAAAGTGCGGAACACCGCATAACATAAGTGGTCGATATACACCCCTCCACATTCTTGCGACAAAATTCGCTCGTTTGCAATGCAGTTCTAAGTTGCTTTGACAAAGAGAGAGGAGGGAGAGATCAACAATCTTTTGCAGTCTTTTTCATGCTTCTTCCGAAACTAATTTTCCCTGGCCTCGTTTACGGAAGCATGTTTTTCTTTCCGAAGATTGAGCACACGAAATGTTCTAATGCTTTCATTTGATCTTCTGTGAGATTCCGACTTTCTCCAAGACAACTAAACAGATCTAAAAATTGAGGACTTTTCTTGACGCATTTCCAGCACGATTGATTCCCCTTTCGAAGAAAGCTAGATAAACAGTCAATCCCACTGAATGAATGAAGAGCCTCTCGTGCAGAAAGATTGCGAATGGAGTGTCCATGGATGTGCCAGAACTAAGACAGTGATGTACTCTTACATGTGATGATGTACTCTTACTGTTTCATCATTAATCACGCCCGTAATCTTGCTGGCCATGGAAAGCAATGATGTGAACATATACATTGACAACGGAACTGGGAAGAGTCTAAGATGCTCGATTTGAGTGCCTGCAAATCATCATCAGAGAAACAAAGGAAGCCTCTGCTGGGATTGCATTCATTCAGTGGGAATGACTGTGCATCTAGCTTTATTCGAAAGGGGAAGCAATTGTGCTGGAAATGCGTCAAGAAAAGTCCTCAATTTTTAGATCTGTTTAGCAGTCTTGGAAAAAGTTGGAATCTCACAGAAGATCCAATGAAAGCATTAGAACATTTCGTGTGCTCAATCTTCGGAAAGAAAAACATGCTTCCGTAAACGAGGCCAGGGAAAATTTGTTTTGGGAGAAGCATGAGAAAGACTGCAAGATTGTTGATCTCTCCCTCCTCTCTCTTTGTCAAAGCAACTTAGAACTGCATTGCAAACGAGCGAATTTTGTCGCAAGAATGAGGAGGGGTGTATATCGACCATTTATGTTATGCGGTGTTCCGCACTTTCGTGGTTGGCTTCTTGAGATGAATTTGAAATGGATAGAGGGGGCATATCCAGAGGATGTTGCAGATCTGCTGATTGATGGACTCGGATAGATACGGGATTAGGGATGTAGAAGAAGAAGAGGGCGAGGAAGATGTTTCACTCTCAGATTTTGACGATAGTGACAATTAAGAGTAAGTTGAAAAAGGAAACTAATACTGTCCAGAAATATTCATCTAATACGGTATGGAGAATCTGACTTGTTTAATTTGGAGATCTACTTTCATTACTAAAACGTTTTATTGGTTGTATACAACTGTTTAACTTCTAAAATCACTTTAATACAAATCAGTTTCAGGATCTGGTCATGTATAACAACTGATGCGCATCATCATCATATCATATCTCCAAATTTAACAGCTTGGCACCTTGCTGTTAGCGTTTTAGTACTGTATCCCATAACTTTCTATCCCTCAATGAGTAAAACCGCTAATTTCTTAACATTTATTCCAAATTCAATTAGATAACATTACATTTCGAATTCAGTGCCTCAGATTTCATGCAAATAGATATTTTTGAACAATTCTAAAAAAAATTCGGATTTGTAAATGACAGGTTGCCCCCTTTTAGGGGTTAAAAGCCCCCATATCTCTTCACTTGTTCATAATTTGATAAAATAACATTCAAATTCGGATTCAGCACATCAATTTTGATATAATTGAATATTTTTAAATAATTTTCGAGCACAATAGTTCTTTGCCCCTCTTGGGGGCAATTCCGCCCCCAAAAGAAGCAAAAATGACACGAAACACAATTGAGAAGCTCGTATATAAATTAAACGACATTTAGACTTGCGTTTTGTGTTTATATAATTGTATTGGTGATGAAGGTTGATATTTTTGCTAAAGTTTCATTTTGCCCCAATTTTGGGGGCAAATACCCCCATATCTCGTAAACGGCCCCTCGCCTGACCAAAGAACATCGAGATTCGGATTCAGCACCCCAAAATTGACCAAAAGAGTCTAGTCTCATAAATTACCTCTCTTGGTGGTAATACCCCCCTTTCTGCTACCGGACTAAAATACGGACATGTCTTGAATGCCTAAATTAGGCCGTAGCGCCCAGGTCAGACCGCGGCAGAATTGATTGTTTTAGCACATCAAAAACTTGTCAAGCCATTCACCACTTCACAACAGTATTATTTCATTTCCCAGAAGACCGGAAAGTTACAAAACAAATTCTAATTCTTTTGAAAATTATTTCAAAATATTGTTGATTTCAATCCCGCTTTTAACTCTCTTATCCTTGACCTCATTCACCTCTAAAGCACATATGTAACAACAGCCTACAGAACTAAAGGGTTTCACGGTGTGGACAAACCAGGGCGCCATTATGTCAGTTACAGTGCTCTTCCAAAATGAGCCGTAGGTCTCACAATTTGTGTGCGATTCTTGAGATTTCTTTGGATATGAAACCAGGAGAGTTGGAGGAAACTGTCTTGAAGCCAATTCTGTTTAACTCTAAGATATATCGAGAAGCGACACAAAATAGACATGGTATGTGGAAACGTCAAGGAAAAGTGAATTGTACTTACACCTTCGCTGCAGGTAGGTCAAACTTCAAAACTTTATTGTAGCTCTTCCGAGCAACGCAAAGCAGCGAAATCGAAAAAATATCAAAGAGATGACATCAGCAAACAACTTTCGCGCGCTTTTTGGAAAAGCTAGGCTCAAGCTCCCTTTGATTTCAAAGTTTTATGCAAGGCGGCTGCACAACCCGGAATCCATTAGTGGACAGACCAGGGCGACGCTACTCTATGAATTTATTCTCGAAATCGGAGATCTGGGCACACTATGCTAAGGGGGGAGGGGGTTTCATCAAAATCCGTTAAGTGATCATTGGTGGAACTGTGGAACTTTAAGGAATCCTGATCAAGAAAATAAAGGCTCGATTTCATGCACTCTTTACAATGATTTTTACCAACTTTGCTGGTGTTGCCTTAAAATGTCCTGCAATCCACAGGTGTAAAGGAGGTGAAATACGCCACCGTGTGAAATTGGCCGATGTATGACATTCGCTATGAAATTCAACACAACTGGCCGATTTCACATTTCATGAAATTCAACGCTCTCTTGGCTCATGTAATACTCTATGAAATACTCCACAGATGGCCGATGTCATTAGGGATGAAATCGTCCATCTTTTAATTCTGTGTAAAATACGCCATGTGTGGACGATTGCATGACTGTTGACATCGTCCAACATTGAAGTAACTGTGAAATACATCAAGTGGACGATTTCATGGTGTTTGGCATCGTCCACATTTTTGATGTTCGGTTTATCGCATGTTTTAAATGAGGTGAAATTGGCCATGAAATTCGCCACAATGTGACATCCTCTATGAAATTCAACACTGGCTAGACTTGCTCCAAGTCTCGTTCGTTATCGTATTCGGGCTTACTCGGTTGGCAGTGAGCGGCGAAAGTGCAGCGAGCGAAGCGAGCGGAACAGGCAGCGAACGAGACTTGTGAAAGGTGGGTGCTCATGAATAATTAATGAGATTTTTAATTGGTAGCGGTCAAGATTTTGACCGGTGCGGCAGCTTTTGAAGTTATATCTAGCCAATCAAAGATGTCATAAGACAAAAGGAAATCGATCGTGGGAGAGAGAGCTATTTTGGACAGGGGGATACTTTACGTGCGAAGCGAAGCGGATTCTTGGGCCAATCTTCAGAACATTGTAATTTCTATCCACAAGAAGTCGATAGAAGTTGCGAAATAAGTCATGAACATCGAACAGCTTGGCTTGTTACAAGGAAAGGACGTTGTGTTGCATTGCAACCAGCTGCTTCAGGAGTCTGTCGTTTAATATCCTAGAGATCTAAAATCTAAATTGTCCTAAGCAATGCAAATTTTAAAGACGACAAGCGTCTGAACTGTCAACTTCTCAGTCTCACTACACTAAATAATGTTCTTGAACTTTTTCTCTTTTTTAATAGGCTCAAACTTTTACCCGGTTGTTTTGTGGCTTCAAATTGTTGTTTATTCTCATTTGAACCCATAGGTATTCTCTAAGGATTTTGTAAAACTCATGTTTCTGTCCGGTTTGATGAAACCAATGAAACAAACTCTTTATTTATATGGTCTTTAGGTGACTTCTATTCATTGAAATAAAATGATCACTAAAACTTCGTTCGTGCAAACTGTAAACATAGTTTTTGAAAAAAGCTTCCTTCCACAATTGACAGACTGACTATTCAATAGCCTTTTATAATATGCAAGTAATCCCCTTTGAATTTAAACTAAACTACGTCATTCGTTCAATTGTAATTCATATTTTCATTGAATAACAGAATGTCATGATTTCAATGAGAAAACTCTCATAACAATTGTTAGCTAGTGCAACCCCCTGACGCTCTTCGCAATTCAATCAGCCTTGGTTACATCAAGAATCTCATTAATTATTCATGAGCATCCACCTTTAACAAGTCTCGTTCGCTGCCCGTTCCGCTCGCTTCGCTCGCTCCACTTTCGACGCTCACTTGCTGACGAACCGAGTGGGCCCGAATACGATAACGAACGAGACTTGGAGCAAGTCTAAACACTGGCCGATTTCATTCTTCGTGACATTCAACAGCTGGCCATAAGGGGCGAGAGGCTGCAAGAGTATCTTTTTAGCATTTTTTCATAACAAATTAGTGTGGAAGATATGAACTAAAAACAAAACATCTTCTTTTATTTGGACATTATTTTCTAAAATGTTGTCGAGGCCCTTAAAAGAGCAGAAATTTGTGCAAGAAGAGACTTAACAGAGAGACGATATTTCTTATATTGTTTGGAGATCTGAGACAGGATGCATTTTTGTCCAGGAACTAAATAACTTACTTGGACAGTAAACAGCCACCAAATGTCTCAATATATTCTGTCTCACGAGGAACATTGAACATTCCTGTACTAAAAGAATTCTGGCTTAAAAAATGTTTCCAACAAAGGATTTCTAGGCTAAAAGTTTCTTATTCTGGTTCTTTTAGATTTCTACAAATACATGTTGAACTCAAAGCAGAATTGTAGTCAATCAGGGCATCCACGTTCAGAAATTAAGGGCAACAAAGGTATATGTCATATTTCTCGAGAATTTATGGGGTAATCCCCTCCCCCAAATTTGGCTTAAATTCTAAACAAATATTCATTTCACATTTTAAGTTGAGCAAATTGAATTAACCCTATTTCACGTGGGGGGGCCATTATGGCCCCCCCAACCAAACATTGCTATGCAGTGCTTAAACCATTGCAGTTAGAAGGCTGATACTTACTGACTTTTCTTAAGATTTAATAACCTACAATATTTTGAATTTTTTTTTCTAATTTGGTGTGTCACGTGACCATCAATTGCCCTTATTTGGAGAGAGGCAACAAAAGAAAACAGTAAATTGCTTCTAATTTGGTGAATCCTTGTCTGATTTTGTTCTAATTAGTCTCATTGAATTTCTCTTGTCAAGACCTTTCATATGATATATAGTTTGTTAATTTTCATTAACATTTATAGTTTTTTAGAACAATGACGTCATAGATCTTTATGACGTCATTGTTTGAATAGATATGTGAAAAATTAAAGATAAATACAGTATTTTGTGAGAAAACATATTGTTATACTAGGATATAAATCATTTATTAGGATAAACTTTGTTTTCTTAGAAATATTGGATAATATATTAGTTCCCATACATAAGCTTATTGCAGACTGGTCTCAATATAATTAGTTGCCTAGCAGCAGGTCACGTGACTAATTGGAATCTAATTACTTAATTAGATGCACAATAGGTTGGAGATACTATCTACCAAGTTACAACTTCATAACTCTATTGGTTTTGGATATAATTAGGGGGGGCCATAATGGCCCCCCCCCCCCCCACGTGAGGAGTGAATGCAAAGACCCCACGTGGAATAGGGTTAAAGGAAGTGGTTTTCAAATGTTTTGTGACATCAAGATGTATTTAGACTTCAACCTGCTCGAGAAGTCTGGCATTTAAGCCAATTGTTTTTCACAGAAGAAGATGGCCTAAACCGGCCTAAAAGTACGGTGAACTTAAACTTCGGTGGAATGAGCAAATAAAGTAACTCAACTGCATCCATCCATTAAAATCAGCATCAGGGAGGTACAAGGTATGTTTGAAACCGAAAACTAATTTGCCCACACAGTTTTCCAGGGTGAATTCCCGAATCTGACATCGCTCTCTTCGAGGGAAAAATTTTATTATCCGGCGCGCGATCGATCGCTTTCAAAGCTTCCAAACGAACGTTTGGGCGCGTGCCTGTGCACTATTAATTGATTCATCATAGTGAGAGGTGTGAAATAGCATTATTTATTTGAATCCCTCTGAATCCCTTTGGAGAAACTGTAATTTTGATTAGCCACACAAGTATTCGGTGTCTGTTTGTTCTGGCTAATATCTTGCACAATAAAATTCAAATGGTTTATTTTGATGTCTGATTGGCCAGATCAACAATAGGGAATAAAATCTTGCACAATAAAAATTCAAATGCTGTATTTTGATTGGATAACGTAAAGGAAATGACAGTTGACAAATTGGCAGTTGAATGGCGTTGGACTTGCTTGAAATTGAAGTCTGTTTTTGAGTCACAACTTTGATGGCCTAAGTATTAGTAACTTGAGTTCTTTAGCCTGCGTGCAGACTTTACTTTCCACTGCGAAGGAGAGCCAAGGCGGATCTTGTAAAGTCTGCGAATTAGCGCCCATTATTGAGTTCTGAGATCTTGCGCAATGATACTCGACTTTGTCCGGCTATTGTCTGTTAGCCAATCAGTATCTAGTTTGAGATTCTAAGGACCCAATCAAAAGCCGACAGGATCGTCACGTTTTTCGCAACCCTTTGTGGTCATTGTTTGCGACACAACACCAAACCGTTTTCGTAAATTTCAAATTGAGGAAGTTGCTGTGCGTGGTAAACGAGTTCGCCGATGATGAAGTGTGCCACCCAGTTTGCCTGTCTTCGGGACTTGATAACTTGGGATGAAACTTTGTTTTGAAAGGAATTATAAACAGTCAAGCATATTCTCAAGGTGAAGGAAGTCTACAACGATCACGAGGCAATTCTTTGAAAGTTTCTCCGCTCCGAGGACAGAATGTTTACTTCAGGTCAGGCTAGGCCTAAACTTTCATTTGATGAGCTGATGGTGTGTTGGTAGTACCCTTAGCTTAGACATGTGTCAGCAAGTGGGGTTCTTGAATCACTGGTGAGTCTTTCATGCCTATTACCTCTGCAGTTTGCAGGCTCTGAAGTTTTGTGGGTGGCATGGGATTCTCTTCGCATGATAAGGATTATTGTTCCTTCCTGTTTGAGGGGTCAATCTATTGCGCAAGATTGAGCTCCTCTTCGAAGGAGAAACTTTTTATTCAGAACTCGATAATGGACGCTAATTCGCAGACTTTACAAGATCCTCATAGGCTCTCCTTCGCAGTGGAAAGTAAAGTCTGCACGCAGGCTAGAGTTCTTAGGATACTTCTCATTCTCAAAAAAATTGATCATGACATTATTCATCGTGTAAGATAGATTGGAACAACAGTTTATAAGTTTTTGAGCTCAGGAGAATCACTATGACACATCAAAAGTGGGAGAACAAGACGCGGAACAAGATTTGGAAGGATGATGGCCTAAACTGCCGGGCAGTTTCCTGATAGAGTAATGATGAGGTAGGTAGGTGTGTTGATATTATCTTTCAAGTGATATATAAAACAGGGTTCAGTTAGGATCAGTATATACGTATAGGCACAAGACCGTGTAGGGACAGTGTGTGGAACTGCATTAGTGCCCACTTTTCTTCTGTTTCACTTTTGATAGTGCCTTGCATGTACCTTGGATATGCACCACATTTATAGTATATTTATTTTTCTTTCAGGTTCACATAATCATAGTCATAACACAACTGAAAAGAGACAGTGGATATCAAACAGCATCATCCTATATCTGATGAAGAGTGAGCTCTTACTGACAGCTGGTTGTGATGATAAGGCAAGACAGAGACAAACAATTTCTGAAAGAGAACATTTTCACAATCTCTATGTTTAAAATTATCAGTGAAATAGAGGGGCGAGCCTTGCATCACTCTTCTGAAATGGTGTACAAGATTTTTTTAAATGATAGGATTTGTTGCTGATTTTTCTAGAAAATAGAAGGATTTTTTGCCAAAGGTGTATGAGAGTTTTATGGAGTAATATCCCCCTCTGCAATATCATTTAGCGCTATTGGTGAGGGGCCTACATCTCTGTAAAAATTTTGCACACCTTTAGCGAAAACCTGTTTGTTTTCAATCCATTTAAAGTATATTGTTTTAAACATCTTGTGTGCCTTTACAGAAGAGTGATACACCTGTTGAGAGTCCCTCAGAGTCGAGCAAAACATTAGATTATTTGGCAGATATCTTAATTTGTTTTGAATAATCTGTATTAAGTTTGTATACTGAATTTGTTTGAATGATGATATGCTGAAACATAGTCAAAGTCTCATAATTGCAGTTGTCTCTTTCTTGTCTAAAGTAGCGTACTTCGTGTGGCAGATTCTTTGGCCAATTACAACAGTTGTCGTATTTCATGTTGCATTTCACAGCAACCCAATATGGGGACTACTGCCTGACCTAGTGTTGCATTTCACGGAGCATTGCATGGGCGATTTCATGGCGTATTTTATGGAGCATTACATGGACGATTTCATGGTGTATTACATGGCAGATTATACAGCCCATTTCATGGTGCATTTTAAGGCCAATTTCATCTAAGTGGCCAATTTCAACGGGTGCATAATCTTCCACTCATCTGGAGGATTTCACGGAGTATTTATCATGGCCGATTTCATGGCCAATTTCACCAGTTGTCGTATTTCATGTTGTATTTCACAACAGATTTCATGGAAGATTACAAATACAAATATTTTACACCTGTGATCCAATGCTCAGTCAATTTAGGCCCATAATAAATATTCAAAACTTGCATGTCAGAAAATACTTATAAGTCCGCTAAGGAAGGGGAGGGAGGGGGTTGAGAAGTTAGCGGCCAAATGCCGCTAACTGATCACGGTTGGATATTTGGACGACCCCTATGTTTGTTGAGGGACTCACCTGCTGCTCGAGCTGACTGAAAGAACGGCCTTTTGATGGCAACATCATTCCACATGGTTGCTTTCTTGTTGTTTGTTATTGTGCTAGGAGCAATCCATTCGCTTTTTCGGCAGACGTGTGTAGATGGCTTCCAGAATATTGCATTAGATTTAGTTGTCCGGGATAGTCGAACTGCCGCCATTGAACAATGAACTGTGGTGGAGTGGAACCTCGTTTTGACGAATGCGGATAGACCAAGTGACCAAGTGGGTGGGATCAGGGCATCAGGGATCAGGGAGCGCCGAAGGCGCGGGAGGCGAAACGGCTAATGTTTTGAAAATTGATGTTCGATGAACACAGTACATCCTCGTTCCTCGCGACGAAAATATACTTTCGCACAAACTCAAACTTTTTGCACACGTATAGAGCGATAAATTTTACATAATTTTTTATTGGCACTAAGCTCTGCGTCTTCTGCTCTTCGCGCAATCGTTCGCTCTTCACACACCTTTTTGCACGTCTTCCACGCCCCACCGACAGCTATGCCCAAACCCAACAAATCACACTTCTCGATCAAAAACAACAATGTGATTTTTCCTGCCATCAGATGAAAGAAAATTTCAGAATAGGGTTTTAAAATGTTTGAAAATCAACTTTCATCATCAACTTTCCGAATCGGTGGACATTGCAGCCCCCTTCTCCCCACCCGCGCAACCACCAATCGTTTCATGGCGAGAGAGCGAGACGAGCCGGGGACGAGCAGGGACGAGACGGTTCATGTTCTCAATTCATGTAAATTACAGACCAAAAATCTTTGAAAATGGTAAAATACCAACCTTCCATAAAACGTACGCTATATGCAAAGTATTAATCCTCCAAAAGTAGGTGACTTTCTGCTCCAATTGTCATGTATCGTCCAGTGGCGCCGCCAGGATTTTTTATTGAGGGGGCGAAACATAAGGGGGTCTGGGGCGGAGCCCCAGAAAAATTTTCTTGGACCACGTCCTCTACTTTGGCTGTAAATGCAGCCAACGCCCCTTTTATAGGTTGACATAAAGATAAATGAATCTGTTGAAATAACACAAATAAGGTACCACAATTAGAAAATGACGTCCTACTGGCGACCGAACGACGAACTTCGGATTTCCAAAAATTTCCGCAACGAATCTAAAACGTCACTCCGTAATGGAATTATCGATAGGCTGTCAAGTTCTCTCAGATTCAGAAATCTGGAGTATATGGTTTGTGAAAAAGAGGGCATCGGGACCAGCAGAAGCTTCAAAGTTCAGTATACAATCAGGGGCGGATCTAGCCCGATTTTTTAAAGAGTTCCCATCATCGGATCGAAGGTGAGCGAAGCTAGGGGGGGGTGCGGGGTACTCCAACGAGAAAATTTTTGCAAGCAAGACCCTCTAGATTGCCTTAAAATACTATCAAATTTTTCTTAACTAGTTAACCCTAATCCTACCGGGGGGGGTGTTTTCCACCCCCCCTGTCGGTTTTTTGCAGAGCATTCTTTAACGACAAAAGCTATGACCCTCAAACTCTCTGACAATTACTAATTATCTATTAGCTACATTTTGACAATTAAATTTTTGAATAATAGGTGTCACGTGACAGGTGACACTACCATATTTGGAGCAAGGTATTAGAAAAATTAATGATTTTGATATTTTTACTCCCAGAATTAGTTCCAAACGTTGACTATTGTACTTTAAAAGAATCAGTAAACAATTAGCTTTCTATTGTCGTCAATAACAATGGATTTTGCTGACGTCAGCATTCTTAAATGATGACGTCACTCTGGCCGCCATTTTGGGTCATTTTGTCAAATTTTGAAGTTTTTTCCGATAGATTTTGTTAAAAATGCATAGAATTGCGTTATGCAATACTTTAAAAGCATTTTGAGCTAATTATTATCAATTTTTGGCAGAAAAACACAGTTTTTAGTTATGACGTCATCAATTTTTTTCATTTTCTTCCAAAATAACAGTTTAAAAACACTCACATGCATCATATTTGAATTAGAAATGAATATTACGCCAAATAAGAATGGAAAAAGTCATTCAGATTACCTTTATTCCGTTTTTAGAACAAATAAGCCGGAAAACCATATATTTTGACATTTTCCGGCATTATGACGTCATAGTGACGTCACCTAATGAGGTGGCCACGCCCAAAACTACCAATCGGCTAAGAATAGTTAGGACTACGCCCTTGCCAAGTTTCAATGATTTCCCATTAGTCTACGGCTATTTATAGAGGGGGGGTGGAAAGCACCCCCCCCCCCCCCGGCTATGTTAGATCAAAAAAAGCCCGGTAGGATTAGGGTTAATAACTGATAAAATTTTGAAATGAAAAGCATCCCACCAAACCAATTTTGGACCTTCATATGATCATAAGGCCTAAGTTTACCTCAAATGTTTCTCCTTCAGCCAGCCACATTTTGACTTATTGACACATATAAGGGGCCTAGTTTGCAGCCCTTATATAAGCGCAATTGAACAGATTTTGAAATCGTTTGTTATTTTCATCGCGGATCTCATTCTCGTAATTATCGTAATTCTGTCCTCAGAGACAAATCTATCTATGAAATCTTGACTGAGTTCTCAAACTCATGGAACTCACGTCAAATCCGCCACTGGATGAGGGGGTCTGGGGGCTTTTCCAGGAAAATCTTTGTAGACACGCCCTTTACTTTGGCTTAGAACACTTCTACCGATCACATGTTACCTGGTGGTGAAATAGAATTGTTCATCATTTCGTAACAGTTGTTTCAATTAGCATCCCCAGGAAACTATTTTTGTAAAAATATGATATTCTTTGGTTTAGAATGCATCCCATCTTTACCAGTGCCCAATTGAAAACTTTCACAATTAGGTAACAGTATTTTTATGAATTACCACCACAGGAAAATGTTTGCGCAAACACACTATAATTTGTCCCAGAACGGTTCTACCAATCCAATTTGCCTGGCCTCAAAATTGAAATCTTGACAATTCTGTGATAGTTTGTCTCGGAAAATTTTTCAAAAATCTAACATATACATTGGCTTAGAACGACTCTCTCAGTCACTTTCCATCATTTCTCCGAAAGAATCTTACCCTACTACCCACCCTATACAGAACTACTTTCTCCTCATTTGGTTTGTGAAAAAGATCTTGACTTAGATCTTTCACAAGCTATGTTGTTGAGATGTGCAAGCTCCGAGGGCACATAGAACGGGGGTCTAGGGGCTTCGCGACCAGAAAAAAATTCCGAGTCAGTGCCCTACAGATCGTTGGAAAATGCAATAAGACAGCAAGATTGTACAAACCGATACTCACATTATAATTGCCATAGATCATCGGCCTTACCCCCCCCCCCCCCAATAATTTTACAGTGGAATTAGACGAATTAGAAAAGTGGTCCTGGAGAATATTGGAGGGGCGACCGCCCCCCCCCCCCTTGCCCCCCCCCCTCCCGGCGCGTCTGGTATCGTCATGAATTGTCACGACTTCTTCTCAGGCCTGATCTCTCTTCTTCTGTTTGACTACTGACTACTGTTTGACATTATCCGGTGTGGAAAGTTTGCAAAACTTGATTAACAAATAGAAATCACACTCAGAAATATATAGTCCGGTAGCAGAAAGGAGGTATTACCACCAAGAGAGGTAATTTATGAGACTAGACTTTTTTGGTCAATTTTGGGGTGCTGAATCCGAATCTCGATGTTCTTTGGTCAGGCGAGGGGCCGTTTAAAAGATATGGGGGTATTTGCCCCCCAAAATTGGGGCAAAATGAAACTTTAGCAAAAATATCAACCATCATCACCAATACAATTATATAAACACAAAACGCAAGTCTAAATGTCGTTTAATTTATATACGAGCTTCTCAATTGTGTTTCGTGTCATTTTTGCTTCTTTTGGGGGCGGAATTGCCCCCAAAAGGGGCAAAGAACTATTGTGCTCGAAAATTATTTAAAAATATTCAATTATATCAAAATTGATGTGCTGAATCCGAATTTGAATGTTATTTCATCAAATTATCAACAAGTGAAGAGATATGGGGGCTTTAACCCCCAAAAGGGGGCAACCTGTCATTTACAAATCCGAATTTTTTTTGGAATTGCTCAAAAATATCTATTTGCATGAAATCTGAGGCACTGAATTCGAAATGTAATGTTATCTAATGGAATTTGGAATAAATGTTAAGATATTAGGGGTTTTACCCATTGAGTGATAGAAAGTTATGGGATACAGTACTAAAACGCTAACAGCAAGGTGCCAAGCTGTTAAATTTGGAGATATGATATGATGATGACGCGCATCAGTTGCTATACATGACCAGATCCTGAAACTGATTTGTATTAAAGTGATTTTAGAAGTTAAACAGTTGTACACAACCAATAAATTCGTTTAAGTAACGAAAGTAGATCTCCAAATTAAACAAGTCAGATTCTCCATACCGTATTAGATGAATATTTCTGGACAGTATTAGTTTCCTTTTTCAACTTACTCTTAATTGTCACTATCGTCAAAATCTGAGAGTGAAACATCTTCCTCACCCTCTTCTTCTTCTACATCCCTAATTCCGTATCTATCTGTGTCTATCAAACAGCAGATCTGCAACATCCTCTGGATATGCCCCCTCTATCCACTTCACATTCATGTCAAGAAGCCAACCACGAAAGTGCGGAACACCGCATAACATAAGTGGTCGATATACACCCCTCCACATTCTTGCGACAAAATTCGCTCGTTTGCAATGCAGTTCTAAGTTGCTTTGACAAAGAGAGAGGAGGGAGAGATCAACAATCTTTTGCAGTCTTTTTCATGCTTCTTCCGAAACTAATTTTCCCTGGCCTCGTTTACGGAAGCATGTTTTTCTTTCCGAAGATTGAGCACACGAAATGTTCTAATGCTTTCATTTGATCTTCTGTGAGATTCCGACTTTCTCCAAGACAACTAAACAGATCTAAAAATTGAGGACTTTTCTTGACGCATTTCCAGCACGATTGATTCCCCTTTCGAAGAAAGCTAGATAAACAGTCAATCCCACTGAATGAATGAAGAGCCTCTCGTGCAGAAAGATTGCGAATGGAGTGTCCATGGATGTGCCAGAACTAAGACAGTGATGTACTCTTACATGTGATGATGTACTCTTACTGTTTCATCATTAATCACGCCCGTAATCTTGCTGGCCATGGAAAGCAATGATGTGAACATATACATTGACAACGGAACTGGGAAGAGTCTAAGATGCTCGATTTGAGTGCCTGCAAATCATCATCAGAGAAACAAAGGAAGCCTCTGCTTGGATTGCATTCATTCAGTGGGAATGACTGTGCATCTAGCTTTATTCGAAAGGGGAAGCAATTGTGCTGGATATGCGTCAAGAAAAGTCCTCAATTTTTAGATCTGTTTAGCAGTCTTGGAAAAAGTTGGAATCTCACAGAAGATCCAATGAAAGCATTAGAACATTTCGTGTGCTCAATCTTCGGAAAGAAAAACATGCTTCCGTAAACGAGGCCAGGGAAAATTTGTTTTGGGAGAAGCATGAGAAAGACTGCAAGATTGTTGATCTCTCCCTCCTCTCTCTTTGTCAAAGCAACTTAGAACTGCATTGCAAACGAGCGAATTTTGTCGCAAGAATGAGGAGGGGTGTATATCGACCATTTATGTTATGCGGTGTTCCGCACTTTCGTGGTTGGCTTCTTGAGATGAATGTGAAATGGATAGAGGGGGCATATCCAGAGGATGTTGCAGATCTGCTGATTGATGGACTCGGATAGATACGGGATTAGGGATGTAGAAGAAGAAGAGGGCGAGGAAGATGTTTCACTCTCAGATTTTGACGATAGTGACAATTAAGAGTAAGTTGAAAAAGGAAACTAATACTGTCCAGAAATATTCATCTAATACGGTATGGAGAATCTGACTTGTTTAATTTGGAGATCTACTTTCATTACTAAAACGTTTTATTGGTTGTATACAACTGTTTAACTTCTAAAATCACTTTAATACAAATCAGTTTCAGGATCTGGTCATGTATAACAACTGATGCGCATCATCATCATATCATATCTCCAAATTTAACAGCTTGGCACCTTGCTGTTAGCGTTTTAGTACTGTAACCCATAACTTTCTATCCCTCAATGAGTAAAACCGCTAATTTCTTAACATTTATTCCAAATTCAATTAGATAACATTACATTTCGAATTCAGTGCCTCAGATTTCATGCAAATAGATATTTTTGAACAATTCTAAAAAAAATTCGGATTTGTAAATGACAGGTTGCCCCCTTTTAGGGGTTAAAAGCCCCCATATCTCTTCACTTGTTCATAATTTGATAAAATAACATTCAAATTCGGATTCAGCACATCAATTTTGATATAATTGAATATTTTTAAATAATTTTCGAGCACAATAGTTCTTTGCCCCTCTTGGGGGCAATTCCGCCCCCAAAAGAAGCAAAAATGACACGAAACACAATTGAGAGGCTCGTATATAAATTAAACGACATTTAGACTTGCGTTTTGTGTTTATATAATTGTATTGGTGATGAAGGTTGATATTTTTGCTAAAGTTTCATTTTGCCCCAATTTTGGGGGCAAATACCCCCATATCTCGTAAACGGCCCCTCGCCTGCCCAAAGAACATCGAGATTCGGATTCAGCACCCCAAAATTGACCAAAAGAGTCTAGTCTCATAAATTACCTCTCTTGGTGGTAATACCCCCCTTTCTGCTACCGGACTAATACTGATGTAAACTCCATCACTATCAAAATCCAGAAATCATTCTCCTTTCCGAAGTTGGAGTCAAAACAAACCTTATTAAATGGAAACATTTTGAGCATGCGGTTTACTGAAAGTGACTGCAATCTGCATGTCAAGTGAAGAGTGGCCGAAGAGTGGCAGAACCACAGGGGGTCCAGGAATGTCAGTGAAGACCACTGTAGTATTGGTTTCTTGATTCCGCGGTTCTCGGTTCCTTCGTTCCTTGGTTCGTCATGAAAATAACAGCTGTGTAATTTGATACCGATTACATCATCCTTGTGTGCGGTCAGCTAGCTATTGTTACAGTAGAATATAGTATAGTATGAAAGGGCCTGGTGTACAACCACTTACCACCGACCATACCGACCACATACCACCGACCACACTTACCACCGTCCACTTACCACACTTACCACCGACCATGATAGCCACCGACCACCGACCACCGACCGAGAAACCACTTACCACCGACCAATAAACCACTTACCATCGACCAACAAACCACTTACCACCGACCAAAAAGGCCACCGAACACCGACCAAGAAAACCACTTACCACTTACCACTTACCACTGACCAAGAAAACCACTTACCACTAACCACCGACCAAGAAAACCACTTACCACTTACCACTTACCACCGACCAAGAAAGCCACTTACCACTTACCATTATTATTATTATTATTATTATCAATTTATTTAAAGTAGGCCTACATATATATATATATATACATACAAGACATATATACATATAGATACAATAGCAATAACTAAGAGCTAATTCAAGCCTACTATCTAAAAAAGTAAAATTTGTAAGAAAAAAGCAAAAAATAGATAAAATTCCGAATGATTAGATACAGATACATTTTACAGATTTTTACAATGCTTTTAATATCTACAATGTTTTCTTACTTTTTTTTTCGGTAAATACAGCAGAAAATTTAATATCAGCTCAAGAACCCAACCTGTGCCACGAAAGGTCTGCATATTCTACAATTACATTCCTCTCCCCTCCAGGTTTTGATTTTCCTTTTGAAACTGGAGAGAGTATCTGACTGTTTTAGGTCATTGGGAAGTGCCTGCCATAATCTACACCCAAGGAACGATATTGTCTCTAAGCCATAGAACGTAGTGCGTGCTTGTGGCAAGGATAGGTTATGGCAGCCTCTTAACCCATAAGAAACCTGTTTTTCAACGAAAATGTCCTTCATGAAGCTGGGATTAAGGCTCAATTTTGTCTTAAAGACTTCAGTCATTAGCAATTGTAAATTCCTTATGTGGAGTGGGACCGAATTGTCTCTCAGTAACATCTATAACATTTTGGTCGGTGGTCGGTGGTAAGTGGTTTTCTTGGTCGGTGGTCGGTGGTAAGTGGTAAGTGGTTTTCTTGGTCGGTGGTCGGTGGTTGGTGGTAAGTGGTTTTCTTGGTCGGTGGTAAGTGGTAAGTGGTAAGTGGTTTTCTTGGTCGGTGGTAAGTGGTAAGTGGTAAGTGGTAAGTGGTAAGTAAACCACCGACCAAGAAAGCCACTTACCACTTACCACTTACCACCGACCAAGAAAACCACTTACCACTTACCACTTACCACCGACCAAGAAAGCCACTTACCACCAACCACCGACCACCGACCAAGAAAACCACTTACCACTTACCACCGACCACCGACCAAGAAAACCACTTACCACCGACCACCGACCAAAATTTTATAGAGTAAAATTTTAAAAATAATTTTAATGAGTTTCTTCTTACAAAGTTGTAGGCTGCCCTGGAAAATCCCGTATACCCTATCCAATATCTAATATTTGTCTGTTCTAGTTGATATCAAAACTAAAATAATTGATTTTCTGATTAAATAGATTTTCATTTTCTGAAGTGATGCGTTTGGAGTATATAGACTAGGAAGAGTTCATCTTCGTTTGACGTGAAGTAAATATGATTTTCTGTTCATCCGTTGGTCTACAATTGAAATTGGAGATTGATATAATTAAAATTGCGGCAGAGATTTTGTGTTTTATTTACCGGGTGCCTCAAAAAAATACCCGCTTAAATTGGGTATAGTAACAAAACGATAAGATATCGGGACTTTCCGAAGACAAAGCTACATTTGTTTATCTTCAACTTGAATGCACATACCTTGCATTTTAGAATCGTCTACCAAAGCTCGCAAAGTCGAAATTTAGAGTATACCTAAAAACGGCCTAACCATATTTGAGAAACGGCCTAGCCACATGATCAGAAATCACCGGCAAAGTGCAAAAGAATTTGAAATTGTGTTCATATTTCGATTTTTAGGTTTTACTTTTGAAAAGAATTATGCTTTGAGGACTTTGAGATGCTTCAATTGTTTATGATATTGTTTTTCTTTTGAGGAATCGATCCTTGCGTTGCATTCCATTGAACACGCTATTCTTATCAAAGAAAAATAAAAGGGTTACATGCACGCTTATTTTGGAGATGTGGCACGAGTTTATCATTCATATCACATTTTTATTCTATTCGCTTAGTTAGAGTCGTGGTCATGCGTCCATAATTTTTTTCAAAATAAAGACTGAAAAAATAAAGTTTGCAGGTGCTTTGTAAAATGCCCATGATATCAAATCATGGCTAGACCCTTTTTCGAAACTTCACGCAGTCATACGGCCGGTTTTTTATGTGTCTGTTTTGTGTCTTAATGCTTACATTTGATTTTTTTAAACATATGATTTGTATCACATTTTATCATTGGCGGAAACCATGGAATGTTCACTACACGTATTTTTTATAAGAAACTGCTTATAAGAAACTCAACTCTCAGATCGCCAAAAAATTAAGAAACTCCAGTACTGGGAGAATATAAGTTAAGAATCTATTTACTTTGATGAAGGAAATCCTTGACCTTTTTCACTTTACTTTCATTTGTTTCCAGTATCATATTACTCGTGTAGGTACTTCAGTAATGTCTAAACATTGGAAAGGCTCAAACAATATTGTTTTGAAGTGTTCACGAGGGCACGGGTAGTGAACATGAAGATTGTTATGGTACCTCTAAAAAACTCGTAAGAAACTCTGAGTACTCAAAATCTGATAATTTTAAGAAATTTTTAGTGCTGGTCCAAATTCTTAGTTTCTTATGAAAGAAATACGTGTACATGTTCAGTTATGCGCGCTTTGTCAACGTTCGTTCACCGAGCCCATTTTAAGGATTTGCAGCTGCAATGCAACGTAAATGAACAAAACTTCATCCAGGAGTTCTGCATTTAGAAGGCTACATATAGCTCCAAGCAGCTCCCAGCGCAAAGCTTCCTGCGCCTATGCCTGTGTCAGAACACACAAATCTGTGCCATTTTATTCCCATTCCTTTATCGGAAAGTCTATACGTCCCGGTTTGGGTAAAATTATGTTGTTGTTGTTGTTGTTGTTATTGTTGTTATTGTTGCTGTTGTGATGCGATAACTGGGACTATCATAGAGTAAAGCAAATTCTTAGGGGAACAATGAAGAATAACAAAAAATTGCATGAAGATCACCCAAATTTAGATGCAGGTATTACCATATGACTTCCCGTGAAGTACGTAGTTAATGCAACAGATGTGGATTAAGTGAATTGAAAGGGGGAAACAGATTGGTTTATCATTTCATTACAGGATCAGAGCCTTGCCACAAACCACCACCGGAAAAAGATCATTGAAGACGGGAGAAGCCAAAATGCAGATTATGCGTTATTTTTATTAGACTGGTAGGCAGTTTCTTAAATTTTTGGGCCATTAGTTTCAGAGTTAATTTGAAACTATAATTCAGCTTTAACAAAAAATGTCAAAACAAAAATTTTGCTTTTTAAATTCAGCTTTCGAAAAATTGAGCCTACTATTTCTTATAAGCGGTTTCTTATGCAACTGGAAAATTTAAAAAAAAAGGTCACAATGTCCACAAGATAATCGGTTGTTTGCTGGTCGATGGTAAGTGGTTTTCTTGGTCGGTGGTAAGTGGTAAGTGGTAAGTGGTTTTCTTGGTCGGTGGTAAGTGGTAAGTGGTTTTCTTGGTCGGTGGTAAGTGGTAAGTGGTAAGTGGTTTTCTTGGTCGGTGGTAAGTGGTAAGTGGTTTTCTTGGTCGGTGGTAAGTGGTAAGTGGTAAGTGGTTTTCTTGGTCGGTGGTAAGTGGTAAGTGGATTGTTGGTCGGTGGTCGGTGATAAGTATGGTCGGTGGTAAGTGGTTTGTTGGTCGGTGGTCGGTGGTTTTCGTGGTCGGTGGTCGGTGGTCGGTGGTGTTGGCCGGTGGTCGGTGGTGCTGGTCGGTGGTCGGTCTGGTCGGTGGTCGGTGCGGTCGGTGGTATGTGGTCGGTGCACTGGTCGGTGTGGTCGGTGGTAAGTGGTTGTACACCACGCCGTATGAAAGGGATGAAACTTCGTCGAGCCGCTTCAGAAGTGGTCCTAGAACTTCGATAAATTTCTGATGTCAGACAAGCGCTTTCGATTTACTCTGCACGATTTTACACATACCATAGATGTATTTACCACTATCTGTAAAGTTCCTGTCGAAATTCGTTTCGTACGTGGAGAAAAAGAAGAAGTTTTTCTCCGTTAGGTTTTTCGAGCAAATGAAGCGAGGTCAGGTGTATGCTACTGCATCACAGGCTTCAAAGGACACGGATTAAGTTGGTTTGATTGACGTTTTTGACCTCACGTTCTTTGTTCATAAAGTACACAAAATGACCTCTCTCTTCAACCATGGAAAGCAAAATCAAGGGGCCGAGAACTGCGTGAGTTCAACGATTTGTGGTTGCTTTGTACAAAAGCTTTGAATTTACATTTCTGCGATTACTTTCACTTCAGTTCGCGTATTTGAATAAATTATCGCCTTCATTTAGGAACAGAGGGTTTTTACACGCTTGCACGGAGCGTTTTTAGGGGGGCTGCAAATCCAAAATGAAGGGGCAAAGCAATTTTGGAATTTACTTTTGTGAATCCCTCAAAATGGGAATTACAGTATCGCGAGAGTACACTCAAAGATAAGATAACTGACCGAATAATGAAAGAAAGTAGTGCATAATTGATTTCTCAATCCTTTTTACATTGACATTTAGCAAAATTAGAATTTCGCAAATTCGTTAATTACGAATATTTCGCGGGAATAAATTTTTGAGAATTTAACATTATAGGAAATTTTGAGCTATAAATTCCAGGAATGAATTTTGGCAAATTTCATCGGCGTAGGGGGAGATAAAATTTGGGGGGCTGCCCGATAAAAAATCCATTATTTAAGAAAATTTTGCCCGACTTAAGGCAGATTTCTGCTCGATTATGGCTGATTTTTGCAAAATTTTCCGAAGTTGGAAGGGCTGCAGCCCCCCCCCCCAGCTCCCCCGTCTCCTACGCCTATGGCAAATTTCAGAGAAAAATGTGAAAGTTTCTTCCCTCGAAAGTTTCTTCTCTAAACCCTATTACTACAACCCTCCTTCCCCCTACATAAACGTGATATGATATCCTACTCTACCAAATAAAACATCGAGACAGTCAAGAGAAGATCCCAACAATCCACGGCTGCACTAAGAGTATATAGTAAAGTAAAATTGACAACGGTGTTCTTCCATTATCAGACGTAAAATGATCATTCTGCTTGCAATTACTTTTCATATAGAAAATTGCTAATTTGCTTTCATTCATTCCCTCAAAGCGAAGACAGATTGAAAGATCTCTGACTAACAAGCTTCATGAAGGGGACTCGCCATAACTTCGACCTTAGGTTTTCCTTCATGTTTCCAGAGGGAATCCCCTGTGGCAGTAGCGTACACTTGACCCTGCTTCAGCGATCTGCTGAAGTTTCATCCCTTTCCTCCTTTCTTTCTCTTTCTTACCGTTACAAGTTACCGTTACGAGGCGCAGGATTTGAAAAACCCGCGAATTCAAACGGCAGCCAATGAGAGAAGAGCTCTCACACGACAAATGAAACAATAGCTGGCTGACCGCACACAAGGATGATGTAATCGGTATCAAATTACACAGCTGTTATTTTCATGACGAACCAAGGAACGAAGGAACCGAGAACCGCGGAATCAAGAAACCAAAACTACAGTGGTCTTCACTGACATTCCTGGACCCCCTGTGGTGATTACAGTTATGGGTAGGAGGTTCCATTCCAGTATTGTACATCAGAAGAATGCATATTTCTTGCAGTTGCAGTTATTGAACTTCCCCATTTAGCATTTAAAAGAGAGCTTGCCAGCATAACACCCACCATAATAGTGTCCCCATTAATTCATTAGAAGCTACATGATGGCTTGCACAGCGTCCAAAGCAGCAGCCTACACACTGAGCAACACAGTCGTTTGTGTATGGTTCTTGAGTGCAAGTCCAACTGCAAAAAAGCTCAAAGCCAATAATAGGCCCTTTTCTGAATCTCTTGCATGAAGATAGCTTTGCTGGAAAGATGAAACAAATAAACCAATTCGCTGTCTTTCAAAAGTGAAGATGGTGTCATCTGCATATCTCGTTTCACCTATACCAGACGCGTCTTTTTGAACATCAACTTGAAGATCCCTGGCCAGCAACTTCAACGGGTTAATAACAAACCTTGGAGGAAATGTTGAATTCTCTTGCCTAACCATTTTCGCTTTCCCCCACAGCTTTCCATCTTCCCGCCGGCATTTTGCCTTGATAGCGCTCGACCTCGTTTTCGATCTGCGCATCGAACAAACAAGGGCAGATTTTGTAACAATAGAACCTTTGGTTTGTTACATATGACGCCATCTTGGTTGACTAGCCAATCAGAGAGCTCTATTTCTATGGCGTCATCTGATGATAATGGCGGAAGGAGGGGTTTGCTGTGGAGAAAACCACACCCTCATTTTTTCCTAGCGACGAAAATATACTTTCGCACAAACTCAAACTTTTTTGCACACGTATAGAGCGATAAATTCTACATACTTTGTTATTGGCACTAAGCTCTGCGTCTTCTACTCTTCGCGCCATCGTTCGCTCTTGACACCCCTTTTTGCACGTCTTCCACGCGCCCCTCCGACGGCTTTGCCCAACCCTAACAAATCACACTTCTCGATCAAAAACAACAATGTGACTTCAATCGCGAAGCCAGCAAATGAAAAAAATACCACAGGGGGTCCAGGAATGTCAGTGAAGACCACTGTAGTTTTGGTTTCTTGATTCCGCGGTTCTCGGTTCCTTCGTTCCTTGGTTCGTCATGAAAATAACAGCTGTGTAATTTGATACCGATTACATCATCCTTGTGTGCGGTCAGCCAGCTATTGTTTCATTTGTCGTGTGAGAGCTCTTCTCTCATTGGCTGCCGTTTGAATTCGCGGGTTTTTCAAATCCTGCGCCTCGTAACGGTAACTTGTAACGGTAAGAAAGAGAAAGAAAAGAGGAAAGGGATGAAACTTCAGCAGATCGCTGAAGCAGGGTCAAGTGTACGCTACTGCCACAGGGGATTCCCTCTGGAAACATGAAGGAAAACCTAAGGTCGAAGTTATGGTGAGTCCCCTTCATGAAGCTTGTTAGTCAGAGATCTTTCAATCTGTCTTCGCTTTGAGGGAATGAATGAAAGCAAATTAGCAATTTTCTATATGAAAAGTAATTGCAAGCAGAATGATCATTTTACGTCTGATAATGGAAGAACACCGTGGTCAATTTTACTTTACTATATACTCTTAGTGCAGCCGTGGATTGTTGGGATCTTCTCTTGACTGTCTCAATGTTTTATTTGGGAGAGTGGGATATCATATCACCTTTATGTAGGGGGAAGGAGGGTTGTAGTAATAGGGTTTAGAGAAGAAACTTTCGAGGGAAGAAACTTTCACATTTTTCTCTGAAATTTGCCATAGGCGTAGGAGACGGGGGAGCTGGGGGGGGGGGGGGGCTGCAGCCCTTCCAACTTCGGAAAATTTTGCAAAAATCAGCCATAATCGAGCAGAAATCTGCCTTAAGTCGGGCAAAATTTTCTTAAATAATGGATTTTTTATCGGGCAGCCCCCCAAATTTTATCTCCCCCTACGCCGATGAAATTTGCCAAATAGTCCGGTAGCAGAAGGGGGGGTAGTACCACCAAACGAGGTAATTTGTGAGACCAAGTGATTTTGGTCAATTTTGGGGCGTAGAATTCGAATATCGATGTTCTTTTTGTGGGGGAGGGGCCGTTTTTGAGATATGGGGGTAAATGCCCCCAAAATTGAAGGAAAATGTGTTATTGTTAAGACTCTCGATGTACCCTTTAAAAGTTCATCTTTAGCTGTAGAACATTGTTAATGGCCCCATCTAGCTCATAAAAGGTATTTTCGAGGTTTCGGATCATTCTGGGGGTAACCCTGCCCCCAAATGGGGGCAACAAAGCAAGATGATTCAAAATTCACTAAAAGTACCTTACCATACCAATTCCGGGGTGTAGAACCCGAATTTCGATGTTATTTTGATGGGAGAGTAACTGTTTTTGAAATATAGGGGCAAATGCCCCAAACAGGGGTCAAAGGTCAAAATCTTTTGGTAAAGTTTGATGTTTGTCACCCTAATTAAATCACAAATCTTACTATCATATTCGTACTAAAATGCTGGTCCATAGCGCTGTTTAGGTTTAAAGTCATCATATTCCTCTCCGAAGCAATGCTGTCCTAAATGGGAGCAACCAAGGAAGTCGATTGCTATTTCACTAACAACACATGATCTTATCAATTTCCAGTTATTCTTGGGTTAGAATCTGAGTTTCGATGTTATGCAGCAATATCTCTTCCGGTAGAAATATTTTGCATTTTACCCTCACACCATTGATGAACTTGCCACTTTGTTCGAAAAACGGGAGGAGGAAAACAGGGAGACAAATCTTAAATGCAGCCGGGACTTCACTGCTCAAGAGCGCGAAGAACATCTTATATTTTGGATATGGCTGCTAACATCAACGGTATCATGAGAACGCCAGACACATTTATAGAACAGTATTTCTTGTGACGAAGATAAATTTGGCATATGAACTCCCGATATTCGTATTCCTGCTGACATTAACAAATTTTTAGAAATAATGGAAGGAAAGAAATAATTTCAAGGCCGATGAAACATGTATGGCTTGAAACCAGTCATTAACTCATTGGACGCTCACTTTTATGGCATGAGATATGTCCTGTATAAAGGCCAAGAATGGAACATCGATTGACGTGTGAAAGAAATTGAGCATGATCACGAAAAAACAAATGCCACAGAAGCTTTCCTCCACGACGAAAAAGCATTTGACTCGTGAAATTGTCTGTTGACTCCACAGAATATGGGGCATAGGAACTAAAAAGCTATTGTTTATATCATTGGCAAGGTGCATAACCCTCCCTTCTCTAACGAGCCCCCTCTCGGGTTTCCAAAATTACACCAGCCTCCCGTGTATTCTTTGCAAGAGCTTTTACGGTATTCTTCGTAAAGGAAAACAGTTTTGGTGGATACATATGAAAGGTACATTTCTTGTTCGCTGTTTAGGGAACAGTCAAGCAAGATATAATATCTGACCAGAGCTGGATGGATTGGCACTTCTTTTAGGTAGAAGTTTGAAAGAAAGCAGCAGTATTCATCAAACAAAGTGATGAAAAATATATTTAGGAGATTGAAAGAATATGAAAATGGCATTGACTTGTCTCTCCTTCCACCATACCAGACAGCAAATTTTGTTACAAAATGTGGTGAAATGCATCAAATCCTGATCGCAAGGTTATCCAGGCCAATCAGGCTGATTACCAGATATAATGATAAAATTGGACAGAGGAAGTGTATTCAGAACAGATACATTGGCATTGGCATAAGAGTCGGGTGGCTGGGGTGTGCTGCATAGCCCCTCTAATCAGGCAAAAGTTATTTCACTTCAGGCGCGATTCAAGCACTATTAAAGCAACGAAGCCATCATATTGGGCACTATCCATGAAATAAGCCCATCTAAACATTAGGCTGCACCTAAGTCCAGGAAAGGATAGCAGAGTTGCTGATTAATGCCAGCAATGGAAGAGATGGTCGAGAATAGTGACAATATCTTAAGTTCTGATTTGTTAGCCCATTGCTAGTTCCTTTGGATTTAGGATTTGCATCCGAATCTTTTGCTCACCGATCGGCAGGCAATTGCATCCGAATTTGACATGTAAGGAAGGATTCCAAACGGAAAAGTCTCAATGAAAGATGCAAATCACAATAATGCAGCCAAAAGTGCAAACGGGCACACCACCATTGTTATCCTTTACAAGAGAGCATCATGAATAGATTCGCGTAATTTCATTGGATGATTTAATGGTAAGCCATCGTCCTAATGTCTTTGAAGTGTGGATTTGGATGCGAATTCGAAGTCCAAGGGAACTGGAAATTGGCCATAAATGTAAAAAATAGAGTAACATGAACTTGCGGTAATTACAGAATTTGTTTATTACTGAACTGGTCTATTAACGATCCATTCAACATGTTGCAACTGAGCCTCTTTATAGGATCATGGCTGAGGGCACCATCCAATGTTTCCCTTGATTGAAAGGAACCATAGGTAGGTATGAAGTTTGAACCGTAAACACAGTAGGACCAAACAAGGCTCTCTGTTGCAAATGTTACTGTCGGAAATTCATAGGATGAGGCACTTCGACCATGAAGTGGACACAGATAATCTCTCTCATTGCCCCCAAATTCGGGGTAACATTTCGGGGTTAGAAGAAGGTAACAACCTGAAAAAATAGATTATAGAATTATAGATGATAGATTATAGATTATAGAAAATAGAATTTACTGATCCCAAATTCCATTTCCCATAGCTGAAGATCAAAATGTTTATGCTTTGAGTGAGGCGTTCGACAACAACAAACTTTACCCTATTTTTAAGGCAGTCGCCGCTATATTTGAAAAGCTCCCTTTTCCTGCTGAAATAACATCTTTCTATGAGAATCATTACAAGATTTGAAATGACAAGCACCAAATGTTACCAAAAGAGTTTGACCTTTGACCCCTATTTGGGGGCATTTGCCCCTATATTTCATAAACTTTTCCTCTCCCATCAAAATAACATCGAAATTCGGGTTCTACACCCCGGAATTGGTATGGTAAGGTACCTTTAGTGAATTTTGAATCATCTTGCTTTGTTGCCCCCATTTGGGGTAGGGTTACCCCAGAATGATCCGAAACCTCGAAAATACCTTTTATGAGCTAGATGGGGCCATTATCAATGTTGTAAAGCTAAAAATGAACTTTTAAAGGGGTACATCGAGAGTCTTAATAATAACACATTTTCCTTCAATTTTGGGGGCATTTACCCCCATATCTCAAAAACGGCCCCTCCCCCACAAAAAGAACATGGATATTCGAATTCTACGCCCCAAAATTGACCAAAATCACTTGGTCTCACAAATTACCTCGTTTGGTGGTACTACCCCCCCTTCTGCTACCGGACTAAAAATTCATTCCTGGAATTTATAGCTCAAAATTTCCTATAATGTTAAATTCTCAAAAATTTATTCCCGTGAAATATTCGTAATTAACGAATTTGCGAAATTATAATTTTGCTAAATGTCAATGTAAAAAGGATTGAGAAATCAATTATGCACTACTTTCTTTCATTATTCGGTCAGTTATCTTATCTTTGAGTGTACTCTCGCGATACTGTAATTCCCATTTTGAGGGATTCACAAAAGTAAATTCCAAAATTGCTTTGCCCCCAAATCGTTGAACTCACGCAGTTCTCGGCCCCTTGATTTTACTTTCCATGGTTGAAGAGAGAGGTCATTTTGTGTACTTTATGAACAAAGAACGTGAGGTCAAAAACGTCAATCAAACCAACTTAATCCGTGTCCTTTGAAGCCTGTGATGCAGTAGCATACACCTGACCTCGCTTCATTTGCTCGAAAAACCTAACGGAGAAAAACTTCTTCTTTTTCTCCACGTACGAAACGAATTTCGACAGGAACTTTACAGATAGTGGTAAATACATCTATGGTCTGTGTAAAATCGTGCAGAGTTAATCGAAAGCGCTTGTCTGACATCAGAAATTTATCGAAGTTCTAGGACCACTTCTGAAGCGGCTCGACGAAGTTTCATCCCTTTCCTACTATACTATATTCTACTGTAACAATAGCTAGCTGACCGCACACAAGGATGATGTAATCGGTATCAAATTACACAGCTGTTATTTTCATGACGAACCAAGGAACGAAGGAACCGAGAACCGCGGAATCAAGAAACCAAAACTACAGTGGTCTTCACTGACATTCCTGGACCCCCTGTGCTCTCTCCACGCTCTCCACACTCTCCACACTCTCCACGCCCCGGCGCCAGCGCTTCTATATGCATATGGACACCATGCTTGTCCGCAGAATCTCTGAGAAAGGGTTCTGATGATGACCACTATCTAGGACATAGAATTGTTAAAAAAGAGGTGTTTTTACTGACAAAATCAGTGATGTTGACGAGAGGGCGATTTACTATATCCTGATGTTCTTCTTGGCAAGATCAAAATGGCTCTAGTCTCATGGGTTATGGGTCCTCTTTCCACTCTTTCTGGTTGATGTCTTTTGAAAAAAAATTGCTCTAAAATGTATTAAAATGCACAGAGTGTGAATGAATATTTCAAAATATGAACTTGATGGACAGATAAACCCCCATTTTGTACATATGTTTATATAAAAGCTGTTAGGGGGTCTTCATGGAATGTTTATAAAACATCAAGCATAATTCCTTAAACTACCATCAATCCAGATTCTATTTACTTACTCCATGCATTAGCTAGCTCCTCCTTCAAGAATCACGAGAGTCTACTTCCACTTATCAACAAAATCAACTGTAGACTTGAATATTTCATTGTTATATTTGAATAAAATGTATACAGGCTCTAAACTGCAGATTTGAAAATAGTTGTTATTGACGTATGGTACTTCTGAGAAGCATTTTTTTTAAATGCTAGATAACATTTCACAGATTTTCCAGTGATGACTGATTGGTTATTAGCAGTTAGCCCGTCCAAGTGGTGAGTGGTGGTAGTAAAACAAGTAGTCCTATTTGATATAGAATATACAAGCAACAAAGGCTGAATTGATGGTACGATTTTGTCTTCAGTGTATCTAGCAACGTTACCAGTACTCTTAACACCACACTTGCCTTCATTGGATTGTAGTCATCACAAGCAAAAAATTTTCCTCTCTCTCTATCTTTTCCCGCCAACCATGGCTAGGCCACTTAGCCTCGTTTTCGTCTCGATTTTCCATTCAAAACAAGCAAAGCAAAAAGCAACCAACAAAGCAAGGCCCAAGGCGTGGTTCAATTCCAAGAAATTTCAATGAGAAATTTAAGTAAAGAAAGCCTAAAGATGCAAAGTGATTTTTTTGACATTATTGCGTCGACAAGCTATGTCTATGAGGAAGTTTGAAGATGATAGGTGTTACGTGCTAATAAAATATATTTCTTACATTGTTGAAATGATGGACGGGAGCACTCACCACCATCAGCTACCCGAGCTTACCTGAGTGAGATCATAATAAGCAAATAATGATGGCTTTCTATAAGGATAGAACCAGGGAGAGAGTCTGTGTGGCCAAACAGGTCTAATTGCATTTTCTTCATATTATTGCCAAAAAAGAGTTTTTAAGTAGACTATTGTTGTCTGTTATTTTCCTTTTGGCCGTTGTTCCTGACTTGTTCCTGAAGCTAAGTCAACCAAATCATTCTCACATAAAATAGCATGATGACACTGATATCATTCATATTATCATTGCAAAGTGGAGTTTTGCAAATTTATACTCAGAAAATGGGGTTTTCTCTTGGCAAATCCTGGCAATATTTTATCTTGTACATTAACATACAGTATGTTGAAATCTATTATTTTATGTCATCTTCAGCCATTTCCCCTGGTAGCAGATCTGAGATCTAAATTGGTCCCCAAAAATATTATTTTGATGTTGTGTGAAAGCAATGTGTTCCTTGTATGCAAGTTGACATGTTATGGCCAAAGAGTGGATATTTTTTGTGTGCATGCAAATTATATGTTATGTCACCTTGTCAGTGATTTTCGAAAAAAGGGGTATTAGTTTGGAAAAAAGTCAGAGAAAGGGGAAAAATTTACAACATTTTGTCGGAGATAAGGGGTACAAAATGAATTTCACGGACAAGCATGGTGTCCATTTGCATATAGAAGCGCTGGCGCCGGGCTCCACGCTCTCCACACTCTCCACACTCTCCACACTCTCCACACTCTCCACACTCTCCACGCTCTCCACACTCTGCACACTCTCCACTCTCTCCACACTCTCCACATCTTAATCTTGCAACCTCTCCTCATTGCTCCATGTTCCACACCTTCCACCTTTTCCACACTATCGACGTTCTCCACATTAGCCATTAACTTCTCAGGTGATATGATATGATATGATATGATATAATTTTTTATACACGAAACTACCCTTCAGCTTAAATACAATAAATAAATTGGTTATTAACAAAAGATCAAATTACCTAAGATGCTGTTCTTCCAGGGGGTCGTGTTTTAAACTGATATTTTCAGTCAGCTCTTCAAATACTCCTTTAGTTCTTTTTTAAAGCGACTAATAGTCGGGAGTTCTCTAATATCAACTGGGATATTGTTCCAAACTTTCATAGCAGAATAGTAATAACTCTTTTTCGCATATTCTGTATTTAGTCTAGGAATTTGTAGATCTCTACAGTATCTTGTTGCATAGTTTGACTGCGACGATCTTTGCTGAAATTTATCCCAGAGGCTTTCAGGGCTTAATTTGTTCATAATCTTATATGTCATGACCGATCTATCAAATCGAATAATATTTTCAACGCTCAGCCAGTCACATGACCAGTTATCCTTGAATCTGGCGCTTTCGATTATTGACCGGGCCCTGTCCTGCAGACGTTGGAGGGTATCAAGTTTTGTTTTTGGAAGGCTGCCCCATATTTCATTAGCATAACGTAGATGGCTCTCGACAATAGCGTAGTAGACACTACACAGCTTTGTTTGGGGAATTATATTTCTTAATTTCTTTAATGACGCAAGTCCTCCAGAAACTTTACCCTTCACAGTTTTGTATTGCTCTTCCCACTTTAGGTTCTCGTCGACAGTTACACCTAGCGATTTCGTCTTCGTAACACGCTTAATATCTGAGCCATTTAACGTGAGTGCATTCGAGATATTCAGCGCATTTACTTTACGAGAATGGCCTATTATCATATATTCTGTCTTTGCGGGGTTAGGACTTAACTTATTTATTCTCATCCACTCCGAGAGGTTGAGCAATTCCTGTTGCGCCTCTAAGACCAGTTTCTCAACATCATCCGATGCGATTGTTACATTTGTATCATCGGCATAGATACTTGCTTGGGAAAATTTCAAACACTTCTCGAAGTCGTTTAGATATATGATAAAAAGGAGAGGACCTAGGCAGGAACCTTGAGGTATGCCACACGTTACCTCACTTGTCATTGATCTCTGTCCATTTACAGAGCAAAATTGCTTCCTATGATCTAAATAGGACTGAAACCAGTTCCCAGCGTTGCCCCTTATACCGTATCTGCACAATTTTTTGACCATTATTTAACATTATGCGCTGCCACTTAGTCATGTTTCGTACCTGGTTCCCAATGGTGTTATATTTCGTACCGGGTACGAAATTATAGCACAATGTGCTACTACCCATGTCTCATTTCGTACCTAATACATCGAGTGATAGCCATTCACGCAAGTCACTGTGCGTTTCCCTCCCGCGCCTTCGGCGCTCCCTGGGTGGGATAGACTGATTTGAATTTGACTGATGACAACCTCGATTCCAGGGCTATCATTGTCTTCAGCCTCTCTTCTTCAGCACAAATGATACCCCTGGTTATGGTTCCTACCTGCTGTTTTGTGGTGAATGTATTCTAATTTATGTCAAAAAATTATGCAAGCACTCTGTTCAGCAAGGGCGTACAGAGCAAAACTCAAAGGTGTGGAGGTCAAACTGTTTCCCGTGCTTGCAATCTGATGGCGCGATGCAAGCAAAAATGTGTCTTGTTGTAGCAAAGATTCAATAAAAGTGAACTGCAAGTTGACAATTTTTACTGTACTGAAGCGAGAAAACAAAAGGTGTCGCTGCTAGCCGGTAAGTTTAGTTCGTGCGTCAAAATAGTTTTGTATTGTCTCATTCTTGGCCTTGTCAGTTGACTAAAGCCTGGTTTCCATATAGCCGTAAGGTGCCGTAAGATGCCGTAAGGTTGCCGCAGCCATTGCCTGAACCATTGCCGCCGGCATGCCGCAGCCATTTCAATTTAAATGGAAACCACTTCTCCTGGTACCGCCGGCAGCCGCAACCATGATGGTTGCGGTACCGTAACGACTTGGAAAAAGTTGAATCATTTCAACTTTTCTCGATCCTTACGGCATCGTTCCGGTACCGCAGCCATGAAATTTTATATGGAAACGGGTTGCCTGCGGCAGCCGCCGGCAAGCTATTGTCTTCCTTTGTTAACTTAGACCAATCAGAAAACATTTCATCTCAGCCTCATTCTGAACGCTGAATTTGGGCAAAGAGGCAAAGTAAAATGGCGACGGCAAACCAAGACGATGCTGCAAATCTCGAAAGAAAATATGTTGACAACGAAATTCTGATGAGCTGCGTACGTAAGTATCCAGCCGTGTACGATAAAAGTTGTAGGGACTACAAAATTCCACTGAAGAAGAAGAATGCCTGGAAGGCGATAGGCTTAGAACTAAGTATAGACTGGGCAGAGGCCCAAACCCGTTACAACAGTATCAGAACAAATTTTTCGAAGTACATCAAGCGACAAAGATCGATCAGGTCAGGGTCAGGAATTGGTGATGTTCCAGAAATAAAACCAGAATATGAGCATCTGCGATGGCTGCTAACACACATACAGCACAGAAGAAGTACAACCAATTTCAAGAGGAAACCGACAACGGAAATGCTTTCGTCAGGAGAAGAGTCAGGAAATGATGGTGATGTGGAGAGAGAAACAGTTCAAGTCTATGATGAAGTTGAAGTACAAGATGACATAGATATGCAGATTGGTGAGGACATTTATCAGACTGAAAACTTAGATGCCAGCAGCCCAGAGCAAAATTGCAAAGTATCAAGTGCAGAGAAAGTATGGGAATTGCAACCAACTGTTTCTCATGAAACTAGTGCTGAGGATGAAAGAGGCAGCTTATCCTTGCATGCGAGTCTTGATGAGGGACCTGATATTTCTACTACCTCTGCGACTGCCACCAAAAAGCGAGCTATTCCCATCCCAGCAAAGAGGAGCCTGGATCCCAATCATAGCAACGAGGGTCAATCTGTTAAAGAGGAAAGAAAAAAGAAGACGAGAAAAGGAGCTTGGTCAAAAGATGCCAAGCCAGTCTCTGCTATAGAAATAGACCGTGAGCTCGTAAAAACGATGAGCAGCTTAAAGAAAGCAATAGATGACGAGCCAACAAGGCAATCTAAACTTGTGGCGAATAATGATGGGTCTGATGATGACTACTATTTCTGTTTGAGTCTTGTGGGGTTATTGAAGCATCTGGAACCACACCATAAGGTCATGGCTAAGTTCCAGATAATGAAGATCTTCAATGACATAGAATCTGCCAAAATCCGGGAGAAATGCCAAGAGACTCAACAACAGTTTGGTTATCCAGCGCAATCTTATAGTGATGCAAATATGAATCCCTACCGGCAGCATGCTTACAACCCATACATGAATTTTCAAAGTCAACCAATGCAACAGTCAACTGGGAGGAGTGTACTCATTGAGCAACAACCTGGATATCAAGCAGATATGCATCAAACTGATTTAACATCTTTGTGAGCCGAAAAGCAAATGTCAGTTTAACCAACTTTGAAAACAGCAACATTTTTCTGCTTTAATAACTTTTACCTCAATAGTTAGGTCACTTAGAGGCAAAATTAGATGAACTTTAAATTTGCAAATGTAAAATGCAAATAAGGCTGCACCACACTATTTTGATTGTTGGACACAGAGTCAAGTTTGTGTATAGGCTGCTTAAAATGTTCAGTTCTCTCTCTCACTTGTTTGCACACACAATAACTGAAAATGTGTGCTTTGTGTATCAATTGAATTGGTCAAAACAAACCAAAATTTGATATTTGCTTTGAAAAGCAAAACTGTAATGAATTTCAGTATCTGCTGTTTTCAAAGCAATCTTTTTCATTTGTTCAAACCTTTGCAATGTTATTGAGATTGAGTGTGCATGCCAGGATCTTTCTGCTGTCAGGAATCTAATTTTGGCCTCAAGGGTTTCCAATTCTAGCATATCTGACAGAAAATTATCACATGTCAAAAGATATAGGCAGCAGTAAAGTACATTGTCACACATTTATGTTCAGTCGTGTATTGTGTTGTTTGTTCCCGTGTTTTGTTTGTTGTATTGTCTTCTAGTATCTTATATTGTAGTGAACTGACTATTGAGTAGAGGCCCCAAGAGAACTGGACACACATCGTTAATTTATTGAAGGTGTGACTTGTAACGCAACGTAATGGAATGAGGTTGTTTATCGTTTTGGGGGAAGGTTTGTTTTTTGGTGGAGTTAGCGCGTTGGAAAATGTCGTTGGTATTAATTTATCCGAAGTATGGTTTCTTGATTACAAGTCGCTTTTAGGCCATTTATTATACTCGTGACAATTGGGGGCTCAGCCGGGAATGGCAACAAAACGACAGTCAGCGAAAAGATGAGGTTTCCTGTATTTTCAAGCTGTTGGGAGCTGAATTTGTGATGTTTTAAAATCGCTTTTTGGAAGATTGGTTATCGGGAATCAATAGAATTTCATAGCGCGGTGGCAAACATCAAGGGAGATTTCGTTCGTTAAGCTGAAAGTTTTGAATAAAGCGAAATAACAGCGAAAAGAAGCCAGTAATTATGGATAGATTAATACAGTGTGGTCGCGAGCTTGGGCTCGAAGGAAAGGATTTACAGCAGTTTATCGAAGAGCAGCAGATTATCGAGAGAGATGAGCGGGCAGAAAATCGAAGAGTAGAGTTAGCAAAATTGGAGTTGAAGGTTGCTATAGAGAAAGAGAAAAAGGAGACTTTAGAGCAAGAGCGGTTAAAAATTCAGGCTGTTTTGGAGCTGAAAAGTGAGGGGGTAGATATGTCAATGAATTTCCAAGGCACAGAGGGTAGGCAAAGAGCTAAGGGCCCTAAGTTGCCTGCTTTTGCTGATGGGAAAGACGACTTGGACAGTTATTTGAAGAGATTTGAGAGGTTTGCGATAAGTAATGGATGGGAGAGATATGAGTGGGCGACAGCCTTAAGCGCCCTATTAACAGGGAAAGCACTTGATGTTTATTCAAGGTTGCCAGATGACACTGCGTTAGATTACGAGAAGGTTAAAGAGGCATTATTGATTAGATATCAATTAACAGAAGAGGGGTTCAAGAAAAGATACAGAGAATCAGACCCAGAAGAAGGGGAGACTCCTGATCAATTTTATGCCAGGATTGATGGGTACTTAGACCGTTGGGTTGAGCTTTCGGGAACGGAAAAGTCTTATCAAGGATTGAAGGAGTTGATAAATAAAGAACAATTTCTAAGCAGATGCCAGCAAGACCTAGCAATCTATTTGAAAGAAGTGGCTCCACGTGACCACGATGAAATGACAAAGCATGCACAGCAATATCTTAGTGCACATGGGAAGCAGCTTGCTCGCAAAAGGAATAGAGTTGGACATAACCTAGAATCTTCAAGCAGCCAAGGTCAAGCTAACGTTAAAGCAAAGGATTATGGGGAATTCAAGTGTTTTATTTGCCATAAAACGGGTCACAAAGCTCTCGAGTGTAATTTTGAGAAGAAACCAGAGCGGAAATGTTTTAACTGTGGTGGCCTAAATCACGAAGCAAAGGACTGTCCTTCTCCAGGGCAGGGTAGAAAGAAACCACCGACAAAGGCTGCAGGATCATTGTCAATCAAACAAGAGCTAGTTGATAAAGAGGACAATGATGAGAACATTGTTCGGGTAGCAACAGAGGCAGCAGCAACACAGGCAGATATTGAATCGTGCATAATAGGGAATGAGCTTACTATAGGTTGTGGCAAGAGAATTCCTATTATTAAATCTGCATGTATCAAGCCAGCAATGGGGAGTGAAGATAGCATGCCAGTTGTAACAGGGAGAGTAAGGGACAGATCAGTGAGTGTATTGAGAGACACAGGCTGCAGTGGCGTCGTTATTAAGAGAGACTTGGTCACAGAAGAGGAACTAACAGGCAGATTTGGTTACATGCTTTTGATTGACAAAACAATTAGAAAAGTACCTATTGCAAGCGTTTTCATTGACACACCATATTTTACTGGGGAAGCAGAGGCTCAATGTTTACCAGATGCAATGTATGACGTGATTATTGGGAATATACCAAATGCTAGGGGCCCTGAAGATCCTGACCCATCTTGGGAGACAGCATGTGCCGTTACAAGAGCTCAAGCAAAGAAAGGGCAAGGTATACCACCACTTAAGGTACCTGATGTGACAACTGACAACTGACAACTGAGGGGTGAACTTGGTTTACATGATGAGAATGTCAAGAAAGTTAGAGATGCACCAAGACCAAGAACAAAGAAAGAGGTAAAGTCCTTCCTTGGACTCACTGGATATTACAGGAACTTTATTCCTAACTATGCAGCAATTGCATCACCATTGTCTGATCTAACAAAGAAGGGATTGCCAAATGAAGTAGAGTGGAATGATGCACATGAGAAAGCCTATGGGACGTTAAAGAAGATGACTGTAACTAAACCAGTTCTTCGCTTACCAGAGATTACAAAGCCATTTGTATTGAGAACAGACGCATCAAACACAGGAATCGGTGCAGTGTTACTACAAGATCATGATGGTAAACTATTTCCAGTCAGTTATGCAAGCAAGAAATTGTTAGAGAGAGAAAAGGCTTACTCAACAATAGAAAAGGAGTGTTTCGCCATAGTATGGGCAATAAAGAAATTCATGCTGTACCTTTATGGAACAGAGTTCATTATACAGACAGACCACCAGCCATTAGTTTACCTGAATAAAACCAAATTTGTGAATGATAGAGTTATGAGATGGGCAATGTTCATTCAGAACTACAAATTCAGAATTGAATCAATTAAAGGATCAGAGAACATTGGAGCAGACTTTCTAAGCAGAGTGATGTAAGAGATAGAGAGAGAGAGAGAGAGAGAGTGATAGAACACTCAGAAAGATTGACATACTGAACATAAAGGTTAAAGTTGAAAGACATCAAAGATGTCTCTTGAAGAACGGAGGTGTCACACATTTATGTTCAGTCGTGTATTGTGTTGTTTGTTCCCGTGTTTTGTTTGTTGTATTGTCTTCTAGTATCTTATATTGTAGTGAACTGACTATTGAGTAGAGGCCCCAAGAGAACTGGACACACATCGTTAATTTATTGAAGGTGTGACTTGTAACGCAACGTAATGGAATGAGGTTGTTTATCGTTTTGGGGGAAGGTTTGTTTTTTGGTGGAGTTAGCGCGTTGGAAAATGTCGTTGGTATTAATTTATCCGAAGTATGGTTTCTTGATTACAAGTCGCTTTTAGGCCATTTATTATACTCGTGACATACATCCCAATGTTATCCAGGAGTTTGGATATACCTGAGTGACCTGACTACGGGAAAACATAATTATTTTAAATGCATGTTCTTGTATGCTATGTTCAGTTATAACTTTTTGCCACAACTCGTTACATGTCTAAGCTGCCATGGCACTGAGCCAGATTTGCTGTTAAAATAATCTTTAAAAGTCTCTCTGACCAATTTAGCATTGTTTTTGTAGTTATTACTGCCAGTTCTAGGAATAGGTTTAAGTGCTGATTGATCTTTATCTACAAGTGATCTCCAGTTGCCAGGTATTACGTTGCCACTGTTATCCTCAGCATCTATGAAACCATGCGGCACATAACATGCATTATCAGTTTGCTTTAGATAGTTGTGTAAGCAAACACAAGCCTTTGTGATATTCTCAACAGTGGAAACATTTGCTCGGATAGGTCTTCTAAGAATGCGCCATCTTGCTGCTAGGATACCAAATGCATTTTCAATAGTTCTTCTGCACCTTGATAATCTGTAATTGAAGATCATCTTCTCCTGGTCAAGGTTTTTTCCAGGAAATGGTTTCATTAACCAGGGCTCTAACTTGAATATTTCATCAGAAACAAGGACGTAAGGTAATGAAAACTTATCTATGATTTCTGGTTCAGGGATATCCATTTCCCCCTCTCTAAAGGAAATGCCCATTTCTGACCCCCCAAAAATAGAGGCATCATTATCTCCCCCATATCCTCCAATGTCCACAAGAGAAAAGCAATAATTAGCATCACAAACAGCCATTAACACGATGCTATGGAATCCTTTGTAATTATAAAAACTTGATCCTTGATTTTTTGGACACTCCATGGCTACATGCTTCCCATCTAGAGCACCGATACAATTTGGATAGTTCCATTCTTTCTTAAAGCCTCTAGCCACTTCCTTCCAGTCTTCCTTTGTTTCTGGTGCATTAAGATACCTGTTATTTAATGCAATCCAAAGTGCTTTACAAGTATCACGAATTATATGACACACTGTAGCCTTGCCAACACGAAAATTAAATGCATGAGATTGCTGTGAATCTCCAGTGGCTAAGTATCTGAGTGTGATTACAAGTCGTTCTGATGGGGAAATGCTTTCACGACTTCTGCACCTTTTTTTGGCCACGAGAGGTCCAACAAGTGTCAGTAGATGTTCCAGTCGTTCAGGTGACATCCTCAAGTATCTAGAATATGCAGAATGGTAAATGTGATACAAAATGACGAACACTGGTAATTTTTGTCGACGTATTTTTTTATAAGAAACTAAGAATTTGGGCCAGTGCTGAAAATCTCTTAAAATTATCAGATTTTGAGTACTCAGAGTTTCTTACGAGTTTCTTAGAGGTTCCATACCAATCTTCATGTTCACTATCTGTGCCCTTGCTTGCCCTCTTGGACATTTCAAAACAAGGTTTTCCAATATTCATACATTACTCAAGTACCTTGTAACGAGTAATATGATACAAGAAACAAGTGAAAGTAAAGAAAAAATATGTCAAGGATTTTCTCTATCACAGTAAATAGTTCCTTAAGTTATATTTTCCCAGTACTGGAGTTCCTTAATATTTTGGCGATCTGAGAGTTGAGTTTCTTATGGGCAGTTTCTTACATAGAAATATGTGTGTGTACTTCAATGGAGAATACACAGACAAGCTTGAGGATGAAGATATTTCCTATTAACACAAATAAAGGAGAATTCGTTGAACTTTTGGTTCCAATTTTGTCCAATAGTTGACATACATAGCCTTGTCTTCAATGTAATTTTTCACCCTCTTCATGTAAAACATGAATTAAAGAAATATCACCCTCAAATATGTCATATTTTTCATCATAGTCACTAGCTAGAATATTCTAAGTGACTATGTTTTCATGAAGAAGTTGAAACGTTACTGTTCGTACTTTCATTTCACGTTTCATATCGTGGGAGTATGAGAAAAAATAATGTGATTTGACTGCAAATTTAGAGGCCTTTGATTAAAAGAAGGAAAGAGACCAACCAAAATACCGTCAAAATTTATTTCTGTCTTGACTAGGCCAAAAAACTGCAACCTACCTGTAAAAAAACTCACGGTCGTGAAGTTTCAGTTCAAGAAACAGCGTGTGAAATTGGCCATGATCATTCCGTTGCTTGAAAATTCTTCTCACCCAGCATTTGTGCTTCCTTTTTCTCCTTTGCTTAGAACGCCTCAATCGCATGTAGCCAAGAGCAAGAAAAAGAAGGCCTTTTAACAAGAAACGTCGATCTACAACGGCAGCCATTTTGCAGAAAAAGTTGGCGCCAATTTAAAAAGCGCGCCATTCGAGCTCCTAGTTACCGGCATAGTTACCGGTATCTTACGGTACTCCAGGCACGATGGTTGCGGCACTAGATTCAGACGTTTCCATTAAATCGTTCGACTGCGGTACCGGGGGCATGGCAGATGGCAGATGGCAGAAGACTGCCGCCGGCAACCTTACGGCACCTTACGGTTATATGGAAACCAGGCTTAAGTGGCTCCTCCGAGAATGTTTTAAACAATTTTCAGTTATCTGTTGGATATGATTTTCTCATATTTCATCCATGTTGTTGGGAAATTAGCAAAATTAGCAAGTATTATAGCACTCCATTTATCATATCAGTTCCGATTTTTTAGAAGGTTTTCTGTTTATAACTTTAAAATCTTCAACAGGCCTCGCAACAAAATGATCGTGCGAAGTCTTCGTATAATTCTTTGCGACGCCTAAGAAGCCATAACAAACACGCTTTGCAGCATTTATTCATGCTCTCCTTGTTTCTCTTGAGAATTTACATAGGCATAGGCATAGATAGCTAAAATGAGCTTGAACACTTGAGGAAAGTCCTCTATCATTCTCGCAATCTTTTTCTGAGGTGTCGCTCTTTTATTGAATGTGAAAAATCGGTGTCTGGCACTAGAATGGTCTCTTTCCGTTGTACGACCATGACGCGTCTCATTTGAAATCAATTTCAGTCATTGACCTGAACAAATTTGAATATTGATTATCAGAATTTTAAATGTCGACGAGAAACACTCAGCCATCTATCGATCTATTCGCAACGCATTTTGACGATGCATAGGCTCTCAGCTTTCGCTCGAAGTGCTGCTCTTCAAGATCAGCTATTGGAAAGTTTGAAGACATAATGAAGCAGGAATGAGAAGATATTAAAAACGATATTGTAACACTTAATCTGAACTTAATGAGAGTGCAAACATATTGTTCGCAAGTAGTTGGCATACCATTATTACTGTTAGAAAGTAAACTCCAGTATGGAAATTTTGATGCATGGAAATTCACTGTTTCAACGAGAAAAGATAGTATCAAAGTAAGTATGTAGCCTTCAGATTTCATCATAGTAAACCCAACGATAAAACGTCAATTGTGGACATCCAAAAAATATGATGATGTTAGAAAAGCTTTCAGTCTTGCCATTCCGTCATATACTTTAGACAACCTCTTACGCTGTTTAACGCACATTTTTAGAGGGAACTTGAAAGGTTTTGTACAGCGAGCTTGGACTCTTCCCTCATGATATTTCAGATTTGACTACTTGGTTGAAGATGTTGCTATTTTGACAGGATTTACAGCAGAAAATGATTGCTAAATTCAAATCCAAATCCAAGCATTCTTCTGAAAGTCTTAGCCTTGCGACATTCTGCTAATTTTTTGTTAATTCACCTGTTTATTTTCAGTGCTCAGTAAAATTTAAGAAAGGTCACAAAAGTTCAATTCATTCCACTCCATCTAGCAACGAGAAATCTGTTTGAAACGGTGACTTTTTTGGTTCACCCAGTGAACCAAATTTTGTCAACCACAGTTTTCTAGCACATACATTGTTGTTAAAAAGGAGGCAACTGAGCTGAAGCATCCAGAGCATCACTTGTGAGTTTCTTACGAGTTGCTGTAATTTCACAATTTAAAATTCTTGTCGCCTAACTTTATATCAGGTGTACGGTGTGCTCTTAAAAGGAAACTAATACAATTAGCATGATTGATAGAACTGTTGGCACGTCTCTAAGCAAAGAAAATAAGATTCTCATCAAGAGTTGAGTTTCTTGACATTTCCAAAATCCCGGCTTCGTGTACCTATTTAATCGAATAGAAAGACGTATGTACCTAATGTACAAAGAGCAGATATTCCAGGAAACACAGTACCTCTAGGTGTTATGTAGGATGTTAGATGTTACATGGATGTCACTGTGAAGAGAGATATTTTTAATTCCATTTGCAGCTTTCCGTTTGCAACAGAGGCCTCTAGAGGAATGTAAACACTTTACAAATGCTACAACCTGTTCTATGCTGTTCTTTTTAGATTCTCTGTTTGCTTAGGCAAGAATTTTCCTTATTGTTTGCATCTTTAGGCCCATTCACAGAAGTATGAAAACAAACCTCCCATATAGACTTATCACAATTGCTTTATTCCTGGTTCCCTTTGTGTCTCCTGGAGTAGTAATGATGTGATAATATATGTAATAAGTCTGCTATACGGCCGGAGTTAATTTATGCAAAAAG
This sequence comes from Aurelia coerulea, assembly GCA_039566865.1. Taxonomy (NCBI): domain Eukaryota; kingdom Metazoa; phylum Cnidaria; class Scyphozoa; order Semaeostomeae; family Ulmaridae; genus Aurelia; species Aurelia coerulea. Next base: position 12,306,596 of record CM076949.1, on the reverse strand, counting down.
CTGATTGTTTTAGCATTAGCCAATGAAAATGAAGAAAGCGCCTTGTAGGCACCAGGGTAACAACTGGCCGCCCATTGTTACCCTGGGTTCGAGGTTGGACTGATGACTGATTGGGGCCACAACATTGTCAAATCTTTAAGGTAGGATACCTATGAAATTTGGCAAAAAAGGCAAGTCCTCAAAAAAAGTTATTATTTTTTTTATGGAAGATGAATGACTTGTTGAACTGTTCTCAGAGTTTTTTGGCCTAGAATGTAACATTTCGGAAAAAAGGCAACTTTTTCAACAGTTAGATACGGCCTTAGCAACGGAATTTTGGATCTATTTCTTAATTTTTGTTTTTTTGGTCACCCCAAGACAGTTCCCAAGGGATGCATACTTGGACCCTACCACCTTCAAAGGCTGTTTCACCACCTTATAACCAAAACGAGTGGCCGAGTGGCTTAAACAGTTTCCGTCAGGTGACTGAAGTTAAGCTCGGTCGAGTGAGGTCAAACTCCGGATGGGTGACCTCTGAGGCCTGACCTCTGAGGCCTGACCTCTGAGGCCTGACCTCGCAACTCACATCGCGCCGTCCTTCAGAAGGGACGTTAAACTAGGGGTCCCATGCCCCGGTCCCCCCGGGGGGTTACTTGATCAGGTTTTGGGCGGGGACGTGCCATCGAAGCTTCAAAAACATACCCGTTCCTTATACCAATTTTGCGAAAAAGTATACCCGACTTTATACCAATTTTGCGAAAAAGTATACCCGACCTTATACCAATTTTCCGAAAAAGTATACCAAAATCGTTCTTTAAACCAAAATCGCGAAAATCGATACCGTTCCTTATACCAAAATCGTGAAAATCGATACCGTTCCTTATACCAAAATCGCGAAAATCGATACCCTTCCCGATGGCAAGTCCCCGTACCCAAAATATGTGAAGTACCCCCCCCCCGGTCCCATGCCTGGATGCAGCATGCATAGTGGGCCTAAAATAGCTTTAAATAGCTAGAAACCTTACTACTACTACTACTACTACAACGAGGCTAGGAATAACCCAGTTTGTCTTGTTGCTCTTGTTGGTGTCGAAGCTTTCACCATATAACTTCAAAATGTTGAAACTTTGAGCATCAATATCATGGAAATCGTTTTGCAAGGAGTTCTGGAATAGTTGATTCCGATGAAAATGGAAAGGATCAGCTTGGCAGTTCAGAGAATCAAGAGAGAACTGCTGATGCACCTCCAAACAAATGTTTGAGAAGAAGGCCATCGTGCTTGATGGGCCTACAATCCTGGATATAATATGTTGAGAAAAACTGCACCCCCCCCCGCTTCCCCCCGTTCAGTGTTGGTTATGATGAGAAGACGTTTGCTGCCTTGCTCCAAAAATTACCCAACATTGAATGGGGGGAGGGGGGCGGTAACGGGGCATCCTTTCCCTGGCGGGGTCACTTCTATATGCATATGTATATCATGTGAGTTCCCGAAATCTCTGAGAAAGGGTATTCTAGACCTAAGCTTTCTAGGACATAGATTCCTAAAAATAGGGTGGTTTTTTCATGGAAAGTCAGAGAATTCCAAAATAAGGTAAAATTCCGACAGACAATTAGGGTAAAAACTTGACTTATATTTGTCAGTTCTTGCACACTATTGCCCGATCACTGCTCTCGCTCGAAAGGAGTAAGGAAGTTCTTCAAGATGTGGAATAGGGTCTCTAGTATAGGCAGGTGTAATACCATTGACAATCTTTAAAAAAAGGACAAGATTTCTGCTCCACCGCTGAAGATCTAAGGACTCCCAGCCAAGTTCTTCGAGTAGTTTCTTTCGAGAAGTACCTTTCCATGCACCTGTTATCGCTCTTGCAGCAGAGTATTGTACAGACTCTAGTTTTTCCATATAGCTATTCAGTATAAAGCTGTTAGTGAAGTCACATTTTTTAGATGGAATATGGTAGATAACATCTCCATGAAATTTCACAATGAGTGGGAAAATTGTTCTAGTTGAAGGGAAGAGCACAATCGAAAACCTCTCTGATCAAGATTACATACACAACGGAAAGAAACTGGTTAATCTTCTAAAACATGCACCAAGACTGCTTTATATTGGGGAAAATTTGTGTCATATGAACCATCTCCAGTTGCTTTATCAAAACAATGAAATAAATAGAATATGATATGGTCTACAGCAGCAAGATATTGATAGACAGGATAGAATGAATTGGGAAAGTACATACATACATACATTCATTATTTGTTAACACAGGTCATAATCAAGGCAGCTTAAAAGCTGATGTGGACCTGCAAATTAAAGATAAAAGAAACTGAAACTTAAGGTAACTCTGCTTTCCGCTCTAGTGCACAGCGAGATGCCGTTTCGCAAAACCACTCTCCTCAGAAAACAGCTAATTTCTCCAATATTATTCGGTCTATCGAAAAGCGGTAAAAAGGATGTTGTTCTGTATAATCTGGGCAATCGAAAGATGTATAAATCGCAATGTTTCCGTCAACCCTGGCTTCGCAAATCTTTGCTCAAATCTTTTTGCTGATTTCAGAAAAGTGGATTTACCTCCAAAACTATTCGAAAAAGTTTCGATTTTTTTTCGCTCCATCTTTAGCTAAGTAGTTGATCTACAACTTTGCCAAGTCTGATTGAAAAAGCTAGGCTAGATTTCTTGCAATCGAATTTTACATTTCTGTTTACTTTTCGACATCGAAGACGAAAAGCGCTGGTCAACAGTTTAGCCCATGCAGAACGATTTGAACGCCCGTAGAATGTTTTTGCAAAAAAATTAGTTCTCGATCTAAGATCTATGCTCATTGTGGACTCTAAAAGAAATTGATAATCTGTGAATGCTTACGAAAGTCTCGAAAGACACCCAAAGCTTGGTTTTGTGAAGTTGCTGGTAAAAATCAGTAATTTCTAATCAATAGATGCAAATGATACTTTTACAAGCGCACTAAGGATGTCTTTTGAGACCTGCGTATGGTATTCCCAGAAGATGACGTTCATTTGTTTGCCAATGGAAAAACTTCTGAAAGTTATTTCAAGCCTGAGCTTTTGCAAGCGTGCTTCATAGCATGGTAATCTGTTGACCAAGGTTTCTCCATTTCGCAGTCGAAAAGTAAACAGAAATACGAAATTCGATGGCAGGAAATCTAGCCTAGCTTTTTCAATCAGACTTGGCAAAGTTGTAGATCAACAACCTAGCTAAAGATGGAGCGAAAAAAAATCGAACATTTTTCGAGTCGTTTTGGAGATAAAACCACTTTTCTGAAATTAGCAAAAAGATTTGAACTAGGATTTGCGAAACCAGGGTTGACGAAAACATTGCGATTTATACATCTTTCGATTGCCCAGATTATACAGAACAACATCCTTTTTACTGCTTTTCGATAGGCCGAATAATATTGGAGAAATTAACTGCTTTCTGAGGAGAGTGGTTTTGCGAAACGGCATTTCGCTGTGCACTAGCGGAAAGCAGAGTTACCTTAAAGCCTATTTACAATCTGATTTCCTTATTTAAAATAATTAAAATTTTCGTCCCTTTGTTTAAATGAGAAATTGGTAAAAGATATTTGTTCCAAACTTCTGCTGTTCTTTGATAGCCTCTTTTTAAAACTGTCATAGCTAGTGACCTTCTTTAGGTCTACAGGGAGATTGTTCCATACAAGTGCTGCTCTGTACTTAAAAGAGCTTCTTCCAATGTTGGATTTCGGTCTAGGTAATATGAACTGGATACAGTCTCTCATGTTTCGTGTATAATCTTTCTTTTTAAACAGGCTTTGGATCTCTTCACTCACATTGTCATTATACGCTTGGTGTGAAATGCAAGCGAGTCTCCTTTTGTACATGTATGAGAGGTCTTTCCATTTTACAGTTTTTAAGACGTCCTCATTCTTTATTGTCTTTGGAACTTTGTTTATCATCCTTGCAGCTCTGATATGGCATGATTCTAATTCGTTCATTTTACAAGAGCTGTTATTACCCCAAACAGAAATTCCATAAATAACTGCAGGCAAGATGGCTTTGAAATATATAGTAGAGAGCACTTCTTTGGGTAGATATCTCATCATCTTTAATTTCTTTATTTTACAACTCATGTCTGTCAAAGTGCCCAGCGAGTGTTATTCCCGAAATTAAGAGCCGCATTGAAAAAGATTAATGATGGTGAAGTGCGACCACAAGAAAATGTGAGTGGGACAATTGTGTACCTAAGAGTTGTGTGGCATTATGTGGAATTATTTTATTCACTTGAAGCATCATTACTTGAACGAGTCAAATATGCTTCAAATCTTGTAAATTTTATAAGAATCTGGAGAGGCTGGATACATCTGTCTGGAGATAAAACACTCAGAGAAAATTTCTTGTCCCGAGAAACATATCAGGACAGTATCATATCATGCCACCATGTTGTTTTGATTGTTATGGCTTCAAGAGACTTTGCCCCTAACCACCCAGCTTGCTTGCAAAAGTTAGGCACAGATTGCTGCGAGGAGTATTTTTCAAGCAATGGCTCTTTTGTCATCAACAAGCACAATTACACAATTATGGACATGTTCAAGAATCTGAGTAACATGAATTACCTACCACGATTGTTTGCGGTATAAGAATGAGCCAACAAGAGTTGATATCATGCAGAGCTGGGCCAGCAAATACAGATGAAAATGACATAATAATAATAATAATAATAATAGAAATATTTATACAGGGAAACCTTTTCAATGCCAAGGGCATTGTTATCAATAAGGGTCCTGTTAAAAACTAAAGTATTTACATCGTTAAAATGAAAGTAATTGCATATTAAGTTAAGTACAAAAATTTCTCTAATCCTAAAATCTTGAAGCGTAAAGCAAAGAGTCGTTTAAAATGGTCTCTGATATGGACTAGTAATTTAAAAAATGTTCCTTCAATTGATGCTTGAAGAGAACTATCGACGTTAAGTTTCGAATGTCAATTGGGATTTCATTGTAGCACGAAGGTCCTTGAAACTTGAATGACTTTCTTGCAGCCTCCGTTCTGATTTTTGGAAGGCGCAGCGTTAATGAATTTCCTCTTGTGTTGTGATTATGATCTACTTTCTCGATATATGACGCAAGATTTGGGATGGCAGTTCCTTGCAAGCATTTGAAGATCTGTACTGCTGCCTTGAATTTCTTTTGATTTAGTATGGTCATGAGTCCACACTCTTTGCAATTCTTTGGCTGATTGTGAATTATCTTAATTGCTCTCCTTTGCAATTGTTCAAATTTATTCGCCATCGTGTCTGAGACTTTGAGAACAGGAGTTGAACAATATAATATTTTAGGAAGAACAATAGCTTTGTAGACTGATTCAGCTGCTAAATTTGACAGTGAATGCCTCATTCTCTTCAAGAGCCTTATTCGAACTGCCACATTCTTTAGGGTCTTTTGAAGATGCTCGTTCATATTAAGTGATGGATCCAGTGTCACTCCTAAGTACTTATATCCACTTACAAAGTTAATGAGATGTTCTTTCATTGAAACTTTCAAATCGCTTTGTGAAAAGAGCCTTTTTGCTGTTCCAAACAGCATTGATTCGGTTTTCCCCTTTTTTAAATTTATTATCAATCTGTTATTGTCTAGCCATTTAGCAATGTTTGTCATCTCAGCAGTTAAAATCTCCTCTATGACGCTTACATTTTTGTGAGAAAAAGATATCACTGTATCATCGGCATATATTTGGATATTACAATTTTTTACACTCTTTGTCAAATCGTTTATATGGATCAAAAACAACAAAGGTCCCAGAATTGAGCCTTGGGCTACTCCATATTTGACTAACTGAGATTCGGATTTAGCAGTGCCACACTGAACAAACTGATAACGGTTTGACAGATAGCTTTTCATCCACACAAGTTCAGTGTCCTTGATGCCATAGAAAGGAAGCTTTGATAAAAGTATAGAGTGTTCAACTGTGTCAAAGGCTTTTTGCAAGTCGATGAACACTGCACCAGTTAGCTTGCCTTGATCCATAGCCTGGCGGATTTGATCTGTGAACAAAGTCACGGCAAGTTCAGTGTTATACCTTTTTCTGAATCCAAATTGAGAGGTCGTTATGATATTATTGTGTTCCAAATAGTTAGATAGTTGATCGTAAACTATTCTTTCGAAAACCTTTGACAAAGCTGGCAGAACTGAAATTGGACGATAATTTTCAACAGAAGTTTTACTGCCAGATTTAAAGAGTGGAATAACCTTTGCAATCTTCATTTTTCTAGGGACTACAGATGTTCTAAGTGATAGATTTATTATATGAGCTAGAGGTTCTCCTATGATAGATGCACCATCCTTTAAAAATCTAGGAGGAAACTTATCTTGACCAGCAGCTTTTGATTTATTTAGTTTCGCAAGGACTCTTGTCACCCTCTCCTTCGAGACTAATTGAAACTTAAAGTAAGAGTTTGCATGGCCTAGACCATTGTCATTTTGCCAGGTGAAATTTCGTTGTAAACTGCTGCACAATTTTTCAGCACAAGTTGCAAAATATTTACAAAAGGTGGAGGCTATGCCTTGTTTTGTTGTTTCCAATTTGCCATTTTGCCAGGTGAAATTTCGTTGTAAACTGCTGCACCAATTTTTCAGCACAAGTACTTCAAGGATACAACTTTTTGACAAGGTTCCAAAACTGTATAGGATTTTTTGCATTTTCCTCCAACAGATTTTTGTTGTACGTGGCCTTACTTTTCTTAATGTTTCCATTCACTTTGTTTCGGTATTGTCTGTATAACTGCCAGTTGTTATCATTGCCACTTTGTTTGGCCTTCCTGAGGTGGTAATCCCGTGTTCTTATTGACTTTAAAATCTCAGGGGTCCTCCATGGGCAGCTCAAACCACGAACCTTCTCCCGTATCATTGGCGCGATGTTGTCAAAAACTTTAGCCAAAATGCTTTCAAATATGTCGTATGCGCTTTCTGCATCTTGCTGATTGTAAACACGCTCCCATGGGGCGTTCAATAAATCTTGTTGAAGCTTTTCTTTATTATAGTTTTTGTAATTTCTGCATGTTATCGTGCGCGACTTTAATTTCAGGCTGTTCATTTTTCTAACTGTACCTATCATTTCGTGATCACTCAGACAGGACTGCAGGACGCTTGTCTTACAAATATTCTGCGGCACATTAGATAGAACTAGATCAATCATAGACTCAGAGCCCTCCGAAAGTCTCGTGGGGGAATCAACTTGTTGACAAAAACCGTAACTTGAAATTATTTGTTTCAAAGGCCGATTGTTATTCTGGTTACCGTAGTCACAATTAAAATCGCCTAGCAACAGCACTTCTTTGTCTTCGCAGGAAATCTTTGCAAGCATGGACTCAAATTGATCATTAAAATCTTGAGGCAGGTAGTTGGAACTGTCTGGTGGGCGATACAAATTTCCCACTAACACAGGTTTGGATTTATTGAAAAGTACTTCAACCCAAATACATTCGATGCTATCTTCCTCGAGATCAAATCGGCGGTGGTGGGTCAGTGATTCGTTTACGTCAGCTGCAACCCCCCCACCTGCTCCATTTTTACGGTCCTTTCTGTTCAAATGAAAACCTGCTATTTCAATTTCACTGTCACGAATGTCTTTGTGTACGTGTGTCTCACTAATTCCAATAATATGAGCTTGCCCCAAATTAGATCGCGAGAGAAACTCCTCCAAACCAGCCTTGTTGCATACCAGACCTCGAATGTTTTGATGAAGTACTTTGAATCCCCGTGTCTGCAGCAATTCTTCAAATTTTCTTGAAGTAAAAGTGACGCTGTTGTCCAAATTTTCAGGGCCAGGATTTAGAGAAACATCACCACTGAGAAGGATTATCATGACACAGATATACTGCCTGATACCACATTGGCTAAGGAATGGACTTTTCTTCTTGCGACTCGCTGATCTACTTTGCACTGAGAATAGGCCCTTCGAAATTCCTTCCCAAACAACTGCTCTACCAAGGAATTTTCCTTCAGAAACGTTACGATAAGATGTAAAGCCGATGTGATTATGATCATCGAAATCCTCCATCATATTTGGCCAACAGAGCTTCATAAAACAGGAGCTATTCACGACAAATATCAGGCAGAAGTATGCCGAGAATAAAAACCCTGTGAACGCCATTTTAGTCATGAGCCAAAAAAAAGACAGAACGCTTGGTTTTACTCCCCCCACACAATTGATAAGAAAGCTGAAAAGAGATCAATGATTTGATGCACGAAGAGGAAACCGAAGTGGAAAATGAAGATTCTGACATCAATCACCATGAAGATTCAATTAGCATGGACACTTTCTCTGAACTAGGTCTACACTTTAGATCCTTGGCTGACCAGCTTAAAGAAGACACAGGTGACCAGACATCACAGGCTAATCCAGTTAAGTTGACTGTAAATGTTCCTGGTGTAGGAGAAGTCCACAAATCTACCTTAGTTGGAATGTTGAATAATTATCCGAAAAAGATTTCAACAGACAGGCTGAAAAGAGTTAAATCTAGAGTGGCATTATCGGACTCAGAAAACATCGATGGAAATGAAATTGCGTTATTTGATGATGCAGCATTTTACATAAAAAAAGGGAAATAAAGCCACTTTTATTCTTGGGAAAATAATAAGAATCAGGAATTGCACAAAATCTAACGTTGAGTACAAGCAGCCAGTAAGTCTGAACAAAATTGAGAAGTTCGGGAAGCTTCGTGTTCTTGTACGACCCTGTGATTCTAAAGAAGAAAGTGCTTCTTATAAACAAGGAGTCGCACATAAAGAATACTTGTTAAGTAATATTATTGCTAAAGTTAATCTAGGTTACCAGGATGATGGCAGTTATCTCCTGAATTCGCACGACAACAAAAACTGATGGAGTTTTTGCACAATGTGAACACGAACAGAGCAAAGCACCAACACAAACAGATACAACAACAACAGCAACAAAACAAAACTGCAGGATCAACTGAAGACCACGGTGACAGATTCGTGTATTTGGAGACAACAAGTGAGAGAAATAGAGGAGTACAAGATGGTGTGCTTGTTGGGGAGATGAAGTGCTGACCCTATTGTTTTGATACATTGTGTTGCAGCTTTGTTGAGAGCGAATCGACGTTGGGGCTCACGTTGTCATGCGCGTCACTGCTTTTGTTTCTTCCCTTCTTCTCAACGGTCAAGCTAATTTGCATGTTACATAAGTGAAGTAAGTGGCTACTACGCATGCGATCTGGAGCCCTTTTTGGGGGATTCCTTGAGATTCTCAACTTAGCCTGTTCGTATCCCCAACAAGTGCGAAGATCAGTCAGAGACCGTAGAAGAGTAGTGAAAGCTGAATTGTAACTCATTGTGATCAGGGCACATTGTTCAAACTGGAAACGGTAAGGTTGTCCAACTAACAAGGTAGATAGCTTACTTAGGCCATTTCTATTATGGTATTAGGCCTAACCAGGAACGGAGGGCCCAGCCCCTCCTGCGGCGGCATAGTCTATGCATGAGTATAATATACCATCTCTAGAGAAAAACAAAATATTGTTTGGCAAGTAAGTAAGTGTTCCATGAAAATGAAAAACAAGATAAGGTTGGTTTTGCACACTTTGAGATCTCATCTTGGGAAAATGGGGAAAAATGCACGACAGACCAGTAGTAGCAATAGTAGTAGTATCTGTGCCTTTTTACAGTGGCGCCTTTCCTTGGTCAAGATTTGATTAAAAATAGAGAGCACAGCAAAGCTGTCTGGTACCTGGAAGGAATTTAAACCATTTGGCCATAACACTAAGAAGGGAAGAATTAATTATCTTACATGTTTTCAAGCAATGAACAGTGTTTGATTGTTCAGTTTTATGGCTAGGTACTGCATTTTATTCTGTCATTGTCAATTATTTGGTGCACAGTTCCTAATTTCTAATTCCTGTTTGAAACCAAATATGAGCTGATAGAACACTTCAATCCCAGAGTAAGACAGGTAGTTCCCGAGGTAGTTGCAGTTTCATGTTTTCATATTTCAATCATATTTTAAAGAGTTATAAGTTCAGCTATCACTACTCTTCTAGTGCATTTGTTTACACCTTTCTTGTAGCATTAGTTTTATGTATGTATTTGTGAAACAAGAGTTTGAATTAAAGATAACATTTCATTTGTCAGTTTGAAAATATAGAGCCCAGGTAGAACTTGCACTTTCTTTCAACATGTGAGCATACAATCAAGGGTAAAATTTCTGTTCATGTCAATGAAAAGGGTCATTTATTTTATGAAAGTCAGAGAAAAGGGTCATTTTTTAAAATAAAAGTCAGAGAAAAGGGTCAATCATTGTCATGTAAAATCAGAGAATAGGGGTATGTTAAAAGTTTCAGAAACTCACATGATATACATATGCATATAGAAGTGACCCCGCCGGGATCCTTTCTAAGTGCTGTCACAATGCGTTTGTACACCATGACCTCGTCAATTTTTCTCAACAATTTTGTCCAGGATTGTAGAAAGCGGTGATCTCATTGGCTGACAACCATGAAATTGGATGATTTCCGCGTGCTCTGTCAACCAGTAAGGATTTGAGCCTTATCTTATTGGGGCAAAAAGTGTCGTTGTTTTGAAGTATGTCGCAAATTTTTTTGACATTATTTTCACGTTTGTACTACCTTTATGGCAAATTGATCGTTGATCAAAGCTAATTTTTTACATCTTTCAGAGTAATTTTTTACTTCAGGGTAAGTATGACTGCGTTCAGAAAGTATTACTCGCTCGTCGATGTTACTCGCTGTGACGCACCTCTGGCTGGAAATTTTAGTCCATCGAAGGGATAGTCGAGAGAGCAGAAACTCCAGGCTTTGCACATGATTTCAATTGCTCAGACAGAATTAAGTAGTTTGACTTCTTCGCAACACTGGTTTGCGATTAGTAAATTGGGTAAAACTCCCCAGGTTCCTCTTGTGCATCTAGAGTGGTGTCGCCCATTATGCCCATGTTGTCGCAAAGTTCTGAGTTAGATCCAAAAAGAGCAATTAGTGAAAAAACCAAATAGCCAGATTATATCACCAACTAATGGAGAAAAAGATCAAAGATTATTGATTTTTTACGTAAACTCTTTACTGATTTTAGAAGATTTTACAGAAGGGGGTAAAAACGTCGCTTTCTTCTAGCGTCGCCCATTATGGCCGCAGAAGAAACAATAAACATTACTCTCCGGTAAAAAGTTTTAATAAGAAAAACAGCTTTAACTACTGTTCTTTGTTTATCATTTGATGCCTTAAACCCAAAAATATCAATAAGAATTAACCTAAATTTCGAGTTTTGGCAATTGAAATACATGCTTCGAGTTGTTCTAAATCATGCCTTATCTCTTGTGCATGGATGGATGACTTTTGGCATAGTTTCTAAAATGAAAATAGATTTAATTTAATATAATGCTGCGTTTTTTTGGGTTTCGATGATTTTCCAAGTCAGTAAGTAAAATTTTAACCCAAATCGGTTTTTTTTTTTAATAAATGTTGCATTTTGATATTTTGAAGCGATTGGAAACTTCTCTGGTAAACTGATGGGCATAATGGGCGACAAAAATAGCAATTAGCAGCACTCAGACTTCATAACCTTAAATCTGAATCAGAAGTCACTTTGCTTTGGTTTCATTGTAGATTTCCTCTCAAGAGACAGGACTTCTGAAAAATCAAAGCATATTTGAAAAATTTCTAACTGCAAGGTGCCGAGCGAACGAAAAAGGAGGAAGGAATGTAAATATAATCATAAAATTTGCAATACTTGAAAGAATCAACTAGAGATATGCACAAACCATCTCGTCGGGTTTCAATGCAAATGAACTGAAACTTCAGTGAAGGTCAAATCATGATAAACAGATGTCAGCGAAGATTTTCCGCGCAATTGCCATTTTATTACTAGTCTTCCGTCCCCTGAAATTTAATTTCTCTTGCTAGCTGACCATAATGGGCGACCCGCGACCGGCCATAATTGGCGACGCTACTCTAACTGTCTTGTCTTGTTTTTGTTTTGGTTTGTTCTCCGTATTTCAATGTAAGCTCTTTCCGTGTGACCTTCACCTATGCACGTTGTTGTTGCAGTTATGGTTTCAGCTGTAGTCAGTTATAGAATTGAGGAAAGGAGTGTTTGCAATGATTCTGATTTCACCATTGTCTCGGTTTCGAAGGATATCTGCGTGCGCATAGAAATCATTTTTCAGACTTGTTCACTTCGTATGGATGTATAGATTGTTGCTGCAAGTCGCTGTTCATACTCACGAGTGAGAGGGTCGAGAATTACAGCAGAATATGAAGGACGTAAATAATGAAAAATTCGTCTCTCTATTAGAAAATTGCAGAGAAAATGGAATGTCCAACAGAAGACGACAATGATATTTTTGTTGACTACCAGCATGATAAAGAGCCACAACGACAACAAGTTGTATGCAGCTCGAACTGAGAACGACGACAAACTGATCGCTAAGGAGTGCTCGTTGACTCCAGTGTGCAATAACTTGATTTGTTTAATCATATTTTGTCACTCGAACCTAGACCCCTTTGTATATATAGAAATGCTTACGTTATGTTCTGTCCATGTTTGAGATTCAAGATGACGTATTTAAAATTTATGTTGTGAACCTTGGCATACTAAACAACAGGGTGTCCCAAAAAAATTGTGCCCCGTTTGCCTGAAGATTGCGACAAAACGGCAAAAGATTCTCGCCAAACTTTTTGCATGGTGTTGCTCTTCAGATATATATTCAATTAAAGTTTGCAACCATCCTCGTAAAAATCCGTTGAGAATTGATGGAGCTATGACCTTCAGAAGACGAAATTTGCCTGATGACTGAAACCAGCGGTCGGCCATTTTGTCTTACTATTTTGCAGTGATAAGTAGCTTCCCCTGAGGTAAGAAATAATTTCTGCGAGGTCAGAAATAGTGGAACTTTCTGAGGATTATCGGAATTTTCACGAAAGCTATCATTTTTTTCTTCCTCTGCACGTGTTGAGGACTAGTCATAGCAATTTGAGCTCTTGCTTTTTTAGTGCTGTAATGGGCTAGTGATAACTATAAAGCTATAAATGGGTTTGAAACTAAAGTAAATAGCAGCAAGTTGTTACCCATCCAAAAATCAACCTTTAGAATTCCCAGATTTTTCTTCATTACAAGCCCTACATTGGCAAATTTCTGATCGTCTTGTCTTTGTCCAATGAATTGTTTTCAACCTCTAGAAGTATGGTTTGAGTGCCCCTTGAGGATATTTGTGTTACTAATTTTTCAGTATTATTCATTGTTGCATTTGCAGTTCATTTTTAGTTTAATGTTGTTAAAGTATTTGTTTACACGAGAGAGGAAAAGCAAACTCGCATTTAGAATCTTGGTCTTACGAGGTCACACTGTTTCTCTGTCGAGGGGATTACAGTTCTGTGATGCCGGTTGATGTAAATCAATGGAGAGGAGCAATAGCGTCCCGTTTTCCGTTCAGTATTAGGCAAATATTCACCACGAAGTACATCCCTTTTCAATATTTCTTGTGATCTTCAAGTTATACCTGTTCTGTTGCACGTTTGTTGCAATTTCAATTCCTGTCTTACCAATTGCCATGATCGTCCAGATCGCAGCACATCTTTCGTGGAAGGGCACATCTCGTGAAAAAATATATGACGAGCTTGGCTGGGAGTCTCTCAACCTCCATCGATGAAGTAGACGTCTTGTTCTCTTTTATCAGATTATCAACCATTTAACTCCAGATGACACAAGAGGTCCTGTGCCTGAACGACAGGAATCAAACTATAATCTTCGCAGGCGAGCAGCAACTGGTCAAATACGTGCGAGAACAGAGAGATTCAAATCAAGCTTCTACCCAAACTGTTTGTCGGAATGGGAAAAACTTGACCCTGAAATTCAACAATCCTGCTCAGTGATTGTGTTCAAAAAGCAACTTTTAGGTCTCATCCGTCCACCCTCTAAAACAGTCTACGGCATCCACGACCCAAAACTTTTATCTGTTTTAACACAGCTACGTGTTGGGCTCAGTAAGTTAAGTTTTCACAAATTCAAACATAATTTTAGGGATACTTTAAATCCTTTGTGCCCAATAAATGATGGTATTGAGGATACGGAGCACTTCTTGCTGCTCTGCCATGCTTATGATATGCACAGACATGATCATCTCGACAGCGTTAATGCAATATTGCGGCCTCACGGCCTATCAAACTTTTCAAACCAAGAACTATTGCAAATACTCCTTTATGGCCACGGACAAGTAACTTTTGATTCAAATACAAAAATTCTCGAGGCGACATTGAAATATATTAAGGCCTCAGAATGCTTCCAATAAATTGCTTAAACCAGCATGGGCGTTGGGTCTTTGGGGGGATTACGCAATTTCGTGTGGTCTTTTTGGGGATCTGATGCTTATGCTCTAACTCTCTCGTGCAAACCTTTCCTCCTTTATGTTTAGGGTGGCGTCGTCTGTTATGCCCGGTCGCCCATTACGGCCGATTAGCAAGTTGTTGGGTTTTCAGTATGCGCTGACGTATTTATCTTATTAGTTATATGCCATGTCTGTATGATTTCTAAGGAGAGTTAATTTGTTTATTATGTTTGAGCGTGGGAGAGTTAGAGCCGTAAAATTACCAAAGAAAAGTGGACAATGGTATTGCCTGTAGTAATAATAATGTTGCGTAAACGAGGAATCATGTATTCTGATTGGTCTACAAATTTAGAATTCTATGGTAGAAGTTTATGTACTTGCACGCGATAGATTTGAAGTTAGACGAGTTAGACGAGATTGTAGAAGGATGTACGAGAAGGTTTTTATATTATGATTGCTGTTTAAAATTAGATCGTTCTCTTCTCTCGATTTGATCTGCTGTTTGGATTAAAGAACTAGGGTTTGATAGGCCCAGGATGTGGTCTTGAAATCTGGTCCACCGAGCCGGATGAAGTTCAAGCAGTAGTTTAGAAGGAAATGGCAGAGCTAAAGAAGAAACGAAACGTTAGAGGAGGATATCGAGCGTACATCGCAACATTGATCGGACAGATAGATGACAATTTGGAAGATAGAATCAGACTGAAACAAATTGAAATTCAACTACGCGAAAAACAGGATATTTTACAGAATTTGGACGACGGAATCTTGAATTTGGTTAGCGAAAGTGACCAAGATGGAACGGGATGTATTCAAGAAATTTCGGAATCAGGAGCAACGAAGGAAAAGATTGATTTAGCTTTACTCACATTGGAAGACCGTTTTAAACCATCAGAAATACCGAGCACTGGAAGAACTGGACTGAGTAGACAGAACTCGAAGGAATCACTATATTCACAAGATAGCCTGGATAGTGAAGCATCGTCTACGACCCGTCGTTTTCGAGCAAAGTTACCGAAGCTAGAGTTGAAGAAGTTTACCGGACGCCCCCAAGACTGGCAGGAGTTCTGGGACAGCTAGAAAAGCGCAATTCACGAAAATGAAGAACTTTCAGACGTAGATAAGTTTACATACCTGAAGTACTATTTAGAAGAACCGGCCAAGAAGGTGATCGCAGGGTTTTCTCTAACCGAAAAACACTATAAGAAGGCTCTGGATTTGTTGGAACAAAGATTTGCGAAACCAACTACTATAAAGAATGCACACATAAACGAACTCCTGTTTGCTCAAGCAGTTTTCAGTGAGAAAAATGTGACACGAATGCGAGAATTGTATGACAAAATCGAAACGCATTATCGAGGATTAAAAGCTCTTGGTATTGAAGAAATTTCATATTCCAGTATTGTGGTATCTGCACTCATGAAGAAGATACCAGAGGCTGTGCGATTAAACATGATACGGGGAGCAAGAAATCACGAAGAATGGAAAATGATGGATATGCTGAATGCATTTCGAGAAGAATTGGAAATTCGTGAACAGCATCTATCAATTTTCTCTGGAAATGAAGGCGGAGGAAACCAGTCTACACCCATGAAGGAGCGTACCGATTTAAAGCCGAGGCCAGCAGGGAAAACCCCTTCGACTGCAAGTGCGTTGTTTGCAAAACAAGATGGCGGAACAGTCAACACGAGGAGCTGTGCCTTTTGCAATGAAGAACACGATGAAAGAAACTGTGGTAATGTCACAAGCAAGGAGGAGCGTAAGAAATTGATTTTTAAATATGGACGTTGTCTCATTTGTTTGAAAAAAGGACACAGGGCCTTTCAATGTCATTAAAGGGTTTTGTGTAGAAATTGTAATCAGAAGCACCACATTTCTATTTGCGAAAGCGCAGTGTCACCTAAGCCTAGTGCGCCCCCATCCCCAGACAGCACTGCAAATAACATTAACACCACCTCTTGTGTAGGTAGTATTGATTCTGGGGGTAGAGCAGTGTTGCAGACCGCTTTAGGAGTAGTAAAAGGGCAGGTAAGGGATGTCAAAGGCGCGCATACTTTTTGACACAGGTAGTCATAGGACTTTTGTTACCCGGGGTGTGGTTTGAGCGCCTAGTAATAGAGCCCATTAAGCAAGAGAGGTTGGGGATTAAGACCTTTGGGTCCCAGAAAGTGAATGAGAGAATTAGAGACGTGGTTGAATTAGAGCTAGAATCAGTGAAAGGAGGAAATAAAGTGAAAATTCATGCTTATGTTGTTGATGAAATTTCAGATATTCGTAATGAGCATGTTGAAACCTTGAAGACTGATTACAAACATCTCACTAATTTGTGGTTCTCAGATATTTCTAGATTTTAGGAGACAGTGGAAGTTGACATTCTTGTTGGAATTGATTTCTTTTGGAGCTTTCAAGATGGGAAAATAATACGAGGGGAGCCAGGATAACCAGTGGCAGTAAGCACAAAACTTGGCTGGGTTTTGTCTTGATCAATAAAGGGTAAGACTTTAAATTCTTCAAACAATTCTTCAGTCAATGTAGCAGTTGATACTTCATCTCATGATTTTCAAAAATGTGAAATTGATACAACAGGATCCCAGACTGGAGTTGGAACAGGAGGTAATGAAATTATGGGATTTGGAAACACTTGGAATTAGAAGTACAGATAAGGTTCATGAGGAATTCCTAGACACCATTGAACACAATGGAATAAGGTATTCAGTCAGATTGCCTTGGAAGATGGGGCACAAGCCCCTCCCCACTAATTATTCTCTTAGTTTGAGCAGGTTGAAGGGACAGTTAAAAAGGCTGAGAGCAAATCCAGAAATTTTGGAAAGTTATGACAAGATAATCCAAGATCAATTGAACGCAAATATCATAGAAGATGTTACTGAGTTGGAAACATCAGAAAAAGTGACATATCTGCCACATCAAGCTGTAATTCGCAGTGAAGCTGAAACAACAAAATTGAGAGTGGTTTACGACGCATCGGCCAAAGAAAGAAAGTCGGGTATGTCGTTGAATAATTGTTTGCATGTTGGGCCACCCCTTAACCCACTTCTTTTTGACATTATGGTGCGCTTTAGAGAGAATAACATTGCCATTACAGCAGACATAGAAAAGGCATTTCTGAATGTAGAGGTGAGTAAACCGGGCAGGGAGTGTTTGCGGTTTCTCTGGGTAGATGATGTTCACGCTTCTGATCCAAAGATTAAGGTGTATCACTTTAATAGGGCTGTGTTCGGCGTTAAACGTTCACCATTCCTTTTAAATGGTGTTCTGCGTTATCATCTGAGTAAGTATGAGGAAATTGACCCAGAATTTTCAGCGAAATTGTCTAGAAGCATCTATGTAGATGACCTTGTTCTAGGTTGTAAGGATGTAGAGGAAGGTAAGGAGTTATATGAGGTCTCCAAACTTAGAATGAAGGAAGGCGGATTTAATTTGAGAAAATGGAAGACGAATGATCAGTCTCTTGCCAAAGAATTCAAAGAAACGACTGAGGAAATCAAATCAGGTAAAAAGTGTGAACTAAGTGACGATACGTGTGTGAAAGAGTTGCTTGGTGCAGAGAGCTCGGATTCGAAAACAAAGGTACTTGGTATAACCTGGGACATGATTACAGACAAATTTGAATTTGACTTAACAAAGGTAGGAAAGTTTGATCCAGGTGCAAGAATAACAAAGCGCTCCATACTTAGCATGATTGCCAAACTGTTTGATCCTCTTGGTCTGGTAAGTCCTATTATTGTTAGTGCAAAAGTCTTTTCCAAGAGCTCTGTACTATGAAACTTGGATGGGATGATGAGATACCAGAACAGTTGCAAAATAGATGGAAAGCACTGGTAAGTGATCTGAATTCTGTTGGTGTCATATCTATGCCCAGATGTCTATAAAGTGAGAATGTAGGTGAGGTAAAGAATTGCTATTTGCATGGTTTTTCAGACGCAAGTAAGAAGGCTTACTGCGCAATGGTGTATTTGGTCTACGAGACAGAAGAAGGTATGCATTCTAGGCTAATTTGTGCAAAAACGCGAGTTGCACCACTCCAAGAATCAAGTATACCCAGGCTTGAGCTCATGTCAGCTAGAATTTTGTCTACTCTCATGCAAACTGTTTATAATGCTTTGACTCCACAGGTGAAGATTGATGGCTGTAAGTATTGGTTGGATAGTAAAACCGCATTATTTTGGATTAATAATCAGGGCGAATGGCGGCAATTTGTCCAGCATAGAGTAAATGAAATGTTGAAGATTACCAGGAAGGAAGATTGGGGACATTGTGTTGGTGTCTGTAACGCTGCAGACCTAGGCTCAAGAGTGGTATCAGCAAGTGTTTTGAAGGAAAGTAGACTATGGTGGGAGGGCCCACATTGGTTGTCCATGGGGGAAGGAGCATTGGCCAAGTAGTTTTCTTCTAAAAGATTCACATGAGGTAAGTTTGGAGAAGAAGAAAATGGTAAGTGCAATGATGACAACGGAACAAAAGCTGCCAGGTTATTTCTCAAACAATTGAAATTGAAAGGTTCGGTACACTTGGTAAGTTGCTTAGAGTGACTGCATGGGTCTTGCGTTTTATCAACAATTTGAAAACAAGGTTAAATGGAAATGAACCAAAAGCAGGTAAGCTAGATGCACAGGAAATCTTTGAAGCAGAGAAATGTTGGACCAAAGAGGCACAAGGAGAGCTACAAAAACAGCCTAAGTTCAAAAATCTTGTGTTGCAACTTGGAATTTCGAATGACGGTGAGGCCCTTCGTTGTAAGGGAAGGTTAGGCAATTCGGACTTGGAATTGGAATTAAAATTTCCAATTATCTTGCCAGGTGAGTATCGGTTCACTCAATTGGTGATAGAAGACTGTCATCATAGGATTAAGCATGATGGTTTGAAAGCCACCCTTACAGAGTACAGGACTAGATTTTGGACAACAAAAGGTCGTCAGTATGTTAAGAAGGTCATAAGAAATTGTTGCAAATGTAAGAGAATTCAAGGTAGGTCTTACGGTGTTCCACCAGTCACCCCTTTGCCAGAATTTCGCGTGGAACAGATACCGCCCTTCACAAATGTTGGAGTAGACTTTGCTGGACCACTTTACTTCAAAAGTAAGAATGGTAAGATGGAGAAGTGCTATATTGTTCTCTACACTTGTTGCACATCAAGAGCTTTGCATCTTGATTTGGTTGAAGATTTGTCAGGTCCAACTTTCATCAGAAGCTTGAGACGATTTACATCTCGCCGAGGTACAACATCATTGATAAATTCTGATAATGCGAAGACATTCAAGTTTACAAATAGGTTTTTAGACAAACTTGCACATGACCATACTGCACTTTCTTTTTTGCAGGAAAGAAGGATTACTTGGCGTTTCAATTTGGAGAAAAGTCCCTGGTGGGGAGGCTACTACGAGAGAATGGTGGGCAGCGTAAAAAGATGCCTCAATAAAGTGATCGGTAATGCTAGGTTAACTTTTGACGAGTTGAGCACGATATTGGTGGAAGTGGAAGGAACATTAAATTCGCGCCCAATTACTTATCTATATGATGAAGTGGGCATACACCCTCTTACTCCGTCTCATTTGATATATGGTAGAAGGTTGTCCCAGTTAGCAGATGGTTTGCAATTTGATGATTGTGATTTAGATGAACCTGTTGCAAACTATACAAAGCGTTTCTGGTATCTAATCAAGAAACTTAATCATTTTTCAGGTCGTTGGAAGCATGAGTACTTGACTGAGCTTAGAGAATTTCACAAGAACCATACAGACAATGCTTTGGATGTCAGCAAAGGTGATGTGGTACTGATAAAGGAAGACAATGTAAAAAGGAATGCATGGAAAATGGGACAAATTGTGGAACTAATTGAAGGAAAAGATGGATTTGTACGAGGTGCGAAGGTTCGTATTTGTGGTAGAGGTAAGCCTGAAACTTTAAATAGACCGTTACAGAAACTCTTTCCTTTTGAACTTTCAAAAGAGAGGAATGAGAAAGGTGGGGAAGGAAGTGAAATTAACAAGGACATGAATGAAGCTCAAGGGGAAAATGAGAAAGAGCCCAGCACCAGGCTGAAGCGCGCAGCTGCCAAGGATTCCCAGTGGAAAACCCGCCTTTTGCTTGACTCCGCATGAGTCAAGGAGGGGAGTGTGTTGGGTTTTCAGTATGCGCTGACGTATCTATCTTATTAGTTATATGCCATCTCTGTATGATTTCTAAGGAGAGTTAATTTGTTTATTATGTTTGAGCGTGGGAGAGTTAGAGCAGTAAAATTACCTAAGAAAAGTGGACAATGGTATTGCCTGTAGTAATAATCATGTTGCGTAAACGAGGAATCATGTATTCTGATTGGTCTACAAATTTAGAATTCTATGGTAGAAGTTTATGTACTGGCACGCGATAGATTTGAAGTTAGGCGAGTTAGACGAGATTGTAGAAGGATGTACGAGAAGGTTTTTATGTTATGATTGCTGTTTAAAATTAGATCGTTCTCTTCTCTCGATTTGATCTGCTGTTTGGATTAAAGAACTATTATTATTATTATTATTATTATCAATTTGTTTTACGTTGGCAACTTACATAACTAATTCAAAGCTAATTCAAGCCAACAAATTAATTACAGAAATATATATATATATACAAGTAAAACTAGTCAATACAATTACAAAGTTCAAATCAAATTACAATGTTCAAATCAAATTACAAAGTTCATATTAAAGAAGGTGTAAAATCATAGAAAGCCGAGTTGAGGAATGTACTGCCTGCAAAGTCTGCAGTCGCAGCCTTCATTGGTCCAACGTTTGATTTTATTCTTAAATTGATGCACAGAATTTGAATCCTTAATTTCCTGAGGAAGAGAGTGCCAAATACGCAGCCCTCTGTATCGGATTGTTTCAGTACCATGATTAACTGTATGTACCATAGGAAGTAAGAATGTATTGGTATTTCTCAAATTATATGTGAGACTTCTTTGCAGGAAAATTTCTTCCAAAAAATTCGTGTTTAAATTA
Source organism: Aurelia coerulea (assembly GCA_039566865.1). NCBI lineage: Eukaryota > Metazoa > Cnidaria > Scyphozoa > Semaeostomeae > Ulmaridae > Aurelia > Aurelia coerulea. The sequence continues at coordinate 12,285,303 of CM076949.1, read as the reverse complement.
TTAGTAGTTTTGAACATTTCAGTCATTAGCAATTGTACATTTTTCTGATGTATTGTTACAGATCTATCTTTTCCTAATAAGGTTTCAAAGCTGGAAGTATAGTCTTTATACGCAATTCGTAAGGCTCTCTCATGGAGCCTATTGATTTTGTTATTCATCTTTCTGCTATGGAACATCCATACCAAAGGACAGTATTGGAACTGGCTAGTTACAAATGCTCTCATCAAAAGTTTTAATTTGTCAGTTCCTAGATATGCGGACATGCGTGACAAAGCAAATAGTTTGTTACCAGCCTTTTTCCAATTTTTGTTTACATGCTTTTCAAAACTGAGATTTGCATCAATCAAAACCCCTAAAAGTTTCTCCTCTTGTGAATTATTGACGGTACAGTTGCCAATATCTATGCCGACATCTTGATCTGTTTTTTCACCAAAAATCATAAAGTGGCATTTACCTTCGTTAAGTTTCATGTAATTGTTTGCGAACCATTCGATTATAATTTTTGAGTCATTTTCTAACCTGGAGATTACATTTTCGAGACCCACATCGCACGTATAAATGGTTGTATCATCGGCATAGTTACATATATCTGTCTCTTGAATCGATAACAGAAGGTCATTGCCGTAGATATTGAAAAAGAGAGGTCCAAGGACAGATCCTTGAGGAACACCAAGCTGAATATGTTTATAGTTACTAAAAGCTCCATTGATTTTTACTCTTTGTTGCCGATTTTCCAGATAACTGTGGACAAGCAATAAAGCTTCACGGCTAAAGCCATATGCATGTAACTTAGCAATCAGTAAGTCATGTCGAATACAGTCAAAGGCCTTTGAAAGGTCCATGAAGATAGCTCCAACTTTCCCGCCATTGTCGAGGCATGTTCTCCATTTTTCGATTGCCCGCATCAATGCATGTTGAGCATTGTAGCCCTTGCGAAAACCACAAAGCAGAGATGATACACTGCAAAAAATAGCAAAATTTCCCTATAGTTTCTGCATGGAAATTTAGGGGAAACGGACAAGTTTATCTGGGAAATTGAAGGGAAACAGACATTTCCATTTCCCGCTTGGGAAATTATGAAGAAAGTGTCCGTTTCCCCAAAATTTCCCCATGAAAAAACGTAGTGAAATTTGGTCATTTTTTGCAGTGATAAATACTGTGACATATGTGCAGAAATTTGAGCACCCATAAGCCTTTCAAATACCTTTGACACAGTAGGGAGAACACTAATGGGTCTGTAATTACCCTTGAAGGTTTTGACCTCCTTTTTAAAGAGAGAAGATACATCGGCTAATTTCAATTCATCCGGAAAGGAAGAATGTTGTACTGAGTTATTGAATATGATTTTCAAAGGTGTAGAAACTAGTTCTGACTCAGATTTTAACAATTTTGGAGGGATACTCTTGAAAGTGGTTGATTTAGATGGGTTTAGTTCACTAATTCCATTTTTGATATTTTCAATTGAAACCTTTTCAAATGAGAAAGAACCAGTTGAGGGAACGAATTTTTTGAATACTTGGGTGCCTCGAAAATTTAAACAATATTTGATCGATAGGATCACTAACATCTTTAGAATCAAGAATAATATTTTCATTTTCGACAATTCCAAGAGAATCGGTGATTGTGACAAAAAAGTTATTAAACGTTTCAGCTACATCAGACTCGTTCGACACAATTTTTCCTTCTTCAAGCAACGTTATTCGTGATTTTGATGAGCTCTTATCCGAAATAAAAGGTTTGACTGTTTTCCAAAATTTTTTGTTGTCTGTAACTGCTGAGACGTCAAGTTGGTTATAAAAATCTCGTTTTGCTTTACGGGAAATTTTAACGCAAAGATTACGCTGTCTACGGAAAGCATCCCAGTTATCAGCTGTTCTATTCTTATTATATTTATTCTTTAGTCTTGTGCGTAGCATAAACGCCTTGTGAAGAGTTCGGTTCATGAATGGACTGTCATTAGCACGAATATATCTCTTTTTCATTGGTGCATGCTTATCTAAGACATGTCCAAAGGCACCCTGAAAAGATGTGTAAGTCAAGCTTCGCACATCAAGGTCAGCAAGTTTCGTTTGAAGATCCTGTCGAAATACTTCTTCTCGAAAGTTTCTATAGTCTCTGTAGTTAACGACGTTTGGTTTTTGCTTGTCAAAGGAAGCTTTCAAAACTGTAACGATCATTTTGTGAAAATCTGATAATCCAGTTTCAACAGCCGTTGTTTGCTGAAAGTTCCTCCCTCTATTTGTCAACATCAAATCAATGCACCTAGGGTTACTGGACTTAAAACACGTAGGCTCTCTAACGAGGTTCTTAAGGTCGAAGAGATTCATAAAGTCATTTATCTCCTGATCCGTTTCAACTGCAGTAAAGTCACCAACAAACATAAAATTTTCATATTTTTTGCTATAATGGTCTATCGCTTTGCCTAGCTCATCAAAGAAATAAGACTGGTTTTGTGTCGGTTGTCGATATATGCAAAATAGGGCCCATTTCTTTTTACGAAGATTTATTTCAAAGCAAATGCACTCTATGTCATCTTTAAAGCAGAAAGATTTTAGCTGGAATGAAGGAATATCATCTCTGACATAGACCAAAAGACCACCGCCGTTACTGTTTCTATCCAATCGAAAGGGTTTACAGAAGCCATGGATGGAAAATTGCTCCTCAGGAAACGAAGAATCAAGTTTTGTTTCCGCTATCATGAAAATGTCGATATTACTGCTAACGATTTCCACCAAACTTTCAAATTTGATTCTTATTGAGTTGATATTGACGTATCCCATTATCAGGCGTCTTACATTATTTGCTCTTAATTTCCCAAGCACAGATTTTCCATCCATGTCTTCCGTCTCTAATGCTAAAGGCTGCTCTAAAATGGAATCATGTTCTAGAGGTGGTAACTCAAAAGGGGGAGGGGTAGGTTGTCCTTTAAAATCATAACCCTCATTATTTAGTCAGTAACCCATTGCCCTGATAAAATTGTTCGCTAGTATGATTGTTCCTTCCATAACAAGTATACTAGCTAGTTGGCTTTCTGATTATACTTTTTGAGGACAAATTCAAATTTGCGACGACATGGACATAATGGGCGACACCACTGTAGTCATTTTTGTAGTATTGTAATATTTGTCGCTATGTTAAAGGCCTTATGCAGCCAAATTTTCGACATTGATTTTTTTCGATTTTCGAAATATTCAAACTTTACTGATTTCATTGATACCAAATTTTACTCAACATCATTGTGGTTAGGGTGTGAAATTCCGTTTTGAAAATTGCTACTCAGCGCGACATTTGACCTTCGCGCGTGACGTCACAATTATGACCACAAACACAACGCACAAGTTTTGTCACGTAAACCCCAATGCGGAGCTCGCGAGAAGATCAAAGACCGTTCAAGGTTTCTTCAAAATAGTCTAAGATACTGATGCATTAGAGCTTCACGAAGTCCCCGTACAAGTGAAGCCTTACTGAAAGTCTGGAAAAATAGGAAATATCTGGGAGTTCCAGACTTCCAGCTTTCCCAACCTTCTAGGGCTAGAATAAGCTAAACAGGCGGGAACAGTCGCGGGAACAGTGAGCCGGACTCGACAGGGCTGGTGTGGTGCCTGTTCTGCGAGCCTAGTGGCTGGAAATTTTCCTGACTAGCCACGAAAGCCTGGACTTCGATTCCAGGCTAGTGTGGAAAGTGAAGTGTAATGCAATTACTCAGCGATAGCCGCGATAGAGGCTTGAAAAAGGCCGAGAGAAGGCTGGAAATAGAGTTCAGGGTCCAAGTTTACCTGAATTAGCCTGAAAGAACAAAGATCGTTCGAGGTTTCTTGAAAATAATTTAGAGACTGATGTATCAGCGCTTCACGAAGTCCCCGTACAAGTGAAGCCTAGCTGAAAGCCTGGAAAAACAAGAATTGTCTGGAAGGTCAAGCCTTCCCTGTAACATCCCAGTAACTGGAACCAAGCTTTAGGAATGCTTGTACTAAAGTTATTGTTTATTTTATCGTAGAATGAGTCATTGTAATATTCTCACGGGAGTGTTTAATGGTGTGAGCTCCTTTTATTACGGAGGGTGAAAGAAATATCTTTCTGTTTTACATAAGAAAAGAGTTTTCCCAATGCGCAAAAAAAATTATTTTGTTGGCTAGATTTCAAATGTGGTTTCAACAGTTATTACTACGATCGTCTCTGCTCTGCGATTCCTGGTCGTTGCTTGGAGAAAGGTCAAGAAATTAGGACACTGAATGCAAAAAGATAACGAATTACAAGGGATATATACTCTAGTCAAGCATATGCCTAATTTGTGACTCTGAAGTGGGCAGAGGCAATGAAAGACATCGAGGCATAATTACAAAACAAGAGAGAGGGTCATTCGGTAAGTCTGATATGTAAACAAAAAGCTATGTAGTGTCTTGAAAACATTCAGTTGCTTAGCTATAACAAATGTTCTATTTGAAAGCAAGAACGCATGGCGGGGAAGCTTTCGATAGCAACCAGGTCCCTTCAAAGAAACAACTAAAGTGGATCGTAGGGTAGTAACTTCATTGAGCGCTTCAGCGTTAACCGAGGACAGGATTCGGCCCTGAAATTTCTGATTCATCCAAGAGGAGTGAAGCAAGCACTTATAAAGGTATCGTTACTCCAAACATCGTCATAGAAGAGTTTGATTTAGACGACCAGGCAATTTGATGTAGGAACCAATTGAACTTCATTAGGCCGCACTGTAGAGCATCACAACATCGCCCTTAATGACGGTGACGTTACGGTTTTTTCACCCTGATTCCAAGCTCCTTGATTTCATGGATATCATGGTAAAAATACCAGCCTTTTCTTCAAGAACTCCCAAGATTTTCAAAGCTTTTTTCATACGGGTCCCTCCCTTTCTCGTTGATGCAATCGCCATGTTCGTACTGTGTGTTCAATGCACACAGTTTCGCGCGTCATAATTGTGACGTCACATTGGCCAAGTCAATGTCGCGCTAAACTTGCAAAACTACTCAACTTTGACACACAATTTTCAGTACTTAATCTGATAATTTCGATTTGAAACTTTCATAAAATGTTTATAACATTATAAATTATTTGAAAAGATTGAAAAATCAATGTCGAAAATTTGGCTGCATAAGGCCTTTAAGTGTAGGTTTTAGGGTTGTTATGTATTTCCATGCTCCCTTCGCCGTTGTTTTCTAATGTTGTAATTGTTTGTTATTGTAAATTTTATGAGAATATAAAAAAAAGTTATGAAATTGGAGGCTACTGTTTCATTTTCAATCCATGAAGCTATTTATCGCTGCAAAGTAGTAAGACAAAATGGCTAACCGCTGGTTTCAGGGATCGGGCAAATTTGGTCTCCTGAAGGTCATAGCTCCATTATTTTTCGACGGATTTTCATGGAATGGTAGCAAACTTCAATTGAACATCTGAAGAGCACAATCATGCAAAAAGTTTTGTGAGAATCTTTTGCCGTTTTTTCCCAATCTTCCGACAAATGGGGCACAATTTTTTGGGACACCCTGCATAAATAAGAATACAACAGTAAGAACGCAATAATTATTTTTGGATGATATGGTCGATTGTCCAAAGAGTGTTACAATTGGCCCCAGTCTCCCCAAGGGCGCCTACCTTGTAGGAACTGTGTTTATTCCCAGTACTGATTTAGTGACCCAGTACACAGAGGCTGTCCTGTTAAGGTCAAGATGACATGAGAACAATTTTGTGACTTCAAATTCCGGTGTTGATGTAAAACGAGATTAACTGTTATACGAGATGACCAAAGGAAGCAAGACAGCGTGATTTTGTTTGGTCAACACTAACAGACGTTAGAATTTGAAAATAACTGTTTAAGAGAAAAATTAGGGGTATGCAAGATCTCCCTGCGAATCAGAAAACCTGACCTGACAGCATGTGGTGAGCAGTGGGGACTCTGGAGGGGGATCAGTGGCGGTAGCAACTTCTGTCGTTGTTGTTCTCTAGTCCGGGGTTCCTATTGTTCAGCATTATTCTAGCAGGGTACTGGAAAATTTACCTCAAACGACCGATTTTGTCTCCAGGGGCTAGAAAGCGGTGATCTCATTGGCTGACAAGCATGAAATTGGATGATTTCCGCATGCTCTGGCAACCAGTAAGGATTTGAGCCTTATCTTATACGCCATTGGACTTAGGTACAAAGAGTTCAAGTCTGACTTCTGCTTTTAAGCTGATAGTAAAGTGAGGAAGAAGCCATATTCTAACAAGTAGACCCTATCTTTCAATGTTTAAAGCTGAATTCAAAATTGAATCGATTTCTTCAGCAACCCCAACACTGCGCGTTTTTTGAAGCATTTGCCTTACATGGGCAGCCGCGAGTCCTGTTTGTGTAGCGTTTACCCATGGAGCATTGCGGACACCTTTATTTTGTAGGAAATTTTGTAGGAAATTTTTATTCGATACTACTACCTTAAGTCCTCTGCGGAGGAGCATTGCTCGCGAAGCGAGCTACCTCTCCGAAGGAGCGAGCTAGCGTAGCGCTTGATAAGATTTGCTCACTCGCTACGCTAGCTCGCTCCTTCGGAGAGGTAGCTCGCTTCGCGAGCAGTGCTCCTCCGCAGAGGACTTAAGGTAGTAGTATCGAATAAAAATTTCCTACAAAATTTCCTACAAAATAAAGGTGTCCGCAATGCTCCATGGTTTACCCTAATCCATATGGGCTTTTTTCGAGCTACCATTTATGGGTGGGGGGGTGCTTTCCACCCCCCTCTGAAAACTGCCTTAGACTCATCCGAATTCAATACAACTTGACCAAGTTATAGAACAGGTTATTTTTAGCTTGTAGCGTAATTTGGGTGTGGTTGCCACGCCTTGTGACGTCACAGTGACGTCACGAAGCTGAAAGTCTGTGAAAATCAGGCTTCCAAGTTGAATTCAAGTTTAATGAAGATTTTGCATGAACTTTATGCAGTTTTTGGTTCAGTTTGTCAACATATATGATGGTAAAGTATTATTTTATTGAAAATAACGATTTTGAAGTGATATTTAGGCAGAAATTAGCCGATTCTTATGACGTCATTTTTGCGATTAATTTATTCTATGTAAAAAGAGACCAAAGGAACCTGCAAAATGATGATTATCTTTAAAAAATGTATCATTAGAATGTTTTTTATTGAAAAAGTTCGAAAAAACTTGAAAAAAATGCTAATTAGTCCAAAATGGCGGCCAAAATGACGTCATTATCAAAAAATGCTGACATCATCAAATTCCATTGCTGATTCATTTGCAGTATAATACTTCATAATTCAATCAACTAATTCCATTGAAATCATTGAAAACAATGATTTTCTCTGCTACCTCCTTCCAAATATGGGCATGTCACGTGACCTGTGAGTCCTAATGTTCAACAATTTTTCCACCAAAATGTGGCTAATAGATAATTAGTAAAAGTCAGGGAGGCTGGGGGACGTAGCCAATGTCGTTTAAAAAGGCGGTAAATAAAACCTTGAGGGGGGTGGAATCCACCCCCCATGTGGATTAGGGTTAAGGTAGCTTCCCTACCCATTGCAGACTCAAGCAGCCAATAAAAGAGGTACTGCGAAAGGACTATTTACGTCCCCATGGCATCCTTAATTTCAGAGACTCCGGAAAGGGGCTTATTAGAGAGGGGGCCTTATTCATAAGGCCAAACGACAAATAACAGTTTGTTGGGGGTTTTTATCTCATATTTTGCGAGTCGCAAATGCACATGTTCAACGCAGTCTTTAACCCGAAACGATACGAAAGTTAACTTTTAAACTTTTTGCTAATAAATGGAAAACCCTTGCAGTGGATGCTGGTGGGAGGTGGACGCTTATCTTATATTTTGTCGTCAGAAGGGAGGGTCTTATTGGAGAAGCGATTCATAGAAACGGGGCAAAGTAGAGCCTTTGGGGGTATCTCACCAAAGGTTTAAAGTGACCTAAAATAAAATGAATCAATGCAAAAGTTATCATTTTCGATTTTATACTCTTCTAGCCTCTGATGACCGAGTTACAGAAAACCAGCAACAACAACAATAAACTTTATTCATTGTCAAAGCAATTTCCATTTGAATTTATACATCTCTGACATCTGTTTACAATTGCATGAAATGTATTGACGATCATATCTCTCGGAATAGCTTCACATTCTCTTCTGATAGCTCTTTTTAACTCGTCAATATTCCGTGGCTGTTGATTGCGTTGCACTGTCCATGTTTTATGTTTTAAATGACCCCAACCGAAGAAATCAAAAATGGCCAAGTCCGGTGATCTTGGGGGCCAGAGGAAGTCACCCCGCTTGCTGAACACTTTACCAGGAAACTAACCGCGCAGGTACTGCATGGATTCATTGCTCGTGTGTGCCGGTCCGGTGCACCATCCTGTTGCCACCAAACAGCGTTTCGATCGATCCCCTTGTTTGGAAAATCTCTCTGCACAACATTGTACCTGATTATCTTAAGGTACTCCCTTGTATTCATAATAATAATAATAATAATAATAATAATAATAATAATAATAATAATAATAATAATAATAATAATAATAATAATAATAATAATAATAATAATAATAATAATAATAATAATAATAATAATAATAATAATAATAATAATAACAATGTTTATACAGGGTAACCTCTTCAACACGCTAAGTGCTGTTATCAATGAGGGCCCTGTATCTAAAAAATACGATATAAGAGGTTACAATGATATGTTACAACAAAGAAATATCGTAGTTAGGTAAAACTGTTCACTTTCAGAAGCATAAATTTATTTCTTAGTTGTCCAAATAAAATTGTTTTAGCTTATCTTTAAAAAGAAGGAATGAGTCTTCAAATTATTTTCTGCAAAATGTGGTCCTAATATGTCACCATTCCCTTTGAATCCAAGCCATACCATTACCTGGCCTGCCCCTTGCCTTCTTCCAATGTAATGGTCATTTGGATGACCGTTTCCATATCGAGCGTATTTTACAACATTCCAATTGTTGACTTCAGAATTCAAAGAAAATACCGCCTCATCTGAGGTTACCAGGTTGGTCAGGAAGGCTCCGTCATTATTGCATTGATCTAGGAACCCATTGCAAAATTCAAGTCTCTTAGCAGGATCATTGGGAAGAAGCTCTTGTCTCTCAATCAGGACATACGGATGAAACCTGAGGTCTTTATGAACAATCCTGCTAAAAGAGCTGCGTGAAATATTCATCCCATTTCGCCTTGATGATACGACCCCATTCCTTTGGAGAGACCGTCGCACCCTCTCAACATTTTGTTCTTTGCGTGCCGTTTTTGGTCTTCCGCTATGCTCTCTATTCATATTCAAGCTTGTCCCATGCTCCTTATACTTCGCGTAATTTTTCCTGATGGTCCTTGCTGAAGGGGCTGGAATTCCATGCCAGCGGGCGTCCCAAGATCGTCTAACTTCGTAAGCATTTCAAGATGGGACATTTGCAAGCACACCCAAATCCGTTGATCCAGCGTCAACTGAACCATCTTTTGAATTGGAGAAGGGAAAACCTAAACGGAGTTGACTTTCATAAATAGGTTTTGAGGGAGTAAGAGAACGAGAGAAGAAATGCGCTGTAGTCACAGAGGACTGTATCTGAAATCGATTCAAGTCCTTTTATGATCCTATGGGAAAAAGCCCAGCACATGAATATGCATGCCAGATACCTGCAATATCCAATACTAAACTATTTCAAAAATGCAAATCCCTCACCGGTCAAGGATTTAGTTATTACTACACGGTAGTATAGTAGCAAAGTAAAAACTAACTTTTATTCCCCTGAGACTAGTTTGATTTCAGTTCTTCAAACCCAACTTTGAGTATGCTCAGCAACCAGAACGTTTGCTCGTCGTCAAGGAAAATCAATCTTCAACGCAGTCCTAACGCTGTTCATCCGGGGAATCCCCAATCATCGCGATGAAGCAGGAAGGCGTACAAACCTCTCTGGTTTGGCCTTCAACGTGAACATGAAGTGTTGTAGCTCATAACTCCATTTTTATATGATTAATTTCTTCCTATGACATGCCAAACTTTAAGTTGAAATGTCTAGCATGTAACTAGAATGAATAGAAATTGACAGATTCACATTGGTTTCCTCTGCATTCAATCAAACGTCGGAACTTTTTTTTGGGACACCCGGTAGAATGTTCAGAATTGAAGAAAAGATGAGACAACTTCAGAAAAGAATCAGTTCAAGACTAACTGAAATTGAAAACAACACAGCAGACTCTCTTCTAGGAAGAATGAATTCAACTGATAGTACCAGAAGACTGTTTGAAGCCAACAGAATTCTAGCTGGTGTAAACAAAAACAACACAACTGTCCACAGTTGTGATGGGAAGACAATACACACTGATGCAGGTAAAGCACAAGAAGCCATCAAACTTTTCAAAAAGCAAGTAACAGGTGTTAAAAACAATCTGCCTCCTTTCATAGGTGATGCAAGGCCTTTGGACTGTCCTATTACCCTTGAAGAGGTTGCTTTAGCTGCTTCAAAACTGAAAAAAAGCTTCTGGTCCTGACAACTTGCAGAATTAATTGATAAAATATGCTGACCCAGTTATTTATGATATATATGCACAAGCCATCAATGAATCATTTACCACTCAACAATACATTCCATCAATAGGAGAAGGTTTCCTTGCACCACTACAAAAGCGTGGAAAACCCAAAGGTCCATGTACTAGCTTCAGACCTCTAACACTGCTCAATGGATCAAGAAGAATGCTTAGTCTTTTGTTGTTGTTGTTGTTGTTCATTTATTTTAATTCGATATTTTACATAGCTAAACAATTATACAATATATACAAAGTTAACTAATCTAGATCGAATGAAATTAAAATGTATATGAAACTTAATGCTGAATAACATTAAAACTACTGCAGCCATTACATTTACATTCTGGGGCATTCCATTGCTTTATCAAAAGTTTAAAGCTTTTCAAGTTTTCTGCAGATTTCATTTTGATTGGTAGGTCATTCCATATTCGAGGGCCAACGGACTCAAGACTGTTTGAACCAAAAGTTACCTGATTTGGTCTTATATGTTTCAATTCACAAGGTGTAGAATATTGCGAAGATCTGAATTTGAAGAAATTTTTCATGAACGGTGGATTTAGATTGATCATTGTTTTTGTAAATTTCAATGCAAAGAGTTCTTTGAGGCGAGACTTGCATAGTACATCTTCCTGACTTTTGTCGTAAATCTTCATATGAGCTCTCATGAGCATTGTAAAGAAATCTTACTGCACGCTCCTGTAACTTTTCAATTGTATGAAGCGACTTCATGGGAGAAAAATACAAAACTAACGGACAATAATTGAAGTTAGAGCAAACAAAGCTTTGTAATAGTACCTTTTTCTGCTCAAAACCAACAAGGGCAGATTTTGTAACAATAGAATCTCAGGCTTGATTACGTATGATGCCATCTTGGTTGACTAGCCAATCAGAGAGCTCTATTTCTATGTCGTCATCTGATGATAATGGCGGAAGGAGGGGTTTGCTGTGGAGAAAATCACACCCTCATTTTTCCTCACGACGAAAATATACTTCCGCAAAAACTCAAAAATTTTTGCACACGTATAGAATGAGAAATTTCACATACTTTTTAATAGGGATAAGAATGAAATTTGATATCCCAGTTAATTCGCGGAAGGTGCTGCGTGCGTTTGCTTATGAAAGGTGTCCCACAACCTTCATTACGATTCATTTTGTAACGACATGGGTAACTACACGTATCACTCAATTATCAGCAGATCGTTTTATTCACTTTTCTAATAATCTAGCACGCTGCATGCATTGCGTCTTGTTGTTTTTGCAAACGAAAACTTTTCAGCAATCAGTCTTTGTGCTCGGTGATTCGTAAATTTGTTCGTTGTTGCTACATGCGTAAAACACGTATCACTCAATTCCCAGAAGATTGTTTATTCACTTTTTGAATTATTTGGAACACTGCTTGCCTCGCATTTGGCTGGTTTTCAAAAGAATACTTTTACCAGAAGCGTAGAAATAGGTTGACCAACAAAGCAGTCAATCTTTCGCAGTATGCGTTTTTGTAGACAATAGATTTGGAAATCTTTCGATTTGGTTTTCGCATTCAGTATAAAAGCCAAAATTGTGTCAAGTTGCCTTCGCATTTGGACATTGAAGGCAAAGCAGAAAGGCGTGGTAAAGATCTGGCATTTCGTAAGGTTTTGCGATTTCTTTCACAAGACTACGGTGAGACCTGTCCTGTTTTTCTATTTCTAACGGCCTGTAGCAATGTCTGATAATTCCAGTAGAACGTTTTAGCACACTATGATTGGGAAAACGTGGATTTAGGATTCAAGACTTCCATGATGTGTATTCGATATTGCCTAAGCCAATCGCAATTTATGCAAGCAAAAGACTTAGCATTTAGCCTACAAATTCTTATTTCAGGTAAACCAGCATCCAGTGTTTCTTCAAACCGCTCCTTTGATTTGAATTGCATTTCAATTGGTCATGTCTTTGTCACTTTGCCTACAAAGGGTGCTCAACCTGGCTTGCTTTCAACCAGCTTATTATCCCAGAATCTTTTCTCTGACCAAGATGTCTGTTTCCAGTGTTTTTGTAGTTATGTTCTAGGCTATATTAATGTTATGTTCATTGGATACGGGAACAGGCTCGAAATGTCGCGTTTTTGGCATCTCAGCTACTTCTATGATGCTAAGATAATTTATTTATCATTTGGTCGTTTAATTGTTTAAGAACCACATGCAACATATTTTTGTATTTTCCAGGCTACCTATATTTTGTTGATTTACTTCCTAATGTGGATCCTTTGGGAGCATTTTGCTCCTGTTTGTTTCAGCTGAAGAAATAGTCATTGGAATGCAATAAACTATGAGGTGTCACCAATAAAGTTTCGATTTTTGGGCGGGGTTTAGTATTTTGATAGATCCTCCCAGTCATGCTTGCATTTATTCGTTGCTTGCCTTGTGTTTTTGGGAATAATCCCAAAATCAGCAATCCGTAAACAGATTTATTACCGGCCATTATTTCCAATTGATGTAATAGCGTTTGAAACTTTTAGATTCTAACATGACGGTCGTGTACTGCTTTAGAATGGCACTTGCAACTTTGTTAAAGGCAATGTCTCCGTGTGAGTTCAGCCGCGTAAACACTCTGGTCGAAATTATGCTGACATGATGCTGACGAAGAGCCTTGAGGGATGCGGTGATTGGCAGAATTTGACGGACCACATGCAGGCTAAGGTTTCAGCTTCGGAAGTGCAACGGCAAGTAGGTCATCACTTAGATCACTCTTTGCCCGTAGTAAGCTTCATTACAAAGGTGTTCACATGGAATATCACGTAAAATTGACATGCCCCCGCGGTGCTGTGGTGCTTGTATGTACGCATTGCCTTTGAGATAACTTTTAAGCCGTAAGAAAAAGTTCACTGTTTACTGCATTTCATATTCTGGGTTATTGTGAAACAGTAGAGCTGATGCGTTTCTTGTTTCATTTTCAGGTCTTTCACAGGAATGCACCATCGACAAAACTATAGTCTTTGATATTAACTGGAAGCAACTGCTCAGCAATCACCAGTAGCCACAAAGCAAGGCTTCTCGTTGCACTAGATCTGCAATCTGCATGTGATGAACTATTACTAGAAGTAGGGATGAAAAGATTAGCAACGGCTGGTGATCGTGCTTTTGTAAATGTTGCCCCTTTCCTTTGGAACAGACTCCCCTATTCGGTTAGAGCTTGTAACACAGTTGAAACTTTTAAATCTCGTTTGAAGACCCATTTATTTGAACAGTATTTTATTGAATGAATTGTTTAACTTGAATTTTTAATGAAACTTTGTAAACTTTTGTATTTTTAATCATATTTTAATTAGTCTTAGTGTTTTTGATTGTAATGCGCCTATGAGCCCTGCGGATATAAGTGCTTTTATTATTATTATTATTATTATTATTATTATTATTATTATGTAAACTAAACCACCATCATGTATAAACAGAAAATAAAATATAAAAACACCACTGTTTATTTGAAAACGTTTCGATAAAAATCTTCTTCAGTTAAACTAAACCAGAGGACAGCCGAGTATTTATACATTTTAAAAATCTTATTTACATGACAATATATTTACACAACCTAAGCAAAAATCATGCCAAATTATATTACAAACAATGAAATAGCATTTACCGCCACCACTGTTAAAAGAAAGTTTTTAAGTTTTAGATGACTCCCAGTAAACAACCATTTTGGATATATGCGTGGCACCATTAACTAGCACACCTGGGACTGGAAACTCTTCTGTTATTGGAGCCAAGACCTTTGAGAAAAGACACCCGCCCAATAGCCCTCTAAGGATTTGCAGAACAGCTAAAAACTATTTTAGCTAATGCTAAATCCCAGATGGCAAGGTAGGGGATTCCACCCTACCACCATGTGCGTAAAAACACAAAGCCAAAGGTTGGAGTGCCCCACCCATGCAGATCCTAGCTTCTAAATGTAACGATAGAATTTATGCCGACCCGCAAGCAAACATATCGAGTTCAATATCTGCTGCTCTTTCGTTCAGGCCAGCAGGTGAAAACGTACCAAGTTTGTATTGCCAAAACAACTCTTTCCTACGAAGGGAAAAGACATTATCTGCCCCATCGATTATCCTAATACTAACCGAAAAGTTACCCCCATGTTGTTCCTCGAAAAAATGGCTGAAGAAACCAGCCTGTGGAACGGGCTTTCCCGTCGCCAGACTTCCCTCGTTATGTTTGCGTGCATATGTCCTAAAATACGATTTGTAGACATTGAACCTTTGTCGAAACTTGTTTTTGGTGCTGCCAATATATTTTTTATTGCAGCAGTCACATTGCAACATGTAAACCACACTTTCTGTATTGCAATGATAGGCCCCCGAAAATATTTTGAATGTCCTTGAATCATTTGCATTTGCAAAAGTATCCCCCTCTCGTATCAAAGGACATATTTGACAATTTCTTCTACCGTTACATTTAAATGTTCCCCTTTCCACCAACTCCTCCTCTAATGGTTGCAGTTTTGCCCTAACCAAATTATCCTTGAGACTTTTTGCTTTCCTAAAAGATACAAAAATTTTGTCTTTGAAAAGATTCCTGTGTTCCGCATCCGCAAAAAGGATATTCTGAGATTGGCTTAAAACTTCGTACACCTTATGCAAAGCTGGATGATATGTTAAGACCAATGGGATCCGTGTGTCCTCCTTTGGTTGTTGTTGCCGGGAAAGTAAGGAAGCACGATCCAACCCTATAACCCTGTCCACCTGCCCATCTATGTCCCCCTCTGTATAACCCCTATCCAAGAGCCAAGTTTTTAGGTCTGTAACCCTGCTTTCAAAAAACCTATCTTCTGAACAAATACGGCGCATTCTAAGGGCTTGACTATACGGTATACCCCTTTTAGTATGATTCGGATGACATGAAGTACGATGGAGGAGTTGGTGAGTGTCGGTCGGTTTCGAATATAAATCCGTGATCAGTTTTGTACCCTCTCTAATAACCTGCACGTCTAGAAAATTAATCTTTTCTTTGGACCATTCTGCGGTAAATTTTATAGAATGATGTGCCCTATTAAGAAAGGTAATGAATTCCGAAAGTTTTTCTTCCCCGTGCAACCAGACCAAAAATATGTCGTCTATAAAACGCCACCAAAGACATGGTTTGTATTGGGCCTCTCCGAGTAGCTTCTCCTCTAATGCAGCCAAAAACAAAATAGCATATGATGGCGCACACTTAGTACCTATTGCCGTCCCCCTAAGTTGTTGAAAGTGTGACCCATTGAATTCGAAGAAATTGTTCTTAAGCACCAACTCAGCTAGTTCTACGAGAGAATTTGTTGAGACCGACTGATCTTCTCGACCGTCCAGGGCAACCCGAAGAGCTTCCAGTCCCTCATCATGTGGTATGCTCGGGTAAAGACCAACCACATCAACCGTGCAAAGAATAGCATTCTCGGGAAGCTCGTCGAGACTAGCAATCTTCTGCAAAAAATGGTTGGTATCCTTTATGTACGACCTGACGTTTTTAGCCAATGGTTGTAAGTGATGATCCAAAAACTGAGATATGTTCTCCGTATAAAACCCACAGTTTGAAATAACAGGCCTACCAGGAACGCTATTCAGCCGCTTATGAATTTTAGGTAGTAAATAAAATCTTCCTAATCTGGGATTATTAACCAATAAGTACTCTAATGTCTTGTCGTCAATATCATCTCGTTCTCTAATATTATCAATCGCATTATCAATTATCTGCTGTAAGTGCTCCGAAGGATCGCTATCAAGCTCTGCATATACTGCAGTATCCCCTAGCTGACTTTGGGCCTCTTTGATATAATCTTCTCTATCCCATACTACCACCCCAGACCCCTTGTCAGCCTCCTTGATAACAATCGTCCGGTCAGACTTAAGATTGTCTAAAGCTAATTTCTCTTCCCTACTAATATTACTAAAATTGTTACCTTCCACAGAAATCTTCATAATCTCATCCTCTAACTTAGATAAATACACTTCAATGGCTACATCCTTGTTTCTAGGGTTAAATTTACTACGAGGTTTAAATGTCGGGTACTCTGAAAAGCTATCCGACTCTCTGAAATGCCACTTTAGTCGGAGACGCCTCCCAAAGTTCTCTAGATCAATCTTAATTTGAGAGAAATCAATTTCCTTAGGTGTAGCTACAAATTTTAAACCTTTTGATAATATAGATATTTCTGATTCAGTTAACGCCCTCTTTGAGAGGTTGATTACCTTGTCATTTTCAAAACGACCTTCGATTCGTCCGTTTGAGTCCATTTTAACGTCAAAGTCTCTCTGCGATACATCTGCACTTATATCTTCGTTCTCTTCGTTCGTACTCTCTCCTCTTGTCCTTGTTATTCTTTCTATATCAGGTTGCTGGTTATCAAAATCATCTTCAAGCAGGTTCCTGTGGATTTCTGCAAAGTCTATTTGATGTGGAGCTGCCAGTGAATCTCGAAATGATGCCAAATTATTTCCATAATCAAAACTTCCCAAATCACCCTCTACCAAATTCGAAAAATCGATCCCCAAAAGTAACGCTTTTAATTTCTTTCTTCTTCGAGCTTTCAGCGCTTTTTCAATCTTGGCAACATGTTCACAGAGATCCTGCAGTGTGCCTTTGACTTCCTTTATATTGTAAACTTCAGTGATGAAATCGGTAATTTTATTCCAAAATGTGACCCGAAGTTCTATGCCCACTTCATGATATTCTTTGATAAGTGCCCCTACAAGATCTTTCTCTGCATTAAACAAGATATTGTCCCATTGAAGCTGGAAATGTTGCGACTTTTTCCCAATTTGTGGCCGCTTCTTTAGTTTCAGACCGTTCGGAATAACATTGTAAACAAAACAAATCTTTAGGAATAACCAGTTGCTAAAATATCGCGTGATTTTCTCAGCCAGGTTGAAAATTTCTCTTTTTCTAGACGTGCAGGTTATTAGAGAGGGTACAAAACTGATCACGGATTTATATTCGAAACCGACCGACACTCACCAACTCCTCCATCGTACTTCATGTCATCCGAATCATACTAAAAGGGGTATACCGTATAGTCAAGCCCTTAGAATGCGC
The DNA here is from genome assembly GCA_039566865.1 of Aurelia coerulea. Taxonomy (NCBI): domain Eukaryota; kingdom Metazoa; phylum Cnidaria; class Scyphozoa; order Semaeostomeae; family Ulmaridae; genus Aurelia; species Aurelia coerulea. The sequence continues at coordinate 12,267,724 of CM076949.1, read as the reverse complement.
CGTATTTGTTCAGAAGATAGGTTTTTTGAAAGCAGGGTTACAGACCTAAAAACTTGGCTCTTGGATAGGGGTTATACAGAGGGGGACATAGATGGGCAGGTGGACAGGGTTATAGGGTTGGATCGTGCTTCCTTACTTTCCCGGCAACAACAACCAAAGGAGGACACACGGATCCCATTGGTCTTAACATATCATCCAGCTTTGCATAAGGTGTACGAAGTTTTAAGCCAATCTCAGAATATCCTTTTTGCGGATGCGGAACACAGGAATCTTTTCAAAGACAAAATTTTTGTATCTTTTAGGAAAGCAAAAAGTCTCAAGGATAATTTGGTTAGGGCAAAACTGCAACCATTAGAGGAGGAGTTGGTGGAAAGGGGAACATTTAAATGTAACGGTAGAAGAAATTGTCAAATATGTCCTTTGATACGAGAGGGGGATACTTTTGCAAATGCAAATGATTCAAGGACATTCAAAATATTTTCGGGGGCCTATCATTGCAATACAGAAAGTGTGGTTTACATGTTGCAATGTGACTGCTGCAATAAAAAATATATTGGCAGCACCAAAAACAAGTTTCGACAAAGGTTCAATGTCTACAAATCGTATTTTAGGACATATGCACGCAAACATAACGAGGGAAGTCTGGCGACGGGAAAGCCCGTTCCACAGGCTGGTTTCTTCAGCCATTTTTTCGAGGAACAACATGGGGGTAACTTTTCGGTTAGTATTAGGATAATCGATGGGGCAGATAATGTCTTTTCCCTTCGTAGGAAAGAGTTGTTTTGGCAATACAAACTTGGTACGTTTTCACCTGCTGGCCTGAACGAAAGAGCAGCAGATATTGAACTCGATATGTTTGCTTGCGGGTCGGCATAAATTCTATCGTTACATTTAGAAGCTAGGATCTGCATGGGTGGGGCACTCCAACCTTTGGCTTTGTGTTTTTACGCACATGGTGGTAGGGTGGAATCCCCTACCTTGCCATCTGGGATTTAGCATTAGCTAAAATAGTTTTTAGCTGTTCTGCAAATCCTTAGAGGGCTATTGGGCGGGTGTCTTTTCTCAAAGGTCTTGGCTCCAATAACAGAAGAGTTTCCAGTCCCAGGTGTGCTAGTTAATGGTGCCACGCATATATCCAAAATGGTTGTTTACTGGGAGTCATCTAAAACTTAAAAACTTTCTTTTAACAGTGGTGGCGGTAAATGCTATTTCATTGTTTGTAATATAATTTGGCATGATTTTTGCTTAGGTTGTGTAAATATATTGTCATGTAAATAAGATTTTTAAAATGTATAAATACTCGGCTGTCCTCTGGTTTAGTTTAACTGAAGAAGATTTTTATCGAAACGTTTTCAAATAAACAGTGGTGTTTTTATATTATTATTATTATTATTATTATTATTATTATTATTATTATTATTTATTATTATTATTAAATAAAATAAAAACAAAAGCAAAAGTGCCCATCAGCACACAAAATCAAAATGTTGTAAACGAAGAACGAAAAGTCTTTTCTAAGTTTTGTAAAATTGTTCGTCAGCTGAACGGCGATGGTTCGGTTTTCCCTACGTCAGAATTGACTTGGCTAAGATTTGTGGGTAGTTTAAGTAACACTTTTGAAGCTTCGGGTTTTGGAGTTCATCTCTCCAAGTAAGATCGTTGAAAATGGAGATAAATGGAGCTGAAGATCCATGTTTGGGTTGTTTGAGTATTTCCCTAGTTTTTAGGGCTTCGACTGTAGCCCAACTTCGTGCAGCCTGTGATAATCAAAGCCTGGTATCAGAAAGTTCTTTATGCGAAAAGGTTCACGTAAATTGGGAAGAATTCATAAGCTCTGTATTTCAGCTCTGTATTTCATATGAGCTGTTTATGGTACATCATTTCTATGTTTCGTTTTAAGCAACTAATTTTACATTTTTACATCTGAAATTCAAAGAGAATGGAAACGAATCTTAATTATCAGCGACATTTTTGTTGAGAGACAAAAGAAATCCGGGCATTGTTTGATAAGATTAAGGTTGTCCAAAAACTGGTCAGAGCTGTATCACAGGGCTTTGCTGAGTAAGGGTTTGTCCTGTAACTCTAAAAGAACATACTCATCTGTTCAGGAAAGATTGTTTAAAATTTTGGGACATCTTTGGTTTGCAAAACGACAATGCCTTAGTTATTCCTGCTTCTACGGTAATTGGCTATTATGTTAAGATTGGTTGCTATTTTAAGTGCACTTGTTAAGCTTCAAGTATCGAGTTTATCTCCCAGTAGGATAGGTAGTTGCATGTTCAAAATGGAGCTGAAGATCCACTGTTGGATTTTTCGAGAATTCCCCTATTTTTAAAAGGCTTACGCCAAGTACAACTTGCAAACAGGCTGTAGAAACTTCTTATAACACCATTTGTTCTTGTACCATCTGATTTAGGGAAAATTTAATGGTTGTATGTTGTGGGCTGCTTGTGGTACAGCATTCTTTACTTATTAAGAAGTGATGAATCTACTACGGTCTACGCTTCCTGAAGCTTTAAAGGGGGAACAGGTCTTCACGGTCCTTCTCAAGGCCCACTGTTTATTTGAAAAGACTCAAGACCCTTGTCTAAGAAAGTGTTAAACCATAGACTTCAAAAGGCACTAACCACTGTAACGCTAAAGGTTACTACACGTACTATTTTTATAGGAGACCGCTTATAAGAAACGGAAGGCTCAATTTTTTTCGAAAGTTAAAAAAACATCCCTACCTGAATTGAAAAAGCTAAGAAACTTTCGTAATTTGCAAAATGTTTTGTCAGTGTACAGTTAGAGCGATTCTTTGGAAATTATTCTGAGTGCAAATTATGTTATTTACTGGTTTTTGAGATCTTACTAAGTAATTTGGGAGCCCTCTTAACAAAGCTGAATTAGTTCTACACTTCCAGCATTGTGAGTATATGAAACACATAAACTGTTGCTAGCAAAATGGCGCAAAACTTTAAGAAATTTCCTACCAGCATCGGACCTTAGTTTCTTAGAAAAAAAACCGATTTATTATATTTGTTCTTTTTGTGGCTGTTGTCCACGTTAATGTGACATTGATACCTCACGTATGTGCTGGGTTGCTTATGAAACTTATGTTTTGGTTAAGATAAGTAAAGACTACTGTGCATGTCTTCTGTGTGCTAATCTATTGAAGACTAGTGGCAATCATGCTAATTTAATGGCTGATTATCGAGAAGAAGGTTAATCATCGACAGTAGATGTTTATCCAAAGTTAATTTGGTGCCATTGAGTTGGTTGTTGCCTAAAGTTTACAAAGTTAATTGGGTACCATTGAGTTGGTTGTTGCCCAAAGTTAATAAAGTTGATTGGGTGCCATTAAGTTGGTTGTAGCCCAAAGTTAATAAAGTTAATTGGGTGCCATTAAGTTGGTTGTAGCCCAAAGCGAATTAGGCATCCGTTGAGATGAGATGGTTGCCTGGTGAGCATTGAGATGAGATGTTTACCTTAAGTTAAGTTAATGAAATAGCCACCCATGAGGTGGTTGCCTGTTTTTATGGCGGAAGATAATTGAAATAACCATCAAGATGAGGTGAGTCCCAGTTTAGAGGGTTGTAAAGGGTATTTCGTGAAACGCGATCTGCAATATTTTTGGCCACATTTTCTTCTCGTGAAACGCGAAAAGCCAGTGTTTATTGACTTTAAACGCGTAAACGCTATATTCTTTGTGAAATTGAACATTTTATTTTCGTGATTCGTGATCCTCACCCCCTTTACCATCCTCTGTTTATGGTGGATTAATATCAAATTCAGATAAATTTACAACAACAGCAATGGAAGATGATTGCACGGCCCACTATAAATCAGTCCTTTGACTGACATGGCCACCGTGCCTAAAGAAGTTAAAATCAAATCAAATCAAATCAAATCAAATTGGAATCATGTTAGAATGGCCATCGAGATGAGGTGGTTACCTGTTTATAGCGGCGTTTTGGCAATCGTGTGAGTTTAGATGTTGCCTTGCAAATGTTTTTTCACCTCTCGCAGGACGATAAAACAAAGAAATCTTACTCAGTTTTCTTCGTTTATAGTGGCATTTTGGCAATCGTGTGAGTTTGGATGTTGCCTTGCGAATGTTTTTTCACTTCTCGCAGGACGATAAAACAAAGAAATCTTACTCAGTTTACTTTGTGCTTAAAACTAAAAGCAAATTTTATCTAAAGAGGCAAAGCCGTGCTTAAAACTAAAAGCAAATTTTATCTAAAGAGGCAAAGCCGAGCTGGCCGAGCCAAACAAGAAATGCCAGCATGGGATGTTCTCTCATCTTCGGTAGGGGTCCAGGAGGCTACATTCTTTTTCTCGGATATTTGGGGGTTGGGGGAACACATGTGTTCTGTGGTGGAGAAAAAATCAAAACATTTTTCTCTAACCCCCAACTATTTCGGTTGCTGCGGGAGTGTACATTTGACCAGTGCATTTGAAATCCCAAACTTTGGCCCCGGTGATGAGAGAACACTGCCATTGGTATCTGGCAACTGGCAAATTTTACATTTGTGATTGTTCATATCTGAGGGGCCACACTATTTTTTTCTGAAGCAAGAATTAAATAGGGATAAGAATGAAATTTTGTATCCCAGTTAATTCGCGGAAGGTGCTGCGTGCGTTTGCTTATGAAAGGTGTCCCACAACCTTGATTACGATTCATTTTGTAACGACATGGGTAACTACACGTATCACTCAATTATCAGCAGATCGTTTTATTCACTTTTCTAATAATTTAGCACGCTGCATGCATTGCGTCTTGTTGTTTTTGCAAACGAAAACTTTTCAGCAATCAGTCTTTGTGCTCGGTGATTCGTAAATTTGTTCGTTGTTGTTACATGCGTAAAAACATGTACCACTCAATTCCCAGAAGATTGTTTATTCACTTTTTGAATTATTTGGAACACTGCTTGCCTCGCATTTGGCTGGTTTTCAAAAGAATACTTGTACCAGAAGCGTAGAAATAGGTTGACCAACAAAGCAGTCAATCTTTCGCAGTATGCGTTTTTGTAGACAATAGATTTGGAAATCTTTCGATTTGGTTTTCGCATTCAGCTTAAAAGCCAAAATTGTGTCAAGTTGCCTTCGCATTTGGACATTGAAGGCAAAGCAGAAAGGCGTGGTAAAGATCTGGCATTTCGTAAGGTTTTGCGATTTCTTTCACCCGCCCACCCACAACCTAACCTAAACTCGTACCATGCTCCTTTATTTCATGACAGGGATGTCTGTCTCTGCCATTGACATTGAGTGCACTGGTTTGTGGAGAAAAAATCTAAACATTTTTCTCTAACCCCCAACTATTTCGGTTGCTGCGGGAGTGCACATTTGACCAGTGCATTTGAAATCGCAAACTTTGGCCCCGGTGATGAGAGAACACTGCCATTGGTATCTGGCAACTGGCAAATTTAATATTTGTGATTGTTCATATCTGAGGGGCCACATTATTTTTATCTGAAGCAAGAATTAATTGGCACTAAGCTCTGGGTCTTCTGCTCTTTGCGCGATCGCTCGCTCTAGACATACTTTTTTGCACGTCTTCCACGCCCCTCCGACGGCTATGCCCAAACCCAACAAATCACACTTCTTGATCAAAAGCAACGATGTGACATCAATTGCGCTGCCAGCAGATGAAAGATATATTTTAAGAAAGAGTTCTATCAATTTCCAACATCAACCTTCCGAATCGGTGGACAAGCCAGAATCGAGAGAAGAACCTCAGAAATTTAATTCTTTGACGACGATGAGTGCCCTACCCTGGGTACCAGACGTCTGGTACCAGGGTATGAGTGCCCCAGCAGGATTTCAGGGAGTCTCCTCGAGCCAAAATGCTTGATACTGCAACACTTCTCACTGTACGACTAGCCTCCATCGCAACATTAACTATTTCCTTTGCTATTTCTTCTGACTCATCGCTTCTTAAATTGTTTGTTCCACAGTGAATGTTGTTGCTTTTGTTCTAAATGCACGTCCTCGTTTGGCATTCTTTTCTTTGGTGCTGTTGTTTTTGAGCCTGCAAACGCATGAGTACGAATTATTTGATCTCGAAGGAGATCATCATTCTCTAAAGTGTCTCGCGTGGGCATACCATTTTTCTTCGTACATAAGACCTGCGTTGCTATTTCCTGCCGCATTCTGACAGATCGTTTTGGGAATTGCCATATATTTTGTCCACTGTGAATACCAATCTCTTTCTGTTGAGATGAAGACCAGGCTCTTTCCATTAGGACACCCCAAGGCTACCTTTTTCTGATTTTCTTTAAAGTGAATGAATGTTATTCATGCGAAGCATGAATTTAATTAATTTCGCGAAGGAGCGCCTTTGAAACCATTCATCAGTTTCTGCAAATTCTCTCGATACAAAACCCAATCTCGAACGTAAATCGTCTGCTGATTCAATAATTTTAAAAAATGCCTTTCAAAGCAAAGGACATCGATCACAAAGAGAAAGAACATAATTTTCTAGCTAACAGCATTCTGCCTACAAAAGGGTATTAAGAAAGCACTGAATAAAATATCAAGACACAGGCAAATTTTATTACTCAACATACCCCTTCGCAACCATTCAATCTATATTTCAATGAAATGATGCAAGTAATATGGGATTCCCTGCCATTGAATGTATCAGCCAATCAACATAAAAGGCGGGAAAACGTAGCTCACCACTGTCCAATCAGTAACCAGGGCAGGAAAGCTTAACCAATCAGAGCCGTCGTTCTGCTGCACAATATATCGTTTATCAGATTGCTAGTAGGTCTAAATTTTGAAGCAATCAAGCAAAGTCACTCTTGCTTCGAATTCTCAAAACAAGATGCCGCCAATTCGAAGAAGCAGGAGAGACTCAACGAGAGCGAGCACTCAAGCTAGTGGTGCCGCCAATAACGAAAATCCCAGCCCTCCCACCCGGATTGCTTTATGTAAAGCATATGGTGTAGAATTCGTGTAATCGTATTAGGCTTTCGAAGGACATTTATAAAACGAGATATGTATAACCAATGATGCTGGTAGAACTTAAAAAAATTTGTTTATTCTTGTTACGAGTTTCGCTTTAAATTTTCTGAGGCCAGCAGGGGAGGCAATTGTCCTAAAATGCCTAATTTTGCCTAGACTTCGAAAATTCGCGCACGTATTGTCTCTTAAACTTTAAAAGAAAACATTCTCGTAAAATCCACTTAGATAGGCCCTTAACCTGTCTATGGGGATTTACAGGCACATCCGTGAATGGACCCTTACCCATTCCGGACCCCGCCTGAATATGGGCTGTTTTTTCTGAAACCCCATCAGATAGACCCATACCTAGCTGATGGGGCAGGCACATCCGTGAATGGACCCTTACCTAGTCCGGACCCCGCCTGAAAAATTCGAGCTGCGATGTATAGACAGACCCTTACCTGTCTTGCATCGTCGGCAACCCGTGGGACAATTGCCGCCTTCGTTGCGTCTCCAATACCTCCATTTAACTAGAACTTAGACGAACAGTAGTATGTAGCATTTTAGAATGTTAGATAAAGTTGGAAAAGAAATGCTTGTCCTTAGCTTTATCCTGCTGGGAATGCACAACGAAAACCCTGAGAGTGAAAACGGAAAGATCAGATTTAGGCCATCGTCAAAAGTTTTCGCGGATGAGACCAAATTAACCTGAGATATATAGCGCTTGTCCATAAATAGGACAAAGAAACACCTAATCCCTCTATTGCTTTCTTCAGCATTGCTTTTATTCGCCACGAGCTGGATTATAAACTACAGTAAGCTATTTATAAATCTATGAGATTTCATCTTTTAACTCAGGTTATTCACTTTAAAATTTTGACTTTCTTTAAAATGTGGCTGGATATCTTTTTTGCATTATTTGTACTAAAACTTTGTTGTTCTCTGGGAATCCTCCAACAAGGTTTGTGGCTCTGGGAAGATAGGCACTAAGACCCCGTTTACACTATGCCAGTACGAAATGAATACGGCATGAAACTGTGCCGTATTTGTTTTTCTGTCAAAACGGAATCTCCGTTTACACTATACCGGCACGAAATGAATACGATAGGTTTTGACCATGCGCAGAGTGAGGATTGGTCAAGGCGCATGTTCTCATTTGCCAGATTATCGCCTCGATGTGAATCCGACATGAAATGATGCCGTATTCGCCGTTTACACTATGCCGGTTTAGCGACGAAGCCAGTTAGCATGCCGTATTCATTTCGTGCCTTATTCAAGTAAAAACTATGCCGGCATAGTGTAAACGGGAGGCCAATACGGCACAGTTTCATGCCGTATTCATTTCGTACTGGCATATTGTAAACGGGGTCTAAATCCTTACTGGCTGACACAATTGACACGTGGCACGCTCTAAACCAATCAAATGGGGCGAAAAACCAACCAGGAAATTTGAAATATCAGATTTAGGCCCTTTTTGGACGATTTACCACCCTTCGCCAAAATATCATTCGACAGAAGGGAAATGAAGATTTTCAAACAATTTCTTCACAGACCTATTCCCAATGCCATAATGCAGAGTTAAGCAAGGGCGCTACTAATTATTTAAAAATTTGAAGAAATGCCAAAACTTTGAATTCGACCTGCTGAAAGCAAGGACCGGCATTCATGAATTTATACAAGGTTTTTGACTGATGTAATTGTCGATTCCCACTCATAATCTCGCAAAAATGACAGCAGAATAGGATAAAGGCACGAGGGCAAGTTTTATCGAGGAAGACATCACTAAGTCGTTCGTTCTGACCGCGTTCGATGTTACAGTTCTTGCCATTCTGGAACGTGGAGAGTAAACATATTTGTTATTTATTCAAAGTTCATTGGAATCGTATGCTATTTGACGATGGCTGGCATATATGTGGCTGAACACTGACGTTTTCGCACTCCTTTTGTTGGGGGGCCTTGTTGGAAGAAGAAATGTGAACGATTTGTTGGAGAAACTGGCAGTAGATTGCGGTTCAAAAAGTGGAATTTTGCTATCAAAACCAGTTCGTTTATCATTTGTGCTTGCTTCACGATTTTGACTAGTTGTCCTTTTTTTGCAAGATAGAAATGTACTCTCAAGTGCCGAATAAACGTGGGGGGGGGGGGTGTGAGAATGATCGGGGGGGGGTTGGAAATGGTTCAATATAATAATAATCGGGGGGTTGGAACAATCGGGGAGGTTGGAAAAATTGAGAATAGTCGTTTTTCGTTTTCTTAGTAAAACTTCCTTTCTTTAGTGCTCACTTAGTGCTCACTTCCTTTCTCGCGTGCGGGTCAGACAAACGAAGGAGAATAAAGTTAATAAATACAGTAAGTACATTTGCTTAGCAGGAATTATTAAAAAAATATGTTCACTATTATTTCTATTTTTCAAGAATTAATAAAAGGGGGGGTTGGAATAAAAGTGGGGGGGTTGGAAAATTTTTCAAAAATTAATAAGCGGGGGGGGGGAACGATTATTCGGTACTTGAGATTAAGTACCTTTTACTTCACCTCTTATTTATAACGACGGTTTGGTTTTTTGGGCCCATCCGTACAGTACAATTTTTCCCGTTGTTCATTCTACCCTCAGCATTGAATCTTGAATATCTCCGGAGGTATTTATGTCAGTTTCAAACTGAAAAAAGATCCAGATAGTGCTCTAAATTTGGCATCTTTTGGAGAAGTTTTGAAGATACTTCAACACACAGAAGGAGACCTTCGAATCAAAATGTTTAGTCTCCTTGAGTATGCGTTTCAGTCATCAATTAGATGTTTACTATGACAAACTACAGTGACAATGAGGTTGAATTCAAAGTTTTGGCATTTCTTCAAATTTTAAAATAATTAGTAGCGCCCTTGATTAACTCTGCATTAGGGCATTGGCAATAGGTCTGTGAAGAAATGTTATGAAAATCTTCATTTCCCTTCTGTTAAATGATATTTTGGCGAAGGGTGGTAAATCGTCCAAAAAGGGCCTAAATGTGAGATTTCAAATTTCCCCGTTGGTTTTTAGCTCCATTTGATTTGTTTAGAGCGTTTCACGTGTCAATTTTGTTAGCCAGTAAGGATTTAGTGCCTATCTTGGCTCTGGGGCACCTGTCGAGGCTTCAAAACGGAAGCTTGCGAAAAAGTTCCATGCAAGTTATGTCTTCAGCTTATTCAATCATTTTTTCGAAAATAATTATTTTCAATCCATAATTTTCATCTTTTAATGATTTAGTTTCTTTCTCCAACCTCTCTGTCTTAACCATTAGCTCAACGTATTTTTCGTCTATCACTTTGATCCTATGTCTATTTCTTCTTTCAGCATCCTTCTCTCTATCCTTTTCCTTTAACTTAGCTTCAATTCCTTCCAATTTTCTCTCAATCTCATCCAAACGAATAGCAGTATGATCTGTCCCTAATTGTTTTGACTCCTCTTTTTCCGGCATCTCCATGTCGCTGTCCGTAACCTCTGACTCGTCACTTTCACTATAATTTGACAGACTTTCGTCATCTTCTGTTTCACCTTCCTCCTGTTCTGCCTTGTCTGCTCTTTCTGTCAATTCAGTTCTTTTAATTCCATTTCCTTTCCTCATCATTCGATATTTTCCTCGCTTTTTCTCTGATTTCATCTCTATCCACGGCGGACCCGCCGCCATTACGTGAAACGTTTCTCGAGTTTTGATTTTCGTCCACGTCTTGCATTTCATGTTCGGAGGCTATTTCTACTTCACAACTTCACCCATGACATGTTTTCTTTTATCTTTAATGATTCACGACCAGGCGTGCTTGGTATCTTTTATTTTTCTTGTTTTCAGCATGTAATTCAATGACATTCGAACCACGTTTTCATATAGGCCGTGTGTTTTGTGAAGTGCCATGCAGATCTTCGTCGACTCGGTGCGCTTTCTTTTGTCTTGCAACTTTCTTATTTCCATAAAAATCAACTCTTCCAATTCAGCTTCTCCTAATATTATTCCTGAGCCAGTCTCAATCACTTCATTTTCAAATGCAGAAGCCATATCAAGATTTTCAGGTAACAGAACTCAAAATGCGACCGATCTCGACTCCAGATTGCACAGCTATTTGTATGCAATTAGTTGTGTGCAACAGTCTTATTACTTTGAGGAGAATTCAGCAAAAAATTGATGATTACATCATGGCTTGGTAAAGTGGATACAAACAGGGTAGAAGCTGTTCAGATATAGTATGGGCACAAAGAATGATGATATCAATTGTGATGAGAAAAAGATTGGCATTTAACAAAATGGGGATCGATATGAGTAGGGCATTTGATACTGTCAAAAGATCAACAATTATTGACCCTCTGTATGATAGAGGCTGTAGTTCAGATGATGTACGTCTTGTTCAATATTTATTATCAAATACAAGACTTAAAATCAAAGTTAACAACTCTCTGTCGAAAGATTTTGAAAGCTTTTTAGGTGCCTTTCAAAGTGACAGCCTGTCTGGAAAAATTTTCACACTCAACAACGAACCGTGGCGGTCAAGTAAATCATTAGAATCATTACTGTGCTCTGAAAAATATATTACAATGCGCTGCATAAAGGGTGAGGCTGCGTTCAGAAAATTCGAAAAAGTCGGGCTGACAAGAAAACAGATTTCGCTTGATAGGAAGCTGAGACTCTATGAAGCTCAAGTGGTATCAGTCATGCTTTACAATTCAAACAGCAGGTCTGCGGCAAAAACCTCTCTCAAAAAGCTAGATGTCACACACAGGCGACATCTCAAAAGGAATACTCAACATCAGATATCCAGGAATGATCAGCAATAACACTCTGTACAAAAGATGCAACATTGTAAAGGTATCGGACAGAGTTAGTGAATATCGATCGTTGGCGTATGCTTCTTTGTAATATTTTGACAAGTGATGGAAATACAGCAACTCAGTTAGCACTTACATTCACTGTTGAATCTGATAAGCTTTTAATTGGACGCGTTGGAAGACCAAGGAGCAATTTGTTCACACTAATACAGAATTATTTGAATCAGCAAAATCTAAAAATGAATAGCATTGCAGAACTCAACGAAATCAGAGATATAGCCAAATGTAGAGAGCGCTGGAAGAACCTGTTATAACTACAGTTTACATTTTTAAGATATCTGAAAAGATCATTTTAAATGTATGCTCCTGTATATAATGATAATTATGTTAATGGCTATGGGGTAGTCATTGCCTTTTGCTCCTTGTGGTCCCGTCCCTATAGTGTTGTATAGTTTGTAGTAGGATGTGGATGTAACATGTATTGTAAAATTTTCAATGAATATAAAAAAAGATCTCCTAATTCAATTTTTCACTTTTTCACAAACGCATCCTACGTTGCTGTGGTCAGAGGCCGTTGCTATGGCCAGTAAACGAGACTTGCTGTAAGATGAACTGGGGGTCAGAACAGGAAAATACTAACATACATACATACATACATACATACATACATACATACATACATACATACATACATACATACATACATACATACATACATACATACATACATACATACATACATACATACATACATACATACATACATACATACATACATACATACATACATACATACATACATACATACATACATACATGAATTTATTTGATAACGCAGGTCTGGCTAAGGCAACTCAGAAGAGCTGATGTGGACCTGCAAATACTAAAAGAAACGTACCTTAGTCTTAAAATTACATGCAATGTAAAACAGTCCTAATATTAATAATAAATAAATTCCTTGTCTTTATTGGTTCCTATTGATGCTTCCTTACAATAACTAATGTTGTCTAATTTACAATTTTTCAATTTTCTTGAAAAAATGTCTCTGTTATGACATGATTTTGCTTCTGTTGATAAAAGATTCCATGTTAATGGTCCTCGATATCTCTGACTATTTCTTCCGTGTTCAGTTCTTGGTCTTTGCATTACAAGATCGTGTTTATTGCATTCTCTCTGTATGTGCTGCTTTGCAAACATTTCTGTAAGTTCTTTAGGGGCATTTTCGTAGTAGATGTCGTGCATTACTAGCGATAAACGACGCTTGTATATGTAGCTAAGAGATTTCCAATTAGCCAAGGATAAGGGATCCCTGCCAGCAGGAATGCTGTAAATTAGTCTGGCTGCTCTTTCGTGGATCTTCTCTAATTCATTGAATGTTGCTTTCGAGCATGTTCCCCAGACAGAAATAACATATACAACGCAGGCATTCACCGACTTGTAGTATATTTCCTCCAACACTTTTCTTGGCAATTTAATCTCTTTAGTTGAGCGACCTTAGCACTGAACCCCTTTGCGACATTTTTAACTTGTTTGTTCCATTTTAGTCTGTTATCAATATTTATCCCAAGACATCTTGTTTCTGTTACAAACTCGATTGTGTCATTCCCAAGAGATAATTTTTGCAGGGGGCCAATGAAAGGTTTAGCAGATATGATCATGGCCTGGGTCTTTTCCGTGTTCACGGTTAGCTTGTTTCGCACACACACCATTCATTGAGCTCTTTTGTTATTGTGTTCAACTGATCGACTACTTCTTCTATGCTTTTCCCCGCACAATATGCAGTCGTATCATCAGCATACCGGGTGTCCCAAAATAATGTATTATTTTTTGATCGCTTACATGTCCATAACCAATGAACCGATTTTCAAACAATTTGTTTTATTTGATTGCCTAAAGGCTAAATTGTATTTTAAGATGTTGGTTGTGGTTTTACCAGTTTCGAAAATCGGTTCATCGGTTATGGACATATAAGCAATCAAACGATAATACATCATTTTGGGACACACCGGTACATGTATAACTCTCCTTCTTTTATGCTTTCTGGAAGATCGTTTACGAAAATTTTAAACAGTTTGGGACCAAGGAGAGACCCTTGTGGTACTCCATACGTAATGCTACCAGCCTGTGATCTTGACCAGTTTATCTCTGTAAATTAATGTCTGTCATATGATTTCATAGCCATTTCCACTTATCCCAAACCCTTGTAGCTTTTCAAGTAAGATATGGTGGTCAATCGAATCAAAAGCTTTCCTAAAATTTATGAATAATGCGCCAACAATTTCTCTTAACAACTTTTTCAAATACTGGTTGTTCGCTTATAATCACGCAGTGTCCATGATCTGATTTGTTGTGCTGTTTGAACTTAAGGACAAATGTTCCAACTGAAAACATGCATGAAAGAGGGGTACTTCGGGGAGGTTCCAATACCGCAATACCGCACGAAAAAGACACCAAATACCGCAATACCGCACCAAAAAATAGCAAAATACCGCAAACGCTAGAAAACTAAAAAACAAAGCTACTAATACAGTACACCGGTCTGTTGCAGTTTGATTGCGACCTAAACCCACCTTCCTCCATCAAAATTTGTAGTCTGATCTTTTAGATCGTTGTTAGATGTTTTACAGACAAAATAGTGATGTGTGAGCGATGGGGGAAAATTTCATCGATGTGCTTTTAGTAAAACTGCATTGACGGCAGAAAAATTATGAATATATTGAACAGATCTTGTATCATACTCGTATCATTGATCTAAACTGTTTACCCTTCAGTGGTACTTTTAATATCCGGGTCAAATGTGCAAATGTATTCGAAGCAACATGGTTCGAAAGGAAACTTTTCAAAACAAAAAGTAATCATAATGATAATAATAATAACTAATATTTTGACAGGTTGACTTGTTCAGCATAAAACTATCTGTTATCATTCCAGTACCTGTAATCCTACCTATTGACAATCGTTGTAGTTGAAATTAAGGTAAATAGTAGAATAAAAGGAAAATAGTTTAATGTACAATTAAAGGATAAGAAGTGATTAGAGTCAAATACGTTTTTCTTGGACATCTACAAAGACTTCGATGGTTTTAGTTTCTTTTTATATAGCAAGATAGATATTTCGTCGGTTGAAAATGCGGGCTCCCTGGTAGGCAAACGATTTTTTTCCAGTTTCAGTGCGCATTTTCGGTAAAACAACACAAGAGTGTTAATTTCATGCTAAGATTTTTTGAAGTAACCATTCAGCAGGTCTTTGTTGTCCCATGACGTTATCTTTGCTCTTGGGTTGAAAATTCTGGCTGCTCTATTTTGTATATACTGTAGCTTGTTTACTGTTCCCCTAGGGGGGTACTCAGGTATATTTGGGATAGGGGTGCTCAGGCTGGGGTACAGCGCATCAACCCAGAAAAGTAATTTTTAGCATGAAAATAGACCCAAAAAAATAATTTTTCCGACCTTACATACCCAAAAGTTATGAAGTGAGTATCTTAAATCTGCATAAAAATTCCCTAACTGATTAGATTTCTCATAATGTGTTTGGATATTTATGTTTTTTTACTTTAGTACTGTTACTTGACCCGAATTTTGTTTGTAAATTATATTTTCCCCGATTTTTTTACTTTTTCTCATATTTGAGACCCAAAAAAGTAAGCCAGAATTTCTTGAACCCAAAAAAATAACTGTACAAATCATTGACCCAAAAAAATAATCCTTGCCTAAATTTTAGACCCAAAAAAGTAACCTGAGCATCCCTATCCTGAATATACCAGAGTACCCCCCCCCCCCTGGGACTGTTCCTTGGGGTAGGGAAAGCTGTAGTGGGTAGCAGTACAACAGTAGTGGCCGTATCGTATCATTGTTATGTATATCGATTCTGCTACATAACGGCTGACTTTTTCGCGAATACGAGATAAAAGCTTTACTCTGGCGCATGTTTTTTGTACACATATTCAAAATGCTGATGAAGATTCAGATGGTTATCTAAATCTGCACCAATGTACTTGTATATGATTTGGTCTCATGAATAGTTTGATTGTAGATTTTGATGTCCACCTTTGGCTGTTTGGACAACTTTTGATGTGATCCATATAGGAAAATTCAGTTTTACTTTTTTTCAAGTTAATGAACAAGTTATTTTCATTACACCAACACCAGTCTGCAACTGTTTGCAGTGCACTGTTAAGTAAATGTTCTATTTCATTTGAGTTCTTTCGTGCCCAATATTAAACAGTATTGTCAGCATCAATGAGCGGAATATGGAACGATGTCGTGGATTATCAGCCTGAAAAGAAGCGGCCCCAGGATTGATCCTTGTGGGACACCACATGTAACATCTTCTTCGCATGAGCTGGTGCTCTCAAAAATTACTTTTTGCTTTCTATTAAAGAGATAATCACCGGATCCATTGTAATTCCACATCATCCATACCATCACCTGGTAATTTTTCCAGCAAGGTTACATGATGTGCTGTGTCGAAGGCTTGACGGAGGTCAATATAGACAGCACCACTACATGGCCCTTTATCAATGTTCTGTGTAACCTTTCTGACAGTAAGGTAACTGCATGTTGCGTGGATCTCCCTTGTCTAAACCCAAACTGATGTGGGCAAAATAGGCCAGTCGATTCAAGGTACTGGGATGTCTGATTGTAAATGATCTTCTCGATAACTTTTGGTAGAGGAGGAATTACCGTGATAGTGTATAGTTATAAACAAGTAAATAAAGTAAAATATAAGCACTTTGATTCGAATTGAAATAAGCACGACGTTTCGAGCATAGCCCGTTACCAAGCCAACATTGTAAGATTGCCTGATTTGAAAACAGGGGTGATTTTCCCACATTTAAAGTTTTGATTCGTGCAAATATTTGATTCTTTTTCTTCAGATAAAATGTTGCGTGCTCTCCTCCGCAGGTACCTTTCTCAAGGTTAAGCAGGTGGAGCAGGCACAGAGAGAGAGACATAGATATGGGACTTCCCTCTCCTTCGTTTTTCTTTCCTCTATATCAATTCGTTTCCAAGATGCGTCGTTCTAAACAGGAAAATGGTATTACAGGAAATTTGGATGCTAATTTTCGTACAATACCGCATACCGCGCTGTGAAAGTTCGATACCGCAATACCGCAAGTTTTTTCCGTCATTACCGCAATACCGCACAAAATGTACCCCCTATACCGCAATACCGCAAACCCCGAAGTACCCCTCATGAAACAAAAAAGCAAAGTTGTTTAAATTTCGCCATGAATTGGGAGAACCCAGCAGTCTGTAGCATGATTTATGAGGTGTTTGTTGATTTCTCTCTACATTGTTTAAAATTTGAATTAACAGTTTTGTTGTTGAAATGGGTTGAAATATTGATTCTGCAAGACTCTGTAAGTACTTTCCTACAATCAAAGTATTATAACATAGAGGAATAATTTTTTAATAGCATGCAAACATTTAATAAGTTTAAATTCTCAATAAGGCTATGAATTGCCTCCTTTTGTGCATGGAAATGAAACGGTAGAATTTGAATGAAGAGTGCGTTTGAAAATATTTGCTAACTTGGAACGGATCTCTTCTTTTTCATGGTTTCTCAATTTCTGGAGGTGCAAACAGAATTTCTTGAAAGCAGTCTCTTATAAAAAACATGCATTGATCGTTATTCTTAGGAATCTCCAATTCTTCTTCCTTGAGCCCTGTGTGATAAAATCGACATTAAGGCATTAAGAGGACTTGACTACTATATTGAGATTGAGGAAAGGATTACGCACTGAAGCAACTCGAGGAACAGTTGGGGTGGCTTGGCAGGCCTTAGTTATAACACCTTGAAGTCCTCTGGAAAATTTTCTCATTTCGCAGTCATTGATCGACTTTTTCACGCGACCCCCTAGTTTGCATACGGTATCACTTTTCACATCTGGTTAAAAAAGGCTTATGTAAACAATTTTGTTTGACCGGGACCGCACTGGAGAGAATCTTCTCTTGGGATCCTGCTCACTGATTGGATTAGACGTTGGATACCCTTAAGTTTTCTTATGTATACCCGGAATAAGACGACAGCAATTACTCCGTTGTACTATGTCACGAAAACAGTACTGGGAATAAACACAATTCAAGTCTACAAAAGGTAGGCGCCCTTGGTTTACCACTATTTGTAAATCTTGCCGTATCACCAATGGTCTCAAAAGCCATAAGAGTAACATCCCATCTCTCTTGTGCAAATCAAATGTTGCAACAAAATATTCTTTTCTTTAGCAGTGAAGGTTTTAGAAAAATGATTAGAGTCAAAAATGATAGTCAAAAGCGGCCATATTGCAGATATCATACGAATATCTTTCTGGTTGATAATAACGTTCATTACTTAATGTCTGAAGTTAAAATTACAAAGAAAAGCACTTAGAATGTTATTTAAACATGGGTTTCCTTCCAAGTACATCTGAATTGACTTTACCTCTTTGTTGTTTAGAATCTATGTGTTGCACTTCATTTCCACTGAATGTATAATACGTTACAGCAAGTTTCTTTTGGTCCTCAGAGTTCTTTCGTCTTGTAGATATAATTGGCCAGTTGCCCCTCAAGTTGACGATTTCACTTGCAAATGCTCGCCATCTTGTATTCGGAGGATTGGTCATATCGTTCCGTTTAGCTTTTGCTTCTCTACATGTTGGCTGGCAAGTAGAGTTTCCGCCAACTGCTGCTTGGTTGGATGATGTGATATAATTTTTACCAAAATCTTTGGGTACTGGTGGCAAATTTAAGCTTGGAGATGCACTTTGCGTCTTTTTTTCACACGAACCTGGAGAGGATTTATCATGAAATTATCCCGAGCCTTTGCCACATAAAGATAGAGGATAGAAGATGCCAGAATTTCTTTGTTAGAGGAAGAATCATAGAATGAAATAAAACAATGAAAATAAGTAAATTGAAATCATCAGCCAAAGATCTGTCTTTCTTTCATTCTTCCCACAATACAAGCCCATCGGATTACAGGCCCAATAATTTGCTGAAGTCCATTCAGTTTTGTAAATGGAAAAGCTGTGAATGCGAAGGTCATAGAAATGAAGATTCAAACATAATTTCATTCGAATGCAATTCAAAAATAATCTATATTCTCGTGAAATTGAAGTCCAGTTTCAAAATTTTCTATGAAAGACCCATCCTTTGCCTCTTTTAAGTTTTCCTAAGATCTAAAGGGCATGGTGACAAAAAGGTTAGTTCACAGTGCTGGTACCTAGTTTCATCCCCCCCCCCCCATCCCCCTAATAAGAGTTTTGTTCAGAAGCTCCTGGAATAGAATCACTGCTGTAACTTGAGAAGTATTCACCTGAAATTGACAAACTAACTTCTGCATCCAAGTTGAGCATGTAAGGTTGTTATTGTTACCAGGGCTAAGGTTAGGGTTAATTGGTTGTTTCTTTGTGCATTTTCTGTAAATTTGTGACAGCTACAGGTTGATTATTCTTGCAAAACAAACTAAATATTTTCTAAAAGAGTAGCAATGCAGTACCAAGTGAGCTCCAGTTTGATAAAATTGAACAATGGAAGCGAAAACGGGGGCACTCTGAATCAACTTTTTCGCATTTGTAGGCAGCGTACAGTTAATCAATTTATTTATTAAACGATTACTCGATAAGAATAAATTAAAAAATAAAAAGCTATTTGCAGCGCAATCTACGTTTAAAAGTAGACAGAGATGGAGCTAGCTTGACCTCAGTTTCTAATTCATTCCAAACTGTTGATCCACGGAACGAACATGCTTTTTGGCCGTTGCTCGTTTTCATTCGTGGAGCAAGCAAGTCAGTCTCAGAATTTCTCAAGTTTAGAATCTCTCGAGACGAGTTCCTCGTGAATAGAGTAGAGGGGTATGTGGGCGCGAGGCCACTTATTGATTTGAAAACGATAGTAGTCGTCTCTTGCTTGATAATGTCTTGAACTGTCGGCCATTTGAGCTCTTTTATCAAGTTCGCTGCTGGTGCATCAAAGCTACTGCGGGTATCTCTTCTCGCAGCACGATCTTGTAACTTTTGTAGCATTAGCAGGCGAGAGTTCACTTCCTACTTGCAGGAGCAAAAGCAGTCTTGCAAGGTTAATTCCACCTCCTCTAGTATTAACGATTTAAGTTGTGGTGTCCCCCAGGGCTCCTATCTTGGCCCCCTTCTGTTCCTTATTTACATAAATAATCTACCATTCTGCCTAAAAAAGGAAAGGTCACTATCTACGCTGATGACACTGCGATTTCGCATTCCTCGAAATGCCTTTCTGAACTGCAGGATGATTTAAACCGGGATCTCGTGAATTTACAGAACTGGCTACATGGCAATCAATTGTCTCTAAACTTTGTAAAAACACAGTCTTTGATAATAGGATCCAGAACAAATAGTCAAAAGATCGAAAAGCAGACTGAAGCTAAGCCTAGTTTTAAAATTGGTGATCAAGAGATCAATATGATAACCAATACAAAGTATCTGGGAGTTCAAATTCATGACAAACTCCAATGGGATCACCATATTGAACAAGTTAAAGCTAAGGCACTACGAGCTCTCGGTCTTATTAAGCATGCCAAGACATGTCTTCCATCAGGTGATCGGCAGAAAATGTATAGAGCCACACTTTGAGCCACATTTCAGTTACTGCAGCTCGGTTTGAGGTTGTTGTAACGAAACCAAACTTATTTCTCTCCAAAAATCCAGAATAGAGCTGCAAGAATAACTACAAATAGTCCTTACGATGCTTCTGCTGTCCCACTGCTCCAAAATCTTGGTTGGCCATCAATTAAAGATCTTATCAGAAAAGAAGCAGCATCGCTGACCTATAAAGCATTGAACTCACTTGCTCCTCAATATTTAGGGGAACTTTTCACCAAATGCTCAGAGAGTAGCGGTCGCAATCTTCGCTCTACCAAAACAATCAATTTGCAGATACCTCTTTTAAGAACATGCACAGGTCAAAAAGCATTTTCTTATTGAGGAACAAAATTATGGAATGAGCTGAGCACCGAAACTAAATTGGCGCCGTCCCTTCAAAAAATCCTACCTTCAAAAATCCATATGACAGGTACATTTTGTTTTTATGTTTACTTTTGTTATGTTCGAAATCATATAATATATAAGCTATATCTAAATATTTTTTTACATATTTTAATTTTCTTTAGTTTAGGCTTTCCTGTTTTTTGCACAGGTCAATTTGTAAAGTAGTTACGTAACTGAAAATAGTCACCTGTATAAATATTTAAAAATGAAAAATATTTAAAAATGAATGAACGAGAGTCTCCACAGCTACCCTACACAGAGCAACAGTAGTGGAAATAGGGTTCAACAATACCTCTATACATTTGACTAAGGGTATTTTTGGAACAACTTTCTTAGCATACTTTAGGAAGCCTAAAGAGTGAGATACTTTCGAGCGTGAAGCCTTAGTATGCTCATCCCATACAAGATATTTATCAAGATGTACTCCAAAGTATTTGGCATTATCTACAACATCAATCTTTCGATTGATGCCTTGCTTCATTGCAGGTCTCTCGCTGCTAAAAACATGCAGTATAATTATGGCCTAAGACCTATAGCTAATGATGTCATGCTTAAACGCAGATCTTTCGCTGTTTGAGACATTCAGTAAAATTGTTTAGTCTTAAGCAAGCGATGTCATGCTTTCATGATGTCACGCAGATCTTTCGCTGCTTGAGAACATACAGTAACATTTCTTAGCCTATAGCTAGCAATGTCATGCTGGAACGCAGATCTATCATTGCTTGAAAGCATGCAGTAAAATTGTTTAACCTAGAGCATGCGATGGGATGCCTAAACGCAGATATTTCGCTGCTTGAGAACATGCAGTCAAATTCCTTAGCCTATAGCTAGCGAAGTCATGCTTAAACACAGATCTTTCGCTGCTTGAGAACATGCCGTAAAATTTCAAGCTAGCGATGTCCTGCTTAATGTAATTCTTATAAGTAGACGTGATAATAGAGACAGAAAGATTCGATCTTGTTCTTGCGATCAGTAATCTCGAATGCTTGCAAAACACGTGCAAGGGAAATCCCATTGTCTGATTGTCGTAATTATTATAATTATGTACATGAATTAAAAGGGGATAGTTTAAATTACAGGCCTATATCTGTCTTGCCATTTCTAGCCAGACTGTTCGAGAAGTTGGTCTATAATCAAGTCTATGATTTTCTAATCAAAAACAAGCTTCTGTTCTCAAATCAATCTGCTTTCCGATTGTTACATTCTGTTGTTACATGTCTGCTTGCGAGTACAAACGAATGGTACGTAAATATGGATAACGGAAAATACACAGCAAATGTATTCATCGACCTAAAAAAAGCATTTGATACCGTAGATCATGGCATTCTCCTTGACAAGCTATACAGTGGTGCACATTAGGGGGGTGTGGGGGGGGGGGGGGGTTAGACACCCCCCAAATAATTTCTGAGTCGGTGCAAAAATTTTTCCAAAGACTTTTCCAAAAATAGTGGAAAAGTCGGTTCACGACAAAATCGAATGGACCAACTTCGTGAACCGACTTTGTGGACCGACTTTTTCATGGACCGACCAACCACGACGAAGCTCGAAAGGTCCACAATAGTTTGAATCAAAGTTGGTCCGATTTTAAATGTTTTAGGCAAAGGTCGACCCATGAAGACAGTTAGAATATTCACAAGAAGTGCTTGACAATAACTGGGAGAGTCGTTCTAAGCCAAAGCAGAGGATGGCATTTAAAAAAATTTCTTAGATGCATTATAAAATTGCACAGGCTTCCATTTCTAGGGGCAAGCAAAAAGCGCTTGTAAAAAGCCGTCTAACACAAAATGGAAGGTGTTTGTTGTGCAAAGATTGTCCCAAGGAACAATGCTGTTACAAATACTCAAAATTTTTAATCTGGCACTGGGGTGCCGGTGGTGGTAGTTATGTGGCGTTGGAAAACAGACACTTGTGTATGAATCCCAAAAAAGAAAGGAGACATGGGTTACAAATATTATCCATCAAAGGTGGTATACGCTTCTACCAAAAGCTAACACTGCTGACACTATGATCACAAGGGAAAACCTTCTTAGAGGACAAACACACAAAAACAAGTCGCTTTTGCTAGGCTTGGCGGTGAAGAAGTCGTTGTTCTTAAGATTACGCCCATTCTTAAAACTCCAAGTCTGTGATGCATTCTAAGCCAAAGTAAAGGATCTGTCTTCAAACATTTTCCTCGTTCGCTGATTTATAGCATAATTGTCACAAAACGATCAAGGTTTCCTTGTCGCTAAAAGCAAGCATGATATTAGGAGATGCATTCTGAGCCAAAGTAAGGGGTCTGTCTTCAAAAATTTTCCTTGGGCGATGATTTATTGCATAATTGTCACAAAATGATCAAGGTTTCCTCGTCGCTAAAGGCAAGCATGATATTGGGAGATGCATTCTAAGCCATAGTAAAGGATCTTTCTTGAAAAATTTTCCTCGTGCGCTGATTTATAGCATAATTGTCACAAAACGATCCAGGTTTCCTCGTCGCTAAAGGCAAGCATGCTATTGGGAGATGCATTCTAAGCCAAAGTAAAGATCTGTCTTCAAAAATTTTCCTCGTGCGCTGATTTATAGTATAATTTTCACGAAACGATCAAGTTTTCCTTGTTGCTAAAGGCAAGCATGATATTGGGAGATGCATTCTAAGCCAAAGTAAATGGATGGCCCCGAAAATTTTCCTGGGGACCCCCTCGTTTCAATACCTCCACTTAATTTACCCTGGCCACACCGCTGCTTGCTATACGTTCAGTTGGTCCGAAAAAATTTAGTCGGTCCAGAGCATGTTGACACCCCCCAAACAAAATTTGAATGTGCACCCCTGCAAGCTAATTAGGGATGGTATCACTGGTCTGGAACATTCTTGGTTTGTTTCATATCTCAACAACAGACGGCAATACTGCAAAGTCAATGGTGCACTTTCACAGACTAAGGATGTCACTTGTGGTGTTCCACAGGGCTCATGCCTTGGTCCTCTATTGTTCTTAATCTACATTAACGACCTCCCACTTCCTCTGCGAAATTGCAACGTGACTATGTATGCAGACGACACCAATCTTTCATATGCATCAAAAAACATCGAGGAGCTTGACCAATTTATGAGCGAAGATCTAGATTGTTTAAGAGATTGGCTGCAGGGAAACAAACTATCCTTAAACGTCCTTGAGACTCATGCAATGATAGCTGGATCCCGTCCTAAGCTTAAAAAGATTCGTGATGAAGTCGTTGACCTGACTTCGTTTTCTATAAATGGCACACAGATAAAGACTGTAAAGCAGACTAAATACCTTGGTGTTTAGTTGGACAGTCATCTTGTCTGGGATGAGCATATGAAGTGTACGAGAACAAAAGTATCTCGAGCATTAGGTTTTCTGAAGTATGCAAAGAAACTTCTCCCTGAGAAAAAACGCTCAGTAAGATGTACAGAGGAATTGTTGAACCCCACTTCCGTTATTGTTGCTCAGTTTGGGGATGTTGTGGTAAAACTAAAATTGACACCCTCCAAAAATTAAAAAATCGAGCTGCCAGAATTGTTACAAATAGCAGCTATGATGTATCAGCAGCTGGTGTGATTAAAAGGCTGAAATAGCCAACTATCTCGGACATTATTCAAAGTGAAACAGCGACTATAATGTACAAGTCAACAAATAGTCTTGTGCCCGAATATCTGTCTGAGTTATTTGTAAAAAATTCAGCTCTTAACACAATAAGACTAAGAAATACCGAAGCTGACTTGCGTGTTCCTTTTTTCAAAACGTCAAATGGGCAGAAGTCTATTTCATTTCGTGGGCCTAAGATTTGGAATCAATTAAGTTCAGATGTCAAACATGCACCCTCACGTCTAACCTTCAAAAAGGGGCTAAAAAAGAAATTGTAGAGGAATTTTTGTTTTTCAGTTATTTTCTTTTGATAAATTTCGGAACATTTCTATCTGTATTAATTTATATTAATAAGATTAACTGCAAATAAGTTTTTAAATTCGTTTGTAGCATTTTGAACGGCCCACTTGTAGTCTCTGCAGGCTGACGGGGCTACCGTGGTTAAGAAATTAAAAATGAAATGAAAATGAATGAAATGATAGCATTATGCCCCCTCATATCTTTCCTAAAATGTTATTAAGTGATTGAACTTGAAAAAGTTCTTTGCGGTAGAATTTTTCGCATATTTACGTTGCACCAATTGTCATTTATTTGTGGATTTATTTCCTTTCTTTGCACATTTACCTCCTGTTCGATATTTGGAACAATTCTATCCTAAGGACCTGTTCATATGGAGGCAAGATAGGCACTAAATCCTTACTGGCTAAGAAAATTGACACGTGACATGCTCTAAACCAATCAAATGGAGGCAAAAACCAACCGGGAAATTTGAAATCTCAGGTTTAGGCCCTTTTTGGACGATTTAACCACCCTTCACCAAAGTATCATAGGATACGAGGGAAATGAAGATTTTCAAAAAAATTCTTTACAGACCTATTCCCCATGCCCTAATGCATAGTCAATCAAGGGCGCTACGAATTATTTCAAAATTTGAAGAAATGCGAAAACTTTGAATTCGACCTCATTGTCACTGTAGTTTGTCATAGTAAACAGCTAATTGATGACTGAAACGCATACTCATGGAGACTAAATATTTTGATTCGAAGATCTCCTTCTGTGTGTTGAAGTATCTTCAAAACTTCTTCAAAAGATTTCGAATTTAGAGCTCCATCTGGATCTTTTTTCAGTTTGAAACTGATATAAATACCTCCGGAGATATTCAAGATTCAATGCTGAGGGTAGAATAAACAACGGGAAAAGTTGTACTGTACGGGCCTAAAAAGCCAAACTGTCGTTATGAATAAGAGGCGAATTAAAAGGTACTTACATTTGTATCTTGCAAAAAAGGACAACTAATCAAAATCGTGAAGCAGCACAAGTGATAAACGCACTTTAACTGGTTTTGATAGCAAAATTCCACTTTTTGAACCGCATTCTACTGCCTGTTTCTCCAACAAATCGTTCACATTTCTTCTTCCAACAACATTGTCAACAAGGTCCCCCAACAAAAGGAGCGCGAAAACGTCAGTGTTCAGCCACATATATGCCAGCCATCGACAGATAACATACGATTCCAATGAACTTTGAATAAGTAACAAATATATTTACTCTCCACTTTCCAGAATGGCAAGAACTGCAACATCGAACGTGGTCAGAACGAACGATTTGGTGATGTCCTCCTCGATAACACTTGTCCTCATGCCTTTATCCTATTCTGCTGTCATTTTTGCGAGATTATGAGTGGTAATCGACAATTACATCAGCCAAAAACCTCGTATAAATTTATGAATGGCGGTCCTTGCCTTCAGCAGCGCAAAAGAAATGGCTGTCGTTTCTCCTCTTACCGTACAGTACAGTGTAGCAGGTACATGAAATAAGTATGAAATTTTAATAGCAACAAACGGAAGAAATGTACATCTTGTTTTTAATGTGAAAAATAGATTGACCATTTCGACAAAATAACATTTGAAATACTATTTTTAAAGCTCTTTCATATCAATTTCACATTCTGTGGGGATGTTGAGAAAAATATCTATCTTTGGGCTACTTGCATCAGAGCAAAGGTCATCCATTAGAAAATCGCCCTTTATGGTCAAGCAACACAGCAGCAGTGACCAAAGCTTAACATTTATATCGCACTTGTAGACTCATGGAAACATGCACGTATTTTTCGTAAGATGGCAAAGCTTTAAGTCAGTGCATGTGTCTTCTTATAGGAAACAGCTCACAAGAAACAGTAGGTTCAATTTTTCGAAAGTTAAGAAGCAACCCTACCTGAATTTAAAAAGCTAAGGAACTTTTATAATTTGCAGTTATAATTTTCCCAGCGCATCAAAAAATGTTTTGACACTATACAGTTATAAGGTTATAGCAACTATTTGGACATTACCTTGAGTGTGAATTATGTTATTTACTTGTTTTGAGATCTTACTAAGTAATTTGGGAGCCCCCTTGACAAGGCTAAATTAACTCTACACTTCTGGCACTAAAAATGTAAGAAACACGCAAAAAACTGTTTTTGCTGTCAAACAGAAAATACGTGAATGCTTCCATGAGTCATCAAAGTACTATACAAATGTCAAGATTTCTGTTTGACAGCAAAACTTTAAATCAGTATTGAAAGTTTCTCAAAATTCTCACTATCTGAGTACTCACCGAGTACAAAAACTTCCGTAGGGGCTTGGGAGGTCTCTGTGATCTCCTGTGTCATTGTAAGAATCTAAGCAAATCTTATGCATTCATGCCATGATCTAGATCAGGCAAGGAATATCATTTTAATTTTTGATGATCTCAGAGTTCAATTTCTTGAAACGAGTTTCGTGCCACTCAAGTGGCCCAGAATAATTAAAATCTTTAATACTCGAGAATGTTTTCATTTGGTTCTTTTTGGTCAGGATTACTTGTATGATCTAGATGGTGGCATGAATGCATAAACATAGCTTTAAAATTGTTATAAAGTGTTACAAAGACACAGGAGATCCCAGAGTGGCAGGCAATTTCTTAAATATTTGGGCAATTTTTCTACCAAAAGTTTTAAAGTTTTAACCAAAAGATGTCTAGTGCCAGAAGTGTAGAGTTAATTTAGCCTTGTCAAGAGAGCTCCCAAATTACTTAGTAAGATCTCAAAACAAGTAAATAACATAATTCGCACTCAAAGTAATGTCCAAATAGGGAAAATTATAACTGCAAATTATAAAAGTTCCTTAGCTTTTTAAATTCAGGTAGGGTTGTTTCTTAACTTTCGAAAAATTGAACCTACTGTTTCTTGTGAGCTGTTTCTTATAAAAAGATACATGCACAGACTTAAAGCTTTGCCATCTTACGAAAAATACGTGCATGTTTCCATGAGTCTACAAGTGCGATATAAATGTCAAGCTTTGGTCACTGCTGCTGTGTTGCTTGACCATAAAAGGGTGATTTTCAATGGATGACCTTTGCTCTGATGCAAGTAGCCCAAAGATAGATATTTTTCTACAACATCCCCACAGAATGTGAAATTGATATGAAAGAGCTTTAAAAATAGTATTTCAAATGTTATTTTGTCGAAATGGTCAATCTATTTTTCACATTAACAACAAGATGTACATTTCTTCCGTTTGTTGCTATTATATTCTTTCTTACGTACATCAGCATTTCATACTTATTTCATGTACCTGCTACACTGTACTGTACGGTAAGAGGAGAAACGACAGCCATTTCTTTTGCGCTGCTGAAAGCAAGGACCGCCATTCATAAATTTATACGAGGTTTTTGGCTGATGTAATTGTCGATTACCACTCATAATCTCGCAAAAATGACAGCAGAATAGGATAAAGGCATGAGGACAAGTGTTATCGAGGAGGACATCACCAAATCGTTCGTTCTGACCACGTTCGATGTTGCAGTTCTTGCCATTCTGGAAAATGGAGAGTAAATATATTTGTTACTTATTCAAAGTTCATTGGAATCGTATGTTATCTGTCGATGGCTGGCATATATGTGGCTGAACACTGACGTTTTCGCGCTCCTTTTGTTGGGGGACCTTGTTGACAATGTTGTTGGAAGAAGAAATGTGAACGATTTGTTGGAGAAACAGGCAGTAGAATGCGGTTCAAAAAGTGGAATTTTGCTATCAAAACCAGTTAAAGTGCGTTTATCACTTGTGCTGCTTCACGATTTTGATTAGTTGTCCTTTTTTGCAAGATACAAATGTAAGTACCTTTTAATTCGCCTCTTATTCATAACGACAGTTTGGCTTTTTAGGCCCGTACAGTACAACTTTTCCCGTTGTTCATTCTACCCTCAGCATTGAATCTTGAATATCTCCGGAGGTATTTATATCAGTTTCAAACTGAAAAAAGATCCAGATGGAGCTCTAAATTCGAAATCTTTTGAAGAAGTTTTGAAGATACTTCAACACACAGAAGGAGATCTTCGAATCAAAATATTTAGTCTCCATGAGTATGCGTTTCAGTCATCAATTAGCTGTTTACTATGACAAACTACAGTGACAATGAGGTCGAATTCAAAGTTTTCGCATTTCTTCAAATTTTGAAATAATTCGTAGCGCCCTTGATTGACTATGCATTAGGGCATGGGGAATAGGTCTGTAAAGAATTTTTGAAAAGTGACGAGGTAGCGACAATGGTCGGACGTGTTTTCGTCTGCTGCTGAAACCAAGTTGCTGCCAGTGGGTGCTCTGTTGTTTTAGGTTCGCAAAAGTATGATAGAATAATGAAGATGTTTCCTTGATTATAAATTGCTGTTTGATAGCTGTTCAACTTATTATTGCTGTGCTTTGTAAGGTCGAAATGTCTGGAAAAGCGAAATCGAAATCGAGAGCGAAATCGAAGCACGAGGAGCTAGGCCCTGATACTGAATCAACAGATGGAACGGTAGAAGAAGCCCCGCCCGTAACTCTAGAATCGATTGGGCAAGTCATCGAAGGTAAGATTGCAAATTTGGCAACCAAAGAATGTATCGACAGTTTACGTCAGACAGTTGTTGCCCAAAATGAAAAAATCCAGGAACTAGAAGCCAAGATAGTTTTAATGGAGAAATACATCGAGAGGACGGAGAAGCTTGAGCGCGGGTATGAGGAAGTCAATGAGCTAAAGGATCGTGTCGAAAGCCTGGAGCTTCGTTGCGACGATAACGAACAGTATCATCGAAGATTATGCTTGAGATTCAATGGCATTGAAATGGATAAGGATAAAGATGAATCTGGTGAAACTTGTTTGAGGAAAATCAAGATTTTATTGAAGGATGAGTTGGAAGTCGACATCCCAGACGTGGTGATCGATCGTGCCCACAGGATTGGCCCGATAAAGCAAAATCCAACTACCAAGAAGAACTCACAAACCATCATTGTTCGTTTTACTACTTGGCGCCATCGATCCATGGTTTACAGAGCAAGGAAGAAATCTGACAAATTTAAAGTACATTTAGACCTCACTCACAGGAAGGTAAAACTTCTAGAAAAGGCTAACACGTGGTTGAAGGATAAAAAGGAGTGTTTTGCGTTTGCAGACATTAATTGTCGCCCTTGTCTCTATCTGGACGGAGATTACGAATATTTCAATGATGAGCATGAACTTTTAGATTATATAAAATACGCTTAGTACCACCCTGAAAAACACTCTCTGTTACACGTTTTAGTCGTTGAAAATAATTTTTCTGGTTCATTAAGTCATTCGTGTTTAGCCAAACCTAGATAACCAGGGGTAAAGCTCAAAATATATGACCCTCGAGAAGCCATTCCCCATTTTCAAGTTTTTTTTCTTTTTTGGTTACTTTCAATACTCTTATGACGAAACAGAGCAGTTTGCTTACTACGCCATTTTGTTGTTTTCGAGATGTTTCCAATGACTCCCAATACACCAAAATTTTCCCCGCTTGTTTTTGGATCCCGGTGGGAGATCCAGTTGATTGTGTCATTGCAAAATTCATAAAAATGTCTTGTTTCTAAAAACCACTTCGTATAAATATCCAATAGTTTGCACTCCCTCAGGATTATGTCATAATGCAGCTTTGAAATTCATACTATGTTCAGTTTTTCAGTTTTTGAACCATTGAGATAACTCTCGGCTGTCTTTGAGGCGCAGGGCGTGGGATGGTGGGTGGGGTGATGGGGTTGGTGGGATGCTCGTCGGGTGTTTGTGGCCTGTCCCTTGGGTGTCGGTGGGGTGTTGGTTTGGTTTTCGGGGGCTGTTTCGGGGATCGGTGGGTCGGGGAGATTGAGGGTGGTTCGTTTCCGGGCATCGGGCTCGGGGGTGGATTGGTCCCTCGGTTTCCTTGTTTTGCTGGTCTTTGGGCTGCTTCCTCGGGATCGGGCTGGCATCGCATTGGTGTTTGGGGGCATGTTGCGGATGTTCGGTGGGTGTTCCGTCGTTCCGTCGTCCTGTTCCATCGTTCTGTGTCCCGTGTTTGAGGATAGCCGAGACTTTCTCTAAAACAGTGTTCCCACTGGCAGCACGAGAAATGCTTTTAATCCAATGCCCTTAGGACTCGCTGAGCACCCCAAATGGTTTGGAAACCTTGTGTTATTAATTCTGTTGATATTATCTGTAATTTTCCTTTTTTCCCAGTCGTATCAATGTTATCCTGATTTTCTTTTCAGTTTTCGGTATTGTCGTTTTGTAAGTCGTGCTAATGGTGGTTTCATTGAGGTAAATTGTCCCTTAGGACCAGCGGGAATTATTATTATTATTATTATTATCAATTTCTTTATTGTTGGATTATAAATGACAAAAGATAGCTAAAAGTAATTAGCTAATTTATTCCAACTTTAAAACATTAAAATACAAATATTACATAAGAAAAATAGTGGATAAAATATTTACAAATCATTAAAAGTATACAGTGTAAAAGTAAAAGTAGATATCTAATAATATTCATCATAAAAAGCCCAAATTCGGAATAAAAACGCGGCATAATTTGCATGAACAATTTTCTCCGTTCCAACTTTTTATTTTTGTTTTAAACTGACAAAGGGATTCTGAACTACGTATCGTTGGTGGTAACATTTGCCACAGCTGCGGACCTTTGAAACGGATGCTTTCTGTCCCGTTGTTGACAGATCTCACCCTAGGTTGAAAGAATTCGTTATTGTTGCGCAGATTGTAATGACTTTCATTTTCACAGAAAATTTCCTGCATGAATGAAGGGTTCAGGTCATTTCTAGTTTTGTACATTTCAGTCATAAGTAGCTGCAAGTTCTTTGTATGAATAGTAACGGCACAGTCCTTCTCTAATAGCTCACTATAAGTAGATTCGGCATCCTTATAAGTAATTCTCAAAGCCCTTTCCTGTATTTTGTTAATTTTTTTGTTAAGCTGCCTGCTGTGAAACATCCAGATTAAAGGACAATATTGAAACTGACTGGTAATAAATGCCCTCATGAGTGTTCTTAGTTTGCTCTGATCCATGTATGGGGATATGCGAGCAAGTGCATAAAGTTTATTGCTAGCGTTTTGGCACAATTTGGAAACATGATTATCGAAGGAAAGTTTGCTATCAATTTGAACTCCGAGTAGCTTCTCTTCGGAGCTATTTACAACATCAGCATTTCCAATCCTAACAGTAACAGGGTCATCACATCTCTGCCCAAGAACCAGAAGATGGCATTTATCTGCATTTAATTTCATAAAGTTGTCGGCAAACCATTCCAAAGCTAAACTACAGTCATTTTCAAGCCTATGAGCTATATTTTCCAGGTACTTATCGCAGGCATAGATTGTAGTATCATCTGCATAATTACATATATCCGAGTTTTGAATGAAGAGTAGAAGATCATTAATGTATATGTTGAATAACAGAGGCCCTAAGACTGACCCCTGAGGAACACCTCGTGTGACGCTTTTCCAAGAACTGAATGACCCATTTACTTTTACTCTTTGTTGTCTATTTGTGAGGTAATCATTAATTAGTGTTAATGCTTCGCGGGAGAAACCGTAGGCATGCAATTTTGCAATCAAAAGATCGTGTCTGATGCAATCAAATGCCTTGGACAGGTCCATCAATACAGCCCCTGCCTTGCCACCTTCATCAAGGCTAATTTTGCATTTTTCTAAGAGCCGTACGAGAGCATGCTGGGCACTGTAACCTTTTCTAAAACCACAGAGAAGTGACGATAAAAAGGGTGTAATATATGCAACTATCTGTTTGTCCATTATTCTTTCAAACAGTTTTGAGACCGTAGGCAAAACGCTGATTGGCCGAAAGTTAGTCCTAGAGTTGGATGGTCCATTCTTGGGAAGAGATGTGACATCCGCGCACTTTAGTTCATCAGGAAAGGACGAATTTTCTATGCATTCATTAAATATTTTTGTCAAAGGTTCTACACATACATCAGAATTGGATTTAAGAATTTTAGGAGGAATATTTTTGTGCGTTGTAGCTTTCTTAGGATTTAGATTCCTAACCTCTTTGTCAACAGTATCAGGGGTAACTTTCTGAAAATCAAAGGAACCAGCATTGTGATAGCAACCTTTGATTTTCAGAATGCTAGGATGATTGGAAAACTTATGTACGGCATTATCAATAGGATCTGTGATTCCTTCTGTTGCATTTTCGTAATTAGAGTTTTCATTTATGCCAAGGGAATCCGTTACAGTGACGAAGAATTCGTTCATAGTTTCTGCTACCTCAACATCGTTGGAAATAATGGTTTCATCTTCAATCAAAACTATTTTATTCTTAGATTGCAATTTGTCCGAGAAAAAAGGTTTCACGGTTTTCCAGAATTTCTTATTGTCAGTGACAAGTGAGATGTCTAGGTTATTGTAATAATTTCTTTTTTCCCTTCGAAATAACTTAACACAAGAATTTCGATGTTTGCGAAATTTGGTCCAATTCTCAGCAGTCTGATCTTTATTATATCTATTACGCAGTCTGGAACGTAACATGACTGCTTTACGTACAGCACGAGTCATAAATGGTTTGTCATTTGCTCGTACATATTTCTTTTTTATTGGAGCATGTTTGTCTAGAACTTTATCAAAAGTAGTTTCGAAAGAGCTGTAATTCAAATCAGATGGTCCTATTTTCCCTAATTCCTCTCGTAGTTCATTCCTAAAAACAATTTCGTTAAAATTTTTGTAATTTCTATAATTAATTACAGTTGGTCCTTGTTTAGGAAAAGTGGTTTTAAGGACAGTAACAACCATTTTATGGAAATCTGACAGGCCAGTTTCAACTGTAGCAGTTTGTTGCACGCTCCTGTTTCGGTTTGTCAATACAAGATCGATGCATCTTGGTGTATGTGATTTATAGCACGTTGGTTCCTTGACAAGATTTTTGAGACTATAAAGGTCGAGAAAATTTTTCAATTGCTCCTCAGTCTCAGTCATATTAAAATCTCCTATGAACATAAAGTTTTCATAATTTTCACTGTAGTGGTCGAGTGCACGACCCAAGTTTTCAAATAAATAATCTTGTGACTGAGTTGGTGGTCGATAAACACTAAACAGTACCCATTTCTTTTTTCTCAAGTTTATTTCGAAACTAATGCATTCGATGCCATCGGAAAATTTGAAAGAATGTAACTGATGTGAAGGTATATCATTTCGTACATAGACCAATAAGCCACCGCCATTTGCATTTCTGTCTAAGCGAAACGGAGTTGCAAATCCCTCTATGGCAAATTGCCCCATTGGAAAGGTAGCATCAATCTTTGTCTCAGCAATCATGAGTATATCTACATTCTGTGAAGCTATTTCCCTTAGCGCATCCAGTTTATTTCTAACGGAATTTATATTAAGATATCCAATGATCACCCTATCAATGTTTCTTAGTCTCAACAATTTTAATGAAGATTTTGCATCTATAGCTCTATCTGTGGAGGTATCAGGCGTAGATGTTTCTACCCCTGAGATATCTGGCCCGTTATTTACATCGTCCGAAATTACATTCTCGTCTTCTAAATTATTATTTACAATACTGGGAGTTCGCGCTCTTTCTTCTCTATATGATAGTCAATAATGGCCTAGAGCTCTCAAACAAGATTTCATCATTATGATGCCGGTTGAAATAAATCGATGGCGAGCAACAATAGGATGTTTCCGTATATCTATTCAAAAATCCTCTCTCCTGAGCAAAACCCTTCGGCCGTTTTCGATTCTTTTTCAAGTCGTTAAGCTTTACTGGTTTTGTTGTTGCTTTATTGCGACTTCGATCCTTGTTCTACCCCTTACATTAATGCAACAATTCTGTGTGATGTACTCTTCTGTGGATACCCAGTCAGGTTTCTTGCCCCGGTTCGCCCGCGTGCATCTCTTTGTGAACATTGTAATATACACGACTGTTGAACTTTTCAAGCGAACCCCACCCTTTGTCATTAATCAAGTTCGATACAATAATTTTGCACTCAGGAAATTTCTTTTCCTGTATGCATATTTTTACATCGGATGCATAACCTGTGTCACACTTCACACTCAATGGTTGGTTTTCAGCACAATTATGCTGAGTGGCGACGTAGAAACTAATCCTGGTCCAGAAACACTTGATTTTTGCTGTTGGAACTTAAATAGTATTTCTGCGCATGACTTCTTACGAGTTTCTCTTATCGAAGCATATAACTCGGTGTATAACTATGACTTAATTGGGATTGTAGAAACACATCTTGACAACCACAACGCCGACGAAGAAAGGTTAGCACTCAATGGCTACTCGTTTATTAAAGACAACCATCCACAAAATGTGAAGAGAGGTGGTGTTGGGCTGTACATCAAGGATTCCCTTCCATCAAAAAGACGGTCTGACCTAGTGACCCTCCCTGAGTGTATTGTGTATGAGATCCAAGTAAATAGGAAAAAATACTTTTTCGCTGTAATCTATAGAAGCCCAAGTCAGGACCAGAGTGAATTTGATAACTTCACAATTAATTTTGAACTGATGCTATCAAAAATGCATGCCGAAAATCCTTTTTGCGTTATCATTACCGGTGATTTCAACTGTTGATCAGCTCAGTGGTGGAAAGATGATATTGAAAATAATGAAGGAAAGTATTTTGAGTCGTTAACAACTGATCTAGGCCTTCATCAGTTGATCTCAGAACCAACGCATTTCATGGGTGATTCTAGATCCTGTATTGACTTGATCTTTACTGATCAGCCTAACCTCGTTATCGAATCTGGTGTTCATCCGTCACTACACGAACTATGTCATCACCAAATAGCTTATGGAAAATTATCTGTTTCAAATGTAAAACTACCCCCCTACAAACGCAGGATTTGGTATTATGACAAGGCCGATTTTGTCGCCATCACGAAAAGCATTGAAATGTTTCATTGGCAAGAGCACCTTGAAAACATGACATGCCCTAATCAACAAGTTGAACTTCTCAATGAAGTCTTGCTAAACATTTATACCAATTTTATACCCAACAAAGTTAAAACGATTAGACCTCAGGAAGCACCTTGGATAACCCAGAATGTTAAAAATTTTCTGAGGAAAAAGAATCATGCTTATAGAAATTTCGTGAGTAGGGGCCAGCCAAATGACAAACTAGAAGGAATACAGAAAATGATATCCAAGGGTAAGAAACTGATTGAGGATGCCAAAAGAAATTACTTCCTTAAGGCAGGAAATACCTTAGCAAACCCCGGGACTTCTTGTAAAACATATTGGTCCCTAATCAACACCGTCCTAAACAAGGCCAAGATTCCAATAATACCACCTCTTCTTGAGAACGGGATATTTATAACGGACTTTACTGAAAAGGCACAGTTATTTAATGACTATTTTATACTTCAGTGTACGACGATTGACACAGGTAGTGAACTTCCACAAGATGCTCCAGCAACTTCTTCTATAATAAGTGATTTTCCCATTTCTGATGAAAAGATTCTGAACATCATTAGGTCACTTAATCCTAATAAAGCACATAGCTGGGATGAAATATCTGTTAGAATGATAAAATTAGGTGATGGTGCTGCGTTGGTTATTCCACTTAAAATAATATTCAAAAATTGCTTGAGACGTGGTGTATTTCCCGAAATTTGGAAATTTGCAAATGTAGTGCCAGTTCATAAGAAAAATGAAAAAAATGTCAAGGGGAACTACCGTCCAATTTCTCTTCTACTAATTTTTGGGAAAGTACTGGAAAAGCTTATGCACGACACTTTGTACTCGCATCTTGTTACAAATGAATTACTTAACCCGAATCAGTCTGGTTTTCGTCCCGGTGATTCTACAGTTAATCAATTAATTTCCATAACGCATACGATCTTCAAGGCATTTGACTGCAACCCCCCACTTGATGTTCGTTCCGTGTATCTTGACATTTCTAAAGCATTCGACAGAGTGTGGCATGACGGCTTAATTTATAAACTAAAACGATGCGGCGTCTCAGGCGAACTTCTTTCCCTTATCAAAAGTTTCCTCAAGGACCGAAAACAGCGGACCGTCCTGAATGGACAGAGTTCAAATTGGGGAGATACTTCAGCAGGAGTGCCTCAGGGCTCTATTTTAGTACCCTTGTTTTTCCTTGTATATATAAACGATCTAACTGCAGGCTTAAAGTGCAATGTTAAGCTCTTTGCTGATGATACTTCATTGTTTACCGTAGTAGAAGACTCAAATATAGCTGCCACTGACATGAACCATGACTTAGAATTGATAAGAAAATGGGCCTATGATTGGAAGATGTCATTTAATCCAGATCCACAAAAACAAGCTGTGGAATTGGTATTTTCTAAGAAAAAAATTGAAATTCACCATCCAGTAATTCGTTTTAATAACATACCGGTGATGAAAGTAGAAGAACATAAACATTTAGGAATTATCCTGGACTCAAAGCTTTCTTTTTCCGCTCATATCAAAGCAGCTATATCTAAAACAAGAAAGGGCATTGGTCTGCTGAAATGTCTCTCCAAGTATCTGCCCAGGCATACTCTTAACGAATTATTTAAGCTCTATGTGCGACCCCACCTAGATTACGGAGATGTTATCTACCATATTCCGGCTAAAGTATGTGAATTCAGCGGCAATACCATATTACCAAATTTAATGGAAAAGTTAGAGTCCGTCCAATATTCTGCAGCTCTAGCTGTTACAGGGGCATGGAGAGGAACATCGCGGGAAAAGCTGTACGCAGAGCTCGGTTGGGAGTCACTAAGTTCCCGAAGGTGGAGTAGACGCCTCACTTTGTTTTACAAAATCATGAATAGCCTATCCCCCGCATATACAACGGATCCAATCCCGCAACTTCAACAGTCGGAATATTCTCTTCGCAGACAGGATGTCATTGGGCGAATTCGGGCAAGGACTGAGAGATTTCAATCTAGCTTCTATCCCAATTGCTTGTCTGAATGGAATGATCTATGTCCAGAGATTAGACTTGCACCAACCATTGCTATTTTTAAGAAAAGGCTACTGTCCATAATCCGCCCCCCTGCTAAATCTGTCTTTGGGATTCACGATCCAGTAGGACTATCCTATCTTACTCAACTTAGGGTTGGTCTTAGCAAATGGAACTTTCACAAGTTCAAGCATAATTTTAGGGATACCATCAACCCAATGTGCCCTACGAACGACGGTATAGAGAATACGGAACACTTCTTGTTGCTTTGCCCTTCCTTTGAGGTTCAACGCCGAAATCTTCTCGTTCGAGTCTTAGCATTACTACGACCACTTGGATATGTTAATATTCCAAACGAGGTCTTAACGCAACTTTTATTATATGGTGACAAAGACCTTCCCAATGACGTTAACAAAAATATTCTCGAATTGACTCTAGAATTCATCAAAATAACTGGTCGATTCGATTAGGACCGCATCATATCTAGTCATACCTCATCCAACCACCAAGTATGTCTTCGTAAAGTGTCTTGTATGTAAAGTTCCGTATGGTGTCTTGTATGTAAAGTTCCGTATGGTTGATTTATTTCTTAGCAGAAATTACGTGTATCTTTATGTAATGGGTGGGTCGAGGGGTGTGTTGCCTGCTCGGGGAGTCGTGGCGCGGGGGTCACACATCCGATTCGTCTAATTCTTATATTCTTATAATATTTTTCAAATCCTCGACCGAGGCCTGGACAAAATTTTCGTTTAAGCCTCTTTGACACGTCGTTTAAAATCTCTATGAAATTGTGCGAATCGGTTGGGTGTGAATCGGTTGGGTGGCTCTTGGGGTGCGGTTTTGCGGGCGGGTGGTACATCTTTCCTGATTCACCCAGTAGTTTTTATTTCTTTCTATATTAGTTACCGCGGGGTTGTCATAGTCTATTGCTCCCCGTGGCATTATCGTCCTTGTAGTATTTCGTAGAGTAATTAGTAGGTAGCGTCATAAGTAATTCGTCTTGTAAAAAATTTATAATGGTATATAAAAAAAAAAAAAGAAAAAAAAAGAATTTTTTTGAAAATCTTCATTTCCCTCGTATCCTATGATACTTTGGTGAAGGGTGGTTAAATCGTCCAAAAAGGGCCTAAACCTGAGATTTCAAATTTCCCGGTTGGTTTTTGCCTCCATTTGATTGGTTTAGAGCATGTCACGTGTCAATTTTCTTAGCCAGTAAGGATTTAGTGCCTATCTTTATGGAGGCGAGCCAACCCGCCTACCGGGCTGGAATTGGTCACATCACATCGTTGGTGGGATTGTTTTGCATGCCCACACATGCGCAGTAGAGACGTTTTTGTATCGGTAGGCGGGCTTTTAAAATCAACAACTAAGACACTCACTTTATTCATAAGAGAAGCCCAATATGTAGATGACATTGCTATCTTTTGCAATAGCGCAGAAGAATTATCCATGAAAATGGGCTTACGTATCAACATAAAGAAGACTGAAACTATGAGCATTGGCACAAATGTGGACGTTAACATCGATGGAAAAAGGCTAGCCAAAGTGGATCGTTTTGAATAACTGGGCAGCTATATCACCAGAGACTTTAAAATGGATGTAGAGATCACAGCACGTATACAAGCTTCATCATGTGCTGTAGGAACGCTAAGGAACAGAGTATTTGATTGTCGGGATCTAGCAATAGAGACAAAACTCAAAGTGTATAATCAGTGTGTAATTCCTTTGTTAACGTATGGGAGCGAAACATGGACACTTTACCGAAAACACAACTGGTCAGAAATCCTTGCTTACAGAGGGGCAAAGGTCTGGAGTGAGCTAGATGGTGGTGTCAAGGCGTCCTCATCGCTCTACACTTTTCGAAGAAAATTTAAAGCCACATTATGACACTTCTCATTTTTCTTTCTTTTTTGTCAACGATTTATTGTATATAGGAGTGTATTATATATTCATTTACTACCTAACTTTTAATATTACTTTAGCATGGCTCCCTGTAAAGCAGTATGTAAATATTGAGTGGATTACCATGCATAAAAAAGTTAAGATGAAGTGAAATGAAACGAAAATGAACATCAGGCAGCTTAGAACCATTCAGCAACGTCACCTCAGATTCATCTTGAAAATTAAATGGGACGACTTTATCACTAACGATGAAGTCCTAGGATTCGCAAAGGCAGACGATATTGAAATTGTCCTTAACAGAAACAGATTGCGTTGGATGGGTCATGTTGCCCGTATGCCAAAGACAAGACCAGTTAAGGCACGTAGGAAAGTAGGAAAGTAGGTCGACCACTGCTTAAATTCAAAGATACCATCAAAGACATACTGAAAAGAGGCAATATTCTTGAAACATGGACAGAAAGTGTAGATGATCGACCTAAATGGCGCTAGTTGACGTTTGAAGTAGGTGGCCAAATGGATCAGAAGAGGAAAGAGAACAACAAAAGGATGCGTGAGAAGCGACACCAGAGAAAATAAGAGCGAATTATGTCAGAGTTCTTGAACACTTCAATCGTGTATTTTTGACCTTGGACTGTAACCCATCTTTATGTTTTTGTGTTATACTCGTATCGGGTCATAGGCGTATATATATATATATATATTCTCACAAGCTCCTACTCAATATGTAATAAAATAGATATATAGACTCAAGAAAAAACACATTCGTTAAACGTTTCGGCGCAAGCCTTCATCAGTAATGACTTTTCAAAATCAGACAGAGCATACATATACATCTCGAAATTCAAAAACAATATAAAACAATAGCCTAAGCGGGATCCCGCTAAATACAATAAATCGCAAAAGGTGTTAAAATAGGGATGTTACCAGAAGCGGCAAGAGGAAGATCAAAGAAAGCGCAGAGTATAGAGCCGCTAAAGTCGGCGGCAGGGGTCTGTCTCGCGGGAGCTAAACAAATGTGTGTAATAACAAAACAAGCAATAGAAAGATCCAAAAGCGGATTGGCAGAAAAGAGATCCTTAAAAAACAGCGTGTGACCTTAACGTCAACCTGCCTAGTGTTTAATCCCTTAGGGGCAAAGCAATCCAGCCGATATTGCCAGAAGCTTTCCCGCATCCTATTTCCCCCCGTTAGCCTATCGATTATCTTTATACTAATATCCTTCAGAAACCCGTGGTGGCCTTCTCCAGTAAAATGCCTGAAGAATTCCGCCTGGGGTACTGAGGCCCCCGAATTAAACTTATTACTGCACGCCTTGTAATTGTTAAACCTAAGCCTAAAAGGCGTGCAGGTGCTGCCAACATATTGTACACCACAAACAGTACATTCCAACAAATACACAACATTTGACGAGTCACAATTAAACGAATAGTTTATCCTATATTCCCGGCTATCTATGTTTGAATGAAAATGTTCACTATTACTCATGACATTACACACTTGACAACGAGATTTACCACAACGAGAACATCCCTTCTTATCAGTCCCCCCATTTCCCTCACTGAGCCTAGCCCTAACAAGTATATCCTTAAGGTTCTTACATCTCCTAAATGCTATTAAAGGTGGCTCAGGAAATACCACTCTATGCTCCTCCGAGTTTGTGAGCATAGAATGGAGTCTCCTGGCAACCTTCCCCAAACTATTGAGTGCTGGATGGTATGTGGTTGCCAGGAGACTCCATTCTATGCTCACAAACTCGGAGGAGCATAGAGTGGTATTTCCTGAGCCACCTTTAATAGCATTTAGGAGATGTAAGAACCTTAAGGATATACTTGTTAGGGCTAGGCTCAGTGAGGGAAATGGGGGGACTGATAAGAAGGGATGTTCTCGTTGTGGTAAATCTCGTTGTCAAGTGTGTAATGTCATGAGTAATAGTGAACATTTTCATTCAAACATAGATAGCCGGGAATATAGGATAAACTATTCGTTTAATTGTGACTCGTCAAATGTTGTGTATTTGTTGGAATGTACTGTTTGTGGTGTACAATATGTTGGCAGCACCTGCACGCCTTTTAGGCTTAGGTTTAACAATTACAAGGCGTGCAGTAATAAGTTTAATTCGGGGGCCTCAGTACCCCAGGCGGAATTCTTCAG
Source organism: Aurelia coerulea (assembly GCA_039566865.1). Lineage (NCBI taxonomy): Eukaryota > Metazoa > Cnidaria > Scyphozoa > Semaeostomeae > Ulmaridae > Aurelia > Aurelia coerulea. The sequence continues at coordinate 12,226,145 of CM076949.1, read as the reverse complement.
GCATTTTACTGGAGAAGGCCACCACGGGTTTCTGAAGGATATTAGTATAAAGATAATCGATAGGCTAACGGGGGGAAATAGGATGCGGGAAAGCTTCTGGCAATATCGGCTGGATTGCTTTGCCCCTAAGGGATTAAACACTAGGCAGGTTGATACATAGATTTGATTTTTATTTACATTTCGGTTGTTTGGTTGTTTTGATGTTTGCGCTCAGCTTTTCGTTAAGGTCACACGCTGTTTTTTAAGGATCTCTTTTCTGCCAATCCGCTTTTGGATCTTTCTATTGCTTGTTTTGTTATTACACACATTTGTTTAGCTCCCGCGAGACAGACCCCTGCCGCCGACTTTAGCGGCTCTATACTCTGCGCTTTCTTTGATCTTCCTCTTGCCGCTTCTGGTAGCATCCCTATTTTAACACCTTTTGCGATTTATTGTATTTAGCGGGATCCCGTATATATATATATATATAGGCGGGCAAGAGTGTTCATTGGGAAATTTTTGATCCCGCCAAGCGGGATCCCGGCAGTACTTTAGTGAGATCTCGCCTACCGGGCCAGCCCGCCTGCTCATATGAACAGACAACAACTTTGAATGGGAAATAGGGATAATAAGGTGAGATTTCGGCAAAAACCTCCAGCCTGGTAAGCGGGCTGGCTCGCCTCCATAAGAACAGGTCCTAATTCTGTTCTTGATTTGGTATTATTTGCCTCATCCTTGAGTCAATGTCTACAAACACATCACGAATACCACTTTTACAAATAGACTAAAGAAGGCTAAAGCTCTGGTTTGCAGGACGAGGCAAATTTGAGCTTTCAAGCTTAATATGTCTGCTCTCAAAGTACCAATATCAACAAAAGAGGTATCTATGTTCAAGTTAACTATCGAGGAACATTTTTAGAGTAATTAGACATTGATTGAAGCTAAATTCACACGGCTGGAGTCAACCAAATCCGTATACTTTTTTTTGGACACCCGGTACTTTTCCTGCTGAAGATCCATCACCCTTCCTTCCAGACCACTAAGATATGGAGAGAGTGAAGGGGGGCTTCGCTGGCTAGAAGGAAAATAGGATCATCATGCGAACAGTCACTGAGGGAGGAGTGGTGGGTAGGTTTTATTACTGTTACTGTTTGTTGCTCACAAAGAAGGCTCGGAATTTCTTATTTACTGACATATTCCCTCGGGGCTTCGAACGAAACTGCTCAGCCTAGACCTTTCAAGCAATCTCGGGTGTGTAGAACCTTAAGAGTATTGGAATTTCGTGAGACTTCTTCGGTGAGAATGCTACATAGGTTCTGCTCTGTCGGCTGTGCTGGGATTTACAGCCTTTGCCTCGAGCTGAAAGTGATTTTCAAAAATTTCGATCTCACCTGCTGTATGGTGTGTCGTATTGCTTGCAAATTTTACCAAGAATTGAAGGCCTGTTTGAAAAATTCGAGATAAAGAATTTTATTAGAATCCTCTTTTGCAACTTTGTTGGAGAGATGAACTGCAAAACCTTTTGTTTCAAAACAATAACGGCTAACCAATAATCTGCGATACCTTGGGGCGCATGCGAACTAACCTGTTATTTTAACCAATCAGAATGGATCTTTCTATGCTCCCTCACAGCTACGAGCAGCAGCAACAACAATAACACAGATTTCCCGCTAAAATCGCCATTTCGTTTGGAGGAAAGATGAGCGGTTGGAAGGCCAGCCAGGCAGGGAAACAGTTCGCAGAGCCTTAATATCTGAAGAGTACTTGTTTCTAGGCTTCAGTTGTTTTCGTTTTTGTGGTCAGAAGGCCGTGGCCAAGTTGTTCGATCGTTATATTTTTGCTCTTGCATTAACTTTTATGACACAGTTGAATAGAACCACAGGCAAAGGCGAGCACAAGTAGGGGTACACTCATTCTTTGTAAGAAACTGAGGTCCGGGGGTAGGAAGTTTCGTAAATTATAGGACTCATGCAGCCAAAAGTTTCTAACGAGTTTCTTACATATTTTGAAACCGGAAGTGTAGAGTTAATCTGTTTTTGTCAGCAGGGCGAGTGTAGGGCGTCAAATTACTTGCTAACCCCCAAAACCAGTAATCGCATAATTGACACTCGAACAATGTCAAAACATTTGTTATTAGTATCGAAACAATACTTAGGCCACCACTTCCTTGTTGTTTTTCAAAGAAATTTGCGCCGATGTGAAAATATGAGCAACACCAACAACTATTTTAGCCTAAGCCTACTACGTTGTTTTTCAAAGAAATTTGCGCCGATGTGAAAATATGAGCAACACCAACAACTATTTTAGCCTAAGCCTACTACGCTTGCGCAGACAAGGTACGGTACCAGACCTCATTAGCCCGGCCGAAGTTGGCACTCAACTCATCTCTCCAACAAAACTTACAATTCAACCATAAAGTTTTTCTGCTAGTACACTCATTTTCTTTAATAAGAAACTAAGGTCCGGGGCTGGTAGGCAGTTTCTTAAATTTTTGGGCTATTTTGCTTCCAAAAGTTTCTTGCATGTTTCCTATATTCTTAATGCCAGAAGTGTAGACTTAAGTTTGTTTTGTCTAAAGGCCTCCCAAATTACTTAATAAGATCTCAAAACAATCAAATAACATAATTCGCACTCAGAATAATGTCCAAACAGTTGCTATAACTGTACAGTGTAAAAACCATTTTGAGTGCGATAGGAAAATTAAAACTGTAAATTACAAAAGTAATTACTGTAAATTCCAAAAGTTTCTTAGCTTTTTCAATTCAGGTAGGGTTGCTTCTTAACTTTCGAAAAATTGAGCCTTTCGTTTCTTATAAGCGATTTCTTATAAAAAATTAGTGTAAATTGATTTTATGAGTTGCACAGTTGCTACAAGAGTTTTGGGGTGTCATAAAGAATTGCAAGAATCGCAAAAACAAATTAAAGATCCATAATAGGTGTAAAAAGTGCAAAGATCTACCAGACTTCTAATTCCCAACTCTCTATTATTATTATTACCATTATCAATTTATTTAAAGTAGGCGTATTCATAAATAGCTATAGAATAAAAGCATACTACAAAGTAAAATTGTTTAAAAAGAAAAAGAAAATATACCGGGTGAACCAGAAAAAAGTTCCCACTTTTGAAAATTCATAGCATCAAGAGCACTGGATGGATTGGAATGAATCAATATTTGCTTGACAGCCAAAAGATTGAAGTATTTTTTGTGATTTGTTTCACCTTGTTACAAGCACTGGAAAAATTTGTAAATTCTAATTTATAAAAACATGGTGGTTGAAAAATGACTGGAAAAGGTCTAAAATACTTGATCAAGTCATAATGGACTCCTCACTCAGAAAAACGGAGACAATGCCATTTCTCATGGGTGAGAGACATCGTTTGCACATTTATTGCTATGGGATTGAACATCTTTATGATCTGTTTTGAGCTTATTACTCTTGAAAGAAATGAAACGCCCGTGAGTATTGTCCTGTGTGGGGAGAATCCTAACAATTTGATCAAGTGCTTTAGGCCCTTTTCAGTCATTTTGCAACCATGAAATTTTTGTAAAATTGAATTTAGCTATCTTTGCAGTGCTCGCAAGGAGACGAGAAAAATCACAAAAAATTCTTCGCTCTTTTGGCGTATAGCTAGAATTTGAATCATTCAAATCCATGAAGTAATTGCGGTGCTACGAAATAATTTGGTATTAATACATGTATACAGATTTTTACAATGTTTTTACAGTGTTTCCACTTTTTAGAATGTTTCCTTTCTCACAATACAACGCGTTTATCCTTTCAAGAACCCAACCTGTGCCAAGAAAGGTCCATACAGTCTACCGTTGCATTTCTCTCCTTTCCAGGTTTTTATTCTCTTTTTAAAGCTGGACTCACATATACTAATTCTTGCAGGATAAGGAGTTATCTGAGGGGGGTGACAGGGGGGGGTCTTTGGTACCGGTACCAACTCTTAAGGTACCAGGTTCCACCCCAATTGAAGGTAATGGTACCATCCCGGGTACCGGAGCCTAAACACTTAAGATATTCACCCGGGGGGTAGTTGACTTTCATTAGGACAGGAAATTGCACTTCAAGGAATTTTTTCTCCTGGCTTTAGCATTCTCCCTTTCAAATGATGGCCCGGCTTTAGAAAAAAGCCGGGAGCAGTATACTTCAAAGGGTAAAAATACGCTGGAAAACGATGAAATAACAAGCGGTTCTAAGAAAATGCACCTGGCTTTAGAAACCGGCTTTAGAAAATTTGCCTTCTCTTGATGCCTGGCGTCAGAAAAAAGAGGTGAAAACGATACCTGAAAAGGAATGCACATCCCACCAGCAAAATATACAAAATATTCAAAATCGGTCAAGTGTACAATTCAGCGTGGCCCGTTTGGGTAGTTTTGGCGCACCCGGTAGTACAGTCTATCGTCAATATGAGGAATTCTCAAAAGAGGTCTGATGGAATCCCAAGTTTCAGAAACATCAACAACATCAAACTTGACATTTAGATTAACTAGTAATGAGTGAAGTTCATCAAAGTGACATCGGTGACTCCTACATCGGTTCGTCGTGCAGGGCATCTTGTAACATTGTAACCAGTGGGCCATAGGCAGTAAGCCCTTTTCCTCGCCCAGTAGTGAAGCGAAAGTCCCCGCCCCATTTTTGGCCCACTAGTTTGGGCCCTTTTCGTTCACTTTATTTTATGGTTTTACCCCTTTATTGTTGAGCGCCATGCGCCAAACAGTCCTTTCCAGTAAAATTGAGAGACATAGAAGATCAGCTGTAGATGGACCTTTCTGCTTTAACATTCTAGACGTTGGATAGACAATTTACAGAGGTGTCATCCTTGGGTCTTCCATTTTCTAACACGGACAGGTGTTGTGGTGCAGTGTTGTTGCAGTGGTGCAATGGTGTTGTGGTGCAGACTTTGCAGTCAGAACAATGCCACGTAGGGCCTCAAAACTTTAACGTCATAACAAGGGGTCGAGGATTCCATCAGGTCTTCTCTGCTGCTACAATCCCAACGCTTGGTGCTAAAAACCGCAACGTTGCCTTCACCTCCTAACTACTCAGCTCTGGGCAGCTCTAAATCACAAAATGGGCTGTTCTAAAATCTCAGTTTTGGGATACTTTGCTCGAAAGTCTGCTGTCCTCGGAGAGTTTCCAAAAATAATGCATATAAATTATTGATATACGGAAAAAAATGAGATCTCTCCAGAGCTCTGCAATGCTTCTGTCAGAAAATTTCACATAATGAACTGCATTTGTTTCTCTAGATGCTGACAATACAATGCAATCTTCTCAGATCGCCCAAAAATAGCTCTTTGAATTCTAAAGAATCCTTTAAGAAACTAGCAGATTGCAACATTCTTTTCAACACATTTTAAGCATATCTGAGAAACCAGTAACCATTTTTTGCTCCCTTCGATCGCATGTCGATAAAGTTTTTCATTTTCTATCCAGTGAGCTTCAAATTTATTGGATAATTTATATGAAAGATGTTTAGGCAAATCCTCAAAAAAGATTTATAAATGAAATGAAAAATGGGCAGTTCTAAATTTTCCGTAGGATGATCCCTGAATAGCACATGGCCACGCTGTCTCATGTATTTGTATGATTGTACAATCTTTTTTGACTCGGGAAATGGGCCCTGGTGGTTAGTTTGGCTCACTAGTCACATTCCTTAAAAGATGCCTTGTCCTCGTGAGACCCATGAGCATAACCAAACCTCACCTAAAGTCCCTAAGCAACTCACTTTTGCACCAATGTCACAGCATGTACTGTTAAAAGCTACACATGTGTTCTATGAATTCCGAAACATCCCATTGAAAAAACTGTTGTTGGTACTGACTCATAGAGGCTTGGTACCGGTACCACTACTTTTGGTACCAGGTTCCGCTATCTTTGCAGAATTTGGTACCAGGTACCACCCCTCTGGTACCATGGTACCACTACCCTGTCACCCCCCTCTTATCTTTTAGGCCATTTTCCCAAACTGGACCTCAAACTAACTTAGAGGAGAGTCACTTCCTTAGTAAAACCTTGTACTTCACCTCCCTGTATCTCGGGAAAGTCCCCCTGACCTCTCGATTAATCTATGCGAGTTTCGTAAGTTTCGTAATCTACGCGAATAATATTGTGTAAATCAGATGCTCTTTTTGAAAAAATAACCAACTCTTGCGTTTTCGTAGTCTAACTATTTAGTGTCTGAGGAATTTTTTAGGCCTTCGCCCCCCCTGTATCTCGGAAAAGCCCCCTAACCTCCTAATCAAGGTTTAGATTCTTAATCTACACATAGAACACATGTAAATCAGATGCTCCCATGAAATACCAACTCAATTTCATTTCCCTTATCTCTATACTAGTGTTCGCGTAGCTTTTAGGTCTTAGGCCCCCCTAATCCTGAAAAAAACCACTTTGACCACCCAACCAACATTAATATCCATAATCTATTGACAAACTTGATCTATAAAGGCTACTCTGTGAACTCTACTCCTCTTAGGCTTTCATATTCTTGTTGTTAGTCTCTATGGCATATTTTTAGCCTTTGCCCCCTGTATCTCCAAAAAGCCCCCTCAACTGCCCGATCAACACCCAGATTCGTAATCTACGCAAAAATGTGATCTAGAAAAACTATGTCCCATAAATTCCCTCTCTTGGTGACCATGCTCCCCCTCCAGCCTCTGGTCTATTTCTGTTTGGGGATCTTAGCTTGAATGCTACTTAAGGGAGATGCCTTTTTTGAGTTTAGTTTTGAATCTGTAAAAGTATCTCATTAACAGTCACTGGCTTGAATTCAAATTGATTCAGTTTGCAGCACTCTTTGATCTTTTTAATGCTGGGATCATTTTCATATTTTTTGATAGCTTTTTCCACTGGATCAATTATCCCCAACCCTAACCCTGACTCTAACCCTGATTCTAAAAGGAATTCTATTCGTTTTTCGCTTCAAAATTGTGTTATTGCTTGATCTAGAGAAATTTTTGTGTGGATTTCCTACGCAAGACGAAATCTGGTTGCTACATTAACCTCCCAGATAACCGTACATTTTGGAAGACTGTCAAACAAGTTCTTTTTATATGAAGTACAAACAATTTCATCTGTGACTCTGATTGAAGATGGAAAAATGATAACTGAGGACTTAAAGATTGCAGAAATGTTTAATCATTATTTCCTAAATATAACAGAGAGTTTGGGAATTTCCGGAGACCAGACAAAACGATAAATGGGTTAGGGTTAGGGTTAAAATTTCAAGCAAATTAGAAATAATAAGACATACCTGGATGTTGTGCTTGCTCATTTTGTTTCAAATTGGTTATTGGAAATTTTAGTTCTTTCCATTTTGAAACTGTTTGAGATGAGGGTGCGTCAGCTGTCATGGTTTTCAAATCCTTTTCTAAATCCATATTATTTTCATACCGCTTTGTTTTTTTCTTGAACGCTGAATCTTTCTGATACCTGTAATCTATCTTTCCAATGCTTAATGGAGGTCGAGAGTGGAAGGACTTAACGGCAGCACATGTCTGTTCTTGTATAGATGGTGCTAAAAGAGTCCTCTTTTGTTGTACTGAGCACCATGCCATATTTGCCACATCCCTCCTCCTTGGATGTGCTTCAGCTTTTTTACGATTGCTAATATTGACATCTTTATCTGCCATGGGATTGTTGCTTTCTTGAATCTGTTCACAGAGAAGTTTTGCCATAGCCGAGGAGATAGAATTATTTTGAAACCACTTTCCTCTGTTCAAACCTGATTGGAAAAATCATATCATCTAATATCGGTAGACTTTTTAAGGTTGATCCCTGGTCAGCAGAATTTTGTGATGGGACGGAATTTTGCACAATAGGAAGTTAGTCAACCAGAAAGTCGCGCAGGAAATCATATTCAGTTGCTAAGCAAAATTCTCCTGGTAAACAATACAATTCTCATCCGCAAGGAAAATTCTTCTAATAAGAGCGCACAATTTACATTTTAGCAGTAAAGTGTGTCCAATTTCATGACCCCTGTGTACGTGAAACAGTAGGAATAACCAAAAAATGACAGCTAACTGTAAAGAATAAGGATCTATCAACTACTTTCAAAAACACAATGAGTGCCCCAAAATACCGTATCCATGAAAAATTCTGTCAACAAAGACCCTGACCCGATCACTCAAATATAATATTACATTATGCTAATAGCTATTGCTTAACCCTCAATGGCACAATGAAATTTTTGTGTTTTTCTTATCATTATCGGTACCTTGGTTGTCGAAATGTAAATCGGCAAACGTAATATTTGTTATTATGCTCAAAAGCCAGAGCCACCAATGTAAGTATTATAGCCCGGGTAGGGGGGGGGGCATACTTAATATATTTTGCTGACCGTAAGTACATTCCTTCCCTGGTATCGTCTTTGCCTCCTTTTCCTAACGCCGGGTATCAAAAGAAGACAATTTTTCACAAAGTCAGTTGTCAAAAAGTGTTATTTCATTGTTTTTGCCGATTTTTCCTCAAGGTGGCTATCATATCGAGGTAAAAATTCTAAAACAAGGTGAAAAAAATATTTCTTGTAGTGTATTTGTTGCAATTGCACTTGTGCACTTAGAGTGCAGCTTTTTGGAGTGGAGTACAATTGAAAGTCAATTACCCTCCCCGGATGCAAATATTTTTTTGCTGATTATGATTGAAGAAAAACTAAAAGA